>CM049311.1:39559675-40786603 GCA_026874595.1 Sipunculus nudus | reverse complement strand
ACAATAAATATCTAAAAATAATACTTGATTTAGATTTCACAATTTTAAAATGTGTCTTTATTTATCCATAATGTGCTTCATATTTTATAAATTTAAGCATACTGATGGGTTTAATTATATTTGTTAAAATCATTTTAAAGAAAATTAATTTCTTTAAAAATGCCACATTAACACAACATGGCATCTTCTGGATAACACCTTGAATTACTTTTTCAAGGAAAGTTTTTGTATATTGGAGTGGAAGCAGCATTACAATTAAGAAGATACAGTGAAAACAATAACAGTTACTGCATAACACTTGGTGGGCTGGGTTTGGGGGGATTGGGGTGGTGATATGAGAATAACTGTACATCTGTCACAGCAGGGGATCTCCCCCAGTGACTATAACTGATCAGAAACCCTCGCATAGCTGACTTCCAGTGACCTGGAATGGGACCCTCCATCTGTAATCAAAGCAAATGACTACAATAAAGCCTCAAGAAAAAAATCAATAACTAGCCTATTTTTCAAAGTTTTATTTTCAAATTTCAGATTTAAACAAATTAAAAACTTATGTTTACATGCTGTGAAAATTAAATCAAAGGTACTTACAGGACAAAAACATGCCATGGTCAAAGTTGGGCAAAATTTAAGGTACTGTTTCTATTTTTATGCTAATAACTTAAAAATTTACAAAATTCAGATCTAATTTTTGGTAAACAATTGAATCTTAATTTAACACAATTATATACTTGGGAAAATAGACTCCAGTTTCAAAATTTTTCATGTCAACTGAGAAAATATTTTTCCTGATTTTTTACAAGTCCATTATGTTCCGGCCCATAACTTAAAGAAATTTTACACCTAATTTCTGGCTATACATAGGAACTATATAGAGGTATATTTATGGTAAATATGAGGAAACACAGATGAGTGGTTTTGATATTAGGCAGTCCTGAAGTGTGAAAATAGTTTTTTTTAAAAACAAGGGACCCATGGGTCACATCACTCAGCTGAATTTTGGAAAATATTAGTAACTGCAAAATATTTTTATTTCTTTTGGTTTTTGATGTATATTATAATTAGAAAAGCTATGAGAAAATGGCCCTGCAAAAATGAAACTCTGTAAATTATAGAATAATAGATATGAGCTAAACCATTTAGTGATGCACCAAGGGGACAAATAGGCCTATGGTAAGTGTTATATAAAAGTAACATTTCATAAACAAATAATGTGTGAAGGTAATTAAGTTTTCAAAAGTTAAATATATGGCCATATGAGTTAAAATTTAATCCCACAAAGTTTGACCAATATTCCTTATTTTAATATTAAGTTAACAGTGTTATTCACACCTAGGCCCTGCCAACTTTAAGAAATATGAATGAAATGCTACAAAGTATTTATATCTTCTTAAACCTAATTCCTAATTAGATCCTTATACATTATCACATTTGAATATTAGGATTAAATTCCTGAAATTTTTTCTTTAAAAAAATCATAATTGTCCAAGTCTCATCAAAAAGAATTTATTTAACATTAAAATTATAAGATTCATTTTGTTTATTAGTCCTGTGTATTGAACGGTTGGGTGGGGTGAGGGGTCTCCGTTGTTACTGCTCGTTGCTGAAAAAAATGTTAAGATTCATCTAGTTCATAGTACAGGTCTGTCAACAGAATGGGGTTGGGGGGGGGGGGGGGAGAGAGAAAAAGGCTCCCTGTAGTATGGTATTAACTGCAGACAGCCTGATCAAGCTCAACTCGGTGGAAAGAGGGCTTGCCCTAGTGATTGGATTGCATAACATTATGCCAACAGCCTGGGGAACATAGAGAGCTGCAATGAATGACCTACAGTGACCAAAGTGGACTGCTTGACAATGTAAGGGAATACAACAAGAGCCTCCAAAAAAATTAATAACTAGCCTAATTTTGCAGCTTTTATTTTCAAATTTCAGTTTTTAACAGATTAAATCCTTATGTGCATATGCTGTGAAAATTAAATCCACAGTACTTACAGGAAAAAAAAGGTGCCATGGCCAAAATTGGGCAAAATTTAAGGTACCAATTTTTTATTTTTTGCTAATATTTTAACGAATTTAAAAGATTTTAATCTAATTTTGGGTATATAATTTAATTTTGATTCATTAAAGTTATATTACTGGAAAAGAAGTCCTTAGTTTTAACATGTTTTGTGTTAAGTGATCAAATATCTTTCCTGATTTTTTACAAAATGCATTATGTTTGAGCCCATAACTTTTTTTAATTATAAAATACAGACCTAATTTCTGGCATGTACATAGGAACTATATAGAGTAATATTTATGGTAAATATGAGGAAAAACAGATGAGTGGTTTTGATATGAGTTAGTCCTGAAGTGTGAAAATAGGTTTTTAATAAAAATTCAGGATTTTCCTTAATTTTTCAAAGGAACAAAGTCGCAAAGACCCAGTTTTTAGCTTGGTAGGAGATCTTGAGGACATCTAACATTATGCCAACAGCCTGGGAAGCATAGAGAGCTGCACTGAATGACCGACAGTGACCAAAGTGGACTGCTTGACAATGCAAGGGAATACAACAAGAGCCTCAAAAATAATTCAATAACAAGCCTATTTTTGCAGATTTTATTTATAAATTTCAGATTTTAACAGATTAAATCCTTATGTGCACATGCTGTGAAAATTAAATCCACAGTACTTACAGGAAAAAAACGTGCCGTGGCCAAAGTTGAGCAAAATTTAAGGTACCAATTTTGTATTTTTGCCAATATTTAAAAAAATTTAACAGATTTTGATCTAATTTTTGGTAGACAATTGAATTTTGATTAATTAAAGTTGTATTACTGAAAAAAGTCCCTACCTTTAACACTTTTGGTCTTAAGTGACCAAATAACTTTCCTGATTTTTTTACAAAGTCCATTATGTTTGGGCCCATAACTTTTTTTAATTTAATAATACTGACTTAATTTCTGGCGAGTATATAGGAACTATATAGAGAAATATTTATGGTAAATATGAAGAAAACCAGATGAGTGGTTTTGATATAAGGCTGTCCTGAAGAGAGAAAATAGATTTCTAATAAAAAATTGAGGTTTTTCCTTAATATCTCGAAGGAACGAAGTCCTATTGACCCGATTTTCGGCATGGTAGGAGATTTTGGGGACATCTAACTGTATGCCAAATTTCAGATTTGTAGGTCCGATGGTGTCGAAATGTGCCAGTCTTACGGACGGACAGGCGGACAGACAGATGGACGGACAATGGACCACAACTATAGCTCAGATGACTTATGGTCAGCTAAGCTAAAAAATGAGGTTTTTCCTTCATTTCTCAAAGGAACGAAGTCGCAAAGACCCAGTTTTTGGCTTGGTAGGAGATCTTGTGGACATCTAACATTATGCCGAATTTTGGATTCCTAGGTCTTACGGTTTCAAAACGTGCCACATCTACGGATGGACGGACAGACAGACGGACAGACAACGGACAATGGACCATGACTATAGATCAGATGACTTATAGTCAGCTGAGCTTAAAATGAAGTATCATATTGTATTATTATCTTGTGAGACAGACACTCCAAAACCAATCCCAACCAAGGTAAGCATGAGAGCAATCACTGACCCAGATTTGAATGAAATCAGATAAAATTTAGGAAAATTACCGCATGGAAACCAAAAACGGGATGGACGGAGAGAGAGACAGACAGACAAACCAAAATCAATGTCCCCTGTTCCTTCCAAGGAAGTGGGGGACAAAAAGAGAACTTAGCCATAGTCATGGTATACCAACCCACAAGTACTGTTATTTGTAGCTGCTGATGAGATATCTTTCTGTGTGTGTATCTATTTGTGTCTGTATATTAGGGTGTAGTTATAAAACAATGAATAGACACGAGACACAAGGTGATTGCAGTAGCTGTGATCTATATACACAGTAAAACTCATAATACCAGACAATTCAAACAGTTCTAAACAGGCACAGGTTGCTCATTTTATGGCACTTGTCCATCTGGAATCAATGTAAAGAAAGTCACTTCAATGGAAGTTTGTTGACCTGCAAGTCACTCAAATGAAAGCCATTCATCTCTCATGTAATCTACATAATATGTCAGGTATACAGCTTTCTTTTGTATTGACACCGACATTTGTGGGTTAATAACCTATATAGCTATAGCAAAATGTATTAGTAGTCAATCCAGGAAAACCAAATATGAAGTGACATACTTCAACAAAATTTCTAAAGACTAAACCTCACAGAATAATAAGAATTTTTGTGCAAAGGTTCTGACAGGACTTCCAACCTAGTTGCAACCTTATGGCTATTAATACCAAATAAAATATAATTCAGTTTATGGCATTGATTTAATTAAGCCACCCATTCAATCATTTACATCTTGATGTTCTTGTTAATTTGTAAAAAAAATATCCTTTGATTTACCGTTTCAGGCCACCGTGGACAAAATGGGATGGACATGAGACAATGTGGGGTGACAGAATGGGCAAACATGACTAGCTGTGATTGCAGTGGTTGCCGTGCGAGATTTTTAAACTGTCAAAAAATTTGCCACGGCGGTCACGGTATGGAAGAGAAACCTAGTAGGCTGTAGTAAAAAGGGATGAACGCAAGGAAACGTAACAGCACGTAACAGACCATGACGAAACTTGGAGATTGTCCGTAGTAGGACAGGAAGCAGGGTAAAATCACGGTCCTTTCAACTTGTGACACGTTCTTCCACTTTGAGTGCATGTTTTGTAACCATTGCTGTCAAGTTCTCCTACGGTTTTTGCACGTTTTGTCAAGTCACAGTTCTCACAGCAAGTAATATTAGGTGTTTTGTAGCCATTTAGCCGCCTTGGCTCGCATGGCAGCTCAGGTCATGAGCAATCCACGACATATTACTGCGTCTACAATACAAAGAGGCATCTACATTACTAAGAGAGGTAGAAAACAAAGCTGTATGTATCAGAAAGAAAGCAATGCCATCAAGGAAGAAAAGACATACAAAGACTCCTGTCCTGCACCACCACCGCCAGGAGAGGAGCAGGAGCAGCCCTATGTTCCTCCACCTTCACTGCCAACAAATGACGAGGAGTGTGCTGTTACTGACCTGGTCCCTGAACTGGAACCTGAGCCTGATGCTGAGGATGTTGCAGAAGTCCCATCTGCTAGGAGGAGGGTATCCCCTAGGTACAACAGCAACTTTTCTAAGGATGAGAAGGAGGTCATCATTGACTTTCTACAGCAGAATCTCATTCTATACTCAAAGTGGCTGCTGGTTACAAAGATGCAAGGGCAAAAGACAAACTGTTAACAGAGCAGGCGAGGCAGATGAATCGTACACCAAACAAAATCAAGACGTGGTAAGATAGCCTACACACCAAGCTTGGCCAACTTAAGAAAGCTGTCACCAAGTCTGGGCAATCTGCAGACATCACCAGTCCACAGCCCATCACTGGAAACCAGCCACAGCCATTGTCGTCAGCACAGCCGCTGATGGCAATATGCTTCCCGTCTAGTGCTCCCACCGCATGAGGCACATTCCACTTGTCTTCAAATTCCAGGGCAAGTGCTCTCCACTCATCAGGAGTCACAGGAACAGCAAACACTTCATCCTTGTAGGCTTCAATGATGGCCTTGCACACTTCTTGCACCATATTGCAGATGGCTGCTTTGCTGCACTGGAACGCATAGGAGAGTGATGAGTAAATGTCCCCAGTGGTTAGATGTCTCAAGAGTCACGGACAGCTTTAGTCCCGGTGGTAGGGCAGAGCGGAACTTTGTGTCTTGTCTCTTGATGGCTGGTGTTATCCTTAGCAGGATCTCATCAGAGAGCTCTGGATGCACCCTCAGATAGTTCTGAAAGGTGTTGATATCTTCAGTGGAAATGTTGAATAGTGACCCAGCCCCCATTTTTTCAGATAACGATTTACGAACCCAAATGGATCTTGGCCTTCTCATCCTCCTTCTTCGCCTTCTTGCTGCCTGCTGGTATTCTCTCTCTGCAACATCTGCTGCCCTTCTTCTTCCTGATACAAAGCCTGGATGTTTGCACCAAGTAAACAGGGAAAGACAAAATCTTGTTCATCCTAGGCATTCATGATGTTGTCTCATTGAAGTCTCCGACTACAATGATTGCTTTTGCTTGGGAGGTGTTGTTTTTTTATACAGGGGGCACAAATGTGCCCAAAAGCTGCCCGGCATCTATGTTTCAATTGTAGAAAGCCTTGACAGAACGTGAAAAACATGCCAGACCCTGATAAGAACGTGAGAAACTTGAGGAACCCTCACAGAACATAGAGGTCTGGGAGAAAATGTACTGGCATTCGTGGTAGACTGTGGGCTTAACCATAGTTTGCCTTTGAACCTGTGGAACTCGACAGTCTCCTCCCCTGACGGCCCTTCATGGTGACACTGTGACAGACCGTGAAAAACTGAGCAAAAACTAACAAAACTTGGAAAAAATGGTCAAAATCCTATGGCGCACTACGCAAATGGGGCTGCTGTGGTCACCGGGAACATAGTGTAAACGTAGCATTACTTATTTCTAAACCACACACACAACCGTGACGGCATGCTGGACTTGATAAAAAACAACTCTGGTACTAACATTACTTATATGTATCATATCATGTATCATATTGTGAATGAGGTATCATTATCCGATACTTATCATGAAATGAAGTATTGTTAAAGCTCTGGTATTAAGTGTTATTAGTGTTACTTTTGTCTCATACTAAATGGTTCTAACTGTTCATTGGGGGGTAACACAGAGTTCAGCCTTTCCATGAGTGGCACCGTCTGCTCAACATTCATTTTCACTCTGTTCAATACATTCTGCATCTCCTGTATTTTCTGGATCTGCTCCGCATATTTTGCATATTTGCGTTGTCGCTCTGTCAGATGATTGTACAATGTACTTGTGGCAAAATCAATCTGAAAATAGAAAAGTATTATAAAGATTAATCAAGGGCCTCTCACTTCAGGGGCAATCCAACATTACTAGTACTGAAACTTATGATAGTGAAATCTGAAAACTGTTTGTCAATTTTCTCAAGAATCTGATTGGCAAATTTATCCAAACTTTGCAAGATGATGGGGCCCTCCTATTTATTTATAATTTTAATGAATCATCAATTTAATACATTTTAACAACAAGGGACCTGTGGGTCACAGCAAATATTTTATAACAATATTAAGTGACTACTGGGTCATGACTCTCAGCTGACTACAAAAAACAATCACAAAAGGAATTTTATCATCTGAATGCCAAATTATGTAGGTGGTATCCCCCCTCAACTGTAGCAATTAAAATCCTTCAAAATCAACCAGAAGGAAAAGTTTCAGAAGATTATAGGTCCCACAATAAAGTTTTGTACCCTATCTGTCTCAGTGCTTCGAATGTTTTTGGCCAGTAATATAGGTTGCCATGACCTAATTTCAGTTTTCCAAGATGTTTTGGCCAGTAGCAGGCAAATTATAGGTGAGCATGACCTAATTTCAGGTTTCCAAGGAGACTGCCCAAGACTTCCTTGTATATTACATTGGAACAATCTAGGGCTAGCAGATACAATCTGTGCCAATTTAATTTTCAGGGTGCTAAAAATCATGTTTTGGCCCATAGTTCACAGAAAATAGGTCACAATGACCTAATTTTAGGTTTCCATGCAGATATACCTAGGATTTGCCTGAATGTCAGGTTAGAAGATTCTAGGACTAGCAGATACAAATTGTGCCCTGTCTTACTGATTGGGTGCTCAAAATCATGTTTTCAGCCAGAAGTTCACAAAACAAAACATATATTCATGACCTTATTTCAGGCTTTCAAGGAGATTGGCCTAGGACCTCCCTGGATGTTAGAAGTTTCTAGGTCTAACCGTTACAATTTGTGCCCCGTTAACAGACAGACTGCTTAATCTGAAGGTCTCAAAATTTGAGAAAACAAGGGACCTATGGGTCACGACACTCAGCTGTTATATATGATAAAAAAATATTATTTAGAAATGAGGCACATGCTGGTTTTGTGTGGTAATAAATATAAGCTGTATTATGAGTTGTTGATGTTTAGCTTATGTATGATTTTGATAGTACCTTTGGAGACAGGGAAGAGGATTGATTTCATTTATTTTATTAACAAATGGAGTACTATTGTCACACAGATTTTGACTTGGCCATATAACTTATAAGCAGAACATATAATATAAGAGTTTAACTATTTATTAAAAAAAATACAAATATTGTCCCAAATATAATTTTTATTAAAAATAATAAGAGAATCATATGATTTTTTAAAATGAAATATAACTGATATGATTATTAAAATAATATTAAAGAATATATTCATGAATGCATTCATGAATACATTTTGAAAGTATTTGCACGAGTATTCATATATTTTCATTTTTACCTGAATTCCCATTCTTTATGCAAGAAATTTTATAATGGAGTACAAAATCATATTCGTATTTAAATACAATTACAAAGTATTTGCACCATGTCTGGAATTTATTCAGTTTTCACCAAACAATGATGTTGAGAATCCAGAATATACAAAATTCACACATTTAAATAATGATCATAAGTACCTGGTTTTATGGCTTTTATTAATATTAAAAAATAACTGTAAAAAATTCATTTTGGACTAATTTCACATCATTGTACACACTAGACACAGCAGGAATCTAGATTAATATTATCAACTGCATCTTTGTCTAATTTCCTTCATATGATCCCGAATGATTAGTAATGAATAATATGATTTACTTCTTTATCATTAAAATTGAACTGAAAAATGCCATAGGTGACTGCATGGTGTTATTTGGAATATGTGACATTCTACCCATCGATACAAGATTCTTATATCATCAGTAACTGCAAGTTAATTTCCTGTTATTATAAACTAACAAATTCCTTTTCTATTTTTCTTTAATTTGTTATTAAAAACCAATAAAAATTTATTAATTTATTGTTTTTTGTTATGTTCTTGGTTAAAACTACTAGATGAGTTGGGTTGGACACTTGGATCAACTGTGGCTTGCCATAAGCTGCCTGGATTCCATGTATGCCTCGCCTCAAGCGTGCATAATTTGATGAAAGGTCAACAAGGTCAACATACAGGTGACTCAAGAGTGGCTGGAGAGAGCCAAAGTCTGACAGGGTCTCATAAAAAACATTAATAAAAGCTACAATTTTTGGCCAATTTCTTTTTAGCTTTCTAAACTAAAAAGCTGAAATGCTTATGTGTGCATGATATGAAAATTATATCAACAGTGCTCACAGGTAACAAACGTGCCATGGTCACAGTTGGGCAAAATTTAAGGTACTAATTTTATATTTATACTTAATAAAATTTGAAAAATTCAGAACTAATTTTGGGTATTCAATTGAATCTTGATTAAATAATGTTACATCCCTGACAAAAAAATCTCTAGCTTCAGCAATGCTCTTGTTAAGGGAGTAAATATATTTCTTGATTTTTTACAAAGTGCATTATGTTTGGGCCCATAACTTAAAACAATTACACAATACTGACATCATTTCTAGCATGTGCACAGCGAATGTAAAGAAAAATATGTATATTATTTATGATTAAAGTCAGATCAGTGGTTTTGATATTAGGCAGTCTTGAAGTGTAACAATGGGTTTTTAATGGAAAAATGAAGTTTTTCATTAATATCTCGAATGTCCTAGTGACCAAATTCTTGGCATGGTAGGGCATTTTGGAGACATCTAACTGTATGCCGAATTTAAGGAACTTAGAGCTGAAGCTGGGGAGCTGAGCTCTTGCAAACTGCATAACACTAGCTTGATGTAAACAATATGTTACATGGTGCTTGAAAACTTGATTAAAATCTACAGTTTTTGATCAACTGGTTTCAAATTTTTTGTGTTAACAGTTGAAATGCTAACAAAAACATGCTGTGAAAATTAAATCCACAGTACTTACAGGAAAAAAACGTGCCATGGTCAAAGTTGGGCAAAATTTAAGGTACCAATTTTTTATTTTTATTAATATTTTAAAAAATTAAAAAGATTTTCATCTAATTTTGGGTATACAATTTAATTTTGATTAATTAAAGTTATATTACTGGAAAAAAGGTCCATAGCATTAACATTTTTTGTGTTAAGTGATCAAATATATTTTCTGATTTTTTACAAAATGCATTATGTTTGGGCCCATAACTTTTTTAGACATAATTTCTGGCATGTACATAGGAACTATACAGAGGAATATTTATGGTAAATATTAGGTAAAACAGATGAGTGGTTTTGATATTAGGCAGTCCTGAAGTGTGAAAATAGGTTTTTAATAAAAAATTGAGGTTTTTCCTTAATTTCTCAAAGGAACGAAGTTGCAAACACCCAGTTTTCGGCTTGGTAGGAGATCTTGGGGACATCTAACATTATGCCGAATTTTGGATTCCTAGATCTTACGGTTTCAAAACGTGCCACATCTACGGACAGACGGACGGACGGACAGACGGAGGGACGACGGACAATGGACCACGACTTATAGCTCAGATGACTTATAGTCAGCTGAGCTAAAAATGCTTAAAAATTAGGAAAAATACAGGTGGCACCACCAGTCTTCAGGAAATGATAAAACCCTAAATGATCAATTTGCATGGAAAGATTCATGGTATCAAATTTTAAATTATTCTGGGAGTACTTTCGTGCCCCATAGCTCAGAGGATATAAGTCACAGTGACCTAATTTCATGTTTAAAAGGAGATTTTTTTATGGACCTCTATGGGTTTTCAGTTAGAAGTTTCTAGAGCCAACAGTTATGATTTGTGCCCTGTTAACAGGTGATCGCTTCATTTGAAGGTCTCAAAAATAGAGAAAAAAATGTGTAAAAATTTGATAAAAATACAGGTTCGCCACCAGTCTGTGGTGGTGCAAAATTTAAGGTACTGATTTTTTATTTATGCTTATAACTTAAAAATTTAAAATTCAGATCTAATTTTTGGAATACATTTGAATCTTGATAAAATAAAGTTATATACCTGAAAAAAAGTCTCTAGCTTCAACAATTCTCATGTTAAGTGAGCAAATACCTTTCCTGATTTTTTACCAAAGGCATTATGTTTGGGCACATAACTTAAAACTAGAATATCTGCAGAAGCTGACAAAAGCCCTCAGCCTAAAGAACAATGTTTATAGGTGGTTACAGTAACAAGTATGAAATATTTGTACTGACATGGATGTATATCCATACATGTCTCAGTTATAAATTTAAACTAGAGAAGTATGTAGTATCTTTGCAAGTATGATAAGACCGATCTCATGCAGGACTAAGAGATCATTGTTATAGACATGCACACAAGAAGATGCACGGCAAAGACATTGAAAACTCTGTGCAATACACGTGTTTAATCCTTCATGATCAGCACACAACCGCGGTAACATCCGACAGACAGGTACAGTTATATCAATGATGCAAATATGCTAAAAAACTGGTATCGCTTATAACGATAAACCGTAATAAGTCCCACACGTCATAATAATGCAAATATACCACATCTCCTCCCCTCTTAGCTACATAAACATATCAACTGGTAATTATTAAAAACACAAGAATACAATTACCAAGTAAGTGCAAAGAACATGTGCAAACACTATAAGTTCAGTTTCTCTGGTTTCCTGCGCTGTCACTTACTAGGTCTTTGAACAGCGGGTTCAGATACTGCAGAATTTGTCTGTGGACCACTCTTAACACCAGATTCGCGCTCTGTTGAGGGTATACATGAACTTAAAGAAACATCAGGTTCTGATTCGGATGTAGTCTGCACAGTAGTTACATCAGGTGGTTTTGACACATTAACAATCACATCTGTAGGTACATGATCATCATATGACATTGCAGCATCACCTGCACAATTGGGAGCACTAGGTGCTGCATCACATGGTGTGTTTGTTGGTGCCACAATCTCAGATTCAATAATACCAGGTTTCAATGACACTGAGTCTCTGATCTGATCTGTGTGTCTCTTAATTTCAATTCCACTTTCTAATCTTACCACATAACTCACTGGACCAGTCTGCAAAACTACAACAGCTGGTACCCACTTCCTGTTACTGTCAGTATAATCTCTCACTAAAACTGTTTGATCAATCTGGAAATCCCGCGTGGGTTCGAATCCCATCCTCGTCGCCACGTGTTATAGACATGCACACAAGAAGATGCACGGCAAAGACATTGAAAACTCTGTGCAATACACGTGTTTAATCCTTCATGATCAGCACACAACCGCAGTAACATCCGACAGACAGGTACAGTTATATCAATGGTGCAAATATGCTAACAAGTGACCCATGGGTCATGACGCTCAGCTGACTGGGAAGAGATTCGCAAAAGGAAATTTTATCATATGAATGGTAGTATATACCCATTCAACTGAAGCATCAAACAGATTAACCAACAGGCCAAGATTTAGTCTGTATTTATATATCTCAAAAATAGAGAAAAATGTGTAAACTTTTAAAACTAGAATACTGGTAACCGACAAGTGACTACATGTATCTGCCAAAATCGGATAGTGAGGCATGGATTCAGTGGCAAGGGGAAATAGAGTGAGGTATGTTGCATTTTAGCATGGATGTCTGCAGCCTAAATGTGTATGTAGGTTGTGCCACCTACCACAAATCCAGAAACTGTCCAAGTTGTATACACCTGCAAAATTTTAGGCAGAAAAGTCAAACCACAACATGTATATGAGCGATTTTTGCCCATGGCAGACAAACAGACAAACACTGTGCAAAAATCTTTGCAGGTAACCCCTCCAGTTTTGTGTATGAATGTGTCCAGCGTTAACTAGAATGTAGGTGGCGCCACCTGTCATAAAATCAAGAAAGCTGTCCACAATGTATAAACCTGCAAAATTTTAGGCAGTTATGTCGAACCACTACAGAGAAATGAGTGATTTTAGGCCACGGCAGACTAACAGACAGACCCTGTGCAAACATTGTTACAGGTGGCGCCACCATTTTTTGTGTATGTTACAGAGCTATCAAAGGGCTACATTTGTATAAATTTTATTTCCTGATCGGTCAAACGGTTCCCGAGATATAAGCTTGGATGTCATCAGCGTGAACGTGAACGTAGGTGGCGCCACCTGTTATAAAATCAAGAAAGCTATCCTGGATGTATACACATGACGAATTTCAGGTGAGTCAGTCAATTCACTGCAGAGATATGAGTGATTTTAACCCAAGGCAGATGAACAGATGGACACTGTGCAAACATGGTTACAGGTGGCGCCACCATTTTTTGTGTATGTTATAAGCAATCCAAGGGCTACATTTGTATCAATTTTATTTCCTGATCGGTCAAACAGTTCCCGAGATATGAGGGTTTATGAGTGGAAACAGACCCACAAATGGTCACTGGATAGAGAGAAAAGGTCAGAGGTCAATGCAAATTGGTTAGGCACCAGTTCACATGTGACCCGATAATAGGTGTAAGTTTGGGAAAAATCGGTCCATTAGTCTCCGAGGAGCTCTCTGGAAACGAACGCCGCCGCGGCGGAGGAACTCTGTCAAAAACATAGTATCCGCAAAACTTCGTTTTGGCGGATACAAAAATACAGGTGGCTCCACCAGTCTGCAGAAACTAATAAAAACACTTAATGGTCAATATCCATGCAAAAAATCATGGTGATCTCTGCATTAGTTGTTCAGATACTTCAGTTTTTGTATCAAATTGTCCATTATTCTGAGGGATACTTCGGAGTCCTATAGCTTGAAGGATATGGGTAACAGAGACCTAATTTCAAGTTTCCACAGGCACCTTTCATGGGCCTCCTTGCATGACAAGAATGAAGATTCTAGGTCCAGTTGTTGCGATTTGTACCCTGTTGACAGATAACCACATCTTTAAAGGTCTCAAAAAAAAAAAAATTCGTAAAAATTTGAAAAAAAATAGAGGTGGCACACCCAGTCTGCAGAAACTGATGGAACAGCTCATGATCAATATGTATGCCGAAAATCATGACCATCAGTGTTGTAGTTATTGAAATACTGCAGTTTTTGTATCAAATTTTCCATTATTCTGGGGGGGGGGGGGTATTTTGGACCCATACAGCTTAAAGAATATGGGTAACAGAGACCTAATTTCAAGTTTCCATGGAGACTTTTCATGGGTCTCCCTGTGTGTCAAGAATGAAGATTCTTGGTCCAGTTTTTATGATTTGTGCCCTGTTAACAGATGTTCATATCTTTAAAGGTCTCAAAAATACAGAAAAATTTCGTAAAAAAAACGAACAAATACAGGTGGTGCCACCAGTCTGCAGAAACTTATGAAACACTCCATGATCAATATCCATGCAAACAATTATGGTTATCTCTGCATTAGTTGTTCAGATACTTAAGCTTTTGTGTCAAATTTTCCATTATTCTGAGCTGTACTTTGGAGTGCCATAGCTCAAAGGATATGGGTAACAGAGACCAAATATCAGGTTTCCATGGAGACTTATCATAGGTCTCCCTGTGTGTCAAGAACGAAGATTCTAGGTCCAGTCGTTACGATTTGTACCCTGTTGACAGATAACTACATCCTTAAAGGTCTCAAAAAAGAGAAAACAATTCGTGAACTTTGAAAAATACAGGTGGCGCCACCAGTCTGCAAAAACTGATGAAACATCTCATGATCAATATGTATTAGAAAATCATGACCATCAGTGATGTAGTAAATGAGATATTGAAGTTTTTGTATGAAATTTTTGACTATTCTGGGGGGTAATTTTGGGCCCCATAGCTCGAAGGATATGGGTAACAGAGACCTAATTTCTGGTTTCCATGGAGACTTTTCATAGGTCTCTCAGTGTGTCGAAAATGAAGATTCTAGGTCCAGTCGTTATGATTTGTGCCACGCTAACAGATGACAGCATCCTCAAAGGTCTCAAAAATGGAGGAAAAAATCGTAAAAAATCAAACAGTACAGGTGGCGCCACCAGTCTGCAGGAACTGATCGAACATCTCATGATCAATATGTATGCCAAAAATGAAGACCATCAGTGATGTATTTATTGATATATTGAAGTTTTTGTATGAAATTTTTTACTATTCTGGGGGGTACTTTGGGCCCCATAGCTCAAAGGATATGGGTAACAGAGACCTAATTTCTGGTTTCCAAGGAGATTTTTCATGGACCTCTCAGTGTGTCAAGAATTAAGATTCTAAGTCCAGTCTTTATGATTTGTGCCTTGTTAACAGATGTTCACATTTTTAAAGGTCTCAAAAATAGAGAAAAAAATTCGTAAAAAATCGAAAAATACAGGTGGCGCCACCAGTCTGCAGGAAGTGATGTAACATCTCATGATCAATATGTATGCCAAAAATCATGACCATCAGTCAAGTAGTTAATGAGATATTTAAGTTTTTGTATGAAATTTTGGACTTTTCTGGGGGGTACTTTGGGGCCACATAGCTCGAAGGATATGGGTAACAGAGACCTAATTTCTGGTTTCCAAGGAGATTTTTTATGGACCTCTCAGAATCCCAAGTTACAAGGTTCTAGGTCCAGCGGTTACGATTTCTGCCTGGTTAACGGACGGACAGACGGACAGACGGACAGACAGACGACGCACAAAGAGTGATCGCTATAGCTCAGATGACTTTCAGTCAGCTGAGCTAAAAACTGGTATCGCTTATAACGATAAACCGTAATAAGTCCCGCACGTCATAATAATGCAAATATACCAAAATCATCATGGCATATCATTATACCATGTTTCATAAAAATCCACCCAGTGGTTCTTGAGAAATAAGCTCCTAATTTTTTCTTTCTATTCTAAGCTCTGTGACCTTGAAAAGTAGGTTTGAACTTTGAACTTGAAGAAGATTTTGTTAATATGCAACAGCACTGAAGAAATTAAGTTCCTATGTTGAATACATTTGGAGATATCCCGCTCACAAGGCCAAAGTTGAAAAATCTGATAAAAATTCATTTAAAATCAGAAATTGTATGTGCGCCCCCAAGCTTTTGCAGCAGATACAGACCATCAGTCCCGATAATCAGAGTAATTTTTGTGAAAATCAACCAAATGGTTCCTGAGAAATAAGCTTCTAAGTGTTTTTTTTTATAATCAGCTCTAAAATGTAGAAAAATAGGTAAAGGTGACCCATTTTCAAACTTGACCGAGATTTTGTTAATATGCATCAGCACTGAAGAAATGACATCCTGTCTTGAAAACCTTTGGAGATATCCCGCTCACAAGGCCAAAGCTGAACAAGTGACCCATTGGTCATGACACTCAGCAGACTGGGAAGAGATTCACCAAAGGAAATTTTATCATCTGAATAGTAGTATATACCCATTCAACTGAAGCATCAAACAGATAAACCAACAGGCCAAGATTGTGACTATATTTATATATCTGAAAAATAGAGAAAAAATGCAAAAAAATATAGGTGGTTCCACCAGTATGCAGAAACTAATAAAAACACCTAATGGTCAATATCCATGCAGAGAATGGTGATCTCTGCATTAGTTGTTCAGATACTTCAGCTTTTGTATCAAATTTTCCATTATTCTGAGGGATACTTCGGAGTCCTATAGCTTGGAGGATATGGGTAACAGAGACTTAATTTCAGGTTTCCACAGACACTATTCATGGGCCTCCTTGCATGACAAGAATGAAGGTTCTAGGTCCTGTTGTTACAATTTGTGCCACACTAACAGATGACTGCCTCCTTAATGGTCTCAAAAATAGAGAAAAAAAAATTGGTATAAAAAACCTGTACAAATACAGGTGGTGCCACCAGTCTGCAGAAAGTGATGAAACACTCCATAATCAATATCCATGCAAAGAATCATGGTGATCTCTGCATTAGTTGTTCAGATACTTCAGCTTTTGTATCAAATTGTCCATTATTCTGAGGGATACTTCGGAGTCCTATAGCTTGAAGAATATGGGTAACAGTGACCAAATTTCAGGTTTCCATGGAGACTTTTCATGGGTCTCCCAGTGTGTCAGGAATGAAGATTCTAGGTCCAGTTGTTATGATTTGTGCCCTGTTAACAGATGTTCATATCTTTAAAGGTCTCAAAATAGAGAAAAAAATCATAAAAAAACCTGAACAAATACAGGTAGTGTCACCAGTTTGCAGAAACTGATGAAACACTACATGATCAATATCCATACAAACAATTATGGTGATCTCTGCATTAGTTGTTCAGATACTTCAGCTTTTGTATCAATTTTTCCATTATTCTGAGCTGTGCTTTTTAGTGCCATAGCTCAAAGGATATGGGTAACAGAGACCTTATTTCAGGTTTCCATGGAGACTTTTTATAGGTCTCTCAGTGTGTTAAGAATTAAGATTCTAGGTCCAGTCTTCATGATTTGTGCCTTGTTAACAGATGTTAACATTTTTAAAGGTCACAAAAATAGAGAAAAAATTCGTTAAAAAATTGAAAAATACAGGTGGCACCACCAGTCTGCAGGAACTGATGAAACTTCTCATGATCAATATGTATGCAAAAATGCATGACCATCAGTGATGTAGTTAATGAGATATTGAAGTTTTTGTATGAAATTTTTTAATATTCTGGCGGGTACTTTGGGGCCCCATAGCTCAATGGATATGGGTAACAGAGACCTAATTTCTGGTTTCCAAGGAGATTTTTCATGGAACTCTCAGAATGTACAGTTACAAGATTCTAGGTCTAGTGGTTACGATTTGTGCCAGGTTAACGGACAGACAGACCATAAACAAGGCCTACAGGCCTAATGCTAACCTGTGCGATGGGATTACACCAGGTATTATGCTTCAATGCTGGACCATTACTTTTCAAGGACATGTGTAACATGTAAATGAACAATGCACCTACTAAACACTTTGAACTAGAAACAATTACACAAACATCACTGCTGAAATTTTGGCATGGGTGCACACAACACAAAAATGATTGTAGCTGGGACCACCAGTCTTGTATACAACGAAGAGATATATACATATGCCCAATGTCAGACTGATATGTCAACCCCTCCTGCGAAATAAGCAGGGACATACAATGCAAAAATTATTGTAGGTGACGCCACTTGTCTTGACATGATAAAGCTACCCGATATATATAAATATGCCAAATTTCAGGCTGATGTATCAAATTTCTCTGTAGAAATAAGCAGGCGCATACACTATGAAAAGTCAATGTAGGTGGCAACACCTGTCTTGTAAATGGGAAAGCCATCAAAGATGCATAAACAGGTCTAAATATCAGGCAAATACATCAAACTTCACTAGGCTTAGGTTGGTAAGGCAGCTGCCCCTAAGTGAACTGTGACAAATTGTGGCCTCAAGCTACTGCACTAAGTGAACTCTTGACCTGCACCTGGCTAGACTGAGTGAATTTTTTACCTGTACCTGGCTGAACTGAGAGAACTTTTGATCTGTAGCATACTCTGACACAGTTGGCAGTCTGCCAAAGCTATAAATAGATCCAGGATGAACTTTGGTGCCAAATCTGATGCAGTGAGCAGTCTGCCAAAGCTATAAATAGAATGTCGCTACTGCACTGAGTGAATTCTTGACCTATACCTGGCTGCACTTCTTCCAATCCTGGCACTGTGCCAAAACTATTTACAGAGCTGACATCATCTTGGCTAATGGCCAACATCAAGGTACTGGCAATCTTCAAATGGTAAACCAAGTGCTGCCATTTGTACACAAAAGTGGTCCCTACTTGAAATAACTTTGAAATTAATTATCCCTAACAAAATGCTTTTCAGCTGACTTTTATAAAAAAGAAATCTGGAATTTATGTAAAATTATTACAGAAGCATACTGAATGCAAAATTAAAATACAGATATATCTCATTGATGGCAAATTCTTGAATTAAGTTTAGTAGGGATACCAATAATTTATAATCCATGTACAGTTGTCTTTATATAGCCACAGAGAGCTGAATATCCATGACTGTAACATTGCCTGGTATGATGAATAACTTAAGTCATAAATCTAATTTGTTTAAAAGCTTTTAAAACAACTTTCTTGTCAATATTAACCAAAGATAACCTTAAATCTAAATGTCTTGTGGCATGATGTAACAGATGCTGATAAACTGGTGCCAGGCTAGATGTAACAGCATCACACAGCTAACATATATGGTAAAATGACTCAATTCAATCTCCATAATTCAGCCAAAAATCATTCATGCAGGGCATCTGATTTGAGGGACGCAATCGCTCTCGCGCCCCATAGCACCCCTTATTTTGAATTAAGAAGCGCTTTTCATAGCGCCCCTTACACCATGTAAATCACGCTTGCGAAATGAAATAATAAGACAATTTTATAATTTTCCATTAAAATATAAAAATGATTTAATGGCAGAGAGACAGTTTGCCTAGCAGAGTATCGGCGCATACCTGTAAATGATAGTCTATAATTATATATCATTTTCAAACTTGTCTGCAACGAATGGTTAACAACTTGTAAATATCATACCTCCTGCAAAATGCTGAATCCCGCATGAACCAGCATATTTGCATCTTATTAACCGCTCACTGTTATGCACGCCAAGACTCGGGGAACATTGTCTGGTTATGCAAATGTTTAATGACTTAAAATAAACATGGTCCTTTCATCCAATGATATGCTGAGCTATAAAATAACTATGGTCACATGATTCGGCGCACGTGTCCTGTCACAGGTTGCCGTCTGCGCGATGTAAAAGTAGAATCATTGTTAGGTTTCACTGAAAAAGGTTATGAAGAAGTTTAATATTAAATAACATAAGCCTTCGTGATATGAAAATGAGCTTTCATTCAGTCTGATTTGCTAAAAGAAAGTGACGTAGCGTCTGGGTCACCAGGTCACATGTCTGGAAATATGCGGCACAGTTATAACATTATGCGAAAGCAAACTATTTTAATGGATAATTCTTGCACTTTCCCGACTCTTGCATCTTATTTTCCAGATGTTTTATTAATGACCGAAACTTCCATGATCGTCTTTATGATAGGACTGAATTTTCGAGCTGCGGGCATCGTCAAACGATTGTCAAGTTTCACGGGGATTGAGGTTTTGGATCGGGTATTGCTTAAAGTGCTCTCAAAACCTCCAGCTTTTTGTGGAACTTTAAAAGGGGATTTCCAGCCATAAACACCATTAACAGCTCGAGCTTCATATCATCTCGGCGAAATGTCACTGAGGTGTAAACTGCGGCCTTGCAAAGATCAGGAGTTCATTAGGTATGTCATGTGATCGCAAACATGGCCCTTGTAAATCTTACAATGAAACGCAATGATCTCGATTAACGTGGTTTCTAAAAACATTAATTAGCTCAGTGCCGGTGAGTGACAGGCATGCATCATTGCACATGGTTGCCGCACACAGGAGGGAGATGAAATTGTTTGATACGCTTGACAGATTACAGGCTCTTGGCCTCATTGATCTTCGTGTTGATGTTTGATGTGATATTAACTGCGATCTGGTATCACTGCCAAGGGTTCCAAGCATGACAATAAACGGGATTATGACAATATTCCATTATATTAAATGGTCAGATTTACCAGTGTATTTATAGGAAAAGGTTTGGGATTTCACAAAGTGGGCTTGTCTGTATATGGTTGTGAAAGGTGTATTATCCAGTGCCGAAGAGTTGTAACCTATTTTAAAAGAAAAAAAAAACTTATTTACTGCAACTGAAATGAACATGAAGCCCATATTTAATTAAATGATTTATTATTCAGATTTTGTTTGACATTTTAATTTTAATGAACAGCTAAAATTACTGAAACCCAAAATATACAAGTCCAGAGTCACTTTTTCTGTTATATTTAAATTGGCAAATAAATGTGGCATTTTAAAGTAGATTAGGAAACCTTGTGAAGTTTTAGACTATGGTGAATGCTCTTTCTTTTGCTTTTAAAAAACTATAAAATATGCTGCTAAAGTCACTCTTGTAGCTTGTAACAGATGTCCTGATGGTCTCTGCTGAAAAAGAAAGTTATCACAATTAAACCAATTTATTTCTTACATATTAAAAGTTACCAAGTGCACCCCTTAAAGTCCTGGGTCTTTTGAAAATAACAAATCTGATCAGATGTGTGAAAAAAAAATCATGGCCCTATTTTCAAAGTCTATTTACACATTTTAATAAAATGCTGCGAACAGCTCCCCTTGAGCAATTTAGGGGCTCTGTTTTAAGCTCTCCAGGAAATTACAAATACGAATCACTGATTCATGTGAAACCATTAATGACAATTATTATAAGAATTATTGCAGGGATTATTCTTGTAAAATATTTTACAAACTGGCTTCAGTGGCATAAGTTGAAAAACGTTTCGCAGGTTTATCTAATACTTATAAAAGGAATTTGGTTAATGTCTGTTCGCAATGTTCTCTAAAACTGCGTTGTGTACGATACTGTGCCATACATCATTTTAAACTTTGTTAACCCTGCAGTGACAAGGCGATATAAGAATAAATAATTTTTAATGTACATATTATTTTGAGTGATTTTTCCGTTTTACTGACTTGACGGTGGTTAGACCAAGCACAGGCGAACTGCCTTCGGCAATGACCGTGGTCACTCAACCTCAAACACTACTTTTGTTCATATGAATAACCCTTGCTTTCAGTGAGGGATTTGAGCCTATGAGGACTTATATTTGAACAAGGTTCTCACCCTCTTGTGTGGTCAATAAAAGAGAAAAACACATGTTTCTCTCTTTATGAAATGGAGAGTCCAACCCAGGTGGATTGATGACAAAACCTAATTCAAGGTCCCAGTTTCAGGAACAGACATGGGGTGGGGTGGAGTGGTGCCGGGGGTTTCAGGCCTCAAGATTTGTCTGATATGAAAAAAAAAAAGGATGCGGCAGCTAAAAATGGGATACGGACTCTCTGCATGGAGTCCCGTTGGGTCCGCTTCTGCTACTTACGAGTAATGCATAGTTCTGTTTCTTTTTTCAGGAACAGTTTCTTTGCAACGTACATTTAATAAATCTTTCATGTGTACCTCACATCAACCTTATCTTTATACGTTCAAAGATAGAATCAAGTCAACTATCATTGAAAATCTGAATGCCCCAGCGTCTCATTCCAGTTCGCATTGTAAACATCATTGACCAGATCTTCAAGGTAAACACTCGGGGTATGAATTTCTTGCCACGAGGACAACTCCACAAAATAAATGTAAAAAATATTTTTACATATCTTACTGAGACAGTTTCCCACTGAAAACCTATATTTTCTTTTAACTTTTAGAATAAAAATTGAGCCAAGAGTCCCCATCTCAGTTAATATATCTCCCCAACCCCAGTAATTAGCCCGGTATACCAGGTTTATCAGCTAGTAACTCATATAGGAAGATACGGCAAACTGGCTAAGTTCAGCTTCCCGTAACTCAGCCAAAAAGCACTGTACCAAAACCATTTGAACAAACTTGAATAACAACATCTGAGGATAATTAATGTGTGAGATTTAAGAACCTTGTAGCAAATGAGCTAAAATGGGCAGTAAGGGCATATGACTAAATTCAGCTTCCTATAACTTAGCCAGATGCACTGAACAGAGACCATTTGAACAAACTTCAGAAAGCACTACCCTAGGATCAATTCTGTGCGATATTAAACATTTTGGCCATATGGTTTCAGAAGTTTTTTTGTAGCCCTCAGTGTGATACAGGCACTGATGACCCCGTACAAAAAAGGTTGATGCAGGTGGCCCCACCAATACCTCAATTTCAGATATGACCTATGTGACCAACATTGGCATAAAATTTGGTGATGACAGCTCCAGCTGTTTCTGAGATTAAAATTTTAATATGCTTTTTTGGACAGATGACAAAGTTTAACCTCCTGTAACTCGGCCAAAAATCTCCGAACTGGAACCATTCAAACAAAATTGAGAAAGATTGTTCAATGGATCATTTCTGTGACATATTGGACAATTTGGCTGGACAGTTTCGGAGAAGAAGATTTTTAAAGTTTATTTAGCTTTCTCCCTATAAAATCTCAGAAAATGCAGTTAGAAAAAAATAATCAAAATCCGATATAGTTTTTTGGATGACTGATTATTTGCAAAAAATTTGATGATGCTAGCTCCTGCCATTTTTGAGATAGCTAAAGTTAACTAGAGACGACGCACTGAGGCACAATGGATGAAGCAGCAACATTGCATAAGCTCACAGGTTCGCTAAAATTAAGATAGAATTTTTTAGATGACAAAACTTTTGCAAAAAATTGGTGATGCTAGCTCCTGCCCTTTTAAGATAGCTATGACGCAAGACAGACGACGGAAGATGCCACACTATTGCATAAGCTCACAGAATAGTTAAAAGTTCAAACCAAGTTTTTTCAAACAGCTGAAAGATAAAGTTCCGTTTATCTGGGAATTCTGCATCTAGATATTGAGTCTAGACCTCTAGATGCTGTGTCTAGATGTCTAGACACATTGTCTAGACACCAGACAGAGCCAGGTCAGTTGCCATGGTGATATCTGGACCCCACCTGGTTGTACTGAGTGACCTCTTGACTTGGCTACTGAAACTCAGCATGTTGTCAAATATATTTTCAAACACAGAAAGCCTTTACAATTGCCTACACTGCTTTTTAAAGCTGCATTTACCCAATCTCTTATAAAACTGACAGAACCGTACCATAGAATAATTCTTGTAAAGTTTAAACCAATCAGCTTAACAGTTTCATCATAAAACAGTATAGAAGCTAGAAGAGTCTAAAATTGCATTTTCACTTTTAAAAAACAGATCAATGTAGGTGGCACCACCAATACCTCAATTTCAAATATGACATGTGAGAAACATTGGTATAAAAAGTGGTGATTATAGATCTAGCCGTTTCTGAGATTTAATTTTAGTGTGCTTTTTTGGACAGATGACTAAGTTCAACCTCCTGTAACTCAGCCAAAAATCTCCGAACTGGAACCATTCGAAATAAACTTGAGAAAGATTGTTCAAGGGATCATTTCTGTAAAATATTGGAGGACAATTTGGCAGGACAGTTTCAGAGAAGAAGATTTTTAAAGCTTTTTTTAGCTTTTCCCCTATAATATCTCAGAAAATGCAATTAGAAAAAAAAAAACAAGGGACCCATGGGTCACGCGCTCAGCTGAATGAGACAGATATAATTGTGTCACTATTGTTGTATGTAGGTCTGTAAGATTTCATTTTGACAGATGTAATTTTTTCTATTAATTATGTAGTTGAGCGGAATAGTTATATAGAAGTGTCAGTATTTTAAATGTGAACAAGAATGTGTGTCTAAAATATTGCAATGGGAATGACCAGATGTTGTAAATTGCAGAGGAAGGAAGTGTATAAAAATACACATTTAATAAATCAAAATATTTATGGAATAGTAGAAAACTTATATGTTTTGGAAAGCAGTTGTTGCTGAATTAGAGAGGAAACAGAATGTCTCAAAAAGTATCTATAGAGAAGAAATTGTAGATTAAGCTGTGAGAAGTTGCCATGTTTGATCTGAATTGAAGAATGGGGGTTTGTTGCTAATAATATCTTGTGATCTGACCATGTGTTTTCTAATGTTGAAACTGAAGCATTTAAACAGTTAGTAAAGACAAGATCTATGGTATTTCCATGGTCATTGGTTGGTTCTCTGACTAGTTGTTGACATTTAAAGAGTTGACATAATTGTGTCAATTTGGTGTTATATATTATATTAGAAATGTCAATAATGAAATCGCCCATGATCACTATAGGCAGGTTGAGGTCAACTTGAGAGACTAAAACTTGGGAGTTCAGAGAAGAAGTTACTGATGGGACATGTGGGTGACCTATGGAGGAAAACAATCTGAAGTGACTGAGTCTAAGTGTGAATATATAGAGAAGAGATGACTCATAATCTGGTGTTGTGTTGTGGTGAAGGGTTACATGGGGACTCAGCTGTTTGACCTGATGGGGGGGGGGGGGGAGGATGAGAGTTTGAAAACACCTTTGTAATTCTGTATATTTATTTCTTTATTTACCAGTTAAGCTCATACTGGGTCATATTATGCATACACATATATTTTATTATTTTTAAATCACAAATGTTTAAACTGAATTTAAAAGAAAATAATGCCACAACATGGCATCTACAAGATTATTCCTTGAATCACTATTAAAAAGTTTTGCACATAGGAGTTTTCAGTACATGCTTAATTTTATTCACCGAAATAAAATAAAAGATTCAGAAAATCTGATAAAATAAAAACATCTTTTCAAATAAAGTATACACACTTTTGATTGAAAGAGGGACAAACAATATCATTATGCTAATTACAATCTCAGCTATAATTTATTACTGGAATTAATAGTCAATTTCACACCTGGTGAAGTTTTTACTCTTCTGAAGTAAGGAATTACTTATCTGATGAACATCCACACTTTCATAGCAATACACCACTTTGTGGACACTATTAAATGTGCACTTTAATCATTGTAACCCTGGTGGTACAATACAAAATCTAAAATGTAGCATAGCCATGAATAAAATAAAATACAGAAAATTATAACATTCATCTAGTTAATGCACCATCGGGGGGGGGGGGGGGGGGGGGAGGGGAGTGCAGGGCAAAGGGGAAGATTGCTAGTAGTGGCCAAGCTGAGCCTGAGGCAAGCTGCCTGGGATGGGTTACATAATACAAGTGATGGCTTTTTAATTAACAAGGCCTACAGGCCTAATGCAAACCTGTGCAAAGTTTGGAAGTATGAATGGAGGTTTATTTTTAAAATTTAATATTGATCCTCTTAAGTCCTGCATATCTACCTTAGTCATTATTATTATAACAAAATGGACATTTCGGACCTGCAAGTTTCAGACTAGGCCATTTTAAAACTAGAATATGGGTAGTCGACAAGCAACTATGTGTATCCGCAGAAAACAAGAGTGGGATGGGTGAAGTGAGGCATGGATTAAGTGGCAAGGGGAATAGAGTGAGGTGTGTTGCATATTAGCATGGATGTCTGCAGTGTAAACATGAATGTAGGTGGTGCCACCTGTCATAAAATTGAGGAAATTGTCCAGTATATATAAACCTGCAAAATTTCAGGTGGATAAGTCAAACCACTGCTGAGAGAGGAGTGATTTTATCCAAATGCAGATGAACAGATGGACACTGTGCATAAGTGGTTGCAGGTGGTGCCACCACTTTTGCCTATGATGAAGTGCTAAGTGAGATCTATACACATGCAAAATTTTGCAAAAACGTGAATGTAGGTGGTGCCACCTGTCATAAAATCGAGAAAGCTGCCCGATGTATAAACCTGCAAAATTTCAGGTGGATAAGTCAAACCACTGCTGAGATATGAGTGATTTTATCTGAAGGCAGATGAACAGATAGACCCTGTGCATAAGTGGTTGCAGGTGGCGCCACCACTTTTGCCTATGATGAAGAGCTGTGTGAGATCTAAACACATGCAAAATTTTGGCCCAATCGGTAAAACAATTCCTGAGATATGAGCTTGGATGTCTGCAAAGTAAATCTGAATGAAGGTGGCCCCACCTGTCACAAAATCAAGAGAGCTGTCCAGGATGTATAAACATGCAAAACTTCAGGTGGAGAATCTCAAACCACTGCAGATATATGAGTGATTTTATCCCAAGGCGGATGAACAGGTGGACGCTGTGCAAAAATGGTTGCAGGTGGAGCCACCATTTTTAGTGCATGTTATAAAGCTATCAAAGGGCTACATTTGTGCAAAATTTTTAGCCTGATTGGTCTAACGGTTCCCGAGATATGCAGGTTTATGTGTTGAAACAGACGCACAAATGGACGCTTGGCAGAGAGGAAAGGTCAGAGGTCAACCAAAAATGAGGGCGCAGCAGTTCACATGTGACTGATCATAATTCCGAATTTTAAACAAGGGACCCATGGGTCAGGGCGCTCAGCTGTTATATATCATAAAAAATATGATTTGGGAAAGAGGCACATGCTTGTTTTGTGTGGTAATAAATATAAGCTTTATTATGAGTTGTTGGTGTTTAGCTTATGTATGATTTTGATAGTATCTTTGGAGACAGGGAAGGGGATTGATTTCATTTATTTTATTAACAAATGGAATGCTATTGTCACACAGATTTTGACTTGGTCATATAACTTATAAGCAGCACATATAATAAAAGAGTTTAACTATTTATTAAAATTTAATAACAAATATTGTGCCAATATAATTTTTATTAAAAAAAAATAAGAAGAAAATCATATGATTTTTTAAAATTAAATATTACTGAAATGATTACTGAAATAATATTATAGAATATATTCATGAATGCATTCATGAATAAATTTTGAAAGTATCTGCACTGGTATTCAAATACTTTCATTTTTACCTGAATTCCCATTCTTATGCAATAAATTTTTTTAATGCAGTACATATTCATATTCGTATTCAAATACATTTGCAAAGCATTCGCACCATGTCTAGTATTTATTCAGTTTTAGCCAAACAATGATGTTGAGAATCCAGAATATACAAAATTCACAAATTTAAATAATGATCATAAGTACCTGGTTTTATGGCTTTTATTTATGTTAAAAAAAATAAATGTAATATATTCACTTTGGACTACTTTCACATCAATCTACACACTAGACACAGTAGGAATCTAGATTAATATTATCAACTGCATTTTTGTCTATCATTAATTTCCTTCATATGATCCCTAAAGATTAGTAATGAATAATATGATTTATTTTTTTATCATTAAAATTTCACTGAAAAAATACCATAGGTGACTGCATGGTGTTATTTGGAATAACATTGACATTGACATTCTATCCATCCATACAAGATTCTTACATCATCAGTAAAAGCAAGTTAATTTGCTTTTACTCATCAACTAACAAATTCCTTTTCCATAAATTTTTCTTTAATTTGTTATAAAAAACCAATACAAAATTATTAATTTATTGTTTATTGTTATGTTGTTTTTCAAAACAACTACTAGATGAGTTGGGTTGGACACCTGGATCAACTGTGGCTTGGCATTAGCTGCTGGCTGCCCCAGTGTATGCTTCGCTCAAGCATGCATAATCTGATGAAAGGTCAACAAGGTCAACATACAGGTGACTGAAGAGGGGCTGGATTAAGCCTGGGTCTTAATTGTTCCAGGGATCATTTCCATGAAAAATTGGACAATTTGGCTGGACAGTTTCGGAGAAGAAGATTTTTAAAGCTTTTTCCCTATAAAATCTAAGAAAATGCAGTTAGAAAAAAATAAACAAAATCCGATATAGTTTTTGGTTGACTGATTATTGCCAAAAATTTGGTGATGCTAGCTCCTGCAGTTTTTGAGATAAGTATGGTTAACGTACAGACGACGCACGACGCACACAGGTTCACAGGTTTGCTAAAAATTGAAGTTTTTCCTTGATATCTCAAAGAAACGATGTCGCAGTGACCCAATTTTTGGTACGGTAAGAGATATTGGGGACATCTATCGCTAAGTCAAATTTTGGATTTGTAGGTCTAACCGTTTCAAAACATGCCCTGTTAATGGACATCTGGACGGCACGCCAGACAGACGAGGGACAAAGGACTATGACTATAGCTCAGATGACTTACAGTCAGTTGAGCTCAAAATCCTACCATAACAAACAAGGACATGATTTATACCTCTAGACCTTACATTGATATAATAAAAAGCTTTTCTCAGCAGCAGATTAAAGGATATTACACATATTAAGTACACATCCTTATTTTTGGTTAACTGGGCCATTTTGTTATTTATGACATCATCTACTTGTTCTTTTTCATATAAGATATTTCAAGCACATCTATCAACTTCAGCTTTTACAGATATGTAGTTTATATCTGTATGTCATTTATGATTCATATATACAGCTAGCAGCTATTTGTCCTATCTAATGTTGTGGTTGTCACAATACTGCAAACTGTTGCAAGTAACAATTGAAATGTTCTACCAAAATAACTGTCAATCATCTGAGATACAGCTTAGGCCCTCTATCCAATGGCCATACATATGCCTTTTTACGACTTTTAAAGCTAAAAACCTGGAGTATTTTATTCTGATAAACTTTACTATTCAGTAAAACCAACTTCCTACCTGGTTTGAATCTGTGGTTCAGTAAGACAGGCATCCTGTATGGTTTGATTTTGGGGACATTTGATCCCCTGTTATACTGCCTATAGATGTTCTGAACTGTATCCGCTTACATACATACCTCTTTAATCCTGACACATAGAGCATTCTGATCAAAGGCTACAGCTTCAGCACATTGCTTCAGATGGTCCTGATAGCGGGCACACAACTGCAACAAATGTCTTGTGTCCAATTTCTCCAGGGAATCTAAATCTTTTATGTTAGAAAGGTGAATTGAGGTTTTCATTATGGGCAATGGATATGGTATCTCCTCAAGTTTCTTCACTTCAGGGTCTGTCTGCTGTGCAATGGATCCCTCAGCAACAACAATAATGTCATGCTTCTGGCTTCCTTCTTTGCAGCTCTCCTTTCCTTGGTGTCCTTTGGCTTTACTCAGCCTCGGTGATGACTTAGGAGTTTCTAAAAGATTATAAACAAATATATGAGTACGAGTCTTGCTATAACTTTTGGCTTATGTCATATGCTGTTTTAGTTTACAAAGAAATGCAACAAGAATTTTGCTTACAAACAAGTGTCGAACCACTTTTCTGTGTGAATATCAGGTTTTAAAAATAGTGCAATTTCATGAGACAACCAACCCATGCAATTTCACACAAAGACAAAAGTGAAAGTCACAGTGACCTGATTTAGGGTGTCCTAGCAGACTATGAGGACCCCATAGGACCTTTATTAGTTTTAATAAGCAGTTTCTTGGCCCAAAGGCTACACTTTGTGCCCTGAATTTCTGGGTGCTAAAGCTTAATACGTTTTTTAAGCTCAGCTGCCTGGAAGTCAACTGAGGTATAGCAATGGTGCCCTATCTGCCGTCCATCTGGCCTTCCATTAGCAAGGCCCAAATCGTAACCACTAACTGACCGGGGGGGACTCCTTGGAAACCTGATATTATGTCACTGTTACCTATATCCTCTGAGCCATGGGGCTTGTTTGTGCACCCCAGAATAATTAAAATTTGACACATAGTATCCTGATAATCAATGCATGAAATGCCATGATTTTTTAATTTTTGCTTATGTTATTGATCATGGAGAGTTTCATCAGCTGCTTCAGACTGGTGTCACTATGTGTACATTATTTCTTTTTATGGGTTTTTTTCATACTTTTGAGACCCTAAAATGACAGCAAATGTGTCAGTTTTTTCAGCTTTGGTTTGATTTAGTGTCCTAAAACCTTGTATATTTATTGATCATGACTAATTTTATCAGTTCCTGAATTAACCGGTTTTTTTAACTCTGATAACATTTTGACAGAAAGAACTGGTGTATCAAATTTGAAGAAAAATCTTCACAACTAACAAAGTTATTGGGGTCACCATTAGCCTAGAATTGCATAAATGTGACCTTGAAGGTCATGGTCAAGGTCACAGGAATTCTATCACGTCCAAGATTTTGGTAGGAATAATGAGTGTTGCAAATTTTGGAGGAAAATATACATGTAGCCCTTCAAAAGTTATCTCGTCCACAAAACAATAACTATAATTCCACTGATCTGACTTTGAAGATCCTGGTCAAGGTCACCAGGTTTCAAACTCATCCGAGAGCTTGGTAGTAACAATTGGTGTACCAAATTTGAGGACAAAATTAGAAATACTACAAGAGTGTTGAGATTCATAAAATGTTACATTTGGCAATTTTACCTTGACGAGAAAGGTCAAGGTAACCAGGTTTTGAACTAATCTGAGAACATGGTAGGAACAATTGGTGTACCAAACTTGAGGACAAAACATGGAATACTTCAAAAGTTATGGGGTTCACAAAAATGTCATATTTCTGCAGATTTGACCTTGAAGATGATGGTCAAGGTCACTTTTTTTTAACTTTTCCTTGATTTTAGTTGGAACAATTGCTGTACCAAATTTGAGGACAAAATGTTTAATACTTCAAAAGTTATGGGGTTAAAAAAATTTCAAATTTTGGCCGAAAATATGCAGCCCTCCAAAAGTTATCTCCTTCACAAGATATCCTACAGATGAGGACAACAATGACAGATGAAGCACTGAAAACAAGATGCCTCATGGCCTCATGGGGGGGGGGGGGTTAGCCACCAGTCTACAGGAACTGAAGAAGCACTCAATAATCAAAAAAGATGCAAAGAATCATAGCAACATGATGAAGAGCTATGTGAGATTTATACACATGCAAAAGTTTGGCCTAATAGGTCAGACGGTTCCCGAGATATGAGCTTGGATGTCTACAGCGTTAAAGTGAATGTAGGTGGTGCCACCTGTCATAAAATCGAGAAAGCTATCCAGGATGTATACACATGCAAAATTTCAGGTGGATAAGTCCAACCAATGAAGAGATATGAGTGATTTTATCCATATGCAGATAAACAGATGGACACTGTGCAAAAATGTTTGCAAGGTGGCGCCGACATTTTTATTGTATGTTGTAAAGCTCAAATGTAAAGGGCTACATTTGTGCAAAATCTTTAGCCTGATCGGTCAAACGGTTCCCGAGATATGTGGGTTTATGTGTGAAAACAGACGCACAAATGGATGCTGGGCAGAGAGGAAAGGTCAGAGGTCAACCAAAAATGAAGGCACAGCAGTTCATAATCCCAAATTTAAAAAAATTCCGCCCAGCGGTTACAGAGGAGTTCACCGGAAACCTAAGCGGCAGCCGCTTTGGACTGATAACATAGTATCTGCAAAACTCTGTTTTGGCGGATACATATATCACTCATGTGACCATCATTTGCATAAAATTTGATATTTATAGCTCCAGCCGTTTCTGAGATTGTAATTTGAGTATGCTTTTTAGGCAATATGACTAAGCTAAGCTTAATTTAACTCAGCCAAAAATGAAAGAACCGGAACTATTCAAACAAACTTGGGACAGATTGTTCCTGAGATCATTTCTGTGAAATATTGGACAATCTTACTTAACAGTTTTGGAGAAGAAGATTTTTGAAGTTTTTTTTTTTAGCTTTTCAAGTTTCCAATAAAATCTAAGGATATGCAGATAGCAAATAAATAAGCAAAATCCGATAGGGTTTTTTTTTAGATGACTGATTTTTTTTCATAAAATTTGGTGCTGCTAGCTCAGACAGTTTATGAGATAGCACACGTTAACTTACGGCAGAGGGCGGACGGATGATGCCCTGCCATCACATATCCTCACAGGTCTGATAACAGTAGGTTTTCAGTGGAAAATGGGAGGTTTTTCCTTAATTTCTCCAAAGTCACAGTGAAGAAGCTTCTGGTCAAATAGATATTTCTGGCACCCCATGTGCCATAGTATCGCCAGACAATTAATCCCCCCCCCCCTGTTTATGAATAGTCCACCTCATTCTCAGCAGCATAAACTGACACTTGGCAAGTGATTATGGAATATCTATCAACTTGAGAAACAATATTTTTTACCAAATATGGGGGCCAATACAGAGAATCAGTCTTATGAAAAGGGGCAAATTAATACTATAACAAGGGACCCAACCGGCTTCTGTAGCTCATGGGAAGAGCGCAGGACTCAAAGCTGGGAGATCATGGGTTCCAATCTCAGCCAAGGCGGTGAGGTTTTTCACGGTCGGCCCCCACCCAGGACGAGCGCTCTGCAGGCTTAATGGGAAGGCTGTGCCCCACGGCCATGTATCACTCACATAGGAGTGCGTCTTTGGGTGATCACACACCCAGGACCCGCAGGTGCGGTAGACACTAGGCCTGGGTGACACCAGGATAAAAAAAAAAAAAAAATGATAGGAAGCGAGTACTACCGCCCTGTCAAGGAGTCCCAAACTGAAATGGAAACTCTGCAGATGTAAATACTTCGATTAAGAACAAGATTTGTCAGCATTAAAAAAATGGAGGCGGTTACCTCCACCAAAAAAAAAAATAAAAAATAAAAAAACAAGGGACCCATGGGTCACGGCGCTCAGCTCTTATATATGATCACATATGATGAATACGGGTAGTCGACAAGCGACTACGTGTATCTGCCTAAATTACAGAGGTACGGGTGAAGTGGTGATAGGATATAAAGGTAATGGAGATAGCCGCTGTGCAAAAATGGTTGCAGGTGGCTCCACCAGTTTTGGGTATGTTAGACCTATACATATGCAAAATTTCAGGCTGATCCGTCAAACCAGTCCTGAGATATTACCATGAATGTCTGGAGTGTTAACGGGGAGGTAGGTGGCGCCACCTGTCACAAAAATAGAAAACCTATCCAAGATGTATAAACGTGCAAAATTTCAGCTTGATTGGTCAAACGAGTCCAGAGATATGGGGGTTTATGTGTGAACACAGACGCACAGATGGATGCAGAGTAGTTTTTTTTATCATATTCAAATTTTTTTAATTAAAAAAAAATGTATCAGAAAAAAATATGAAGTAATGTCAGCTATGAAACCATTATATGTGTGAAAAAACAAAGAATAAGAGCACCCTATAAATAATACAAGGAGAAAACTAGATATGGGAAAGTTTAATTTTATTAACTGAAATAAAGGAACTAGGAATATATAAATTTGATTATTTACATAGTCTTGTGACAGCTGATACAGCCACGCATCTTAATGTCATTAGTGAAACATACTGACATCTTAAATCAGTACTTGTTTGAGTAAAATTTTTTTAAAATTGACATATTTTAATTTTTTTTCAAATTTTGAAATAAATATAAATTAACAAGCTAAAACACTTGGAAAAGACCTGAAATTTAGATTAGTATTATCAACTGCATCTTTGTCTATCATTAATTTTCTTCATATAATCCCTAATAGTATAGAACAAGATAATTTATTTTTTTTTTCATTATTAAAATTGAAAAGAAAAATACCATAGGTGACTCAATGGTGTTATTTGGAAAACATTTTCATCCATCTATACAAAATCCATAAAACATCAGTAATTGCAAGGTAATTCCCTGTTATTCATCAACTATAAAATTGGAAAAGACCTGAAATTTAGATTAGTATTATCAACTGCATCTTTGTCTATCATTAATTTCCTTCATATAATCCCTAATAGTATAGAACAACATAATTAATTTTTTTTTCATTATTAAAATTGAAAAGAAAAAAACCATAGGTGACTCAATGGTGTTATTTGGAAAACATTTTCATCCATCCATACAAAATCCATAAATCATCAGTAATTGCAAGGTAATTCCCTGTTATTCATCAACTATCAAATTCCTTTTCCATTGATTTTTTCTTAAAGTTGTTATTATAGACCATAAAAATTTATTCATTTATTGTTTTTTTGTTTATTGTTATGCTGTTGGTCTAAACAACTAATAGATGAGTTGTGTTGGACACCTGAATCAACTGTGGCCAACAGTTAGCTGCCTGGCTCAACAGTATATGCCCCGCCTCAAGTGTGCATAATTGGCCTGAAAGGTCAACTTGAGGACATACAGGTGACTGAAGAGGGCCTGGGTCTGACATGGTCTCATAAAAAGTTTAATAAACTAAATAGCTACAGTTTTTCGCCAATTTCTTTCAACTTTCAAAACTAACAAGCTGAAATCCTTATTAATGCATCATATGAAAATTATATCAACAGTGCAACAACAAACTTGCCATGGTCAAAGTTTGGCAAAATTAAAGGTACTGATTTTTTTATTTATGCTAAGTTATATACCTAAAAGAAAGTCTCTAGCTTCAGCAATTCTCAAGTTAAGGGATGAATATATTTCTTGATTTTTTACAAAGCGCATTATGTTCAGGCATATTACTTAAAACAATTAAGCAATACTGACATCATTTCTGGCATGTGCATAGAAAATGAGTAATAGAACAGGTGTATTATATATGATCAAAATCGGATCAGTGGTTTTGATATTAGGCAGTCTTGAAGTGTAACAATGGGTATTTAACGGAAAACGGAGGTTTTTCCTTAAGATCTTGAAGGAACGAGGTCCTAGTGACTCAATTTTTGGTATTCAAGGAGATTTCCAGGACATCTAACTGTATGCCGAATTTCAGATTTGTAGGTCAAATGGTTTCAAAATGTGCCAGTTTAACAGACAGACAGACAGACAGCCAACGGACAAAGGACCACGACTATAGCTCAGATGACTTTATAGTCATCTGAGCTAAAAATGGTAAGGTAGGTGGCGCCACCTGTCTGGTTGACAAGAAAACTCGCTAAGATGGATGTACATGCCAAATTGGAGACAAACACATTGAAGGACTCCTCAGATATGAGCAATTTTCATCTAAAACAAATGTACAGATGGATACCACACAAAAAAAATGGCAGATGACGCCACCAGTCTTGCATACAAGATGGAGGAGGCCAAGATCTATGGTTAATGCACAGTTTTAGACCAATACAGCACACCACTCCTAAGAAAAGAGCATTAATTTATTCTACAAAGAAGGGACCCACGGGTCACGGCGCTCAGCTGTTATATATGATAAAAAATATGATTTGGGAATGAGGCACATGCTGGTTTTGTGTGGTAATAAATATAAGCTGTATTATGAGTTGTTGGTGTTAAGCTTATGTATGATTTTTATAGTTTCTTTGGAGACAGGGAAGAGGATTGATTTCATTTACTTTATTAACAAATGGAGTGCTATTGTCACACAGATTTTGACTTGGCCATATAACTTATAAGCAGCATATATAATAAAAGAGTTAAACTATTTATTTTGTAATTTTTATTTAAAAAATAATAAGAAAATCATATGATTTTTTAAAAATAAAATATAACTGAAATGATTATTAAAATAATATTATAGAATATATTCATGAATGCATTCATGAATACATTTTGAAAGTATCTGCACTGGTATTCAAATACTTTCATTTTTACCTGAATTCCCATTCTTATGCAAGAAATTTTTTAATGCAGTACATATTCATATTCGTATTCAAATACATTTGCAAAGCATTTGCACCATGTCTAGTGTCATGCGTCTAAGCAACCGTGCCTAAACCATAGTATCTCCAGACTTTGTTTGGCTAAACAATTATGAGAACACTGGGGCATCTAACTGTATGTCAAAACCTCAGATTTGAAGATCCAACAATTTCAAAACAAGCAGGTCTGATAGACTGACAGACAGATGACTAAAGGAACATAACTATAATTGACATATAGTCAATTGATATAGTCATCTGAGCTTATAATGGTCTTGGCCAATGGTAATGGCTTGAAGAAATCAGTGACCTGGTTTCAGGTTAAGCATGAGATATGTGATCTGTGTCTTAAAACCAAAAGTTTTTAATTGAGGGAAAGGAATCTACTTCCTCAATTGAAATATGGGAGCTCTGTCCACAGCACCACAAAATGTGGCCCAGGTTCACCTGCAGGGGGAGAGAGTGAAGAGAAGCTCTATGATTATCTACAGCACCCAGAAATGTGGCCCCATGGCAGGTTCACATTTACAAGTGGACAGAGTGGAGAGAAGCTCTATCTACAGCACTCAGAAATGTTGCCCCAAGTTCACATGTGAAGGTGGAGAGAATGGAGAGAAGCTCTATCTACAGCAACCAGTGATATGGCCCCAGGTTCACATATAAAAGTAGAGAGAATGGAGAGAAGCTCTATCTACAGCACCCAGAAATATGGCCCCAGGTTCACATATAAAAGTGGAGAGAGTGGAGAGAAGCTCTATCTACAGCACCCAGAAATATGGCCCCAGGTTCCCATGTGAATGTGGAGAGGATTGAGAGAGGTATTATTGTGCTGGAGATTGTTGGTAGCCATGGTAACAAAAATAATGTGCTATGTTCCAAGTTGCATGAAACTCAAGTCAGGGCATTTATAATGATTTTCTGCATCTGACAGAACATTGCGCCAACAGTGACTACGTGTTAACAAAAATATTTATTTTAAAAAGAGCCTTCCTGAAGATGTTCAGACAGTGGAGATAATCAGCTCGATAGAGCTGTCTAAATGTTATCTATATATTAAGATTGATAGCACAGGTAACTTTCATGGTTGAAATATGAATTCTGAAATACTGCATAATTTGCCTTTATTCTTTTCCATTTCCTTGAATTTCCATGTTATTAAGACAAAAGCTAAATTCCTAGCAACAATTGGATCATGCACATTATTTTGTAAACAGCATCTATTTGTTTTTGGTCAAGCAAGCTGTTAGTATACCCACCACCATCTATAGGTTTACTGAGGGTGTACGATGTGATAGGAATGTCTTCATCTCGCTGTGAACGTAACTCACCAACAACCTGGGTACTCTGATCAGCACCCATCCTGTAAAAAATAAAGTATAATTTACTTACAGACTGAATGACCAACATTATGGACATGATGAATAATTCACAAAGGACAAACAGGACACTGAGCAGAGTCTCTGACAATCTGATCTTATATCAAGTTTTTACTTTCTAAATGTTGGTATATGAATTTACTGGGCAAGACTACTAAGGGAAGTTTGAAGGAACCACATCAAGGCTGTATTGGTTAAGTTAACTCAAACATATACTCTCATAATTATCAAAAAGTTCTGCAATATTGAGCATTCTAAGCAGGGTTTGTATGTTTTTCACACTGACATTATTTACACCATTAAAAAACTTCATGTAAAAAACAGTTTTTTTACAGCCATGCGCAAGAAACTGTAAACAAGGGACCCATGGGTCACGGCGCACAGCTGATTGTGACAGTTATAACTGCATCACCATAGATTTTTTGAAGTTACAATAAAAATACTATCCTCAGTGCTCAGGAACTAGGGCTCAATGACTGGGGGGGGGGGGGGATAGTTACAACATTAAATTAAATTCAATGGTGCTTACAGAGACTGGTGGGAGTTACAGCACCTCTGCATATACATAAAGGTTAAAAATTTAATTTAAATGAAATTATTGTTAAATATTTAAAAACAGGCAGAGAGAAAGAAAACAAAGCAAATATCCTAATTTCCATTCTACTGAGACAGGAAAATAATGAACAAATATTTACATTAGATCCTATTTTTTCTTTTGTTAAGTCATTTTTTTTAGTTTATAAATTTTACTATATATTTACAGTATATCATATAAATCTGAATATTTAAATTGATTCACAAATCTAAATTGCATCAACATTTATACTTAATTCAGTCAGGTAACATCACATTACGCACACAGATATATTTCTTTTTTTTTTATAAAATATATTTTTAAATTTGCAAAGCAATAAATATATGAAAATAACTCTCCAGAATTCACAATTTTAAATTGCACCTTTATTTATCCATGATTTGTTTCATATATTATCAAATTATGCCTACTGATGGGTAAAATTATATCTTAATTATTTAAAAGGAAATAATTTCGTAATAATGCTACATAAGAACAACGTGGCATCCTTTGATTACTTCTTGAATTAATATTTTAGGAAAAGTTGTGCACACTGGATCAAAAACAGCTTTACATTTAAAGAAATACAGTTGACAATAACAAACCATGTATTGCAATATAATTGGTGGTGGTGGTGTAGGTGGTGGGGGGAGGGAGGGCTGTTAGGGCCATGAGAATAAGTGTATGTTTATTACAGCAGGGGTGTTTTGCCAGTGCTGCATCACTAATAAGATAACCTAAGCAAGGCTGTAGTGAACAAGAGTGGGGTCTTGGATATACTAAATCCAAATACATTAGAGCATCTGAAAAACTTCAATAATTAAAATAATTTTTAAGCTTTTACTTTCAAATTTCAGAATTCAACAGACAACAGATTAAATGCCCATGTATCCCGGCTGTGAAAAATAAATTAAATATACTAACGAGAAAAAAACACATGCCATGGTCAAATTTGGGCAAAATTTAAGGTACCAATTTAAATTTTGCTAATATTTTTGAAACTTTCAAGATTTTGATCTAATTTTAGGTATACAATTAAATTTTGATTAATAAAAGTTATATTACTGAAAGAAGTCCCTAGCTTTAACATTTTTTGTGTTAAGTGATCAAATATTTTTCCTGATTTTTTACAAAGTGCAATTTGTTTGGGCCCATAACTTTTTTAAATTATATAATACAGACCTAATTTCTGGCATGTACATAGGAACTATATAGAGGAATATTTTTGGTAAATATAAGGAAAAACAGATGAGTGGTTTTGATATTAGGTAGTCCTGAAGTGTGAAAATAGGTTTTTAAAAAAAAATTGAGGCTTTTAATTTCTCAAAGGAACGAAGTCACAAAGACCCAGTTTTTGACTTGGTAGGAGATCTTAGGGGACATCTAACATTATGCTGAATTTTGGATTCCTAGGTCTTACTGTTTCAAAACATGCCACATCTACCAACGGACGGAGGGACAGAAAGCTAGATGGACGATGGACAATGGACCATGACTATTGCTCAGATGACATATAGTCAGCTGAGCTAAAAAAAACCCTATTCTAAAATATTATTGTGAAAAATTAAACCATTCAGCTTAACAGTTTCATCATAAAACATTTTTAAGCTGATAGAGGCTAAAATTACGAGGTTTCTGACCGTAAAAAAAAAACCAGATCAATGTAGGTGGCACCACATAAACCGTGCAATTTCAAATATAAGTCACGTGATCAACATTTGGACAAAATTTGGTGAACCTGGCACCTATTGTTTTTGAGATTTAAATGTTAGTATGCTTACTTGCCAAATGACTAATTTCAAATTCATGTAACTCGGCCAAAATTCATCAAACCAAAACCATTTGATCAAACTTGAGAAACCTAGTATCTGGAATTATTTCTGTGAAATATGGAACAATTTGGCTGAACGATTTCAGAGAAGAAGATTTTCAAAGGTTATCAAGTTTTTTCCCTGTAAAATGTAAGTTGGAGCAGGTGGCACCACAAAAATCTCAATCACACAACTTTTGATATGTGACCAATTTTTGCATAAAATTTGGGGATGCTGGCTCCTGCTATTCCCGATAAATTATGAGTTAATGTACTGATGACCCCTGTACAAAAAAGGTCGGTGCAGGTTGTGCCACCAATACCTCAATTTCAAATATGACTCCTGTGACCAACATTTGCATAAACTAGAATATGGGTAGTGGACAAGCGACTACATGTATCCGCCAAAATCAGAGTGGAATGGGTGAAGTGAGGCATGAATTGAGTGGCAAGGGGAAATAGAGTGAGGTGTGTTGCATATTAGCTAGGATGTCTGCAGCCAAATGTATATGTAGGTTGCGCCACCTTCCACAAAATCCAGAAAGCTGTCCAAGTTTTATACATATGCAAAATTTTAGGCAGAAAAGTCAAACCACTACTTGTATAAGAGTGATTTTATCCAACAGCAGACAAACAGAAGGACTTGTGCAAAAATTGTGGCAGGTGGCACCACCAATTTTGTGTATTGTTAAGAGCTATGTGAGATCTATACACATGCAAAATTTCAGGGGGGTATGTCCAACCAGTCCTGAGATATAAGTCTGAATGTCTGCAGCGTTAACATAAATGTAGGTGGCACCACCTGCCAAAAAAATCTAGAAAGCAATTTTAGGCAGATAAATCAAACCACTACAGAGATATGAGTGATTTTAGTCCACGGCAGACAAACAGATTGATTCTGGCAAAAATAATTGCAGGTGGCCCCTCCAGTTTTTGTGTATGATAAAGTGCTATGTAAGATCTATATACATACAAAATTTTTGCCCAATCAGTCAAACGGTTCCCGAGATGAGCTTGGATGTCTGCAGCGTAAACTAGAATGTAGGTATCGCCACCTGTCCAAAAATCAAGAAAGCTGCGCAGGATCTATAAACCTGAAAAATTTCAGGCAGATATGTCAAACCACTACAGAGATATGAGTGATTTTTTCCCATGGCAGACAAACAGACCTATGCTGTACAAAAACAGTTGCAGATGGCCCCTCCATTTTTGTGTATGATAAAGAGCTATGTGAGATCTATACAGATGCAAAATTTTGGCCCAATCAGTCAAACGATTCCTGAGATATTAGCATGGATGTCTGCAGCTGCAATGTGTATGTAGGTGGCGCCACCTGTCATAAAATCAAGAAAGCTGTCCAGGATGTATAAACCTGCAAAATTTTAGGCAGATACTGTGGTTGTGGTGGTTTCAAATTTGCGATATTCACGGTCACTCTCTGACCGCGAAATTGAAACCACGCAGTTTTGGATTCATATATACCAGGCCATGATCGTTAATTTCAGAAGCTGCCATTATAATTATAGTTGGCGACAGTTGAGATTAATCTTCAGCTAAGTGGGGATGTCCATCGAGCCTCGTGCATATAATTTAAGTGATTCAGGGAGAATTAAAAACAGGGTCCATTTAAAATAATATCGCCTATCGGTTTGCTTAGATGCAAAAATCATGAACCTTTGCGGGGATGTGCTGACCCAGTGGGCGCGCCTGGCAATGTTTCCTACCGCCCCACACAGGACTGAAGTCTGGAAAGTGTCAATGCCCGCCTGGCAGTAATATTTTCAAAATTACGTGTATGTGTGCCAGGCCAGGTGACATCCATTGCTGCTTAAAATGAATATTGAGTAGAAGGTACTCTTTCACATTGTGCCGTGTTTAGTAATTGTTAATAAATAAAATTTGCTACTAAAGTAGTGAATGTAGCAGCTAGGGTAGCGCCACCTTGTAACTGTATAAAGGACTAATTCTGTCACTACCGAAATCATGATGCGCCAAACAATGTTTGATTGGCTAGTGATGACGTGAATTTTGAATATTTTTGAAAGGTCACAGTACATTACTGGGCGAAACTGGCGTGGAACAGTGGAATGTGAGTTGTTTTGAATGAGCCTTGGCCCTGAACTGATTACAGTCAGCGGGTTCAATGCTATCCGCACGTGTCAGCTCAGCTGCCCGTGACCGTTCGAACATGCCATATCCTGACAGAGAAATAGCAGACCTGGATAACCATGAAATCAGCAGTTTATGAAATCATTACAGTTCATATTTTCATATTTGATAATAACAAAATACTACTACTAGACTAATGATAGACTGCGAAAATGAAACCCCGTGAAACTTTTAAAATTACAAAAACCGCGAAAATTCAGCCCCACCGATATAAAGGCAAACCACTGCTTAGATATGTAAAACCACTGCTTAGATATGAGTGATTTTGTCCCATGGCAGACAAACAGACGGATGCTGTGCAAAAATGGTTGCAGGTGGAGCCACCAGTTTTGCCTATGGTAAAGAGCTATGTGAGATCTATACACATGCAAATTTTCAGGAAGATACGTCAAACCAGTCCGGAGATATAAGCATGGATGTCTGCAGCAGCAGTATGATAAAAAGCTATGTGAGATCTATACACAAGCAAAAGTTTGGCCCAATCGGTCATTTGGTTCCCGAGATATTGGCATGGATGTCTGCAGCTGAAATGTGAATGTAGATGGTGCCACCTGTCATAAAAACAAGAAAGCCATCCAGGATGTATACACATGCCGAATTTCAGGTGAATTAGTCAAACCACTGCAGAGATATGAGTGATTTTAACCCAAAGCAGTCGAACAGATGGACACTATGCAAACATGGTTGCAGGTGGTGCCACCATTTTTGTGTATGTTTTAAAGCTATCCATGGGCTACATTTGTACAAATTTTTTTTCATGATCGGTCAAACAGTTCCCGAGATATGTGGGTTTATGTGTGGAAACAGGCGCACAAATGGACCCTGGGCAGGAAGGATAGGTCAGAGGTCAATCCAATTGGTTAGGCACATGTGACACAATAATTGGTGTAAGTTTCGGGAAAATCAGTCCAGTAGTCTCAGAAGAGTTCTCCAGAAACGGACGCGGCGGTATCGGCGGCGGAACCCGGTCAAAAACAAAGTATAAGCAAAACTTTATTTTGGCGGCGACAAATATGGTGATGACAGCTTAAGCCATTTCAATTACTGTAATTTTAGTATCCTTTTTTGGCCAAATGACTAAGTTCAGTTTCCTGTTACTCAGCCAAAATTCACTGAACTGGAACCATTCCAACAAACCTGAGAAAGATTGTTTCAGGGATTATTTCTGTGAAATATTGAATGATTTGGCTGGACAGTTTCAGAGAAGAAGGTTTTTAAAGCTCTTTCAGTTCTTTCCCTATAAAATCTAAGTAAATGCAGACAGCTAAAATATAAGCAAAATCTGATAGAGTGTTTTAGATGACTGACTTTTGCATAAAGTTTGGTGATGCTAGCTCCTGCCATTTTTGAAATAGTATGGGTTAATGTACAGACAACGGACAAAGCACTACGGACGATGCCAAACCATCGCATAAGCTCACTGATTCACTAAAAAACCTAGATGCATGTGGGATTTCTGTTTAATGATACCCATTAGTTCATCATATAAACGTCATTAATGACCAAGACCTCAGGAGGTACATGATCCCAGAGGCACAAGGCTCATCTACTAATCATGTCAATAGGCAATGGCCTACAGTCTGACTTGTACCTATTTAACAACTTCCTGTTGGTTCATGGATTCCCAGTGTCAGCTGCTACAAGGCTTGTGTATGGCATCTTTGTTTATTCAAAGACAAGGGTGACCCTGAGTTTATCAATTTGCGCCATCAGCTTCATTAGGGAGGAGTGGATATTCTCAAGTTTTGGATATATCCACATTTATTTGAAAAACAGACTGGGAGCAAAGAAAGCTAGTCTTTTGCAAAAGGGCTCTGAGAGGGAGCACTGATATAGACTACTAAGATTAGTACCAGTATATAATATTCACTAAAATTTTTTTATGTTAGGACTGATTGTGTATATGTCACTCAGTTTGTAAGAAATAATGATGTGTATATGTCAGAGACGAGATTGAAATCCAGGCGGATTTTAAATTCGCCTAGACGAGAATGCGATTGTGATCTCGCCTAGGCGAGATTGCAATTGTGATCTCGGCTAGACGGATTTTAAACTCGCCTAGACGAGATCACAATCGCAATCTCGCCTAGGCGAGATTAAAATCCATCATGGAGCAGGCCATGATTTTAATCTCGCCTAGGCGAGTTTAAAATCTGTCTTGTGTCATCCAGGCGAGTTTAAAATCTGCCTGATATCACTTAGGCGAGTTTAAAATCTGCCTAGGCGAGATTAAAATAGTGATCTGATCTAATTTCCCAATAAATTATGCATTGTAATTGACTTATGAAGATGTTTTCAGTCAGATTTTCAATATTTTAACACTGAATGGTTACGTATAGTTTACAAGTAATATATTTATTAATATTTACAGAATACTATATTATTAATTAAATAATTAACATTAATTTTGGAAATGGAATATTTTATATTATATATTTTTTATTAATATGGTTATGTATAGTTCACAAGTAATATATATTTAATATTATTTACAGAATATTATAATATTTATGTAATAATTAACATTAATTTTTTTATTTTATATTTTTATTTATAAACTATGTAATAAGAAACTTACATTGGTATTGTATATGGCATATTCAAATGATATATGATGTGGGCTGCTGCTGATTATTTACATAATAATTTTGTTGTCAATATTAATTTGAAGGGAAACTGGTATTAGTAATATTAGTAATGTAGTATTTTAAAAAGACAAAAGGAACATAGCTCATTTATTTTTTATCAATATAATTCAATGCATGTTCACATGCATAAATGATCTATTACTCTATGAATCTAGAAATCATATTTTTTCTGATATGATATAATACTGTCCAAAAAAAGGCAGTTATATTGAAACACAGTCTACATAAATATTGAAGCTTCACAAAATGCCTCACAAAATAAGACAAAGAAATATTCACTTGCATACAGCTGTGTATCAACTTTTACCTTTTCTCATATGATGTTTAATTACCTAAAAAAGGATGGTGTATCAAAGTCCATCATAAATACTGATACCCTGCATATTTTGTACCATACGTGTACATGTTTTGACTGTTGAGTGTTGAATACCTGGGTGAAAAGAAACATCTGAATTAGATCAACCAACTAATTTGTTCTGTTTGTCCTGTAAGAATTATCAAATAGGATGATTGTTTATGTTAATGTGTAAAATACTCATTAAATAGTGAAGTAATAGCTATCTAAACTAATCTATCTATCTGTCTATCTATCTATCTATGATTGATTCAATATGCAAGTGGATGACTTTTTCCCCCAGATTTGCTCTTCATAATATCTCATAAGTGTGCTTCAATATACCTCTTGTTACTCTCTAATTGCCATATTTTTAAATACAATTACAAATTATTTTTTTGTAAAACTTATTAGTGATATTTACAATCCCAAGGTTGTTAAGAAAACTGGAGAAAAAAAATAAAGATTAATTAATGTTTAGCAAAAAACTGGTATGATAAGGATGCTGTAGACCACATGAAACACATCAAAGGTTCAAATAATAATCAAATATCTATTTCATAATTCTGTTTCCAAAATTAATGTTAATTATCACATGAATAATTATTACATTACTGTAAAAAAGTTAATTATTACATTAATACTATAATATTCTGTAAATATTAATAAATATATTACCTTTGAACTATATATAACCATTCAGTGTTAAAATATTGAAAATCCGACTGAAAACATTTTTCATTTGTCAATTACAATGCTTAATATATTAGGAAATTAGATCAGATCACTATTTTAATCTCGCCTAGGCAGATTTTAAACTCGCCTAAGTAATATCAGACAGATTTTAAACTCGCCTGGATGACACCAGACGGATTTTAAACTCGCCTAGGCGAGATTAAAATCTTGGCCTGCTCCATGATGGATTTTAATCTCGCCTAGGCGAGATTGCGATTGTGATCTTGTCTAGGCGAGTTTAAAATCTGTCTAGCCGAGATCACAATTGCAATCTCGCCTAGGCGAGATCACAATCGCAATCTCGTCTAGGCGAATTTAAAATCCGCCTGGATTTCAATCTCGTCTCTGACATATGTCAGGCGAGATTGCGATTGTGATCTTGTCTAGGCGAGTTTAAAATCTGTCTAGCCGAGATCACAATTGCAATCTCGCCTAGGCGAGATCACAATCGCAATCTCGTCTAGGCGAATTTAAAATCCGCCTGGATTTCAATCTCGTCTCTGACATATATATAAGGATGAACTGAATTTTTAACAGTTTTTTACTCTAATAACAGTTTTTTACAGTTATTTACAGGTTTTTACACTGTAATGTAAACAAGTGACCCATGGATCCTGACGCTCAGCTGACAAGCATGAGATAATGGCCTTATTTTACAACTGCTGTCTTATTTAGAAGAAAATGATTGTTAAATGTTGTGAAAATTTTGTATAAGGGCAGAAAGATTTGTATGCATATAGCATAAAAGGCAAAATAGTGATACTTTTTTTATCAAAAAGCACACCATGTTTCAGAACACTGGATGAAATTACAGTTGAAAAGCTGAGACCATTGATCTAAGTTTGTCAGTGTCATGATCAATAATCATATATGATGTTTCAAGACACTAGATGAAACCAAAGATGAGAAACTGACGCAATTGCTGTCATTTAACTGTATCAAAGTTAGAGGTAAAAATGTGTTGAAAACAGAAAGAGTGGTGCCACCAGTATGTAAGAACTGATAAAACTAGTCATGCACAATAAATATGAGGCTTCAAGAAAACAGATGGACCCACAGCTGAGAAATTGATCCATGCAACTGCTGTTATTTCGCAGTTTACAGGTGTAGATATGTTAAAATTAGAAAGAAAAATAATTCAGCTGGCACCACCAGTCTTTAGTAACCTATGACACTGTGACCTTGACCTCAGCACCTAAAAATCAACAGGTCTCTTTCCATATTGGTAGGAGAGCTGGTTGACACAGATGGAAGGTGTAGGAAAGGGTCATGTGACCTTGAACTTTGACCTTGTGACCTGAATATCTATATATGAATCTCCCCCTATTGATGCGCAAGCTTTAGTGACTGATGGCCAGGGTTTGTACCTGACAGTGGTAAAAACCCGGGATTAATTGGGAATAACTGGGAAAAACTGGTTAGTACCGGGATTTACTGGGGAAAATGTCTGATCAAAATTTTTGACAGAGTATAATGATGTATAGTTAATTAATTCTGTTTAATGTTGCATGTTGAAATTATATTATGTGTGTGTGTGTGTATATTTATATATATATACACATACATATATACATATATGCATATATATATCCACATGTGATGAATATATATATATATATATATATATATATATATATATATACATATATAAATATATATATATATATATATATATATATATATATATATATATATATATATATATTTGTGCAATATTTCCACAACTCATACGAGTGCATTACTATAACTTAATTACAAATTAACTGCAACATTAACTTTAGTAGGTGAGCTGACAAAAGTAATCAAGCATGTTTACCTAATCAAGGCTGAGTTAATCTGGTGGACACAGAAGTGTGAAGAAGCCATGCTAGTCATATAGGGCTCATACAACTAGTTAGCTAGGGTGAGAAGAAACCAACCACCCATTGTGGCATCACTTGGGGAAACCCTGTCCAGCATGATGCAGGTTTCTGGACATACAGGTAGGAAACCAAGCACCCCATTTTTATGCTACTGTGCCCAAAAGGATTCCAGGTTTTATGACTCTTCTCTATATAAGTTGATGTTACTGCCTGTCTGCCATAAGTTCTTGTTTATTAGAGGTTTTTCCCAGTTTTTCCCACTTTGAGATGTTTTTCCAAAGGCAGTAAATATCGGTATTTACCAGCTGGTAAATACCGCACTGGGAAAAACTTAACAACCCTGCTGATGGCAAAGTTTGGTCACATAGTTTGGCTTAAGATGTGTCCAAAAGCTGTTCAAACAAGTGAGTCCTGTGACCTTGGCCTTAGATCTTGTTATGTGAAACTTTACAGCATTCTTCCCCCATTGAAAGGTGAGCCATATGTGAAAGATGGAAGGTTTAGGATGAAAGGTATAGCTTAAATTAAAATGCATCCACAAGCTTTTCAAAGAAGTTGGTCCTGGGACCCTGACCTTTGACCTCAAAATTATTATGGTTCTTCCCATGTTGGTACATGAACTATATGCAAAAGATGGAAGGTTTGAGATGATAATTTTGGCTATAAGAATTAATTATTGGGGGTGCAAACACAGCCCCTATCCCAAGGAATACAGGTTGCAGTGACCTAATTTCAGGTTTCAAAGGAGATCTTATAGAACCTCTAAGACAGGGTCTTACGGTTACTATTTGTGCCCTGCTAATGGATGGCCGGCTGAAGGACAACAGACAATGACCCACCAATATAGCTCAGCATGACTGAAAGTCAACTGAGCTAAAAACGGGTTTTTTACAGTAAACAGGGGTCACATTGCTCAGCTGAATTTTGGAAAATTTTAGCAAATGCAAAATATACTTTATATATATATATATATATATATATATCTCAACATTTGAAAAGTAATAGATCCAACTAACTCCTTTGTACATTAATTGTATCCTATACCTGTCTCATGTATCTTTCGGTAATAATGTACAATTTAACCTTTCTTCACACGATTCAACATACTTCTATCCCTCATGATTCCTCTCTCTGCTTATTAACACCACTTGGTTTATTTGCACATGTCCTGTCTACGTCATTCACATCTGTTGTCTTGTGCCCTCCAGGCATTTGTACTATACTAGTGGAACATGGCTGTCCAATGAATATTTGGTGTATTTCAAGGGTTAGGGTTTATAAATAAACCAGTGACTCTACTTTGTCCAGGCAATAGTGTCAGGCAGGTAACAAACGGCTGAGGGTAAATTTTTTAAAGTTTTTGCAATTTCCGGGTGCATGGGGCCCATAGAGGTTGGGTGTAGGCCTGAAGGGATTAGTTCTGAGATCCAGTGATCTGTCCAATGAATATTTGGTGTATTTCAAGGGTTAGGGTTTATAAATAAACCAGTGACTCTACTATGTCCGAGCAATAGTGGCAGGCAGGTAACAAACGGCTGAGGGTAATTTTTTAAAAGTTTTTGCAATTTCCGGATGCATGGAACCCATAGAGGTTGGGTATAGGCCTGAAGGGATTAGTTCTGAGATCTCAAGGGTTTCTTGAGCCTCCCATGGGTGTGTTGCACTCGCGCTGTGAATATAACCTTATGTTCTGCACTCATGACACGTGAAAGGTCTATGTGGTCATCTTATCTACCTGTCCTAATTGTATCAAGTTGTAAACCGACCGAGTAGTGCGTTGTAATAAATGCCTGTTTTGTCCTACATGGCTTGTTGTTGTTTTTCCAAGCACAATACTAATAAGGCTTGAAAATGATGAAATAACCATTCAAACGGAGAAGTTTATGGTAAATGCTGATAATCCTGTTGTACACCCCATTCTGGTTTTAGCAAACAAGTTGCAAAGTCACAGCAAATGTGTCAGATACATGGTTTTCTAGCAGAGTCAACTAGAATAAGACACCTTTGATAGGTATGTTTAATTCTCACTACAAGTCGAGAATGATCTTTCAAGTTAATCTTTACCCAACTTGATTAATCTTCTTAAACACACGGATGCTGGTTCGGGACCCAGTATAGAGCTTCACAATTGCATGGTATGTGTACTAATATTTGACTTTCTCTCTCTCACATTACAGGTTCACCACCAGATGGAGAGACAGATGCACACAGCAGACATACTACGAACAAGAGATAAGTCATCAGAACACCATAAACAGGGAGACATAGAAACCCAAAACTTTTTTTCAGCCTGAACCAACTCGCTCCGACGCCTCAGATGGTGTGTGAGATGTTCTAAGGCATAAAATTATTCAGAGGAGAAAAAGGAGTGTGGCTCAACCCTTTCTTCATGCAACCTGGGTGGATGTCTTCACTAACACTTACCTATACTATAGTTTGTTTAATCCCCTCATGTCCACCTGTTTTTTGCTATGAAAATTTTTATTAGTTACATTTTAAGGGAAACAATTAAAGAGTAGAGCAGAGGATTAAAGAACCCAATTTTCAACAAGGTAACTTAATTTCTAACTTATGCCTTATTTGAGTAACAGAATTTTTTGAAAATATAAGAAATCGGTCTACAGTTTACAACATATCAGACCCTCACATGACAGTCAAGGCCATTGGTCACATGCAAAAATAGACTTGTTCCTGTGTCCAATAACGTGACGTATATTTAGGACAGGTATCGGGTACTCACATTAGGATGCTTACAGTAAATGGAGAGGGTGTGCTTTTTTTGTAATTTCCGTAGGCATAAACAATGGGATCATGAAGTCACAGAGGGCAATGACATCACTCCATGTGCCAATTCCTTGATAGGTATCAGTAAAAAACATACATCATGGGGTCATAGTTGTTCTTCCTGTTTATAGTCAAGGGCAGCATTATAACGATGTGCTGGAGCGTTCTTCACCTATTAAACAATAAGGTCCCAGGAATAACATAGATTAGATTAACATTCCATGGCACCAAATCCGAACACTTATCTTCAGCAAGGGATTGCATCTCCTATCGGACACTTTTCTTCATTATAATTATTACAGTTATTATTATTATTCCTACTGTCAGAATAATAATTGTAATTATTGGTATTTATTAATTAATATTTAATAAATGCTATATTTGCTTTATTTAATTTAATACTTCTTAAGACACAAATCTTAATAATAATGATAATTATAATTATTATTTCTATTATTATTGTTATTTTTACTATTAATGCAACATGGTTTTTTTATCTTTTAGAAGAGGTACATATCATTAATTACTTGTTTATTCAATAACAGCATTTTTTATAATGATGGTGAGTTTTATTATATTTTTATATTATTATTATTATTGAAATCAAAATTTTTACCATAAATATTGTTTTATAAATTTTTAACTAATATATACTAATAAACAAATTTCATATATATATATATATATATATATATATATATATATAGATACATTTTAATTATATAATTATTGCATAATTACAACACAATTATTATAATTGTTAGAAGTAGTAGAAGTAATTTATGAATTTATTTGTTTATTTGATTCTAATATTACATTTATTATAACAAACACAAATAACATTAAAAAATGATAATAATAATATTAATAATAATAATACATTTTTAATAATAATAATAATAATAATAATAATAATAATAATGATGAAATATAATATTGAAAGAATACTGTTTTTATTATTATCATTATTATCATCATTATCATTATTATTTTTCGCCCTATTATATCTTTTATTTGATGCTGACAGGACATCTCACCCGGCTCACTAAAACACAAGAACGGGGCTGGGTGCTCGGCAGGGGGAGAGGCTGTCATCAGTCTATTTACCCAGGTGATCATGTCTTGGTAGTGATGTTTTATGACCTTTCTGTTACATTTTACCATTTCATTGGATTACAAACACTGTATTTCACCAACGACAATCCTAATTGAAGGTAGAGCATAGGGCTGAAACGGGTACAAAATTTTGGACTTGAGTACCCGATAGGCATTACTTGACTCGGACTCAAGTACTCGTTACCATGGCAACGCTGTGAAGATAAAATGAACATCTGTTTACCGATGCAAAATACGCATAAATTTGACTTAGTGACGGCTTAACTTTATTGCAAGAAGGAATAGATATATCATGTCATAACAAGACCTCGATTAATTTGACTAGCATATGTTTAGAGCCCTAAGCCAGGCTACGAAAATGGATAAATAATCCTACAGACTGTCTTAAAATTTGCAGTAATATACATATATGCATGTACATACAAGAGTACTCGAGTCCAAATGCTGGACTCGAGTACTCGGTAAGTATTACCCGGACTCGAGTACTCGAGTACTCCTTTCACCCCTAGTAGAGCAATTCTTTTTAATTTAAATTTCCAAAAATTTGTGGATAAAAGCATGTAAACGGCAGTATTATTTCATCATTTTAGCCTCGAAGTGAGTAACCGTTATCTGCCCCTCTTTCGAGGACGCGATGACAGGGAGAGAAAGAGGGAGGGAACCAGCCTAATGCAAAAACAGCCTCAACTGACAGCTGCTGATTGGACGACCTCAGGTAAACACTCTAAAAATAAAAGATGGCTACTTATTGAGGGACAAACAATATCTGCCAGATCATGATAAAGAGACTAAATTGTTGTGAAACATCAATGGGGATAAAATTCTTAACTGTACTATTTTGATGTCACTTCCATATGTTGTTTTCTTAAAAATTTGAAAAATATAATCTTTTAAGTAAATCATCTACAAAAAACAGGTGGACAGCAGGTAGTGAAATGGACTATAGCCCGACACGTACGGGCTCCATTCGGCCCGAGTATAGAATCCAGCCTTCATTTCCAAAATGGGTATTAACTGACTGTACCATCTCATATTAGTAGTCAACATAAGCCATGACATGCCTGATGATATGACATCGACATGCCTCTTACTTCTCTATTACATGAATCCTAAACATCATTACGTCCGTCCGCATACCAATTCTATACTAGCTCCCTCCATTCATGTGATAAATAGCCTTTAATAGGCTTGTTCACTATATGTCAGCGCTGCAGATAGTCCTCCACATACGGACTCCATTTATCTGTGATATGGAGTCAGACCGTCTAGCAGTGAGAGTTCACCCTGCCGTACATGGAGGGACCTGTAACTCACGAATTACCACTGCCTGTTGTGTGATAGAGAAACAAACTTGTATTTATACATAGAAATAAACTTTTTATGTATCAAATTAAATCGATATATCACCTTTAGGTGCGCCTGTAAATGTTTTTTATCCTTTGAACTGCCAGGGTTCAGTTGTTGCATGCCAACTGGACACCGCCGGAAAAGGAATCCCATGCAAATTAGGTGGGCAATCTATGCAAATGATGAATTCAGGGGGGCTTTTCCCAGGAATGCCAATGCCGTGCACTTGGATAGACCATATTTTGATAAGCATCCTTCCTGGAAATCATACATTGCGTGTTGTCAATGATGCTAATTTCCTATTGGCTGTTCCAACTTGAAGGCTCCAGAAGCCCAACGGAGACAATGTAATATCTGACTTCATTGAGAGTATAAGTGCCCATACTTTATTACATACTAATCATTCTGCAAAAGTTTTGGTCCCAACGGAGTCTAAGCATCTGTAACAATTATAATATGTGGGGTTTGTTTGGTGTCCTCACGCTTCACAAGGCATATACGTGTCTGAGGGTTTGTACGGATCCGTACAAACTTGGATAGTATAGACTCTCTCCGCCAGAGGCTGCAGCGCTTGTATTGTTTACTATATATGTCAGCGCTGCAAGACTGCAGCAACGCTGCAGACTGTAGCAAACACTTACCTGGCCACTCTGGGCTTCACAGCTCTAAGCTTTAGACTATTCGGTGGTTTAGATTTGATGGTGCAGGAGCTCTAGTTCATGAATAACGCTAACCTAAGCAGGCACTGTCAGACATCTAAATCTCGCTGCATGTATTTATTATCATTAAACTCGGTATGGACTAAACCCCTGATGTCGGACGTCGGATGCGACACCGGCCGCCAATCTCGGATGCGCTATTGGTGTGAGCGACAATTAGAGCACTTGGCCCATTTTGGGCAATAAATAAAACTCGGAAGTCGGAAGCCTTCGGAAGTCGGAAGCCGTTTTATTTTTTATTATAATTTTAAAAATAACGAACAAATCGACAAGTTTTTGTGTTAAAACGGAAGATATAGACACCCTTTTTCATACCAGAAAGATTCAAAGATATATATTAACATATATGAAAATTAAAGCATAATTAATGCGTCGGAAGCCTCTCGGAAGTCATTCTGAAGTGACAGATGGTGCTCAAAATGCACAAAACTCGGAAGTCAAGCCACATTATACCAACCGACAACGACACAAAAAGGGTCTTGCATCAACCCAAATATTAATTTAGGTAATATTTATATATGTATTTGAACAAAATCAAAATGTATATAAATAACAAAATAATATATAAATTGATATTGAAATGTAAAATATGAATATAAAATACTATAATAACAAATAAAAAACCCATTATAATACAAAACGGTATTCTCTATTTTTTCATTGAACAAATACATACATGATGCAAAATATAATTACATAATAACAAGTATATTAAAATGTATACACAATGTGTTAAATAACATATATAGATGACGATATAATTATATATTCATTCAACAGCGATATAATTTGATATTAAATTATATTATATGATAAAATATCATATATTATAAAAATACAATATAATCAATATTCCTAAATTAAGTAAGACAAAGTTATATAAGTCAATATAAATTAATATATGAAATTATTAAATTGTATATAATATGAGTATTAATATATCCATTCATTTATGTGATAATTTATCCCCTCCACCTAGCGAGTTATTCTAACAAATAAAATGGATAACAAATGGCAGAAAAGATTTTAGGTGGCGATTCCTCCTATTAGTTTGTAACTGATTACAATTTATGTAATATTTCATTACGTTACCTTAAAGGCACACGCGTTTCCTTGTTCTTATTGCCTGATCTTTAGTTAGCATAAACATTTTATGAAGCTGTTCTTAAAATGTTTCCAAAAAGAATGTGGCTTTAAAGTGTAAAATTAAAAAAATGTTCTATGGAATCATATAATAATGTAATATCCTTCCTACATGAATTATATTAAGCTAAAATTAAAATATAAAGATACTGTTATAATTTATATCAATGTTTTTGCAACATCACATGCCTTTTTTTTAAATCTTTCATAGTTATATGTAGTTTTACATATTTTTAAATTTTCGAAATATTTTGGAAGTGTTTTTATAATGTTTTCTGCAAATTGTCTGTGCAATGTTCTAAAAATGTTTCCTGATACGTTGGGTGACCAGTATTCAGCAAGCCTTGGAGAGTTATATGCGTTCCATATAAAGCATCCTAATGCATGGATAAAATTTAGTTTCATTTATATTGTATATAGCACCCTAATGGATAAAATAAATTTTATTATTACAAAACTGAATGGACTTTTCTTACGGTTTTACCAGTTTCTGCAAGGCTGCGACAGTTTGATACTTTTTTACATTAATATAAAAATTTATGTATTTTATCAAATATTTGAATAGTATTATATATGTAAAATTATTATAATACAAATAAATATTAAGTTATACTTATTTTTTTATATGATATAATATTCAATTCTAAAAGAATTATTACACCATTTTGATAAAATTACGAAATTTAAAATGCTTTTATGTTTTAATTTATAAAAAATAACATTCCATATTAAAATATTACGTCATGATATGATATATAATGTATTACATTTGAATGTATATTTCAACATTTATTTTTTTTATATATTTTATATATCATTATGTTTAATTAGTAATATACATTATGATTTTATCCAAATACATAAATATCACTTTAATCAAAATCTGGAATTATGCAAGACTTTTTCTGTGTCATTGTCGATTGGTGCTATGGTCTAGACTTCCGAGTTTTATGCATTTTGAGCATCATCTGACACCTCAGGATGACTTCCGAGAGGCTTCCGACGCATTAAAATGCTTTAATTTTCATATATGGGAATATACGTTTGTGCAACTTCCTGGTTTTGCGAAGGGGGTCTATATCTTACATTTTAACACGAAAAAGTGTTGGTATGATCGTTATTTTTAACATTATACTAAAAATTATAACGGCTTCCGACTTCCGAAGGCTTCCGACTTCCGACTTCCGAGTTTTATTTATTGCCCCCATTTTGTGTAGGCTCCACCTAGACTGGTACCCTGCTCTATTAGGGCCCTCAAGCCAAGCATAGTCCTAGAGCAGCGGTGCCATAATAGAGCGGGGTACCAGTCTAAGGCTCCACCGGACTAAATGTAATATGACAGGGCCGGGCTGAAGGGTGTCACCCTCAAACTAATAGGAGGGCCATCAATATGTGGGTTCTATTATTGGATAATATAGGATTTTAGCTTTTTAATCATGCGAAGAAAATATTTTTATCTGCAGAGAAAAAAATTTGACACAAGATGCTGTGAGAGGTGTGCCTTTTCCACAGTTTGCTCCAGGAGGTGCTGCCATCTTCAGACTGAGACAGAACTAGGCCCATAGTTCTCAAACGAGTCACATGAGGCGCCACTTTCTCCACATTTGTAAACAGAGTTCAGTTTGGTCTCTCAGGCCAATGTGCCGGAACTGTCAATATGTGGTCAGGTATGCAAGCAATTCACCTTTATTTACAATGATAATATATAGTGAAAATAATGCGTCAGTCTGACCTATTGACCAGCAAACAGAGGAATTACAATGTGTACGAATTTTCAATGTAAATAACAAAAATGGGTGTGTATAAATATGTTTATACGTGAAATTAATTGAAAATCATGTGAGACGTTCACCGTTCTATACATACAATAAAAATACAATATTATACATGTAGGCCCGGGTACGTATAGGCCAACGTCTATTATATTATTTAATATTTTTTGTTATACATATGTGCATGGGATACCGTGGGCCTACGACAGATATATGTTTAAAGCGTAGATGATGAGACATTTTGATTGCTCTTACTTGTTCCTTACACCCGGAAATTTGACGCATATTTGAAATATATATTTAAAGAATTGTTACTTTTAGGGCTGGTAAAAATCAATATAAAACAGGATTTGTTTAAAGTTTGTTATATTTAAATAGACTTTTATTGATTTAATCAACAATTGATATATTAAACATGTCCTTTATTGTTGTCACTAAAATTAACAGCTTTGGTCATACATATTATTATATGATAGTATTTAAGTCATTAAGATGTGAACATTCAAGTTGGCAAATTTGATTTCAGATTGGTCAGAATGAACATGTAATACAAGGGTACAATATGCCTACATACACTTTATTTCATGGTCCTTTACCAATAAAATCCTATAAAAAAGTGTTTTGATTTTTAGTTAAAAAAAAAATGTTTAGATGTTCATTTCATACAACAATGCTTCGTGGTATATATACTACTGTTGTGTTGTTTGCTATTTAAAAGCCTCTTTGAAATTGATTAGATTTCATAATATTTTATCAGAAACTTCAGACATGGTGGAACCAAACAAACACAGCAAATGTATTAGCTGTAATAAGAAAAGCAAAAGTGTTCGTACCAGATAAGATGATGACATGTACTTTTCAACAAGTGCAACCAAAAAAAGACCTAGCATACATGGCAACAAAAATTATCAAGCTTCTGCTTCATCACAAAATGACAAAAACGTTCGTCCTCAGCACAAGGTGAAAGATCTTACCTCTGATAAGAACAATGTTACCTCTGATAAGAACGATGTTTCCTCTGATAAGAACGATACACAAAGTCCCTTGTGCGAGACTCCGTGTACTAAGTTAAAAAACTCTTCAGACGTAGATCTAGATAATCCGATGCTGTACATGTAACAACTGGTCTCACTCTGAATGTATTGAGCATGCAGCCTGGTGATGAAGGGCTTATATGGAACTGCCACAGCTGCCATAGTGTTCCAGTCCTACTGTAAAAAAAAAAATTATTGAACTTCAAATCGTCAGACAAGAAAACAAATGTATGAGGGAAAAAAATCAAGAATTTCTGGAGATTCAATCGAAAAATGAAACACTTCTCCATAAACTTCTGAGCGCGACGAACTTATTGGACATTTACATATCAAAGAAAACTTCCGAAAGATCCTCAAAGAGCTCCACCGAACATTCGTCGGTCAAAAAAACCTGGTCAAATGTGGCATCATCCTATGAACGACGTCACTCCTCTGACTCTGTCAGGAAATGTAGCCATAAAACGTTTCATCATCATAAAACGTAAATCACCATTATCAAAACGAACTCAGACAAAGATGTAAATTATATACTGGGACAACCTTCTCTGACTGCTCCCCATCCTTGAAAGCTTCCTTCTATCGAAATTATGGTATTCATTTTACTTATACTGGCACTGCTGCAATGACTTGGCAAATTGCTTCTAGTTTTAGATACTCCCAAAAACAAGCATGTGAGGTGTGTTGAGGTTTAAGAAATCCCTAATTCGTCTCTAAATTTCACAGATGACAAAACGGTGAATTAACATAAACCGGTGTGTACTGACCATTTCACCTGAGTAATATTAAGATCAGCCTGTTTCGTTTAACACAAGTGAAACTGAACCTACGTTTTCTTTGTCCACATATCATGACTCAGAATTATTGGGTTCCAACCCTAATCATGTATTCATCTTCTGCTCCTGTCGCTCCTGAGAAATTAGATATATATCCTGCTCACAGTCAGTATTGTTTAATGAACAAAGGTACTATATTATGTCATCTTAATGTTCGTAGTCTGTTACCAAAACTAGAAGAGATTCGTGTCTTATGTTCCAGTTTGACACCTCGCGTCTTATCTTTAACTGAGACATGGCTCGACAATTTTATTTTAGATTCAGAGTTACAAAGAGAGAATTGCACAAAATATAGATGTGATAGGAATCATCATGGAGGAGGTGTGATCACTTATGTTCTCTCAGCTTTAAAACCTGATATTTTTTTAACTCAAATAGTCATGAAAGTATATATTGGTTAAAATAATTTTAGGGAAGGAACCTGTTCTGATTGGATCCATTAATAAACAGCCCAGTTCTAATTCTAGTTATATCGATTATTTACTTAGTTTACTTGCTTGTGCCCTAAATTTATGCAAACGTTGTTTTGCATGGCGATTTTAATGTAGACTGTCTTCGCACTGAAATTTACGAAGCAAGCAGATTAGATCTACTTGAAAAAATCTTCTGCTTTAAGCAGCTTGTCTCAAAGCCAAATCGTGTAACTCAGAAAACGTCTACAATAATTGACTTATTTTTTTCAACGCATCCTGACATGCATTCAAATGTTGAGGTTCACCCTGTAATGTATTAGTGACCATTTTCGTGTCACCACTGTTTTGAATAGACCCCCTCGAATTATGAAGTATGAAGTCTGTATAACAGCGTACCCTTAGAAAATTCGATGAACTGAAATTTATAGACGAATTGTCATTATCTATGCTTGTATCACATATCTCATTTATTTCTGATGTAGAGCTAGCTTGGAAATTATTGCGCTCTGAATTTTTGAAAGTATGTAATAATGACGCCCCTGTGCTCCGACATCGCATTAAATCACGTCAAAATAAATGGGTTACAAAAGAATTATTAACCTTGATACACTCACGAGAATATGCACATCAAAAAGCGATACGAACCAATGAGTACAATGACTGGGCAGCCTACAGACATCTACGAAACTGTCATCCTATAAACCCGTTCCACTCGCCGTCATTATTACACAACTTTGATCCAAGATAATCATGCAAACTCAAGAGGCATGTTGAAAGGTATTGGACACACATTACCCTCCAAATCGGCGTCAGACACCGCTAATGCTAATATTGACCCTATTAAATTCAACGATTATATTACTTCGATAGGGAAAAAATTAGCGATGATTTTCCAGTGAATCAATTCAACTGCAATCAACTTGTTATCTCACATTCTGAATCCTTTAAATTTAATACTATATCCGCACAGTTTGTATTGTCACAACAATTAATTGTAACTGGAATCAAGTATGACAGAAGATATTCTGGGGTTGTCTGGAATGTTTCTCAAAGTTGCAGCTCATCACATTTCACACTCTTTAGCCCATATATTGAACTTTTTCTCTCTAACTGGTAAAACCCCTGCAGACTGGAAAACTGCTAGGATCACTCCTATATACATAGGATCCGGCAGTAAGAAGGAACCAAATAACTACCGACCTATTTCAGTAACAGGTTACTTACCGAAATACTAAAAAGTTTGTCAAATCAGGCCTATTACTTATTTCTATAACAATGATCTATTTACAGATAAACAATTTGCATATACCTTCCACGCAGATCAGCTTTAATTGCCTTGCGATGAATGCTTATTCAATACAAATCACAATAACGTACTGCTGCGTGTCTTATCGATAAAAAGAAAGGTTTTGATAGCCTTTATCATAAGTCATGCTTATATCATTATCATGCTTATTCAAATGAAAAAGTATGGTGTAGAAGGTGTCCCGTTATTATGGTTCAAGAATAACTTATCTAATCGGAAACCGGTTCTTTACTCAAATCAAGTTCAGTCTATGAAGGGCACCTTGGATATATAGGCACTCCTCAAGGCACTGTGCTCGGGCCAATTTTTATTCCTTATGTACCTTAATGATCTTCCCCTGATCTTCCATGATAAAAATGTTATTTTTGCTGATGATATTACTATTTATGCGTCTGCACATTCAGTTAATAAAGCTATTGAATTACTACAGGCGCAAATTAATATTGCGCTTGGCCGGTTTAGGGATTATAGACTGTGTATCAATCCTCCAAAATCTAAAATGGTACTATTTGGCTTTAAATCAAAAACTTGAACAAGATCATACAAATTTTTTTTGGATTTTTTATTGACTCTGGTGTTACCTGGAGAAATCATACAAAATATGTCTGTGATAAAGTCGCATCTAAACTTGGTTTCTTTTCAGACTTAGTCAGATTTTAGATACCTCAAGATTACAAACTTTATACTATGGTTTCATCCAGAGCCACATAGATTATTGCATATCCGTTTGCTGGAACTCTTCCATCAAAACATCTATCACAACTTCAGAAACTTCAAAATAAGGCTGCTCGAATTGTTTCTAGAACTTTCAATATTGATGTATCCTCTTTGTCACTTATCCAAACGCTGGATTGGATAAAGGTTCATCAAAGATACCAATATTTTGTTTCCTTAACCGTTTTTAAATGCCTCACTGGTAATGCACCTATACCATAGTTCGTTTACACATGCGTTTAACTTAGTTAACACTTCATATCAATCTCACTTCTCTTAAGGTATCAATTTATCTCTACCAAAACCAAAAAAGGATCCTTTAAAGCAAGTCTTACATATGCCGGGCCTAGCAATTGGAATGTACTCCCTATGAGTGTAAAAACTGCCAATATGCTAGCCAATTTAAATCTCTGCACAAGCAGTTAATTCAGTAAGTTTTAGAATCCATATTCATTATTCCATTATCAACTATAATACCTCGACTTTAACTAATATTTAATGGCATATACGATTATTACAGATATTTTTAATAACTCTATGTAATGACATTATCATTGGTTCTATGTGTAATATTTTATACATTTAATGGTATTGCATTTTTTTTTTTTAGCTCAGCTGACTGCAAGTCATTTGAGGTAAAGGTATGGCGCTTTGTCCGACCAGTCGTCCGTTAGCAGGGCACAAATCGTAACCGCTGAGCCTAGAAGCCTGTAACTAAAAATCTAGGGAGGTTAAAAAAAAATCTCCTTGGAAACTAGAAATTAGGTCACTGCGACCTATATGCTCCGAGCTATGAGGCTTGTACGTACCCCCAGGATAATAAAATATTGATACAAAACCTCCAATATTTTGATAATTAATGCATGGATTGTTATGAATTTTGCCTTGAATATTTTCCATGACTAGTGTTGCCAGTTCCCGAAGAATGGTGGCGCCACCTTATTTTTTTCTAATTTTTTCGAATTTTTTTCCCCCTATAAAATGACAACAATCAAGTCAGTTTCCCATCTAGTGTCCCAAAACCTGGTGTGTTTATCGATCACAAGTGCATGGATGCTCTATAGTAATCACCCTGTCTGTCCGTCTGTTCGTTTGTCTGTCTGTCCATCCATCGATCCAAACAAATTTGTTTCCAGGTGATAACACAAGGTAAGATTGATAATGGATTTCAAACCTGACTTACATATGCCCCACAACTAAAGCATTTTACTGTATGATTATTGGGTCATGAGGTCAATGGTGTAGGTCACAGGACTCACTTATTTTTTCATTTTAAGCCAAGCTTTTCATCCCAAACTTTCTATCTTTTGCATTTAGCTGAATTGCCAGGATGGGGAGAGCATAAATTAATTTGGGGCCACAAGGTCAAGGTCAAGGTCACAGGGTCATCTATTCACAAATTAGTTTCCAGATGATAACTCCAGTTTAGTTTAACATATTGGTTTCAAACTTACCTTATATATGGCTCAACACTTAAGTAAGAATTACTCTCTCGATTTTGGCGTCTAAAGGTCAAAGGTCAAGGTCACAGAACCCATTTCATTAAAAGAATGTGTATGCATGTCAAGCCGAACTTTTCATGACAAACCTATCTTCAAGATATAGCTCACCTGCCAAAAGGAGGAGATTTTAAAATTTTTCAATTTTTGGGTCATATGGTCAAAGGTCAAGGTAACAGGGCCCTTCCATTCACAAATTAGTTTACGGATGATAATTCTGCTTTGGATAGACCGATTGGCTTCAAACTTGATTTATTAATGACCCACCACTTAAGTAAGAAACATTCTGAATTTTAGGGTCCAGAGGTCAAAGGTGAAGGTCACAGGAGCCACATCTTTAAAAAGATTTTGGATGCACTGTAAATCAAACTTTTCATCCCTAATTTTCCATCTTTCACACATGCCATACTTGCCCAAAGTGAGGAAATCTGTAAATTTTGGGGTTACCTGGGCAGAGGTCAAGATCACTGAACATCCTTTTTTTAACGATTGTTACAATAATCTAGATGCTGCAAGTTCAAGGACAATAAGTTCTAAGATTTTTTGGTCACAAGTTTAAAAATATCCTTACAGACAAATTCAGCTGAGCGTCGAGACCCATGGGTGCATAATTTTATTGTAAAATGTGTCATATTTTGTCATAATTTCACATGTTTGCATTTATTTATTTTTTTTTTTTTATTTTTGTTAAACCATGCATGTATTCTATGAACTGTTTTAGTCCTGGACCATATAGAAATCAGCTTCTGCTAAAAAGGTTATTCTGGTGAAATATGTATTATAAATAAATAAAAAAATGTAGGCCTACACACAAAATAATGCAATATCGAAAACTGACACTTCCTAGGCTCATAGTCCACCTGCTAAAGGTTATTGTCCCCGCAGTGACATAGGCGATATGAGAATATATAATTTTAATGTACATATAATTTTGAGTGATTTTCGATTTTTACTGACTTGCGCGGAGGTTAGACCGCGCACAGCCGAACTGCCCTCGGCAATGACCGGAATGCGTGCATCGTGGTCACGCAACCTCAAACACTAAGGACTCATGTTCGTATGAATAACTCTTGCTTTCAGTGAGGGATTTGAGCATGTCCGGCCTTACATTTGACCCAGACTCTTGACCACGTGCGTGGTTAGTAATAGTGAAAAACACATGATTCTCGCTTTATGAAATGGAGGGCTCAACCCATTGAGGATAAATGACAAAACCTAATTCAAGATTCCAACTTCAGGGGTGCGGTGACGGGGGTTCAGGCCTCAAAATTGGTCTGATACCAGGGGCGGATCCAGGATTCAGGAACGGGGGAGGGGGGGGGGTCTCAGGAGTACTCATAAAATTCCTTAAAAAAATTCCCCAGGTCTGGAAAAGGTGGGTCCAAGCTGTAAAATTTGGTCTGAAACCCTTAAAAGTAGGGTTGCAGCGAGAGAAAAACGGGGGTCCGGACCCCCTGGACCCCCCCCCCCCCCGGATCCGCTTCTTGATACGATGACAAAAAAAAGGTTCTGGTGGCTCAAAATGGGACACGGACCCCGTGCATTTAGTCCTATTGGGCCCGCTACTGCTGCTTACGATATATGCATATTTCTGTTTCTTTCTTCAGGAACAGTTCCTTGCAACGTACATTTAATTAATCTTTCATGTGTCACTCACATCAACCTATTCTTTATACGTCCAACGATAGAAACCAGTCAAATATAATCGAAAACCTGAATGGCCCCGTGTCTCATTCCTTTTCGCAATGTAAACATCATCACTGAACATGTCTTCAATGTAAACATACCGGGGTATGAATTTCTTGTCACGAGCACAGCGCCACAAAATACATGTAAAAAAAATATTTGTACCTATCTAATTGAGAGAGTATATCCCACTGAAAACCTATATTTTCTTTTAACTTTTAGAATAAAAAAAGAGCCAACATGCCACATCTCAGTTAATATATTAGTATCTCCCCATACCCGGTAAAAAGCCCGGTATACCGGGTTTATCAGCTAGTATATAATATCTGAAAAATTCATAATGTACGAGATATATCAAGGAGCTATATAAACCCACAAATTGATTTAAATCGCAGTGTTAATTTTGAAGTAATGGTAGGTGGTAGCGACAATGACATACAAAGCTTTAGACCAAATTTAGGCTTAAGTACTTCAGACTGTCTTGGAGTTTTGGCATATAGTAGATTCGTATAATTTGGTGATTTCTTTATATTTTGAGCAAGACATGGTGCAGGCGTATGCAACTGGTCAATAACCATTTAAAAAAACAATTTTGATGAATTTTTTTACTTTCATTTATTGCTTTACACAATACCAGCCCTGGTTACTTTAAATCAAAGTGTACATGGGCTATAACAAAAATACAATCAAAATAAGCATTATTTTAATGTTTTACTTATTTCATGAAATATAATTCCAGATAAAATGACATAATCTTGGTGTACATTAAAAAGTGGCCCATGGGCTATGATGCTCAGCTGAAATCATGAAAAATGGGTTAAATGATTCCTAGAGTGCGCAAAATCATGCATTTAATATGTAAATATTTAAAAAAAATACAGGTGGTGCCACCTGTCTCCTGGAAATGATAAAACATTCAAAGATCAATGTGCAAGTAAGGAATTATGGCAATAAATGCATTAGTTTTCTTGGCAGAATGGTTATGGTTTGTGTCCTATTAATAGCCAGACCATCTTATTTAAAGGTCTAAAAATAGAGAAAAAATGCGTCAAAAATTAAAAAAATATGTGCCACCAGCCTGCAGGAACTAATGAAACAATCCATGGTCAATTACCATGGCAGTCAATAAATTAGTTATTCAGATAATGGAGCTTTTGTATCAAATATTGATTATTCTGGGAGTTCCTACGAGCCTCATAGCTTGAACGATACGGGTCACCGTGACCTAATTTCAGGTTCAAAGGTTTCCCTCGAGGTCGATTTAAAAGTTTCTAGGTCTAAAGGTTACGATTTGTGCCCTGTTAACGGACGGACAAAGGGTGCATGATGTCTCAGATGACTAACAGTCAGCTGAGCTAATATAATTTAAACTTATTTACTTACATATTTTTTCACAGATAGTTATTATGACTAATCACGGCACTCTCCAAGGCTCAGATGGTGGCGTTCGGTAGACTGTAGAGGAGAACCCGGAGGAAACCACCGGTCTTGGACGGGCAATTATAACTATGATCCACTAGCTCTCATAGCCACGCCGGGGATCGAAACCGGGTCGCCAGCGGAGAGAGCAGAGCGGTTTACCGCTCGACTGGGCTCATTTCATTATTTTTAGGTAGCCTTTAAGTAAAGAACATGTATTTAAAACTTATTCATCAGGAATATTCAGTAAACAATATATTTAATTATCTACAATCTTAAAAAAAATCAAGAATATATGTTCTGGTTGTACTAAGTTAAAAATGAATGAAGAAAGTTTCATTACATTAAATTTTATGCCACACTAAAACACATATCTGTTGTGATTCTTCTGTTTGCTTGTGTACAAGCATATGGCATCCGAGCATGACGTCCAGCTTGGCATCCGACATCCGACATCCATGATTTAGTCCTTACCATTTAGTTCAGGGAAGTTCACCAGGAGGCAGCAAAGGCAATATCGGAACTAGACTGGTACCCCGATCTATTATGGCACCGCTGCTCTATGCCAATCATAGAGACGGGCGTACAACGCCATCTTATATACTCCCGGCAGACTTGTTCCAACTCCAGTATATATGATAAAAATAATCATTTCGTTTGCTCAGAGAAGTTACCAAAAGTTGGCTGTACATAACGTGTGACATTAATGATTAGATTAATAGATATTAATCACTGCTACCCACAGTGGAATATCAAAGATCCAGTATATCGTATTATCTATACAACCATCATTCAATTTTTGTGCATCAACTCATTCTTCAATATTTAAAAATTAGAAATAACTGAAGAAAGTTATTTTATAAGAAATCTTCATGGATTATTAACCAGGATCGCGTAAACGTCCATGACAACCGGTATGACGGTGCATACTGGAGTTGGAACAAGTCTACAGGTAAGTCAGGAGTTGCAACTGGGAGTACTTAAGATGGCGTTGTACGCCTGTCTCTATGCTTGGCTGAGGGCCATAATAGAGCAGGGTACCAGTCTATATCCGAACAGGGTCAACAGATTGTTCACCCGACACTGAACCACAGCGGCCGACATTGACCAGGGTTGCTTTGGCAACCACTGTATACAACAATTCCGAACCACATGCACCCGGACGTCACCTGTCACCCCAGGATCGCGCCGATTTAACAAACACGTTCTTAAGGTGGCACGTGCTATTGTTTGTATACATTTACAACACCACATAACCGATATCGCGCCGCAATGTAGTTCCCCGAGATTTACAACATTTAAAAAGCAAACACACAATCATATATTTTATAACCGTTATATTTGAAATTAATGTTATTAATGTATGTTCCATATTGCTCCATTGGCACATTGATTGGCAAGAGGTCTCTTCCGGCCCTTCATAGACGAGATCTCGCGTGTGGAAAATGCAGCAACGGGTGTAGGCCTACCTTCCTTACTGAAATAAATAAATCTATATATTTAGTTCAGTGATATGTACTGAGGTCGCAACATCCACACATGATGAAAATCTGCTGAAACAATGACAGAACCCTGCAAGCGATTGTTCATCCGTCACTCTAATTCAGCGGCCTTGACATTGACCGAGGTTGTTGGGGCAACTACATACAACCATGGCGGACTTTATGGACCCGGACGTCACCTGATGGCTGAGCCTTAAAAAAAATCTATCGTGCATGCACAATATAAAATACGCACGATATCGTATTTATTGTGTATTACATATGCGTATGATTGCCCATATACACAAGTAATCGCGTATTATATGCTCATTATATATATATAGTATATAGAGAGTTTCGTTCACATAGAAGGCTGCACGCACGATTTGTGCACACGAAAATACACGACTGTTGAAATTCGGTGGTCGGTAGTGAGAACTCGTACTATTTTTATTAATGTTCAATACATTTTTAAAATAACATCTAAATCAACTTATTTTCTCGCTTTAAGAAATTAAAGAGTTTCTGTTGGCAACAGATAAAGTTTACAGTTTGAGTTACCATTCAGATATTACCAGAGTTACCAGTTAAAGCAGATTAAGCATCCACATAGACGTCGGCCTAGAAAAGACAAGCGATCGAGGATAATAATGTGTAAAAAAATAATGATGAATGAGATTACACACAACAATGAATAAAAAAAAGCTTCTTGTCGCTTGATTTTAACATATTGATAAAATAAACTCATATATAATAATAATGATATAAAATTGAATAACAGGATTATATTGTTAAATACATAATTCTGTGTAAAATTAATACATGTAATATTTTAAAAAATATTTATAAATATATATCATATTTTTTAATAAATAAAAATATGTTTTCAAATATGATATATCAATAAAACGGTTCAGAATATAACGACGAATATGGAGTTAAGTGGAACGATAATATATAATAATAAAATAATAATTGGCAATTTTATTATAAATATTATTATTATCAAAATTATTATTATATAATATATTATACATATAAGACTTATTATACAATATGCAGAATAATAGAATATAGTTAGATATAATGTGATATCAATCCATAGAATAAAATTTAAATGGGAAAAAAATACTATATTGAACACAACAACATTACATAGAATGATATAATGTTAAATATGTAAACACGATTTAATATAGCTTTATGTTTTTCATTTAACTTTATTCCTCATTCAACATATGTAAAAATTTAAAGACAATATCCGATTATATTTTACAATCTTATATTATTAATTATGTATATATATATATATATATATATATATATATATATATATATATATATATATTGTTACGGGGTGACATAAAAGTGAACCGAGTTGTCTCGCTGGTGGAGCTTGCTTTACTGGCGAAGCGTTGGAAAGCCGGACTTGTGCGCACCACACATGGGTTCGAATCCCGGATCGGCCCATTATTTTCCCCTGAAAAAATTGTCTTTGTAATAAAATGGGGGCTCTCCCAACGTGACGGTAACCTTTGTGGCCCAGGGAATAAGCTCACCAAAGTGTGTCTTGTTAGTCTTGTTCTGATAGCAGAACGCACTTAAGAGGGTGTGTTACGGGGTGACACAAAAGCGGACCGAACTGTCTTGCTAGTGAAGCTTGCTTTGCTAGCGAAGCGGTTGGTATGCCGGACTTGTACGTCACCAACATGGGTTCGAATCCGGGATCAGCCCAATGTTTTCCCCTGATTAATTTGTCTTCGTAACTATATATATATATATTGTTATAGGCAGGGCCTGGTTTATTGTGCACAGGAGTGTTACATGTGTCTTTTGACATTCTGATTCGTGTAGCGCAAGCATAGTTCGTTGCCATGGGAGACGTGCGAGTTGGCCTGGCTCGCGTGTGGGGTCTGAAGTGTAGAAACACAGCGTTCCTTGTTCAAGATGTTTCAAGTCTGTTCCTGTAACGTGTGTATTGTTCTTTGGGATTTTCCATTTTCTAGTATTTTCGGATGAAGAAGTTATAAATATGTGTTTTTAAAAAAATGTGTTTAGAGCCAAGAGGGAAAGAGAGAAAAAAATTCCTGCTGACACAGAAGAGTGTGAGTCAGTTTGTGGACCTTTCCGATAATTGCAGAATTTATAGATGTTCTTAGAAATTTATATCGAATTTTATACAGTCTTCAGTTTGCCTTTGGGATTATTGCCAGAATTTCACTTTTGGATTACAACAAACTGATTGCAAGATTACATTGGACTATTATTCTCTGAGAAAATTTACGTGAACTGTTCATCTGGATTATATGTTTTGAGCTGTGACAGTTGTGGTATCCAGAAACGCCTAAGATCTGGACACTCTGGTACTGTACATTTTTATTGTTTTACTGTGTAATTGTATTGATTTAGTGTATTGTAATGTTAGGATTGTTTTAAGAATAAATTATAAATATTTGTTAACTAAAAAACACTGACTTCTTTATTCTTCCCCTAGACATTTCCATGACCTTGCCAGATAGGTCTTGTTCTCGAGTTGCTCCTAAGTAATTCACCTCCTTTTTACCTGTAATATTTGATTCTGAACATGAAATATTAAGTTTAGATACATTTAAATGGAGTGTTTAGATGAGTATGCTCTCTGTTTTACAAAGATGTCAAGAAAGTTTATTCATTTCTAACCACTTTCTAACACTATTACAGTAATTTTTTACTAATAAAATCTTCAATTTCTTTTATATCCTTTCCTGAATCATCAGCATATAATAGAACAACATTGGAAGAAGCAGATTTCATATCATTCACTTGGGGCCATTGCTTGGGGCCATAGCAATGGCCCCATAATTAAACCCTGTACGTGGGACTCCAAAACTGATATCCATTTTGGAAGACAAAGGTTATCTATATCCACACATTGAGACCTGAAAGTGCAATATGACCGAAACCACCTAACGGTCATAGAATCTGATCCTATTGCCTGAAGTTTATTTAATAAAATTTCATAATTTACTACATCGAATGCTTTTTGCATATCCAGCAGGCCGACACCTGTGTAGAGACCTTTATCCATATTAAATCTTATTGTTGCACACACACCACTGATATGTCCGTAATATGGTTATCCCAAACAATTCGGGCATGAAATGCTCCAGTTAGTATTTGTCAAAGGTGGCATATGATATGTCGGTGATATGGGTTACCCTTACCCTTCTGGCATGGAATTCTCCAGAAGTGCACGTGCATTCACGTGTCCTATGATATGTTCCTGATATGGGTAACCTTTACTCTGGAAGTATTATGGAATAGTTCTTGTAACAGGTGGCATATGATATGTCCGTGATATGGGTAATCCTAACCCTTCAGGCATGGAATTTATACTCCAGTTAGTGCTTGTCATAGGTTGAAAATGATATTTTCGAGATATGGTTAGGCCTAACTTTAATCCTTCGGGCATGTAATACTCCAGAAAGTGCAAGTGCTTTCACATGTGTCATATGATATGTTCGTGATATGAATAAGTCTAACCCCCTCGGGCATGGACAACTCCAGTTAGTGCTTGCCAATATGATATGTTCGTGATACTGGTAACCCTGACCCTTCGGGCATGGAATACTCCCGTAAGTGCCTGCGACACGTGGCTTATGATACGTCCATTATATATAATGGATTGTTCTATTTAGGTGACAGCAGAAAATTTCATATTATTTACTCATTAATTAAGGCATCCTGTCACCGCAATGACTTACACTTGATCAATGGTAGCAGAAAAATGCGCGGAAGGTGCTACCCGTCCCATGTGTAGCAGTTTGCTCATAGCTTTGCTGAACTGAGCGACCTCTGGCAGCAATGACGTGAATAAGTTCGATAGTGGCAAAAATAGCGCGCAAGTTGGTAGCCTCCATATGGGGAGCAGGTGACAGCCACTTGTTACTTCGCAGGTGTAGTATAGTACAGTCAGTTTGTAACATGACCTCACACAAATTGCAACAAAAGTGCATGATCCCTTGTGTTTTGTACATCAGAAGGTATCCTTTTGATCATATGAAAAGTCCTAAGATATTTCCTTGGGGGAAAGTAGTAAAATATGGGAATATCCAAATTTGCCACCAGAAGGCCTAGAACCTATCAATTTTAATTAATCAAAAGGATATAACTATATGTAATACAATATTTTCAGGGTTTATCGGGTCGCAGAATCCAATTCTGGTCTTTATTTGCTAGTTTAAGGATTCCAAGGCCCATATATGGGGGGTTGATATGGAAACGGTCCGCAGCATGGGGTGCGGTGGGGATGGTAGCACGCCTCAGTAGGCATTGTATAGAGCAGGTAATCCACACTTGGTAATGTGCAGCGCTCGACTATCCTGTTACACCGATATCGTATTAATTAGATATTCAACAAACATGCAGAGGAATTGATCTTAATGCTGGGTTAAAACAGAATTTTTCTCGCATATGGTAGGTGTTGTTAGAAAGTATACTAAAACAGCCACGATTGGTCTGGTTTGTGTCAAGTGACGAGGCGCCTGATTCTGAAACGCTCCAACAGGTTATTAGATGCAACTGTCAGACTAACTGCAGCACCTTCAGATGCACGTGCAAAAAGAATCACACAGCGTGCACCCTGGCTTGCTGAATCTGTGGGGGCTTAAGCTGCATACAGGGTTACCAGCGGTCAGGGAAAGTCAGCGAAAATATTATTTGTTCAAGGACAGGGAATAGTAAAGGAATTTCATAAAAAGTCATGGAATTTTATGATGATTATGTAAGTCATGGAAAAGTCAGAGAATTTTTAATGGCTAAAGCGACTGTAGTTGATTATCAGGTAGGAAGGCTATTTCGTCTCATGAGCCAGCATTCAATAATTTCATACTACATTTTCATTTTCCTTTCAATTAAAATTGCGTTGTGTCTGTAGGTATAATCTTTTTCCCTTTGATTTTTATACACTCATGTAAGTTGAAATTACATAGCAGGGATCCACAAAATGTATACATGAAGCACCAACCATAAATGAAAGGCCACCTTCTTATCAGTATTTCACAACTAATATATAGTACTAGTAAACCTTTTACACAAGGACATGAATCTGCACAGGTAACAAAGTACAAAGGCAGAACAGAGTACGGTTAATTTGATGCACTGAATTCATTTTTTGTTATTGTGATAAATTTATACACATTATAAATGCATGATAACCGAGTGTATGGTTCTTTGAATATTACATTGTCAATTCCAAATTTCTAGTTTTTATTTTGCTTTGCGTTTCAGTTACAATTTTTCAAATAAAAATTTGGTATCGCAGTAGTATGTCGTTTTTGAGAAGATATTGAATTTGGTGGGTTAGTTTTTTTCCTAGAAAACCATCTAAAAGTCCGGGGAAAATCAGAAAAGTCAGGGAAAAGGAACGCTAACAAAACGTTTGCTGATCGGGCATTTTCAACATGTGCATGGTCCTTCTATTTGGTATGAACTTTCTAATGGTGTTAAATGCAGCAAAATATAATGATGACTTTAAAAGAAAATTGAAAACGTATTTTTTTCGAATAAGTTTTTATTTAATTTTAACTCTTGTGTCATAATATATTTTAGTACTTTTGTAAAGCGCCACTGAATATATATATATATATATATATATATATATATATATATATATATATATATATGTGTGTGTGTGTGTGTGTGTGTGTGTGTATGTATGTATGTATAAAAGAAGGCGCTATATCAAATGAATAAAGTTTATGTTTATAAGTCAGATATTTTTTTTCCAAGTTGACTGCTGGCAACACTGTGCGTAACTAACAATAGACACTTTGTGATAAGGATGGACGTCTTATTAAACATGTGATCATTACATATCTGCATGCTTTTACTGATATGGTGATTAAAACAAAGGACCCGTGGGTCATAGTGCTCAGCTGAAGTTGATCTTGAAGGTAAAAATCTAAAATAAAAACTAATGAAGATAACGTTTGGGAGGAAAAGGTATATAAGCTAGATATTGTTTGATATGATTGATTTGAACTGATGAGACTGATTAGACAGAGTAAGAAAGTTAATTGTTGCAAATCATACTTTGTGATCTGACCATGCGTTTTCTATAATGAAAATGAAGCATGTGAGCAATTTGTAAACATGAGATTTATACTATTACCATGATCAGTGGTTGACTCCTTGATAAGTTTTTGACAGCTTAGCAGTTGGCACGTTTGTTCAATTTAATCCTAATCTCTTTATCATATCTTTTTTCCAATTTTATAATTTCTATTCAGTTGCCACATAACTAACGTCCCCAGTCCACAGGTGCAAGGACTTTAAGGTGGGGGAGGGGTTTAGAGGCGTTGAATGGTGGGACTTTCAACATCTCGGCAAATACATACGAGATATGAAATTTAATTCAGCAGTTCGTACAGGAAAGTAGGTGCATAATTACTGAATATATAGAAATGGACAGACGGACAGGTTGACAAACAAGGCTAGTCACTTTATCTCCCATTCTTCTGAGACAGGAAAATAATGATCAAAAGTTTGCATTACATCCTCACTTTTTAATTTATCAATTTTTTTTTAAGTTTATGATTTTCAGACATTTGCAATATAAGATATATAACTGGAGATACATGTATAAGTCAATTAAAAATTCTAAATATCATGATTTATCACTAATTTTGCTCATACAACATCACATTATGCACACTGGTGGATTAAATCTTATTTGGAATCATAACTTGATTAAAATTATTCATAGGGAAATTAGGTTCTTTAAAAGTGCCAGAATACAACAACATGGCATCTTGTAAGATACACTGGAGATAAAACAGCTTTTCAGTTTTTTAAATACAGTTCAAACAATAACATTTATTCCATTACAGTTAATGTATATTTCTGTGGGGGTGGGATGGGAGGCGATTTGAGAATAACTGTGCACATTTGACAGCAGGGCTGCTCCTGAGTGATGCATTTCTAATCAGGTATGCAGGCCATGTTGGATTAAGTGACCTCCAGTGACCTGCAGTGGGCAGTTAGGATCTTGACAATGCAAGTGAATACAATAGCGCCCCCCCCCCCCCCAAAAAAAAAAAAACTTAATTAACTGGCCTTGTTTATGTGCTTTTATTTTCAAATTACATATATTAACAGATTAAGTCCTGATGTGTATATGCTGTGAAAATAAAATCAGCAGTGCTTACAGGAATAAAATGTGCCATGGTCAAATTTGGGCAAAATTTAAGGTACTGATTTTACATGTTAATAATTTGAAGAATTTTGAAAAATTTGATCTAATTTCTTTCATACAATTTAATCTTTATTAAATAGTTGTATCCTTGAAAAAAAATCTCCAACTGTAGCAGTTACCATGTTAAGACAGAAAATATATTTCTTGCTATTTTGATAAGGTAGCTATTTAATGTTTCGGTCCATAACTTTTACAGATTAAGAGATATTGACCAAATTTTTGGCCCGTTCATAGGAAATATATAGCAGTAAATTATTAATGTTTATAAATATAAACAAACACAGACGAGTGGTTTTGATATTAAGCCGTCAAAAGTGTAACAACAGGTTTTTCCTTCATTTCTCGAAGAACCGAAGTCGCTTTAACTCAATTTGGGGCTTTGTAGGAGAAGTAAGAGAAATTATGGACATCTAACTGTACGTCAAATTTTTTATTTGTAAATCTAATGGTTTCAAAACGTGCCAGTCTAATGGACAGACGGAGGGACCAACGGCTGAAAGACAATGGATCATAACTATAGCTCAAATTACTTATAGTCAGCTGAACTAAACATTGTAATGTATGTCAACAGTTCGGACAGTGTTAAGGTTTTCCGGAGATCTTTGTTTATTGTTGCCATTTTTAGACAGTGTTGCTCATGATGTCGCTTCAATTTACAGATTGCTGATTTTTTTTTAATATCTAAACCATAGTGTTACGGTGGCTCGTATAGGACATGCACAAAATTATTTTTATCTCGTTCCCACGAGATAGTATCTCGTTCCCACGCGTTAGTATCTCGTGACCACGCGATAATTATCTCGTTCCCACGCGTTAGTATCTCGTGGCCACGCGATAATTATCTCGTTCCCACGCGTTAGTATCTCGTGGCCACGCGATAATTATCTCGTTCCCACGCGTTAGTATCTCGTGGCCACGCGATAATTATCTCGTTCCCACGCGTTAGTATCTTGTGGCCACGCGATAATTATCTCGTTCCCACGCGTTAGTATCTGGTGGCCACGCAATAATTATCTCGTTCCCACGCGTTAGTATCTCGTGGCCACGCGATAATTATCTCGTTCCCACGCGTTAGTATCTCGTGGCCACGCGATAATTATCTCGTTCCCACGCGTTAGTATCTCGTGGCCACGCGATAATTATCTCGTTCCCACGCGATACTATCGCGTGGCCACGCGATAATTATCGCGTGGGAACGAGATAAATGTAGATAGATAATACAGTAAGACCTACATCTTAAATCCTTGAGGCATGCTTCTATACACTGGATGAAGACTATGGTCAATTATTTGCATGAATTTAGAATGGAATTAATATGCTGAGACCTGAAATGATACAACGGGCACTCGTACAACACTCGTGGGCCATGTTTGTCTGGAGAATGTGTGAGCGTTGAAAGGGGGGGGGGCTAGTTCCGGTAAAATATTTTTAATAATAAATGTTAACAATATAAATTACCATTGGCGGCGAAACCAAATTTTCATTGGGGGCCCAATATTATACCCAAATAGTATATATATATATATATATATATATATATATATATATATATATATATATGTATATATATAATATATATTATATATATATACTAATATATATATTATATATATATTATATATACTTATATATTATATATATATTATTATTTATATATATATATATATGTATATATATATATATTTATTAATAAGGGCCGTAGCCTGACACAAATGGCAGGGGGGGGATTTGATGGGGTAGTCCCCGACGGGGGGGTGGGGGGGTGGTTGGGAGGGGGTCTCACCCTCTCAAGGTTTTGAAAATTTTGAAAAACTGTATGGGTACTACTGCATTCTGGTGCATTTTATTGGTCAATGCTTATTAAGTGAAACTACCTCCTTGTAGGGAGATTATTTGTTATTTGTCTGGCAATGGATTCATTTTCACACAGAATATCAACTTTTTTCACCGCAAATCCCGGAGTCTGCAGCCCTGTATATATGGTACTCCAAGTACTGAGCAGAAGAGGATAAATATATATATATATATATATATATATATATATATATATATATATATATATATATATGTGAGGGTGCAAATACCCAATAATAATAGAGTGGATGTTTTTATACCCATCATTATGTTGGCTAAGCCCCCCCCCCCCCCCCGAAAAAAATAGGGGGGCGGGGCTCGGCCCCTGCGCCCCCCCCCCCCCCCCCCCCCCCCAAAACGGTTTCGTCGCCTATGAGTACATAACTGAAGTTTTATTGTAGAAAGAAAAATGTGAAGGGGAAGAATGAGCAAATTTCTCGTATAAAGGTCTTCTTAACCCCTCCCCCCAGTTATAATGAAGTGGCATGGCTGAGACCTTTTGTTGTAAGCTTCTCCCTTGAGACATAACACAAACCGACATGTTGTTTACCTGTTCGGTATACCCGAAATGAAATAACCCCAACCCTAGTCCTAAAAAATAAGATTTCTAGGAAGGTAAAATACAAACAAGTGTTTCAGCTTAATTCATGTTTGGTAAACAAGGGTTTATATCACCCTTACCCTAAAACAAACTCAATACAGTTTTCCATGAACAAACAAGGGACCTATGGGTCACTGTGCTCAGCTGACGTTAACCTTGAAGGTAAAAATCTAAAATAATATCTAATGGAGATAAAGTGTAAGAGGAAGAGGTAATAAAGGCCATGGTTGGTTTATATGATTGGTTTGTATTGATGAGCAAGAAATTGTTGCAAAAAATATTTTGTGACCTGACCATGTGTTTCCTAATGTTGAAACTAAAGCATGTGAGCTGTACTGTTACCATGATCATTAGTTGTTTTTAGATTAACTGTTGACATTTCAGTAGTTTACACATTTGTTCAATTGCATCTATTTTTTTTGTATAATATATATTATTAAATATATATGTATTTTTTATGAAATGTATACAGTTGAAATATAGCTAATTAACAACATAAAACAGGGCAAACAAAGCCTGATCTCAAATTCTGCTGAGGCAGGAAAATAATGAACAAATGTTTGTATCAAATCCTGATTTTTTTATCACATCAATTATTTTCTAATTTAAGTTTATATTTCTATACATTTCCAATTTAACATTTATATCTGAATATAAAAGTTGATTCATAATTCTCAATTGCATCATCATAAATCTCAATCTTGTCAGATAACACCACATCATGCATACAAATGTTTATTTATTTTTTACCACAAAAATATATCTTTTAAATCTGCAAAACAATATATATCTAAAAATAATACATGATTTAGATTTCACAATTTTTAATTGTGTCTTTATTTATCCATAATGTGCTTCATATTTTATAATAATTTAAGCATACTGATGGGTTCATTTATATTTGTTAAAATCATTTAAAAGAAAATTGATTTCTTTAAAAATGCTACATTACACAACATTGCATCTTCTGGATTACACCTTGAATTATTTTTTCAAGGAAAGTTTTTGCATATCGGATGCATTACAATTAAGGAGATACAGTGAAAACAATAACAATTACTGCATAACACTTGGTGGGTTGGGTTAGCGGGGGGGGGGGGGGTGATTGGGGTGGTGATATGAGAATAACTGTACACCTGTCACAGCAGGGGATCTCCCCCAGTAACTGTAACAAATCAGAAACCCTGGCATAGCTGACTTCCAGTGACCTGGAGTGGGACCCTGCATCTGTAATCAAGTGACTACAGAAAAAAAATCAATAACTAGCTTAATTTTCAAGCTTTCATTTTCAAATTGCAGATTTAGACAAACTAAATATTTATGTTTACATGCTGTGAAAATTAAGTCAATGGTGCTTACAGGAAAAATACGTGCCATGGTCAAACTTGGGCAAAATTTAAGGTACTGATTTTTTTTTATGCTATTAACTTAAAAAATTTACAAAATTCAGATCTAATTTTGGGTAAACAATTGAATTTTAATTAAACATAGTTTTATACTTGAGAAAATAGACACTAGTTTCAAAATTTTTCATGTTAAGTGAGTTATTATTTTTCCTGATTTTTTACAAAGTCCATTATGTTTAGGCCCATAACTTAAAGAATTTATACTTTACAGACTTAATTTCTTGCATGTACATAGGAACTATATAGAGAAATATTTATGGTAAATATGAGGAAAAACAGATGAGTGGTTTTGATATTAGGCAGTCCTGAAGTGTGAAAATAGGATTTTAATAAAAAATTGAGGTTTTTCCTTAATTTCTCAAAGGAACGAAGTCGCAAAGACCCAGTTTTCGGCTTGGTAGGAGATCTTGGGGACATCTAACATTATGCTGAATTTTGGATTCCTAGGTCTTACGGTTTCAAAACGTGCCATATCTACGGACGGACGGACGGACAGACGGACGGACGACGGACAATGGACCCCGACTATAGCTCAGATGACTTATAGTCAGCTGAGCTAATAAAAATGGGCTAGTTGAACCAACGCAATGAAATGGTGAACCAACGCAATGAAAACTGCTGAAATTTACCTCAAAGCATTCGACGCAAACACACATACAACGAAACACATACAAACAATTTAAGCTGCATCGACGCTCGATATAAAACAGACCACAGACATTCTTGTCCAAATGAGGGTTTGAGCTATAGCATGGCATACTAACGCGTGGCCACGCGATACTAACGCGTGGGAACGAGATAATTATCGCGTGGGAACGAGATACTATCTCGTGGGAACGAGATAATTATCGCGTGGCCACGAGATACTATCTCGTGGGAACGAGATAATTATCGCGTGGCCACGAGATACTAACGCGTGGGAACGAGATAATTATCGCGTGGGAACGAGATACTATCTCGTGGGAACGAGATAATTATCGCGTGGCCACGAGATACTATCGCGTGGGAACAAGGTAAAAAATAATTTTGTGCATGTCCTATACGAGCCACCGTACTTATAGTTCATGAAATACACCTTATTTCTTAACTACTTGAACAAGAGTTAACATGACGATAACCAAGAGATCATTCATACAACACCGTTTGAACGCTGATGTATGGTGAAATAAAAGGTATTTTATGCCTTGTCAAATTTGATGATTTTTTAAATTTTCCTCCACACAATTGCTTAGATCTTTTTTTTATGACATTAAGGCCATATTAAGCAATTAAAATCAGGTGATTTTGCTTTTGTTGCATTTTGTGTGTGGTTGACCTCTTATTTCTGGTAAAATGTCTGTACTATTATGCTATTTTGGGGACTGCTTTTTGCTACCATGCACACACATTGCGCATATCAACCGTTCATGGGACATGACGCTCAGCCAACTGACATGTTGAAAATGTCTTTGCACAGTCAACTAATTAAGACAATGTAATAGGCATCATCATTCATGCATTCATGCATATTAGGTTAAGTTCATCAAGGCCCATAAGCATGCCAATATTAAATATGGTCCGGACGGCGGGCGCACATGGGAGGGGAGGGGGTCGTCAAGAAATGCCCCCAGAAAAACAATAAATTCAGTGTTTGGGGTAAAAATCGCCCCCTCCCGGTATAACCAAAACCTAAGGGTTAATTATTAAATCTGACTAAAAACTATCAAATTTTCCATTATTCTGGGGTAATTCTCAGACATGGGGTCTATTACAGTTGTTCTGTTACTATTACTATTACTATTACTTTCAATTTCTGATATTACTATTACTATTACTATTACCACATTTTATCTTTTATTACTATTACTATTACTATTACTGGGGTATCTATTACTATTACTATTACTATTACATAAACTGATGGGAGGATTCTAGACTTTGCGCAGCCATGAGTGCTATAAACTAGCACTGCAATCACATTTTTATATCATTTATTAATATTAGAAGCACCTATATCATCCAGTTACCTACACAATTTTCTTATACTGTGTCTGTCATTAACAATAAGCCTAATGATACTGGAGATCTTAATTATTTCAGCTTCTTTAATTCTGTTTATATATATATATATATATATATATATATATATATATATATATATATATATATATATATATATATATATTTTTTGAAACTTCAAATTTTCCATTATTCTGGGGTAATTCTCAGACATGGGGTCTATTACAGTTGTTCTGTTACTATTACTATTACTATTACTTTCAATTTCTGATATTACTATTACTATTACTATTACCACATTTTATCTTCTATTACTATTACTATTACTATTACTGGGGTATCTATTACTATTACTATTACTATTACACAAACTGATGGGAGGATTCTAGACTTTGCGCAGCCATGAGTGCTATAAACTAGCACTGCAATCACATTTTTATATTATATATTAATATTAGAAGCACCTATATCATCAAGTTACCTACACAATTTTCTTATACTGTGTCTGTCATTAACAATAAGCCTAATGATACTGGAGATCTTAATTATTTCAGCTTCTTTAATTCTGTTTATATATATATATATATATATATATATATATATATATATATATATATATATATTTTGAAACTTCAATGATTATTGGGGCGTTTCAAGTCGAATTTATAAGATAATTGTATGAACTCTTGAATACATGTAATTTAAAAGCAACCCATTGTAAAGACCCTGGCATATGTAAAATATTGATTTATAATTATATGCATACTTGTACATTTTTTATTATTTTCATATATATTTCACATAAATTTATTTTATAGTACATACTTCTGTTAAGATTTAATCTTCTTTCGCATAATTAATAAATAAAGATTTTCAGTGTAACTAAAAATGGTCTCCAAAGGAATTATTCATGATTATGTCATATTAATATTTAGTATCAAAGCTGACAATTTAGTCCTTTATGTATGTATCAGGAGAGGAATTTTGGTAGGGCTGTGTCCTGTTTCTACTGTTTACATCAAGATTCTGGACAGATTCTAAACTGGAGACAAAAGTACCCAATCTTTCTCAAGTGTATATATGTTCATTTGGATATGATGCCATGTTTTATTTTATCACATAGTACATCTTGAGAGTGAACAGAGAGGTGGTAAACTTTACAATAATGGTAGTATGCATGGCTTTTATTCTTCAGGCATGCCCTTCTTCATTGCAGCAAAACCAGCATAGGATAATTTAGGAATATGGAGAGTGATTTAAACTTATATCAATTTTACAAAACAAATAAAATATTATTTATATCACTTTCACAATTAATTTAGTATACAACAATCTTATACTTTAAATTTTGTACATAACAGGATCTAATTATTTGATATCAAAATTTCAGATATTAAATAATAAAATATTAACAGTTACTTATATTCTCATATTATATAATCAAATAAATTAATATCTTAAAAAAATTGTTCATTTAATTTTCAAAATATAAATTAACATAATTTTGGATACTGAATGAAGGTCTGCAAAATTGGTACTATGAAATAACAGACAAGTATTAAAAGAATTATTTTAAAAGAATATTTATATAAATTAAATAGATAATACATGTGCCTGCAGTATGACTTTATCAAAGTGATTGTAGTACTGGTATGAGTTTATATAGCATTGTAGGCTTCCATACGTTATGGGTAGTGAAAACACCATAAGCTTATCATGAACATTTTGTGTCTGCACTGCAACTACATCTGGTTCCATATTCTATTTTTCTTAAATGTGTGTTATTGCAATCTGTATGATTAAAATGCAAACTGGCTTGTGAAAATAAATCTAGGTACATTTCAGAATAATATGCATATGGATTGATGGATGTGAGGTAAGATGTACATGTCAATATAATAATACACAATTTATCTGTCCCGTAACATCAAACATTCCTCTGTTTATCCATGGTTTACTAATCATAGGTCAGATTGTGCCAGGTTACCTATTTGGCTGTGACCTGCTCTGTCCAGTACTCTTATGTAATTAGCACCAGTGGTCACTAGCAGTGTGGCAGCTGGCCCATGTTTGCCTCAACAATAGGCACTTCCTGGGCAATTGCTGGACAAGAATTGAGTGTGTTCAGCATTATTTGCTGATATGCTTCATGATCAAGAGGCTCACAGGAAGTAATAGAAAGTAATATGTATTACTCTATTACTTTGCCTTCTGTTTCTATTACTATTACTATTAGAGCTAAATTTTTTGAGTCTATTACTATTACTGTTACTATTACATGGAAAAAGCTGTAATAGTCTATTACTATTACTATTACTTATTACTATTACCCCATGTCTGGTAATTCTGAGCCCCATAGCTCGGAGGATATGGGTAAGAGAGACCTAATTTCAGGTTTACTATGTGACTTTTTATGGAAATCCCTGCATGTCAAGTTAGAAGATTTCTAGGTCCAGTGGTTACGAATTGTGCCCTGTTAACTAACGACCGCATTAAAAAAAATCGAAGAAATACAGATGGCGCCACCAGTCTGCAGGAACTGATGAAACGCTCCATGATCAATAAGCATGCAAAGAATCAGGATGATCAATGCATTAGTTGTCCAGATACTGAAGCTTTTGTATCAAATTTTTCATTATTCTGGGGGGGGGGGGGGGGGGGAGGGTGGCTAGCAGTTGGTTGTGATGTCTTTCGTATCACTATTAGGTCTAAGCAGTTTTTGAGGTTGCTGAATAGGTGCAGTCATGATCTTACTTTTATATAACTTTCCTTCGGTGCACTCGCGTGTTAACACAATGGGTGACCGAAGTTCCGTTGAAAAACGATAGTTGGCGAGTCTGTCCTGTGGGACAATAAAAGTAGGTGGAATGTCTTTGGACACACCCGGAGCATATGTATGTCGAAAATCACGGCAATCGATCCGTACGGTGGTATCAGAAGAGATACGGAAAATCACATGTGCACAAATCGCGTGACGCTATTAATATATAGATCCATTTTATGGATGGTGCTATGCATAAAAATCAGATCGAAGCCAAGAGATTGGCCGGAGTATTTCTCAGAGAAGTTGATATGTTAAATGAAATAATTTTTATATGAAAATATATTATGTTGAACATCGCTATTTAAAGTTTCCCTACGAGCCCGTCAATCCGTCAGTAAAGGAACCTGTTTATAGTGTTATCCTGCATGGTAGTACAGAAGCAGTGAGACGTGATATCGGAAATTGCATTACCATTATCACGCAGACAACTGAACACTCACATGGTCGGGAAATCCCGCTTCGCAAAAGTTCATGGTATAGCATTATAGTATGTGGTACATTTAATGGCTGTATACTTTTTTAATTATCACCGTGCACTCCCGCAGACCATTCCTGTTTGAAAGCTGAGCCAATGTTTTCCAGTGAGACAGTCACTGCATTCACTACCGTTCGGGTAAACACAATTTACCAAGGGATCACCAATGGGGATTATTTCGGGCAAATATTTGATTTATGAATAATGCATATAATACGCAAATATTGCAAATAAAAGTGGGTTGAATGTTCTCGGACAAACCCGGAGCATATGTATGTCGAATATCACGGCAATCCGTTCGTTGGTATCAGAGCAGATACGGAAAATATATATATGCCATATTACACACATGTATATAGGCCTATGTGGAAGAACCACATATAACAGCCTTGATCTTTAATATGTCCATATTTGAAAAAAAAAAAACCAGCATTGTTTTTCAAGTGGGTAGATGAATTCTTCCTCTTTCTGAAACCAAAAGTATGATGTCAGTTTTCAAGTTGTTGTAAGAGTTTGAAACCTGTGACCTTGACCTTCAAGGTCAAATCTGCACACAGAAATATTTAAACCAATATCTATTTTTTTCAAGACGTTACTTTTATTTAGCATGGAAACACTCTGAACTGACCAACATACTTGCAGAAATCTCTGATACCGGCAAACAAAAAACAGATACGACGATAAGCCTATGGAGTTGATATGAGAATAACTGTACACCTTTCACTGCAGGGGATCTCCCCAGTGACCTGTAACAAATCAGGAAAGCTGGCAAAGCTAACTTTCAGTGACCAGGAGTGGCCAACCTGCATCTGGAAAATGCAAGAGACTACAATAGAGCCTCGAGAAATAACAATTACTGTCTAATTTCAACTTCTATTGTCAAATATATCAGATTTAAACAGATTAAATACTTACGTTTACGTGTTGTGAAAATTAAATCAACAATACTTACATGAAAAAAAAGTGCCACGGTCATAGTTGGGCAAAATCTAATGTACTGGTTTTATGATAAAATTTAACAATTTTACAAAATTCAGATCTAATTTTGGGTAAACCATTGAATCTTAATTGAATAAAGTTATATACTTTGGAAAAAAAGTCTCTAGCTTCAAACATTTTCATGTTAAGTGAGTTGATATTTTTCCTGGTTTTATACAAAGGCCATTATCTTCTGTCCCACATCTTGGTTAAATTACGCTTAACGAACTTAATTTTTGGCATGGATATAAAAAATTTATAGGATAATACTAAATATTAAGAAAAACATATATGGTTTTGATATTAGGCAGTCCTGAAGTGTGATAAAAGGTTTAAATGAACATTTTAGGTTTATCCTTAATTTCTCGAAGGAACGAAGTCGCCACCTGTCTTCCGCAGTAGATTAAGCTATCCAAGATCTTTGGTCAATTAGATTTTGGACCAATCCATGCATCCCTTATTGAGTTCTTTATGTTTTGTGTGATTTTCACCATATATGGCAATATTCAAGGTCAAGGCCACTCTCATATGAAAGGTCATGAACTAAATTTACATATATATTATCCCATTACCAATGTATGTATATGCATAATATGAAAGATATATGTCCATCAGTTTTGACTTATATTTCGATCAGTTTTCCTTTTCTGGTCACCCTTTTTAAAATGCGTCTTTTAATTTTCAGTCGTTTACAGGTTGTTTACCGTTATTCTTTTGTTTTAGTAGCCTGCCTCGTTTTCAGTTCAGTCTGGTGGAACGCTTTCCTGAGTTTAGGTATGCAGACAGATCTCACAGGGATCATGAGAGAGCACACACCTGTGGTACCTGTGGTACTGGGAAACTTTGTAAAGGACACTTGTAAATTATTATGATTAAAGTCACGTTCTGTCAACCAGTTTCGTTTCTCGTAAAATAATACTTTATGTGCGTGCCTGAAACTATTCAGCCTACGACAATGAAATAGGCCTATTTAAGAATTTGTGATATTCTCCTAAAATGGAGCTATTCAAGATCAAGGTCACTCTCTAATAAAGGTCATGACCCATTTTAAATATACTTCGTCCTCTCACCAATATCTATGCACATGTCAAGTTTGGTAAAGATCCGTAAAATTATTTTTGAGTTACCGCGTCTAACAAAAAAATCTCTGCGGCGGCGGCGACGGTGTGACCGTGACTTTATCTGGGGATGCAATAAAGAGAACAACCTTACTTGTACCAGTAGAAAGAGTGGGGCTAAGTATGACTTATTTAAAATCTAAAAAGGCAGCAATAAAAATTGATGGCTCAAATGATTTGTTTCTGGATCAGTATATGATGGATTGACACAAATATTTAATTTACAGCTTAGAAAGTTAGGTTCCTTCATATTCAAATGCAACTTAAAATCTCAAGATTTCAGTTATTTCAAGAATACATACCATGCATTCTGGAAAGAAGTATTTCAGATCTGGGGGAAATATGACTTTAAAGATGTAAATTCATGTGATGAAATATTACCAGAAGTTATATTCCTAATTCTCATATAAAAGTAGATAATAATATTGTTTATAACAAAACATTGCATAAAGCTGGAATATCATGTATAAAAGACACCACTTAGCGAATTGGAAATAAATATTTATTCTTATCCCACACTGAATTAAAATAGAAGTTTCATATAAATATAAATAAAATGCAATAAATGAGCATTATAGATGCAATTCCATCTCATTGAAGAAAAATGCTAATCACGCATGAACTTTATTCAAATTCAACATATAAATCAAGTCTTGAAAGAATAATTGAGATGCAAAGGGTTTATATTTACATAGTATACAGAATTAGTTCTTAATATATATACCAAACCCTTGAAGATTATAGAAAAATGAAACAGAGATATGAGTGGTGACCACCATGATCTTTACTTGAGGCCTTTCAGAACATAAAAAATACAACAATATCAGAAGATGTTCCAATTCAAACTTCTTCACAGATGTATAGCCTAAAACCCTGTTTCTATCCTACTGGAGAAAAAGAACCCCGCTTTATGCATGTCTGAGAAGGAAACTTTGTTGCATCTTTTTAATGAGTGTAGAGAAACACAAAACCTTATATCTCATATGAAGAACTGGCTGTCAAGCTTTCATATCATGGTGACTGAATAAAATATTAATAAAATAACTAATTTTTAACAAGATGTATCAAAGATGTATACATTTGCCCAATTTTCGGCTGATATATCAAACCCCTCCTGAGAAATAAGCAGGGAATTACACAGTGTAAAAATTATTGTATGTGTTGCCTCCAGTCTTATATAAGACAAAGCTATCCGATATGTATAAATGTGCACATTTTCAGGTTGATTTAACAATTCCCTCCAAAGGTATAAACAGGCACATACATTGTGCAACCGTCACTGTAGGTGGCGACACCAGTCTTATGAACGAGAAAACCATCATAGATGCATGGACAGGCCAATACATCAAAATTCTTGAGCGAGGTGCTTCGGGCTAACCAGGCTTAGGTGAGAAAGGCAGTTGCCCCAAGTGTAACAGAACTAATTGCTAGCTCCAACTATACTGAACTGAGTAAACTCTTGACCTGCACCTGGCTGCACTGATTGAACTCTTGACCTGTTGCATAATCTGACACAGTTGGCAGTCTACCAAAGCTTTAAATAGATCCAAGCTATTTATAGATACAGACTCAGTGTTTGCTTGTTAGTAAATCTGTTTACACATACTGAAAGACTTTGGCTACAATGCTTTTTTTTCAAGCTGACATATCCATAAGATTTTTTTTTAATCAAAATGTTTAGAATAATAAAAGATGTAGTCATTTCATTGTTAAAAGTCCAATAATTCTGCTAAGAATCATTTAAGTAAATTCGAACAAAGGCCTCCTAAGAATCATTTTTGTGCAATGTTATAGAAGTCGAAACAAAAGTTTTGTAGTAGAAGACTATTGCAGTCCTCAGTTTAAAATAGGTTTACTTATTGCTTCATCTTCTATGGCCGTATCCGCACTTGGTTCGCATCTAAACTGGATTATACTAAACCGGTTTATTAAGTCTCGAAAAGTCCACCTTGCGTCCGCACTGTAGTTCCCTTTACAAAAACTAAACGGGATATACAACACAACTTAAGTTTGCTGTCCGCACTTGGTTCGTATTCCGATTCAGGCCTTCAACTGAGCACCCCTTTACATGCAACGCAAGTTTGGGCAACATCAAGGTTACCTGTCAAGCCCGTTCGCTGAAACAGGACTCACTAGGACAAGAAGCGGGTTTGTCTGTACGCACTAGAAACCAGTTTTCTGTAAACTGGACTTAAGTAAAACTGACTACTGTAGACCACCTTTCAAGAGGACTACAGTAAACCGAACTGATGCTTATTAGTGGCCAAGTGCGGAGAGAGTAAACGATTCGCGATCCGGTATATTTGCTAGTGCGGAAACGACCTATGACTCTACTAAAAATCGACAAACCCAATCTATTCTTATACAATTGAAAGAACCCTACCCGAGGATAATATTGGGAAAATTTAAACGATTCAGCTTGAAAGTTTCGTCATAAAACATTTAAAACTGTAAGAGGCTTCAATTATGAGGTTTTAGTTTGTAAAAAGGCCTACAGGCCTAATGCGAACCTGTGCATTGGGAAATACACCAGGTATAATGCTTTAATGCTGGACCATTACTTCTCATGTATATGAACAATGCAAGTACTAAACATTTTGAATAAGAAACAATTACACAAACATCACTGCTAAAATTCTGGCATGGGTGGACACAACACAAAAAAGATTGTAGCTGGCACCACCAGTCTTGTATACAACAAAGCTATCAAAGATATATACATATGCCCAATTTCAGACTGATATATCAAACCCCTCCTGAAAATAAGCAGGGACACACACTGTGCAAAAATTATTGTAAGTGGCACCACCAGTCTTGTATACGACAAAGCTATTCGATATGTATATATATGTGCCCAATTTCAGGCTGATATATCAAAATCCTCTGTAGAAATAAGCAGGCACAATACACGGGGCAAAAGTCATTGTAGGTGGCGACACCTGTCTTGTGAACGAGAAAGCCATCAAAGACACATAGACAGGTCAAAATATCAGGCCAATACATCAAAATTACCTTGAGTCTGATGCATGCTGCTGACCAGGCTTAGGTGAGAAAGGCAGTTGCCCCGAGTGAACTGTAACAAATTTGATGGCTCAGGCTACTGCACATAGTGAACTCATGATTCCTGGCTAAACTGAGTGAATTCCTGACCTGTTGCATAATCTGACACAGTTGGCAGTCTGCCAAAGCTTTAAATAGACCCAGGCTGAACTTTGGTGCCAAATCTGTACGCTCCCGAGGCAGCGGAAATCTTGCGCTTCTAAAGAAGCATCTGATTTTCACGCTGTCAGCTTTGACCGTTTATGATATATTTAGACACCATGTGGCGGTTCATTGTCCGCTGAAAAAAAACGTGCGTATGATGTGACAGGCAGCCAACCAGATGCCAATAAATAGGCACCCTGGCTCCGCCCATAGCTGCGCTTCAAGCGCCGCTTGATGAGGGTTAACGGTCGAATTTTAATTGCTCCCTCTGTATTGTATTCTCGCTTCATCGACCGATTCGATTATGGCATTATGACTATGTTAGTGTAACCATGTATCTGTTGTCTGCAGAACTGAAACCAGCCAGCGAGGTGTGCACGCAGCCTTTGTTGTTACGTTTCGTTTGAATTACAACTCACCGGCCGGGCATCCTATGTTCCCAAGGCCCTAAGCAAACCGCGTCTTGGGCAATTCTCTTTGAGCCTGTGGCCGGTTCAAACGGTTACCGAGGCGATGAGCTGTCACTCAAAACGAATTGAACATGATTGGCTACGTGTATTCATCGCTTGGCCGTGTCTTCCAGCACAAGGTCTCATCTGATTGGACAAAAATACAGTGCTCCCCTCTGGTGTAGCAATTCAGGATACGAGGTCATAACAAACAGCGCTTACGATATAGGGAATAGGACTATAGTTAAAGCGCTGTGTAAAGAGCGTACCAAATCTGATGCAGTGGGCAGTCTGCTAACACTATAAATAGAAGGCAGCTACTGCACTGAGTGAACTCCTGACCCATACCTGGCTGCACTGAGTGAACTCTTGACCTGTTGCCTAATCTGATATAGTTGGCAGTCTGCCAAAGTTAAAAATAGATCGAGACTGACATCTAGCCTGTTGCCAAGTCTGAAATAGTAGCCACACCATTGCATAAGCTCATGCAGGGGCCCTGCCCTGAGGGGCATGACACCATTGAGGTGATCACATGGTGCCCATGAAGTGTTCACATGTCGCCCATGAGGTAATCACATGTCACCCATGAGGTGATCACATGCCTTGTGCTTGGCTGCACTGATTGAACTCTTGACCTATATCTGGCTGCACTGAATGAACTCTGTTGCCAAATCTGAAACAGTTGGCAGTTTCATCATAAACATTTTAAGCTGAAAGAGGCTAAAAAAAGGTTTTTGCCCATAAAAAACGGTCAATGTAGATGGCACCACAAAATCTGCAACTTAGCTCACAGATTCGCTAAAAATTACTACAGATGCAGATTGAATGCCAAATTATAAAACCGATACATCTCACTGTTGGGGAAAATCTTGAATTAAGTTGAGTATGGATACCTATTATTTATAATCCATGTATAGCCGTCTTTATATACCCACAGAGAGCTGTATACCTGTGATTGTAAACATTGCCTGGCTTGAGGAATATCTAAAATCATAAATCTACATTTTTTAAAAGCTTTTAAAAAAACATTCTTGTCAATATTAACCATAGATAACCTGAAACCTACATGTCTAGAGGCATGATGTAATGGATGCTGATAAACAGGTGCCAAGCTAGATATATCTGCTTCACACAGCTTACATATATGGTAAAATGACTCAATTCAATCTTTAAAATTCAGCCAAAATTCATTCTTTGGAACCATAAAAGACAATTATTATAAGAATTATTCAGGGGATTATTCTTGTAAAATATTAAACAAATTCGCCTCAGTGGCGTCACTCACAAAATGTTCACAGGTTTAAAACTCATATGGGAAAATACAGCAAAATGGCTAAGTTAAGCTTCTCATAACTCAGCCAAAAATCACTGAACCAAAACCATTTGAACAAACTTGAATGATCAACATCTAAGGATAATTAATGTGTGAGATTTAAGAAAAATTGGCCCAGTGGTTTTTGAGAAGAAGATCTTTGTAGCCACTTAGCTAAAATGGGATGTTATGGCATATGACTCAATTCAGCTTCCCATAACTCAGCCAAAAGTCACTGAACTGAGACCATTTGAACAAACTTCAGAAAGCACTACCCTAGGATCATTTCTGTGCGATATTAAACAATTTGGCCATATGGTTTCACTGAAGAAGTCTTTTGTAGCCGTCAGTATGATACGGGCACTGATGACCCCCGTACAAAAAAGGCCGATGCAGGTGGCGCCATCAATACCTCGAATTCTGATATGAATTCCATATGAATTTCATTGGCATGATTACCAACCCAGGGCCCGCAGGTGCAGAAGTCACCGGGCCTGGTTAACGCCAGAATATAAAATGAGAGGAAGCGTGTGATACTGCCCTGTCACGTAGTCCGAAACCGGAATAGAAATCTCCAGATGTACATATACTTAGTTAAGGTAGCATAAAAAAATGGAGGCGGTTACCTCCAACAAAAATATTTTAAAAAAAGTTCCAATTCCTGTAACTCAGCCAGAATCTATCAAACCAAAACGTTTTGAACAAACCTGAGAGAGCATATCTATGGGATTATTTCAGAGGAAATATTGAATAATTTAGTTGAATGATTTCAGAGAAGAAGATTTTAAAAGTTTGTTTTAGCTTTTTCCCTGTAAAGTGTAATATAATGCAGTTGGTACAACTAAACTCTCAATCCCACAACATTTGATATGCGACAGACTTTTGCATAAAATTTGTGGATGCCCTTGCTATTCCTAAGAAATTATGGATTAATGAATGATGACCAATGACCCTCGTACAGAAAAGGTTGATGCAGGTTAAGCCAGCAAAACCTCAAATTCTTAAATGAGTCATGTGATCAACATTTGCAAAAAAAATTGTTAAAAATAGCTCTAGCTTTTAGTATCCTTTTTTTTGGCCAAATGACTAAGTTAAGCTTCCTGTAACTCGGCACAAATTCACCAAACTGAAACCTTTCGAACAAACTTGAGAGAGATGGTTTCAGAGATTATTTCCGTGAAATATTGAACAATTTGGCCGGACAGTTTCAGAGAAGAAGATTTTTTAAAGGATTTTACCTTTTTCCTTTAAATATCTAAGTAAATACAGATAGCAACTAGATGTGTCGGAACGACACGAATGCCCCCGACTGGAGCAAATTAGAAATATTTGTTAAATTTTGTCATTTTTTTTAAGTTCAGGAGGTGTCGTATGGTCAAATGTAGGTCAACAAGGGCAAAATGCAAACTCGATCTGTAACGGGTCATTATCCAGCAACACAAAAAATCAGGCCCGTATCTGCAGGCATTGCAAAAAAAAAAAGTCCGTACATGTGCACTTGTCATGAAAATTTACATTTTTCATGAAATTTTCTATGTTAGGGCACCGTCAAACAGTCAAAAGTAGATCAACTGGGGCCAAACGCGAACTCGATCTGTAACTAGTCATTATCTGCCCACACACCAAAATCAGGCCTGTATCTGCAGGCATGGCGAAAAAAGTCTGTACATGTGCATTTTTCATGAAATTTTCTGTTCAGGAGCCGTCAAAAGTAGGTCAACCGGGACAAAACTTGAACTCGATCTGTAACTGGTCATAATCTGCCAACACGCTAAAAATGAGGCCTGTATCTGCAGGCATTGTAAAAAAAAGTCCGCACATGTGCACTTGTCATGAAAATTTACATTTTTCATGAAATTTTCTATGTTATGGCACCGTCAAACGGTCAAAAGTAGGTCAACTTGGACGAAACGCGAACTCCATCTGTAACTAGTCATTATCTGCCCACACACCAAAAATCAAGCCAATATCTGCAAGCATTGTGTAAAAAAGCTCGTACATGTGTATTTGTCATGAAAATTTCTATTTTCATGAAATTTTCTATATTCAAGAGCCGTAAAACGGTCAAAAGTAGGTCAACTTGGACGAAAAGCGAACTCGATCTGTAACTAGTCATTATCTGCCCACACACCAAAAATCAGGCCAATATCTGCAGGCATTGCGAAAAAAGTCCGTACATGTGTATTTGTCATGAAAATTTCTATTTTTCATGAAATTTTCTGTGTTCAGGAGCCGTAAAACGGTCAAAAGTAGGTCAACCGGGACGAAACGCGAACTCGATCTGTAACTTGTCATTATCTGCCCACACACCAAAAATCAGGCCAATATCTGCAGGTATTGCGAAAAAATTCCGTTCAACTGTTTGATTTCGGAATAAGGGAATGACGGAATGACGGACATAGGTAAAACTATATGCCCCGGCCATTTTGTGGCGGGGGCATAAAAAAATAAGCAAAATCCGAAAGTTTTGGATGACTGATTTCTTGCATAAAATTTGGTTTTGATCTAGCGCTGCATGGGTTAAGGTAGGGACGACGGCGGACAGACGATGCTGCGCCATCGCAAAAGGTCACAGGTTTGCTAAATATATCGATATTTGAAAACTTTATCGCGATACTCAATATGCGAATCACCACCTAAGGTCAGGGTCAGAATGTGGTCTGATACTTCCTGTTGGGAGTCTGCTATATCGGAGTGTAAATTGATGAAAAATATCTCAATGAATTTCACTGTTATTTTTGGATAAGTGGCCCATGGGCAATGCAACAATAAAATACGTTCCTTGACAGATCGGTTCCATTTTGGGTAGATCTGGTGCAGATGCAGGCGTTCACACTCTCAGATATCTTTCTAGTTCAAGTAAAATGATAATAGGTATTTCACTTTAAAAAGTACAAAATAACTTAAACAATATATTTTACTCTGCTTGGGGCTTTGTAGAAAAACAATATTTTGAAGGTTTGTAAGGTTTAGGAATCTGTTACTGTAATCACTGGGTATCTTTCATATGTCTGAGATATAAAAATAGTAACAACTGCAAAAATGGAAGGTAATAATCTTGTCTTCATATAGTTTTACATACATATTTTATATATAAATATTTTTAAATAATCCCAAAATTAAAGAATAAGCAATATAAACCTCACCACTCTGCATAACCTATAATAGCCATATGAATTGCCAATGCATCCTAGTTACAATTCAAGTTATCAATTATTGCCTTCAATTCAATTAGTAAAACAATAACATATTCTATCAAATCTCCATATATTATGAATGTTTTCTTCCCAGGTGACACTGACATGAACTTCACAATGTACCTAAGCATTTATATTTAGGCCAATTAATAATCAAATCTCCAAATGCCTTTTTACATGTTCACCTAATGTTGGACTCTGCCTGTCAAATTATACTTGCTTTCTTATATAGTCAAGCCCTCTTATTGTCATGTTGATGGTACCTGCTTAAATTATGATATTAACTGGGATATGATATTATGCGGGCTTAAAGATTGATGTCCTTTTGAGCCATAGAAGAAGCGTTATGTCCCATATGATATTAAATGAATGGTTTATAAAAAGGAACTAGAAACAGTAATGAATATTTTTGTTTTACAACGACATATCAAATTATGTTTATGCGAACATAATTTGTTTCCTGTAATTTTTATGCCACATGTCACAATAACTGACAAAATCCGACCTCCTAACAGAAAGTGGCATAGCGTCTGCATGGGTCACAAGGTAAAATGTTTGGAAATATGCGGCACAGTTATAAAGTTATGGGAAGGCAAACTATTGTTCTAGATAATTCGTGCACCTTTACCCGACTCTTGCATTTTATTTTTTGTGTTAATAAGGACTGAAACTTCCATGATCCTCTTTATGACATAACTGTTTGGGTTGCGGGCATCATGAAGCCATTGTCAATGTTCTGAAATTTCATGGCTACTGAGGTTTTGTCTCTCCTATAAAGCATGTTAAAATAAGAGAAAAATAGCTTCTTCCCTTTAAAACAAATTTATACCTGCCAAAATATTGCCCTGAAACCATTTTCTTACTCCTGTAAACGAGTGTTTAAAACAGTGCACCGGGGGCACACAGGTTTGCTCACATAACCTCCAGCTTTTCGTGGACCCTTAAAGGAGATTTCAAGCTCGTGCTTCATATCATCACAGGCGCTTGAATTGTTGTATGTGTAGATTACTAGATTACGGTTTATTTTGTTACTTTTCTGGGTCATTTCCTTATAACTATTACTTATCTGACATTTTCCTAGCGTTTTTGGCACCATATGGTTCATATCTTTATTATTTACTTAATATTGGAGATAGACAGGCAAGAAGCCCCCATTGTTAGGCCTGACAGCCATGGCACATTGGTTCCAGGCTAAATTTGAAGTACATGCATGATCGGCTGAACCATTGTTACGTCAGCGGTGTCACCATCTGAAGAATCCAGTAGTACACATATCAACCAATCAGAAAGCGCGTCCTCGGTTGTTATGCCATGGCTGCCCCCCGCCCCCCCCCCCCCCCCCACCCCCAAAAACGGGAAGGGGGAAATATCGGGAAAGGAAAAAAGGAAAAGAAAGGAAAGAGAGAAGAAGAGAGGGAAGGAAGGAGAAAAAGAAGAAGAAAAGGAAAGGAAGGGAAAAGAAAAAGGAGAAAGAGAAGAAAGAAGACAAAAGAAGGGAGAAGAAATGGAAGAAAAGGAAACAAAAAAAAAAGAAAAAGAAATGGAAGAAGAGAAGAAAGGGAAAAAAGATGAGAAAGGATCGAAAAGGAAGCTAATGAAAAGATGAAGGGGCTTAGGAAAGAAAAAAAACCAACAACTAACTAATTATCTAACTTATAAAAATAGTGGTAGCCTGGTAGGCCTACATTACTACTATTGTTTTTAATACTTATAAAGAAGTGCTAAAAAAAATACTTTAAAGAACTTAATTTAAACAAATCTTAATTTAAAACTGCTGCTGAGGGAAACTAGAAATAGGTAGGTTTGGTTCATCGGTGGTACCAACACCAAGCTACATGACCTTTTGACCTGGATTGCATTGTTTGTGGTCAGATTGACTTTCACTCCCATCTCAGGTTGTACCTTGCATGATATATACATCACTGGGTATGCTACTACAACAAGCGACAATACTGATACTGAAAAGTGGTGTAATATCAGGCTACTACTTCAAAGATAGATATTGGGCTACATTTTGTTTTCCACAATGTCAACACCGTGCTCGCACAGAAATGTACAATGTGCGTATTGCAGCAAACATGTGAGATGAGATCGTCTAAAACACCACATGAATTCAAAACATCCAGGAAAAAAAGTACAGAGAAGGAAGACAAGAAGGGACTCAAGGCATAGAGTATTTTTGCAAACCCGACAGCAGTGGTGTGAAGCTTAAGCATCAAGGAAGTGATGATGCAGAAGAAAGTAGTTCTCAAGTTCAACCAGGCCCATCAGATATAAGAGAAGCAACCGTTGCCGCACCTAGTCCCAGCACTAGCGGAACTAAGCGTCAACGAGTTGGTGAAGTGACTGATATTTCCGCATCAGCAATGTCAGATCAATCTATGGATCCCTCTGAACCTGAAGTACTATCTGAAATGACGAGTCCCCATGTGGATAGGACTGTAAATTTCCAACTGATCCAGCACTTTACATTGGTAGACCAATGACAGCAGATTTGGCTAGAGAAATTTTAAAACTGGACCCTGTCAGCCAAGACTAAACAAGGAGTTCAGGTTTGAAAGAAAAAAACAACCACGGCCACGCCTTCAGGCGAGATTGGTATGCACCATTGCTAAAAAAATAGAATGAAGTCATATCGTGAATGGTTGATATATTCACCGCGGAAGAAAAAAGCTATTTGCTTCCCATGCTGTTTCTTTGCAAATAGGTCTCGTAAAGATTATGAACCAGCATTTTCTCAACCTGAAAATGGATTCAAAACTTTGAGAAAAGCAACTGAATCTTTATGCGTCCAATAACAAAGTAAAGTTCATTGTGATGCTGTTCAAACAATGATTCAAACCAAACAGCGTCTGCAAGTTGGCAAGTCAGTAAATGAGAAACAACTGCGTGCTCGCGAAAGACAAATCAAGCAAAATCGTCGTCCTCTGCAGACTTTTGCATGCAACACTTTTTCTTGCAAAGCAAAATCTTTCTTTCCTTGGTCATCGAGAATCACCAGCTTCAGAGTTATACACCTGTGGAGGGAAAGTCCAAAATGAAGGCAATTTCCTTGAACTTGTGAAACTCCTAGCAGAGTATGATGGGAATATTAGCGCATCATTTGGCAACAGAACCCAGAAATGCGTCATATTTTAGTACCAAAATACAAAATGACTATATTAACTGCCTCGCAGAAAGCGTGAAGGATAAGATCATTGAGGAAGTACAAACAGTCCTGTATTATGGCGTTATAATGGACTCTACAGTCGATATCTCCCATGAAGATCAATTTTCATTCTGCGTAAGACATGGTGATGAAAATTTCACAATTCAAGAAAGATTTGTTCTTTTCATCAATATAAAACAGCGATTCTGCTTCACTATTTGATAAAGTGAACACTATTTTAGCAGATATAAATCTTGATATATAACTCATTAGATCGCAGTCCTATGATGGAGCTGCTAACATGACAGGTCATGTTTCAGGATTGCAGACAAGAGTTAGGAAGTCGATAAACAGGCGCTTTTTGTACATTGCTGTGCGCACAATTTAAACCTAGTTCTTGCAGATGCTTGTAGCGAAGGTGCTGAAGCAATAAGATTCTTTGGCTGTATTAAGAAACTATATATCTTTTTCACACCAAGCCAGCCTCGTCTATGGTATCTGGAAAATGCAATAAAGGAGCTAAACATGAAAAACAAAAAACTGCAGTCACAAAATGAAACTCGTTGGTACTGTCGGTACGAAGCCCCTAAAGCTGTAAAGGAAATGTACCCTGCACTCTTGTTAGCTCTGGAAAACATTGTAAATGATGGAAAATCTGCTGATATCAATGCTTGATTATTTCAGTAAATTGGAGTGCCTAGTTATAATTGTATTGTGGACAAACATTTTGAGTGAAATGCAAGGTCTATCTGAATATTTACAAAAAGATTCAATGGATCTTGTCATGGCAGGTTCGATGATATCGTCAGTAACAGGAATTCTGCAGAAACAGAGAACCGATGACATCTTTGATGAAATGCTTAAACAAGCACAGGAAACAGCACGTGAGGATGGTGTGTCTACTGAGTTCGAAATTCACAGAGTAAGACGACGCAAACGAATGCATGGTGAGCTGGCAACTGATGAGCCAAATACTGACCCAGTTGCAAGGTTTACCATATTACCGATACTCTTGTTGGTGCATGTTATGCAGATTTTCACATGTCAGTGATCCCATACAAATGCCTCGTGCTAGGGCAGCATTTTGGTGATACCGAGGCATTTCAGCACCTTGGATCCAGGAAAGAAGATGGCATTTATCAGGACCTTGCAAAGTCTCAATTTGATCAGTTTTGTAAATTCTATAAAACACACCAGAAATAAATCAACCCCCCCCCCCCCCAAGTCTGTTTCTGAAATGTTGCAGTTAATAAAGAAATGGGATATTGTTACAGGTGCTCTTTTTATTATGTGACTAGGGCGTAACTCCTGTTGTTGCACTCGTGTCTGACTGCGTATTACATTCTATGTTTAATCTGGCTGGTTGAACTCTCGCTGTCATGTTTAGCCTTGGGTTTTCATGCCTGGTCGTAGATCACGTGTACACCATGGTGTGTAGAGGCACGGCCATGTCATTCTAGAGAATTCCTAAAATGCGTTTTTTACTGTGTTGTGCAAGATCTTATAGACTGTTCGAGAAGTGGAAAATTCTCGGCTTGAGGTGTGAAGGTATATAAAGGGGCTGTGTTTTAGAACGGAGGGGGCAGAGAGCAGAGAAGATTCCAGCAGACGCAGAAGCGTGTGTCAGATTCTAGGACCTTATCTGACTAATGCAGCAATTATAGATTTTCAAAGACTTTCTCCTGGATTTTATGCATTTGGACAGTTTGCTTTCTGGGTTGTTGCAAGAACTTTCCACTGGACAGTCATTCTCCAAGAGTTTACATTTAGAGGACTTATTGTTGTGATGGTGTTGGTATCCAGGTACTGTGCACATACATTATTTTCTCTGTGATTGTATTGACTTGTTGCTATACCGCTGTTTTACTGTATAATTGTATTGATTTAGTGTATTGTAATGTTAGGGTTGTTTTAAGAATAAATTATAGTTATTTGTTAACAAAAAACCAATGACTTCTTTATTCATTCCCCTAGACATTTCACGCTGCCTAGTGTTAAAGAATCTGATTTGTTTTTATCTCCATTACAAAATTTGTGTTCATCACGCATATGTGATATGTTTATATTAGGTTCCTTAACATTTTAAACAATATTATGCCTATCCAGTGTTGACAACTCTGTACAGAATATTAGGAACTATTGCAGTGTCATCAGCAACAAGTGAACGTTTATTCGGTCGCTTAAATTAAAGTTAACAAAAACTTATTTGAGGTCCACTATGTCAGAGGAAAGATTTTCTTCTCTTGCTCTTCTCAGTATAGAATGCGACATTGCTGAGAATATTGACTTTGACCCAGTCATCGACACATTTAGTCAAATGAACACCCGTCGAATGGAACTAAAGTATGACCAAATAGTCCACATAAGAGAACCTTGGGTAACTTTCGTGTAAAGTGACTTGAAATGTTGTGACTTCTAAACAAGGGACCCATGGGTCACATCGCTCAGCTATATTTTGAAAAAAATTAGTAACTGCAAAACATTTTTATTTCTTTTGATTTTCCATGTATATTACCATTTGAAAAGCTAAGATAATATGGCCCTGCTAAAATGAAACTGTAAATTATAGAATAATGGACATGAGCTAAAGCAAAAGCACTGTGTAATAAATGAAAGCTTTGGCCTGAAACGATTTAGTGATGCATCAAGACAAAAAATTGGCCTACGGTTAACAGTGTTATAACTAGAATATCAGCAAAAGCTGACAAAAGCCCTCAGCCAAAAGAACAGTGTTTAGAGGTGGTAACAGTAACAAGTACTAAATATCTGTTCTCACATGGATGTATATCTGTACATGTCTCAGTTACAAATTTAAAATGGAGAGGTATGTACCATGATTCATAACAATCCACCAAATGCTTCCTGAAAAATAAGTTTTATTCTATTATAATCTCTGTGACCTTGAAAAGTAGGTCAAGGTCACCCATCTTTGAACATGAACGAGATTTTTGTCGATATACATCTTCACTAAAGAAATAAAATTCCTATTGTGAATCCTTTTCGAGATATCCCGCTCACAAGGCCAAAGTTGAAAAATCCAAGAAAAATTCAATAAAAAATCAGAAATTGCAGGTGGCGCCCCCAAACTTGTGCAGCAGTTACAGACCATCAGTCCCTATAATCATAGTAAGTATTGTGAAAATCCATCCAATGGTTCCTGAGAAATAAGCTTCTAAATGTTTTTTCTATAATCAGCTCTAAAACGTAGAAAAATAGGTCAAGGTCACCCATCTTTGAACTTGACCAAGATTTTGTCAATATACATCTTCACCGAAAAAATAAAATTCTTACGGTGAATCCTTTTCGAGATATCCCGCTCACAAACCCAAAGTTGAAAAATCCAAGAAAAATTCATTAAAAATCAGAAATTGAAGGTGGCGCCACCAAACTTGTATAGCAGGTACAGACTATCAGTCCCAATAATCATAGTAAGTTTTGTGAAAATCCACCAATGGTTCCTGAGTAATAAGCATCTAAGTGTTTTTCTATAATCAGCTCTAAAATGTAGAAAAATAGGTCCCTGTGGTGTTAACTGCAGACAGCCTGATCAAGCTCAAAAAGAGAGAGGGCTTGCCAGAGTGATGGGATTACATAACAACAGCCTGGGGAGCATAGAGAGCTGCACTGAATGACCTACAATGACCAAAGCAGACTGCTTGACAATGTTAAGGAATACAACAAGAGCCTTCAAAAACAATTCAATAACTAGCCTAATTTTGCAGCTTTTATTTTCAAATTTCTGATTTTACCAGAATAAATCCTAATGTATACATGCTGTGAAAATTAAATACACAGTACTTACAGGAAAAAACTGTGTCATGGCCAAAGTTGGGCAAAATTTGAGGAACTTATTTTATATTTATGCTAATAACTTAAAAAATGGCAAAATTCAGATGTAATTTTCGGTATACAATTGAATCTTGATTAAATAAAGTTATATCCCTGAAAAAAAAGTCTCTAGTATCAGCAATTCTTATGTTAAAGGAGTAAATATATTTCCTAATTTTTTTTACAAGGTGCATTATGTTTGGGCCCATTACTTCAACAAATCAGGCAATACTGACTTAATTTTTGGTATGTACATAGGAAATGTCTGGAAGAATAAGAATATATATTATGATCAAATTCAGATCAGTGGTTTTGAGAAAAGGCAGTCTTGAACTGTAACAATGGGTTTTTAATGGAAAACGGAGGTTTTTCCTCCATATCTCTAAGGAGCAAAGTCTTAGTGACCCAATTTTCAGTATGGTAGGAGATTTTGGGGACATCTTACTGTATGCAAAATTTTGGATTCGTAGAACCAACGGTTTCAAAAGGTGCCCTGTTAATGGCCGGACGACGGTCAAAGGACCACGACTATAGCACAGATGACTTATAGTCAGCTGAGCTAGAAATGAAGCCACAATTCTTTACTGGAGTATCTGAAAGATGTATTTGAAATGGCATCACCAGTCATTCTGTGGTTAATTGCAAATAACTGCCTGATGTGAAAAAGAGAACCATGAGGGGGTAAATGATCGAGTTTGGTAAAAAATTTGTACACATTTGTCCGCCAACTGATCTGACTATTTCTTGTGTCATATTTAATATTATAGTACTATTAATAGTATTTAATATATTAGTCATGTTGATATATGTTGAAATTAACCTTGATTTGTGTGAATTTTGCATTTTGCCTGCAGACTTAATGATGTAGGCCTTATGTGTTCATCATATTCCATACATTTTGCATGCGTTTATGGTATTAAAATAATCAGAATTCTTTTCAGTTTAAGATGAGAGGGGGCCCCAGAGCACTTTCCCTAACCTCCTAAAACACACGCAGTGCATTTCAGCTCAACTGGTACAAAATCTGGAAACCTCTGGAGTCTTGCCCCCACTGACGTTCAGGTCTGGTTACGCCCCTGCTGCCAAGGGTTCCAAGCATGACAATAAATGGGATTATGACAAAATTCCATGATATTAAACTGTCAGATTAACCATTGTATATACAGATTTATGTGACAATAAACAGGATTTTCTATTAACCAATATGACACAAAGTGGGCTTGACTATACATACTAAATGTACTTTTGTACTGGGTGGGGATAATATAAGATAAAATAACTGTATATGCAATGACTGAAATTAATTGACTTTCATTCCTGATTTGACGATCAAATTATTACTGGCTTTCAATTCAAGGCATTAATTATCTAAAACACTACAGCAATCCTTATCAATGAGCATAACAAATATTGAATATTCTGTGGAGTGAATCCTGAGTATTTTAACAGAAATATTCTGGCATAAACTGACTGTTCCTTTCAATTGTCCACTCATTTCTGAAGAAATTATCAGCACATATATAACAAACACATACATACAGAAGATGCTGAGTCTTTACATTCCATTGACGTTGCATGACTGTTGAGCTCTCAGACATTTCTGATATAATCTAACATTTCCAACATAAATGTATGAAAATATAACAGATGTTGATGGCATCAACATTCCTGTGTTTTCTTTACACTGCCCAAAGATAAATCAGCATTTAAAACTTTTACACCAATCCATTCAAAAGTTAGAGTAATAGGACCTTAAATAAGAATCTTAAGCAAAAAATACGGAAGTAATTCAGTGATATTCTGCAGATCTGAGTCACATGTTTGAAAAACATTTAGTCTTATAGACTGCTGGAAATATTTATTCTCAAGAATAAATGTAAAATGCATACAAATTATGGGCAGCACAACCAGTTTTCTATAATATACATATATATGGCCAATGCAATGTGGTGTCACTGTGGTATATACTGAACTAAGAAGTATAAACACAAACAATTTACTACAGTAGTACAAAATGTTTTACTTTTCTGTAAACTGTAATGTAAACATGTTAAAACCTGGCTTTACCTCCTTTTAATAATGGAATTTTTTATTCTTGTTCAGATGTTTTATTTGTGCTTCTGCTTATTTGATCAAAGTCTATCACAGTTTTCCCTCGCCCATGCATCTTTTTTACCTTCTCATAAGCAGCTGGCAGATCTTTGAATTTAAAAACCATGTCAATTACAGGAACAATCTGAAATTTAAACATAAGAAAAATTAATTTAAATCATATAAAATAATTTAAACTTGCATGAACCATTAAACCTTGTGTCTGTGACAATATTCCCTTATTACCTAAAACATTCTATCTCTGAGGTTAGTGAGGTATTAAGATTCATAAGTGTTGGGTTCATAAGTTTTTAGTTTAAATATTCTTGTTGTACATAAATTCTGCACTGGTTTATAGCTTTCATATTCACCAATCAGGTGTGGATTCAGCACTGTGTGTGGTTTGAGCTGTTATGCTGTCAGGTAGGCAGGGGCTGATCCAGGATTTAAGAAAGGGGGGGGGGGGGGGGTCCAACCCAGGAGGACTCATTACAAGTGACCCAGGGGTCATGGCACTCAGCTGTCTAGAAGGACATTCACAAAAGGAATTTTATCATCAGAATGCCAAATTTTGTAGGTGGTATCCAAAATTCAACTGAAGCATAGCTCAAAGGATATGGGTAACAGAGACCTTAGTTCAGGTTTCAATGGAGATTTTTTCAATGGTTCAATGGTTACAATCTGTGCCCTGTTTACAGACAACCACATCTTTGATGGTCTGAAAAATAGAGACAAAATGTGTAAAAATACGAAGAAATCCAGGTGGCACCACCAGTCTGCAGGATCTGTGGCACCACTAGTCAGCAGGAACTGATGAAACACTCCATGATGAATATGCATGTAAAGAATCATGGTGATCAACGCATTAGATTTTCAGATACTGGAGCTTTTGTATCAAATCTTTAATTATTCTGGGGGGTAGTTCTGAGCTCAATAGCTTGGAGGATATGGGTAACAGAGAACTAATTTCATGTTTCAGAGGAGACTTTCCATGGACCTCCCAGCATGATGAGTTAGAAGATTCTAGGTCCAGCTGTTACGATTTGTGCCCTGTTTACAGGTGACAGCTTCTTTGAAGGTCTAAAAGAGAAAAACAAGGGACCCCATGGGTCACGGCGCTCAGCTGTTTGTGACAGTTATAACTGCATCACCATAGATATTTTGAAGTTGCAATATAAATACTATCCTCAGTGCTCAGGAACTAGGGCTCAATGACTGGAGGGCGGGGGGGGGGGGGGGGGGGGGGCGGGGGGGGGGACAGTTACAACACCTTTGGATATAAATACAGAATACAGAATTAAATTCAATGGTGCTTACAGGGATTGGTGGGAGTTACAGCACCTCTGCATATACATAAAGGATAAAAATTAATTTAAATGAAATTATTTTTAAATATTTAAAAACAAGCAGAGAGATGGAAAACAAAGCAAATAACTTTAATTTCCATTCTACTGAGACAGGAAAATAATGAACAAATATTTGCATTTGATCCGATTCTTTCTTTAGTAAAGTAATTTTTTTTTTTAGTTTTATAAATTCTACTATATATTTACAGTATATCATATATATCTGAATATTTAAATTGATTCACAAATCTAAATTGCATCAACATTCATACTTAATTTAGTCAGGTAACATCACATTATGCACACAGATATATTTCTTTTTTTTTATAAAATATATTGTTTAAATTTGCAAAGCAAAAAATGTATGAAAATAACACTCCAGAATTCAAAATTTTAAATTGCATCTTTATTTATCCATGATTTGTTTCATATATTATCAAATTATGCCTACTGATGGGTTAAATTATATTTGTTTAATTATTTAAAAGGAAATAATTTCTTTAAAATGCTACAGCAGAACAATGTGGCACCTCTTGAATAACTTCTTGAATTAATATTCAAGAAAAGTTTTGCAAATTGGATCAAAACAGCTTTTCTAATCACTAATAAGGTTACCTAGGCAAGGCTGTAGTGAGCAAGAGTGGGGTCTTGGATATACAAAATGCAAATACATTAGAGCATCTGAAAAACTTCAATAATTAGAATAATTTTTCAGCTTTACTTTCAAATTTCAGAATTCAACAGATTAAATCCACATGTATCCTGGCTGTGAAAAATAAATTAAATATACTTACGAGAAAAAAACATGCCATGGTCAAATTTGGGCAAAATTTAAGGTACCAATTTTATATTTTTGTTAATATTTTTAAAAATTTAAAAGATTTTGATCTAATTTTGGGTATACAATTAAATTTTGATTAATTAAAGTTATATTACTGAAAAAAAGTCCCTAGCTTTAACATTTTTTTTGTGTTAAGTGACCAAATATTTTTCCTGATTTTTTACAAAGTGCATTATATTTGGGCCCATAACTTTTTTAAATTATATAATACAGACCTAATTCCTGGCATGTACATAGGAACTATATAGAGGAATATTTATGGTAAATATGAGGAAAATCAGATGAGTGGTTTTGATATTAGGCAGTCCTGAAGTGTGAAAATAGGTTTTTAATAAAAAATTGAGGTTTTTCCTTAATTTCTCAAAGGAACAAAGTCGCAAAGACCCATTTTTTGGCTTGGTAGGAGATTCTGGGGGCATCTAACATTATGCCGAAATTTGGATTCCTAGGTTTTATGAATTCAAAATGTGCCACATCTACGGACGGATGGACGGCTGGCTGGCCGGACAGACAGACGGCACGACAGATGGACGGATGACGGAAAATGGACCATGACTATAGCTCAGATGACTTATAGTCAGCTGAGCTAAAAAATCATAAAAATTAGAACAAGGCCTACAGGCCTAAAGCGAACCTGTGGATTGGGAAATACACCAGGTATAATGCTTCAATGCTGGACCATTACTTCTCATGTATATGAACAATGCAAATACTAAACATTTTAAATAAGAAACAATAGATATATACATATGCCCAATATCAGACTGATATATCTAACCCCTCCTGAGGAATAAGCAGGGACACACTGTGCAAAAATTACTGTAAGTGGCTCACCAGTCTTGTATAAGACAAAGCTATTCGATATGTATAAATATGCCCAATTTCAGGCTGATATATCAAATTCCTCTGTAGAAATAAGCAGGCACATACACTGTGCAAAAGTAATTGTAGGTGGGGACACCTGTCTTGTTTACGAGAAAGCCATCAATGACAAATAGACAGGTCAAAATATCAGGCCCATACATCAAACTTACCTGGAGTCTGATGCATGGAGCTGACCAGGCTTAGGTGAGAAAGGCAGTTGCCCCGAGTGACCTGTGACAAATTGCTGCCTCAAGCTACTGCACTGAGTGAACTCTTGACCTGCACCTGGCTGGACTGAGTGAACTTTTGACCTGTACCTGGCTGCACTGAGTGAACTCTTGACCTGTTGCATAATCTGACACAGTTGGCAGTCTGCCAAAGCTATAAACAGATTCAGGCTGAACTTTGGTGCCAAATATGATGCAGTGAGCAGTCTGCCAAAGCTATTAATAGAATGCAGCTACTGCACTGAGTGAACTCTTGACCTATACCTGGCTGCACTTCTTCAAATCCTGGCACTGTGCCAAAACTATTTATAGAGCTGACATCATCTTGAATAATGGCCAACATCAAGGCACTGGCAATCTGCCAATGGTAAACCAAGTGCTGCCATCTGCACACAATAGTGGTCCCTACTTGAAATAACTTTGAAATTTATTTTCCCAATACAAAATGCTTTTCAGCTGACTTTTTATCAAAAAGAAATCAGGAATATATGTAAAATTATTACGGATGCATACTGAATGCAAAATTAAAATACAGATATATCTCACTGATGGCAAATTCTTGAATTAATTTGAGTAGATATACCAATAATTTATAATCAACGTACAGTTGTCTTTATATAGCCACATAGAGCTGAATATCCATGATTGTAACATTGCCTGGTATGATGAATAACTTAAATCATAAATCTAAATTTTTTAAAAGCTTTTAAAAAATCTTTCTTGTCAATATTAACCAAAGATAACCTGAAATCTAAAAGTCTAGTGGCATGATGTAAAAGATGCTGATAAACTGGTGCCAAGCTAAATGTAACAGCATCACACAGCTAACATATATGGTGAAATGACTCAATTCAATCTCCATAATTCAGCCAAAAATCATTCATGTGGAACCATTAATGACAATTATTATAACAATTATTGTAGGAATTATTCTTGTAAAACATTTAACAAACTGGCTTCAGTGGCATCAGTCAAAAACGCTTCGCAGGTTTATAACTCATATAGGACGATACAGCAAACTGGCTAAGTTCAGCTTCCCGTAACTCAGCCAAAAAGCACTGAACCAAAACCATTTGAACAAACTTGAATTATCAACATCTGAGGATAATTAATGTGTGAGATTTAAGAATTTGGCCCAGTGGTTTTTGGGAAGAAGATCTTTGTAGCCACTGAGCTAAAATGGGCTGTACCGTAAAATCTCCACTTAAAACCGCGGTTTAATCAAGAAATTCAAAATCTTGAAATCAGGTTGATTTCCTGAAAGCACTGTGCGGTTTATACTAGAAGGGTTTCCTGAATATCTTCCTGATAGACATCGTTTTTGGGCCGGCGCGTGGGCGATAATATTGCAACTTTCGAAGGCTGTTCTTTGCATCCATGGGAGCCGTGTGTAAATGTACTATTTACGATTATTTGTTATTTATGAATTAAATATTGCTGATTAGTTTTCGTGTGATATATAACTTGTTATAAAATCTTGGTAATTGTCACCAAATTATGCGTTTACAACAACCCTGCTGTTACACACAGCGGTCCACTTCGTTGGGCATGGTCAAGCACAATTGAAATAAAAGCCCACTTTAAACCCATTTGCGGAATTATTTAGCAATGATTATTTGTTTAAAACGTAAAATGAATAAAAAGCTGACATCGTAAAGAGTCACACAATGGCAGACGATCGTTTTAAAATCAAGTTTGAGTGCCGCCATGTGCTGAAACAACCCTGGAATTCTGCTAAGAATATTTTGAACGGCTGTACGCGGTGGGTGGTAAATAGAACAGCCACCTATTTCGTCCCAGCGTGCCTTGCGCGAACACTGCCTTGACAAAATGGCTCTCCACACGGAAACTTTCTTCAGGAAAAAAACTTGCTAGCCCGGACTGGCCACTTTAATTTTACCTTGAAATCACTCGTTTTCAAGCGTCATGTTTCCTATACGTATGTATCTCGAAAAGGTAACTTCAGTTACTTTGATATTTAGTTAAGTTGACCAGCGATGTTTTCAAACGCACCAGCAAATTGTGACATGGAGCGATGTCAACGTACGATGTGACGAAGATAATACCGAAGTAACCGGTATGAAAATGATTTGAATCTTCCGAGTAATTCCAGAAAATGGAATTTTTTCAAAAATTAAGAATTCAAAATATTACTTTTAGAATTAAAATATACAGTGACTTGAAATGGATCAGCAGAATATTTTTTCCTAAATATAATGACAAATCAGTAGCAAACAAGAATACGGCATGGAATATAAAATCTGTATAAACAGGCAGAGGTTCACCGGCCCTTACGTCCTCCCAAACTTCATGCTTGAGTGACCCTGCAAAAAAGTGTTATGATGTGTTTAAATAAAATGCCCAAGGAATTTTTAAAGTGGACAGGAATGGCCGAGTCGCAACCTACGCGTGTTCATTTCTAGATGATTGCTTGATTGTCTTTTGTCAAATCATTCCGTAGCGAAAGTTGGTGCGGTTTTAAAGGGGGGTTCTTAGTATTTGAGCCCCTCGCGGTGTCTCGCCTGGAATTTCGGCGAAGTCTGGGTGCGGTTTTAATCGGAAGTGCGGTTTTAAGTGGAGATTTTACGGCATATGACTAAATTCAGCTTCCCATAACTTAGCCAAAAGTCACTGAAAAGAGACCATTTGAACAAACTTCAGAAAGCACTACCCTAGGATTATTTCTGTGCGATATTAAACATTTGGCCATATGGTTTAAGAGAAGAAGTTTTTTGTAGCCCTCAGTGTGATACAGGCACTGATGACCCCTGTACAAAAAAGGCCGGTGCAGGTGGCGCCACCCATACCTCAATTTCAGATATGACCAATGTGACCAACATTGGCATAAAATTTGGTGATGATAGCTACAGCCGTTTCTGAGATTTAAATTTTAATATGCTTTTTTGCAGAGTTAACAAAGTTCAACCTCCTGTAACTCGGCCAAAAATCTCTGAACTGGAACCATTCGAACAAACTTGAGAAAGATTGTTCCAGGGATCATTTCTGTGAAATATTGGACAATTTGGCTGGACAGTTTCGGAGAAGAAGATTTTTAAAGCTTTTTTAGCTTTTTCCCTATAAAATCTAAGAAAATGCAGTTAGAAAAAAAATTAACAAAACCCAATATAGATTTTTGGATGACTGATTATTTGCAAAAAATTTGGTGATGCTAGCTCCTGCCATTTTTGAGACAGCTATGGTTAACGTACAGACGACGCATGACGCACGACAGACGATGGATGACACCGCACCACTGCACAAGCTCACAGGTTCGCTAAAAAAGGCCTACAGGCCTAATGCGAACCTGTGCACAGTTTGGGAGTATCAATGGAAGTTTATTTTTAAAATTCAATATTGATCCTCTTATATCCTGCATATCTACCTTAGTCATTATGATTTCAGCAAAATGACATTTTGGACCTGCAGGTTTCGGACTAGGACATTTAAAAACAAGGCCTACAGGCCTAATGCGAACCTGTGCAAAGTTTGGGAGTATGAATGGAGGTTAATTTTTAAAATTTAATATTGATCCTTTTAAGTCCTGCATATCTACCTTAGTCATTATGATTTCAGCAAAATGGACATTTCAGACCTGCAAGTTTCAGACTAGGACATTTTAAAACTAGAATATGGGTAGTAGACAAGCAACTATGTGTATCCGCAGAAATCAGAGTGGAATGGGTGAAGTGAGGCATAGATTAAGTGGCAAAAAAGAATGCAATAGTATTGAGGATAATATTGCTAGAAGACAGGGTAATATAACCACCCATGAGAAAAAATGAAAAGAATTGATAGAGAAGTTAAAATAAGAGAATTGTATAATCGTTTCCTTTACATGAACATTATATTTAACAACTGTTACGTGAACAAGCATTTGCCTTCTCTTAGTATAAATACTGTCAGCCATGGATGTATGTATCTAAACTATGACTGGGATTTAATGTTCTGTTACAACCATGCACACTGTTCCTTGTCTAATATGACTTGAATGTTTTCGACTTTGTTAAGTCTGTTTTTTTTACTGTGTCTGTGCATATATATGTATTTATGTATGTTTTTGTTTCGATCAATAAAAAAAAAAAAAAAAAAAAAAGTGGCAAGGGGAATAGAGTGAGGTGTGTTGCATATTAGCATGGATGTCTGCAGCATAAACGTAAATGTAGGTGGTGCCACCTGTCATAAATCGAAAAAATGTCCAGGATGTATAAACCTGTGAAATTTCAGGTGGATAAGTGAAACCACTGCTGAGATATGAGTGATTTTACCTAAGGCAGTTGAACAGATGGACAGTGTTCATAAGTGGTTGCAGGTGGCACCACCAGTTTTGCTTATGATGAAGAACTATGTGAGATCTATACACAAGCAAAATTTTGGCCCAATTGGTCAAACGGTTCCCGAGATATGAGCTTGGATGTCTGCAGAGTAAACATGAATATAGATGGCACCACCTGTCATAAATCGAGAAAGCTGTCCAGGATGTATAAACCTGCAAAATTTCAGTTGGATAAGTCAAACCACTGCTGAGATATGAGAGAATTTATCCCAAGGCAGATGAACAGATAAACGCTGTGCATAAGTGGTTGCAGGTGGCGCCACCATTTTTAGTGTATGTTATAAAGCTATCAAAGGGCTACATTTGTGCAAAATTTTTAGCCTGAATGGTCAAACGGTTCCCGAGATATGAGCTTGGATGTCTGCAGAGTAAATGTACATGTAGGTGGCGCCACCTGACATAAAATTGAGAAAATTGTCATGGATGGATAAACCTGCAAAATTTCAGGTGGATATGTCAAACCACTGCTGAGATAAGAGTGATTTTATCCTAAGGCAGATGAACAGATGGATACTGTGCATAAGTGGTTGCAGGTGGTGCCACCAGTTTTGCTTATGATGAAGAGCTATGTGAGATCTATACACGTGCAAAATTTTGGCCCAATTAGTCAAATGGTTCCCGAGATATGAGCTTGGATGTCTGCACGGTAAACGTGAATGTGGGTGGCACAACCTGTCATAAAATCGAGAAAATTGTCCAGAATGTATAAACCTGCAAAATTTCAGGTGGATAAGTCAAACCACTGCTGAGATATGAGTGATATTATCCCAAGGCAGATGAACAGATTGAGGCTGTGCAAAAAATCATTGGACAGTTTGCCTGGACAGTTTCAGAGAAGAAGATTTTTAAAGGTTTTTAAGCTTTTCTCTATAAAATCTAAATTAATGCAGATACCCAATAAAAAGCTCCAGGGGCACCAAGTTTTACATATGACTAATTCTTACATGTAATTACGAGCTGCTAGCTCAGTTGGTTTCTGACTTACAGCCATGGACAGCGGAAAGCCAGCCCTGGACGGCGGACCAGGCGGACGGCTGACAATGGACGGACGTCGCTGCCCCATCACATAAGCTCACAGGTTCGCTAACTAGGATGTATCAGTCAGGTTATTTCAGATATGTTCTTTCTGCCAGGGAGGATTATTGGGACAGATGAACAGACAACTTGGCAGCATGGTTTCTGAGAATATTTTTTCATGTTTTTTAGCTTCATCCCTATAAAATCTAAGAAAATGCAGTTAGCCAAGAAATAAGTAAAATCCGATAGAATTTTTTAGATGACTAATTTTTTGCAAAAAATTTGGTGATGCTAGCTCCTGCCCTTTTTGAGAAAGCTCTGATGCACAACGGACAACTGACGATGCCACACTATTGCATAAGCTAACAGATTTGCTAAAAATGCAAACCAAGTTTTTTTAAACAGTGGAAAGATATAGTTCCAATAGTACCGTATTTGTTCGTGTACAGAACGACAAATTTTATCCTTAAAATATTTGGCAAAGAAGGGGGGCCGTCTTATACAAGGGTACAAGTTTTTCAGCGTCCTCAGGGCCGCCAAGGACAATTTACGAATTACGGCAATCAGCATTAATACGTCGGTCGAACTGGACGGCGTGAATATCGTTGTTCATGTCCATATGGTGGTAATGTACACTCAAAAAAGAACATAACAGTGCTTTGTTTTTTTTAATTTATCGTTTATACATCAGATTTACATGCACACATAGTTAAATAATTGATAAGAAAAGGTTTGCCCTTGCTGCATTGTCACAGGAATTTTAACGGAATCAGTATATGAAAACCCTTCTGACAGTAGAGCCAGTGATTTCCCGCGATCGCGGACGGAATCGCGGAACTGACAGACCGAAACGGAATTCCCAATCCTGAAAATATATAAGTTTTAAAGTATATTTTGCCAAAAATATCTTGGCAATACACTGTAAACAGGTACGCAGTGATATAATCGCTAATCCCATCCAGTAGCACGTAATATGCATATTAATACAGGATGTTTTTTTCATATGGTGCCGTATTTACCGCGTAAAATGTTCACGAGTCCAGTGAATGCGGATGCTGTCAGCTGGCTTGCACACTGACATACACGGAGACTCGCACATGGCACTTCGATTACAAGACAACCAGTAGCGCGTTATAATTATAAATATGAAGCGGCCTTTCCTCCTGTGACGTGAGATTCAATGTTTGTCAAGCTTGTATTATTGGACTACGTAAAAAAATGAATGTATTATAACGGGTCAACAAAGTTCAAGAAAGGGACCGACTTTCTGCGAGATATAAATATGACCGATTTCCTCACAATTTTGTAACGAAACCCCAGATTTGGTGCGTATATCCTCTTGGGAAATGATCTATTAAACAGTAACCAAATGGAAACCCTGGTTTCTACAAGGTATCATTGAACCTGCACACAGTTAAATTTCGTAAAATAATGTAGTTCATGAAAGTCCTACTGGTTCATTACCTAGTTCCTTTTTTCCTTCCTCACTGGTACAATGGAATAAATTCGGACCTGACCAACGTCGTTTACGCAAACGTGATATATTTTGTGGGAAAATTTGGTGACTGTGACATGGTTGTGGACAGGCCAGGAAAATGTAATTTTCGATGGTTTAAGATTAACACGGAATAATAAGTGAGGAAGCCTAGTTAAGTAGAGCATCATGGAAGCCTTGGTTTCGTGTGCTGTCTCTTGTCTACCTTAAACAACTTGTGAAACAACACTGATATGTACTACGTGTTTGGGGTGATCTCCCTCAAATTAAGCAGAAGACTGACATTTCTTCGAAATGTATTTATCTTTTTTAAAGAGGAAGGTGTCAATACCCTGTAAGCACATTCTCTTGACATGTTAATTCTTAGTGGGTGCCATCTCCTGGATAATAATTTATTACCCAAATTTGGGCCCTAAAATTGACCCTTTGATGTCTCTTATGATATTAATTTGAATTGTTGCATAATACTCATTCTTTGACATGTTTAATTCCGTTTGGGTCTGCTCCATACCTTTCTATATTACTTTCCTGTTTTCACTTGTAGTATCATAAAAAAAGACCATTTAAGAATCAAAAATTATAAAATCCCAATCAGTTTTAAGGTGATCATTATGCTAACAAAGTGATCCTCAGTAACTGGCAGCTCCAACCTAAGGTGCTGAAAAATAATTTGAACCAAAGTTTGAGGCTCAATATGGGGGGGTGTCTTATACACGAGGTCGTCTTATACATGCATAAATACGGTACTAATCTGGGCATTCCGCGTCTAGACGATGTGTCTAGACGTCTAGACACATTGTCTAGACACCAGAGAGAGCCAGGTCAGTTGCCATGGTGATGTTAGGACCCCACCTTGTTCAACTGAGTGACCTCTTGACTTGGCTACTGAAACCTGGCATGTTGTCAAATCTGTTTTCAAACACAGAAAGTCTTTTTCAACTGGCTACACTGCTTTTTAAAAGCTGCATTTACCCAATCTATTCTTATAAAACTGGCAGAACCCTACCACTGAATAATTCTTGTAAAGTTTAAACCAATCAGCTTTCCAAAAGTTTCATCATAAAACAGTGTATAAGCTAGAAGAGTCTAAAATTACATTTTTGCTTGTAAAAAACAGATATATGTGACAAAGATTGGCATAAAATTTGGTGATGACAGCTCCAGCAGTTTCTGGGATTTTAATTTTTGTGTGCTTTTTTGGGCTGTGATGATGTCAGGAAGGGATTTAGCACAGTGTGGTTTGAGCTGTGATGCTGTCAAGAAGGGATTCAGCACTGTGTAGTTTGAGCTGTGATGATGTCAGGAAAGAATTCAACACTGTGTGTGGTTTGAGCTGTGATAATGTCTGGAAGGGATTTATCACAGTGTGGTTTGAGCTGTGATGCTGTCCGGAAGGGATTCAACACTGTGTGTGGTTTGAGCTGTGATGATGTCTGGAATGAATTCAGTACTGTGTGGTTTGAGCTGTGATGCTGTCAGGAAGAATTCAGCACTGTGTGTAATTTGAGCTGTGATGCTGTCAGGAAAGAATTCAGCACCGTGTTTGGTTTCAGCTGTGATGCTGTCAGGTGTGGAATATAAGTATTCTCCAAACGATATGCTGTCAGGTGTAGATTCAAAAACGATCCTGACAACTCCAAAAATTACTGTATGGCCGGGTGAAATGATTCAAAAGTACCTGTTTGTCTTGCACCATCCTGGCCACAGCACAGAGAGCTTTGCTGTCTGGCATGAAAAAGGCCCATCTGTAGCTGCGGCCTCTGCTGAAACCCTGCAACACATAAAAACCAACTGAGATATGTTGAGGAGCAAATTTTAAGATTTCAAAATTGAAAGAAAATCAGGGAAATCAAAATAATGCAATCAAAAACTATTCGGAGCATGACTCAACTAAACTATGTATGCATGAAAATTTAGTTATTGCAGGAAAATTGTTTCTTTCAATGAACATTTTGCCTGAGGTGGGTATCCAGGATGACCTAGGATGCCTGTTTTCTGGGAGATAGTTGTGTGTATGTGTGTGTCGGGGATGGAACGTTATAAAAAATCAGTGTTAAAAGGAACGATGCTAAAGTATCTTTTCTGCATAACTCTCATCTGGCAAAAAAAAAGGAATTATTTCTAAATTCTGAGATCATCAAAACCCTTCAGCTAGATCTAAAGTTCTGTGACCAATGACATAAAGCTACATACATGCAATTATTAGGATTTGAGATATACAATTACCCTTAATGCTATATAAACATACTTGTAAAATGGTGTCCCATGTTATCATAACTTTCACTTATTAACAACACTGTAAAATGTGATTCAACTTAATTCTTTAATGAACTCCAATAGTAAAATAAATATTACTTGATACAGAAAACACCACTGCAAAAAATACACATGCATATATATATATATATATATATATATATATATATATATATATATATATATATATATATAAATGTATGTGTATACATAATCTTTTAAAACTACACAATCCCTTTCAACCTCATTGTAATGCATCACTGACTATCAGAAAGTAGAAAAGGTCTTGTAGGAAGTTTAATGTCATTTCAATGCAGGTAAAACTATTCAGAACATCAATAAAAATACACATAAAATACTTGTGCCTGATTATGTATATGTATCATAGCACTGTAACCAACATCCTTGAACTCCAAGTCTAACTTTCACCATGCTGCACATTGTGTTTGTCACACTGTTTCCAAACATCACTGACCCATTTTGGTATGCAAAATATTCGTTTGACATTTAAGTAACAAGTCCTTTCCTGCTAAATGCCACCAAGATGGAAAGATAATGTAAAGAGAACCATCACTATAGCAACCACCACCATAGCTTAGCATAACTGAAATTCAGCTAAGCTAAAACTGATGACAGTAATATATGGAACTCATTATGTATATTCATGTATTTAGAAATATACCTCTTGGGTCATATAACCAAGGTTAGTTAACTGTCTCTTGATTATTTAGTCTCTCAAAACATAGTGGTGTACTACTGTGAAGATGAGTGTGTCTTGATTATTTAGTCTCTAACAACATAGTGGTGTACTACTGTGAAGATGAGTGTGTCTTGATTATTTAGTCTCTAACAACATAGTGGTGTACTATTGTGAAGATGAGTGTGTCTTGATTATTTAGTCTCTAACAACATAGTGGTGTACTACTGTGAAGATGAGTGTGTCTTGATTATTTAGTCTCTAACAACATAGTGGTGTACTACTGTGAAGATGAGTGTGTCTTGATTATTTAGTCTCTAACAACATAGTGGTGTACTACTGTGAAGATGAGTGTGTCTTGATTATTTAGTCTCTAACAACATAGTGGTGTACTATTGTGAAGATGAGTGTGTCTTGATTATTTAGTCTCTAACAACATAGTGGTGTACTATTGTGAAGATGAGTGTGTCTTGATTATTTAGTCTCTAACAACATAGTGGTGTACTACTGTGAAGATGAGTGTGTCTTGATTATTTAGTCTCTAACAACATAGTGGTGTACTACTGTGAAGATGAGTGTGTCTTGATTATTTAGTCTCTAACAACATAGTGGTGTACTACTGTGAAGGTGTGCGTGTCTTGATTATTTAGTCTCTCAAAACATAGTGGTGTACTACTGTGAAGATGAGTGTGTCTTGATTATTGAGTATCTCACAACATAGTGGTGTACTACTGTGAAGATGAGTGTGACTTGATTATTTAGTCTCTAACAACATAGATGTGTACTAATGTGAAGATGAGTGTGTCTTGATTATTGAGTATCTCACAACATAGTGGTGTACTACTGTGAAGATGAGTGTGTCTTGATTATTGAGTATCTCACAACATAGTGGTGTACTACTGTGAAGATGAGTGTGACTTGATTATTTAGTCTCTAACAACATAGTGGTGTACTACTGTGAAGATGAGTGTGTCTTGATTATTGAGTATCTCACAACATAGTGGTGTACTACTGTGAAGATTAGTCTGTCTTGATTATTTAGTCTCTAACAACATAGTGGTGTACTAATGTGAAGATGAGTGTGTCTTGATTATTGAGTATCTCACAACATAGTGGTGTACTACTGTGAAGATGAGTGTGTCTTGATTATTTAGTCTCTAACAACATAGTGGTGTACTACTGTGAAGATGAGTGTGTCTTGATTATTTAGTCTCTAACAACATAGTGGTGTACTACTGTGAAGATAAGTGTGTCTTGATTATTTAGTCTCTAACAACATAGTGGTGTACTATTGTGAAGATGAGTGTGTCTTGATTATTTAGTCTCTAACAACATAGTGGTGTACTATTGTGAAGATGAGTGTGTCTTGATTATTTAGTCTCTAACAACATAGTGGTGTACTACTGTGAAGATGAGTGTGTCTTGATTATTTTGTCTCTAACAACATAGTGGTGTACTAATGTGAAGATGAGTGTGATTTGATTATTTAGTCTCTAACAACACAGTGGTGTACTATTGTGAAGATGAGTGTGTCTTGATTATTTAGTCTCTAACAACATAGTGGTGTACTACTGTGAAGATGAGTGTGTCTTGATTATTTAGTCTCTAACAACATAGTGGTGTACTACTGTGAAGATGAGTGTGTCTTGATTATTTAGTCTCTAACAACATAGTGGTGTACTACTGTGAAGATGAGTGTGACTTGATTATTTAGTCTCTAACAACATAGTGGTGTACTGTTTTGAAGATGAGTGTGTCTTGATTATTTAGTCTCTAACAACATAGTGGTGTACTACTGTGAAGATGAGTGTGTCTTGATTATTTAGTCTCTAACAACATAGTGGTGTACTACTGTGAAGATGAGTGTGTCTTGATTATTTTGTTCCTTACAACATAGTGGTGTACTATTGTGAAGTTGAGTGTGTTTTGATTATTTAGTCTCTATCAACATAGTGGTGTACTACTGTGAAGATGAGTGTCTCTTGATTATTTAGTCTCTAACAACATAGTGGTGTACTATTGTGAAGATGAGTGTGTCTTGATTATTTAGTCTCTAACAACATAGTGGTGTGCTACTGTGAAGATGAGTGTGTCTTGATTATTTAGTCTCTAACAACATAGTGGTGTACTACTGTGAAGATGAGTGTGTCTTGATTATTGAGTATCTCACAACATAGTGGTGTACTAATGTGAAGATGAGTGTGACTTGATTATTTAGTCTCTAACAACATAGTGGTGTACTAATGTGAAGATGAGTGTGTCTTGATTATTTAGTCTCTAACAACATAGTGGTGTACTACTGTGAAGATGAGTGTGTCTTGATTTATTTGTCAAATACAAATGGATTTGTAATAAAAATGTGTTTTCCTTGTATGGAGTTCCTTGTATGGAACATATATGTAAACCAGTAGTTCTTATCATTCTAAGATGTGATTAAAGGTTCTGAGATTAAGCTAACCTAACTACATGAACAAAGGATAGCTTCACGCAGAACACACACAACACAACACACATGTGAAATAGTGAAAGGAGTCACCTTGAGAACATTGAGGCCAAGGTCAGCCAGAGAGGCTGCAGCTCCCAGTGGAAGGCCGTACGTGTCCAAGTTGTTCATCAGGGGAGTCCTTATTGATACATACTTAGCATTTGTTCCACTTTTTAGCAGATTTAGTGCGAAATCTTCAGCTTCACCACCAACACAATCTAGAATTAAATCAAATCTGAAAAAAATTAAGTAACAGGTGTATAAGATTATATCAAATTTGAAAAAAAAATGAGTAACAGGTGTACAGAATTATATCAAACCTGAAAAAAAAGTTATGTTACAGATATACAGAATTAAATTAAAACTGAACAAGGGACCCAAGGGTCACGGTGCTCAGCTGATCTTTGTAAACCTTTAGCAAATGCAGAATGTACTAATTTCTATTTTTTTACATATTAGCATTTGAAAAGCTAAGAAGAAATATTTATGCTATTTGGTGATAATCAAATACTTAATATTTGAATGCAAGACAAATACTACATGTGCACTTTTTGGACTACATCAAAGATGCAGGAGTCTCTCATGATCAAATAAAACTATCTGTACTTCAACTATGTGAAAGTAACATTTGTTTAAAAAACCCACTGGGAATATATGAAACCCTGTAAAATACAGAACAAGGAAGAAAGTAGAGATGAGCTGTTGTGTAATAATACACACTTATACACATTTAATTTATTAACTGAAATAAAATAATGTAAAAAAAATTAGAAATGTTCATCTTCAAATGAGCATAAATTAATTCTAATAAGTACATAATGTACTCTGTAATATATACCTGAAACCAATTAATCATGCAATGAGGGAAACAATTTATGGTTAGAGATATTAATGGAATGCTCCACACTTTTATAGCTATCCATCACTTTGTTGGCATAATTAAATTTGTACTTTAATCAATGTAACCCCTTGTGATAAAATACAAAATCCATAATGTAGCAAAAGTAAAGAATAATAATAAATTAAATAGGGGAAATTATAACATTCATCTAGTTTATGCATCCTGACTGGGGGGGGGGGGGGGCGCAGAGAGGAAGCCAAGCTAAGCTGGACCAACAGGTAATGCTCCATCACCCATAACACACCCCTGCTAAACTGGGCTGGCCTAATGAAACAATACTTGACATGGTGTCTAAAAACATGAATAAAAGCTTCTCTTTTCAATCAATTCCTTTAAAATTTCCGATCTGAAAAGTTTAAATCTTTATGTATACATGCTGTTAAAATTAAATCAGCAGTATGTACAGGAAAAAAAAGTTGCAATTGCAAAAGTTGGACAAAATTTAAGGTATTGATTTTTAATTTATGCTAATAATTTAAAAATTTGCAAATTCAGATCTAATTGAGTATACAATTGAATCTTGATTAAATAAAGTTATATCCTTGAAAAAATGTCTCTAGCATCAGCAATTCTCATGTTGAAAGAGTAAATACATTTCCTGATTTTTTACAAAGTGCATTATGTTCCAGCCCATAACTTCAAGAAAATGCTCAATACTCACCTAATTTCTGGTATGTACATAAATGTACGGAGGAATAAGCATCTAACACTTATAAAAGGAATTCGTTCCACCTTTGTCCGCAATATTCTCTGAAACCGCATTGCGTATGACACTGTGCCATACCTCATTTTCAATGTAATTTTCCCCGCAGTGACATGGTCAATATGAAAATAAATAATTCTTAATGTACACATCCTTTTAAGTGATTTTTGTGTGTTTTCTGAATGGAGTGGAGAGTATACCACCGAAAACAGCCAAACTGCCTTCTGCAAAACCCAGAATGCAGCCTTGTGGTCATTCACGATTCAATCAACCTCTATGCAGCACGGGATAAAGTTCTATTGTGCATGTGAATAAACCCAGGCGTGACTGACCCAATTGCAAGGTCAATAAATGTGAACAACAGATCAGGCCTTCCCATTAGCCTGCAGAGCTTAGGGTTGTGAAAAATTTCACAGCTCCTCGGCTTATACTCGAACTCGCCACCTGTGCTCTGTTGATTCCGGGGAGCTGCTTAGACCACAGAAGCCGGTAAATTGCACGCAGATTTAATATGAGTCTTAAACATATCAATTATACTACCTGGAGGATTGCATTTAAAGTATGATATTTTGCAAGTTATAAATTTAGGTGGGCATTTTCACTGTATAGATATCAACATGTTATAAACTATTCAACGTTTGGACTTTCAAGTAAATATCCAAATTTTGGAGAAATATAAATATCTTAGCCCGCCACAGTTTGACTACGTTATGCAAGCAATTAAGAGAACAGAATTTCCTCATATTTTTGTGAAAGGTGCTTCAAAATTCCCTCATTACTTTACATATTTAAAATGTTCTCTATATACCAGGACACATCTGGATCTGCCACTCGTTCCCGCAGTTACCTCACTGATATGAAAATAAGTCATTTTAATGAACCCATCATTTGGAGTGATATTTTAATGGTTTCTAAATTACATGTACACTATCATCGGAAACAGCCCAACTGGTTCGGTGAAGATCGGAATGCCTATAATAACAGCCACGTGTTTGCTTAAATCTCTAAACAAGTGACCCATGGGTCACGGCGCTCACCTGATTGTGATTGGACCTTAATTGTTTCTCCATTGTGATACTATATCGAGTAGATAAAGCTTATGAATATCATGGACATGTTGGGCTATTATAGAGTAATGTAATGTAATATGTCTGTCACCCCTAACTTAACATGAAAACTTTACAACGGATATATCCTATAAAACATTAGGATGGGTTAACGCTCGCCACTTGATTTCATTAATCAAGAAATTAGATCCCGGTCATTACAGGTGACATTTCCAGGTTCTTTTAAGGACGTGTATAAAAATACCAGACAATCATACACCCAGATCAATAGAAACTATGAGACATCAGGTTAAATTCACAATATAATTCAAGACAATACTTACAAAGATGAAGATGTGTGTGTGTGCGTTGATGTGTCAATACGACAGTCCTTCACATTAAAAATACAGGATATTTACTGAGTCCGTGGTTTGTATAAAAAAAACCATAAAGTCCAGTTCCTTCAGAGATCTCTGGTTACTGTTTAGTGTAGAATCTAGCGTATGGTTAGTACCATATAGATCTAGTCTTTCTGAGTTTAGCGATCTTCAACTGATCTTGCTTGTCTTTGTTTACGTATAGCTTAGAGTCCTTGACCTTGCTCGTGTAGCAATGGTTTCTCGGCTTACGGCGGTTATGTATCTAGGTCAAGCTGAACTAGGCCGGCAGGTGACGAGCGCGCTCTCTCTATATCGCCAATACGAAGCTCTTTCGGCAGCACGGCTGAGTTCTTATGAGCTGGGTCCTTGCTTCATGTAGAAGCTTGCTTCTATGCCGTTCCTGGCGTTTCAATGTTCCTACTCCCGTTCGTGCGTGCTGCCACCTCAAGCTTCAAGACCCAACTGAAGGCAGCTTCCAGCGTCTCTCCCTGAACTCTGACGTCACAATCGTCGTCACAATACGGCGATCCGGTTCTCTGATTGGCTTATTTCTCAAGTGTCCCATATAAGGATATATGTGACCTAGTTTGACTGTTAGCGTCACCATGGCGACCCACATACCAAACACACGATGCGTGACACGGATAAATCAGCTGATAGCCAATGGGATTTCATACAAGAATACACAATATATATATATACAATCAAGACCTGTCAACGCTTTAAGATGACGCTTCACGTCAATATCAATAGAGAACAGACTTCGTTAAACTATGATACAAAACACCGTACATATTGTCACCTATTGTCTGGTGACATCACCCCCTCCTTTTAAAGAAAATACACGGTATTTTCTCGATACATCGTATCGTTCTATCTCACAGGGTCCAGCTAAACATATTTACATATAGCAATACATAAAAGTCATGTAACAAGTTGTCATTAGTACATGCCGACGGTCTATGACACAGGGCAAAATCTTATACATGTTTAGACTTAACTGGCTAAACATTATAGCTCATTACATCCTAACACTCAGGCAGTCTGCTAAGAAAATCAGGTCCATGGTTTAGTTTACCTGACACTGCTTCAATATCAAATCTAAACTCTTGTAGAACCAGTGCCCATCTCATTACTCTCTTATTAGCACATTTTGATTTGCTAATACACTTTAATGGTTTGTGGTCGGTCTGAATGGTGAACGGTCTACAAGCCAGGTACATCTCAAATTTCTGTACAGACCATACAATTGCTAATGACTCTTTCTCGATGGTGGAGTAATTTCTCTCCCTGGGCAATAGTTTACGACTGGCATAAGCTACTGGGTGCATGATCCCCTCGTGTCTTTGCATCAGGATACAGCCAATACCCACATCAGATGCATCACATTTCAAATAAAATCGTTTACTGAAATCAGGTAGCTTCAGTATGGGAGGGTCTGACAGTTTAGCCTTTAGAGAACAGTACGCGTTCTCGTGTACGGGTTTCCAGTCTAGTTTGTTAGGTTGACCTTTACGCGTTAGATCAGTCAAGGGCACCGCTATTTCCGCATAGTTTGGCACGAATTTTCGATAGTACCCTGTAAGACCTAGGAATGCTCGCAAAGCCTTCTTTGTCTTAGGTCTATCAGTGCTCTGTTTCCCCGTCTACACCGTCAGGATCATGTATAGAATCAGGTGCGCCCTTGGCTACCGCTGCCAGAATATGCTGGGGCTCGTTTCTAGCATGGTACCGTTTCAGCATATTCACGTGGAAGGTTTTAACCTTATCGCCAATCTTAATCTGATAGTCTAAGTCCCCAACCCTGTTTACAATAGTATAGGGGCCTTTCCAATGTACCATTAATTTGTTCCGCTCCGTCGGGAGTAACAACAAAACTTCGTCTCTGGCCTCAAACCTGCGCGTGCATTTACCTCTATCATATAACAGTCTGTGTTTGTTCGCTGATTTGTTCAACGCCTCTCTAGCTAACGCGCATGTGTCGCTTAGTTTGTCTTGTAGGTCCAGGACGTATTGGTACGTGGTTTTAGTCTCGACGCTAGTATCTCGCTTGGTCCACAGATCCCTTAGAATCCGCATCGGTCCTCTAACGATCCTACCATAGAGCAACTCAAAGGGTGAGAACCCTGTGCTCTCATGTGGCGCTTCTCGGTACGCAAAAAGCACGGCGCTGAGGTAACGATCCCAATCTCGCGGTCTTTCCTCGCACATCCGTTTCAACATTAACTTTAATGTTCCATTGAATCTCTCCACCATTCCGTTGCACATAGGATGGTAAGGAGTAGTGGTGAGCTGTCTTACAGACAAAACACGGCTAACTTCTCGCATGAGGTCTGACGTAAATTGTGTTCCCATGTCAGTAAGCACCTCTGATGGCACTCCTAACCGCGCATAAATATCAACTAGCGCATCAGCCACAGAGACTGTATCTATGTTCTTTAAAGCAACAGCCTCCGGATATCTAGTGGCATAATCCATAACGGTCAGAATATACCTGTGACCTCTCTCAGACGCTGGATGGATCTGCCCAACCAGATCCATCGAAATTCTACGCCAGGGCTCATCAATTAATGGCATCTGGCCTAACGTAGCTCCAGGCACCTTGCCTTTCGGTATGGTTTTTCTGGCAAATGGGACAAGACTTGCAAAACTCAGCAATGTCATTATACATCCCTTTCCAGAAGAACTGAGTTCTCACGCGGTCGTGCGTTTTGTCTATGCCCTGATGGCCCGCCATAACCGCTTTGTGGCCCATCCTCATTACGTCGTACCGTAACGTCTGAGGTACCACCACTCGAGATCCATCTTGATCTCCCCGTTTATCACTCACAACCCGAACTAAATATCCGTCCTCAATTCTAAATGGACTATCATTTCTAGCCTCTCTAGCTAGCCTCCAATACGGCGCTAAAGACCCATCCTCCTCCTGCGCCTTCAAAAATTCGGCTGGACTCACATCGGCAACTGGGCTTGGAACATTCAAGCTACGCGTCGGTATCTGTTTCTCTCGTGCAGCGCTCCGTGTCTCCACCGCGGACGACACCTCCTTTTGTGACTCTACACCGTCACACACTATGCCTGAGGACCGCTCAGACTTCCACGTCGGGTCCGGATCATACGGATCACGCGCTCCCGCTACGTTACCTAGCGCTAAATCACATACAGCATCCCCGACCACCATTGCCTCGATAGTACCGACAAAGTACGCACAGTCCACATTAATCCTAGCCGTAGGAAATTGTCTTACAGACCCGTCGAACAACCTACACTCAACCTGGTGTCCGGTGAACTGATTCGGCTCCACGTACGACTCACGTATTCCTGCCGAGGAACATCCCGAATCCCGCAGCACCCTCGCTGACTTACCATTCACCAGCCCTTCACACACAGGTAACGAGATTCCGCCTTCTGTCTGGGCAGCAAATCCTAACGACTGACTCGGACTCTCTACTTCCGGTTTCACCGCACCGACTGTCTCCGTTTCCGCCTCGACTACTGCCATTGACATAGTCTCCGGTTTCTGTTTTGGGTTATACGGGGGGCTAAAATTAGTCCTATACCTCTGCTGATCGCCAGCAGCACGCCCTACTTGAGGGGAAGACCTAGGCCTCGACCGGGCACTAGTCTTACATTCCCGCGCCTTATGTCCCAGTTCATTACATAAATAACATCTGATGCCTCCTGATGGCTTAAATGTCTGACCGCCCGGACTGCGCTCAACCTCTCGCTTCTCTCTAGGCTGAGATACCGGTTGCGCTGGTCGCGGCACATTATTGCCATAACGAGGACCTGCTGTAAGGCTGTGTACAACGTGAGCCTCCGTATAACTCTCGGCTAAGTCTACCATACTATCAAAGTCACGACACCGTCTCTCTTTCAAAAACATAGAGAGATCCCTACTACAGCAGTTTACGAACTGCTCACACATCAACAGGTTAACTACCCCGTCGTAGTCACCTCCGACCCCTGCCATCCCTATCCAATGGTCTAGGTATCCACTCAGTCTCACCGCAAACTGACTCGGCGTTTCGCCTCGCTCAAGCCTACAAGTCCGAAACTTGTGTCGATAACCCTCTTCGGTCATTTGGTATCGCTTTAACAAGGCTATCTTTAACTTATCGTAATCCATGGCCTCACTAACCGATAACTGTGTGTAAGTCCCTAGCGCCTTACCCCGCAGTAACGGACTCAGGTGTAACGCCCAATTCTCCCTATCATAGCCTTGACATACAGCTAATCGTTCAAATCGCTCAAGAAACGCATCTAGCTGATCGTGAGCCTCATCAAAAGGTGGAAGCTGGATTTTCGGGAATACATCCCTACTTCTCTCTTCTTTAACCCCAGAGTCAGACTTTAACCTTAGAACCTCTAATTCGTGGGCTCTAGCCTCTCGCTCGCGCTCTAATTCCCGCTGCTCACGCTCTAATTCCCGCTGTTCCTTCTCTATTTCACGTTGCCTAGCTCTTTCCTCACGTTCTTCATCCGCACGCCGTCTAGCCTCAACATAATCTTGTAAAGCCTGGTCCTTAAGCCCCAAGGCCTGTCCGCATCTAACAAGCGACTCTAACATTTCCATGGTAACGCTCTAACCTAGTAAGATTCCAGTATCTAGTAATATCCGCTCTTAAAAAAATCCGTAAATACGTACTGTTAAAGCCAACCTAACGAACCGGCGGTATCCGTACAATAACACTACGGTAGCTCTACGCATCAAAATTCTACTTATACGGACGGACGGACGGAAGGTCGGACGAAGGGTCAGACGGATGGACGGATGGATATCAAGATATCAATAAACACCATGCACCTATGATTACCATGCCAATCGGGAGGGGTAAACTTACCTGTAAAGAGACCCTACCACGTGACCAATCACAAACCAGTGTAGGAAAAATTATACCAGGGCGTATCTAACAACATCAAAAATGTTCACTCTAATCTGGGTTTATATCAAACCAATAATGATGTCCAGGTATCACTGAACTAGCATTACTCACAAAACATGCATGTGTTCTAGCCAAATCTACAAGGTATATGCCGATCTTGAAACAATGTTGTGCTTCAGGTAATATTCTCACTGAATAAATATTAACTCCTAACAGTGGGGTAATTTCATTGAGCAAGTATACACTATAACATCAGTTTGGTGTCATTTCCAATTATTAATTCAGATCAACTCTGGTTTGAGTATATGAATGTCTGGTTTCAGTACTGTTTTCTCAGTTCAAAACTTTTGAAACTTACTGTAATTAGCCAGTTTTTTTAAGGCTAATTTTATCCTGGCACGCTCGCCATACAATGTCACCCCTAACTTAACATGAAAACTTTACAACGGATATATCCTATAAAACATTAGGATGGGTTAACGCTCGCCACTTGATTTCATTAATCAAGAAATTAGATCCCGGTCATTACAGGTGACATTTCCAGGTTCTTTTAAGGACGTGTATAAAAATACCAGACAATCATACACCCAGATCAATAGAAACTATGAGACATCAGGTTAAATTCACAATATAATTCAAGACAATACTTACAAAGATGAAGATGTGTGTGTGTGCGTTGATGTGTCAATACGACAGTCCTTCACATTAAAAATACAGGATATTTACTGAGTCCGTGGTTTGTATAAAAAAACCATAAAGTCCAGTTCCTTCAGAGATCTCTGGTTACTGTTTAGTGTAGAATCTAGCGTATGGTTAGTACCATATAGATCTAGTCTTTCTGAGTTTAGCGATCTTCAACTGATCTTGCTTGTCTTTGTTTACGTATAGCTTAGAGTCCTTGACCTTGCTCGTGTAGCAATGGTTTCTCGGCTTACGGCGGTTATGTATCTAGGTCAAGCTGAACTAGGCCGGCAGGTGACGAGCGCGCTCTCTCTATATCGCCAATACGAAGCTCTTTCGGCAGCACGGCTGAGTTCTTATGAGCTGGGTCCTTGCTTCATGTAGAAGCTTGCTTCTATGCCGTTCCTGGCGTTTCAATGTTCCTACTCCCGTTTGTGCGTGCTGCCACCTCAAGCTTCAAGACCCAACTGAAGGCAGCTTCCAGCGTCTCTCCCTGAACTCTGACGTCACAATCGTCGTCACAATACGGCGATCCGGTTCTCTGATTGGCTTATTTCTCAAGTGTCCCATATAAGGATATATGTGACCTAGTTTGACTGTTAGCGTCACCATGGCGACCCACATACCAAACACACGATGCGTGACACGGATAAATCAGCTGATAGCCAATGGGATTTCATACAAGAATACACAATATATATATATATACAATCAAGACCTGTCAACGCTTTAAGATGACGCTTCACGTCAATATCAATAGAGAACAGACTTCATTAAACTATGATACAAAACACCGTACATATTGTCACCTATTGTCTGGTGACAATGTCAGTAAATAATAAATAAAATAACCTGACTGATGGATTAATAGAGTTAAATATAGTGGTTTATTTTTTATTTATATAGGAGGGGTTGAAAATTGCAATATACTTAAGCAATTATGAATGCAATGACAGCAGTAATAAGCAGTAGTAGAATGATGAATAGGCTATTTGTTGAAGGATCTATAGTGTATGGAAGTCTGCAAGATTTCAATTTGACAGATATGATGTTATGATTTACTATGCTGATTAGGGGATTTATGAATTTGTTACTGTATGACACAATATCTCTTCAGTCTTGACAATGTACATTATTTTGATGCCCACTATGTCTACATATTACACAATACTGACATAATTTCTGGCATGTACATAGGTACCTATGGACGAATAGTTATACAAAATATTAAAGTATGAATATATCTGATTCTTCTTGTTCTGGTTTACTGAGGCTGCTATTGGGATGGGGCTCAGAGAAGGGAACAGTGAGGGCAGCTATGAGGTGGATGTAGAGAGAAAAGGAGAGAGAAAGAGAGAGAGAGAGAGAGAGAAAGAGAGAAAGAGAGAAGGGATGGAGCATTCAACAGTACTTAAACACCTGGAAAGTTAAAATCTAAAATATTATGAAAAGCAGATAAAGTCTGATCGGAAAAGGTAATCTTGGCCATGGTTGGTTGATATGATTGAAGAAATTGTTGCAAATAATATTTGAGATCCGACCAAGTGTTTACATTGGTTACCTTTTTGATAAGCTGTTGACACTTCAACAGTTTACAGATTTGTTTAATGAGATCCAATAATTTTATAAAACCTATTTTCTATTTTACCATATGTATACAGTAGCCATAAAGTCCCCACTTAACAGGTGGAAGGATTGACGGGGGGAGGGGTTATGATGGGAATTAAAACGCCTCAGTCTTTCTGTAAAGATTATCTTTAAATATCAAATTTTATGGAAAAGCAATAGAACTATTGTTCACAGTGCCAAAGAGCAAGGACTCTATGGGGTGGGGGAAGGGGATGGTGGGAGTTACAGCACCCTTGCATATTCATACAGGATATTAAATTGAATTCAAGTGCTTACAGAGAAAAATGTTTATTCATAATTATTAAATATTCAAGCAGGCAGAAAGGTGGAGAAACAAAGCAAATCATTTTTATTCCCATTCTACTGAGCCAGGAAAAATTAACAATATTTGCCTTTATTTCTTTTTTTTCAATACATCATTTTTTCCAGGTTAAATGTACACATTTACAGTATAACATATATATATATATATATATATATATATATATATATATATATATATATATATATATATATACACATTTCTAAATTGCTTCAACATTCATAGCTAATTAATCTGGTTTATAGTACCTGTCAACAGAATGGGGTGCAGGGAAAATGGGAGGCTTAGGGGTAAGAGAGAATAGGAGAGAGAGAGAGAGAGAGAGAGAGAGAGAGAGAGAGAGAGAGAAAGAGAGAGAGCAAGAGAGAGAGAGAGAGCTATACTGCCAGAGAGAGAGAAAGAGGCTCTCAGGTAGTTATTGCCTGACCCAGCCTGACCCAAACAATCACAGAGGCAGTGGCTAGGTCAGAAGTTGAACCAGTTATGTAATACTGCCCAAGCACACATTTCACTGACTGGATGAAAACAATCAAGGCATGGTGCTTGAAAACTTGAATGACATCTACAGTTTTTGATCAATTGGTTTCAAATTTCAGATTTTAACAGATGAAATGCTTATGTGTACATGCTGTGAAAATTAAATCCACAGCACTAACACTAGTAACAGGAAATAAATGTCCACTGTATGTCATGTTAATTATCATGCATGCTTTTTACAAAGGAGTTAACTGTTATTCAATAATTTCAGGTTACCCATAGCCAATAGTGCCACTAGCACAAATGATATGAGAGTTAAACTATTCATTAAAAATTAATTCGAATTATTGGGCAAAATATAATTTTAATTAAAAAATATTAACAGTAACATTTGAAAAGATTTCTTTTAATAATATAAATGAAATAAATGATTAAAATAAAAATTATAAAATATATTCATGAATGCATTAATGAATACATTTTTAAAGTATTTGCACTCAAATTCTTTCTTTTTACCTGTATTAGTATTTGTATTAATTTTCATTATTGAACTATATAACTTTTAATCATATTTGAATACAATTATTAAGTATTCTCTCAAGGTCTCATATTTATTCAGTTTCAGTCGAACATAACTGCTGAGAATCCAGAAAATACAAATTTCACAAATTTAAATAATGATTGTAACTACCTGGTTTTATGGCTTTAATTTATAAAAAAAATATTATATTCACTTTTGAATACTTTCACATCACTGTCAAGACACTTATGACAATTATTAACATTATAGACATCATAAGAGAACTTGTCTTTAAGACCTGATTTTTTTATCACATTTTAAAAAATTTATTTATTTTTTTTAATTTGTATAAAAAAAAAAATAGAAAATCTCTACTACGAAACTAATACATGTGTTAAATATAACCCAAGGATCAAAACAAACCAATATATTATACAAGGAGCAAACTAGAGTTGGGAATGTTTAATTTTATTAACTGAAATAAAGTTATCAGAAATATAAATTTTGATTATTTACCCAGAATCATGTAAAGCTGATACAGCCATGAGTCTGAATGTTATTTTTCAAACATACTGGCATCTTTAATGAGCACTTGTCTGAGTATTTTTTTTAAATTTTTGACATATTTCATTTTTTTTAAATTTTGTAATAAAAAAACCATCAAATTAAACACCTGGAAAAGACCTGGAAATTTAGAATATTTAATATGATCAAATGCATCCTTGTCTATCATTAACTTGCTTCACATAATCCCTTATAGTAAACAACAATTTTATTTAATTATTTATTTTTCATTTTTATGATTGAAATTAAAAAATACCCAATGGTGACTGCATGGTGTTATTTGAAATTTATTTTCAGCAATCCATGAAAGATCCATAAAACATAAGTAATTGCAAGGTCCCTGTTACTCATTAACCATAAAATTCCTTTTCCACCTTTTCCATTTATTTTTCTTAAAGTTGTTTTTGCAAACCAATAATTTTTTTTAAATTATTGTTTATTGTTATGTTTTTGGCCAAACAATTACAAGAGGAGGGAGGTTGAATAGCTATATCCAGCTGAGGCCACCCAAGAGCTGGCTGGCTGCAGTATATGCCTCGCTTCAAGCATGAAAGGTCAATATGGGGACATACAGAGGGGCTTCAGTACAGCCTAGGGGTGACATGGTCTCATAAAAAATGTAGTAAAAGCTAGTTTTCCTTTCAAATTTCAGAATTCAGAATTTAAAAGCTGAAATCCTTACGTGTGCATGATATGAAAATTAAACCAACAGTACTTACAGGGAAAAAACGTGCCATGCCCAAATTTGGGCAAAATTTTAGGTACTGATTTCATATTTATGTGAATAACTTATAAAATTTGAAAAATTCATATCTAATTTTCGGTATACAATTAAATCTTGATTATATGGAGTTATATCCCTGAAAAAAAGTCTCTAGCTTCAGCCATTCTTATGTAAAGTGAGTTAATATATTTCCTAATTTTTTATGAGATGCATTATGTTCCGGCCCATAACTTCAACAAATAACGCAATACTGACCTAATTTTTTATATGTACATAGAAAATGTATGGAAGAATATGCATATTCACTATGATCAAAATCAGATCAGTGGTTTTGATATTAGGCAGTCTTATAGTGTAGCAATGATTTTTTTATGGAAAATGGAGGTTTTCCTTAATATCTTGGAGTCCTAATGACCCAAATTTCGGTATGGTAGGAGATTTTGGGGACATCTAACTGTATGCCGAATTTCGGATTCGTAGGTCTAACGCTTTCAAAACATGCCAGTTTAACGTACGGACGGACAGCCGATGGACAAAGGACCACGACTATAGCTCAGATGACTTATAGTCAGCTGAGCTAAAAAAAACACAAACAATGGCTTTCCATCCCTCTACCTACACTATATATATTTTTCAGCTTATGCCACTACATCTAGATATTTTCAATATTGCAATTAATATATTACTATCAACCAAAATCTGGACATCTGCATCCCTCTTGATCTGATATGGACGATTTACACACCAACAATCCTCTTTAATGTATGTATTCTTTCACAAATGTCGGGTGCTTTGCATTAATATGACTTAGAAAGCTCACCCTTTTAGCTTTGTTAATTCTTCCTTGGTAGAGGTTGATTTGTAATCCACAACAAAGTCCGCCCCAAGTGATATGACCAGCCCTGAAGCATCCACGCTACATGTTGTAGTAACCTCCGCTCCCCAAGCTTTCATCAGCTAGAAAAGATTAGAGAAGTGACAACTGAAAGAAACTGAGAACTTTGTTGAAGGCAGACCTGAAAGTAAGAATTGAGGGAAAGTAGAACTGAGAGGAAATGGGATCTGAGAGGAAGGGTAAATTGAGAGGAACGGTGGTTATGTGCAACAAACTATGTTAAAATAAAAAAAATTAACAATAAACACTGATGGAAATTTAACTGTTGACAATTATGATCCCAATCTTTTTTCATGACAGTTGTCCAAGGTACAGAAACATTTGCAGTAATATGTGTATTATCTCATGCTGTCAGTACATTTTGGCTGAATATCTAAGTTTCCCAGCCATTAAATCAGGGAACACAGACTTTCTATCTCCATTTCAAAAGATTTATGTAGTGTTATGGTTCTGTGTGTGAATCTGGCTGCCAAGCACACCACTGCAAAAAAGGAGAACAAAACTGGGACAGATATATAACAAGTCGGACAAAAGTAAGAAAATATAAGGAAAATGTAGAACAACTGTGACAGCAGGACCAAAAACCTACATGACAACATTTTAAATTCATATCTACTTTTGAAGAACAAATGTGAACTTGAAAAAGTGATTTTATTGAGTGCCCATTTAAACAAATTTTATGTGGTGCTCAGTTTGGACCTGCAGTCCAAGGTGCTCTAAATTGCTAAAATTATTTCACTCATCATAACACAAGGACAATTTGACAGCTATTCACAGAACCTTGAGACTGCAAGTGACATAGAAAAACAAAAGTGCACTTAATAGAAGAATTTTAAAGAAAAAAGGTGGAAATGCAGTATCATATGACAGCCTGTACTGTCTATGAGTGTCTGTTTACCATAACAAGACTTTGGGACTAGAGGTCTGATTTTACTCGTGAGTGACAACTCCCAAACAAGGAGAAGAAACATGGAAGAAGGATTACAGAAGAAATACCAGTTGGAAGCTTGAAAAATCTTGTGTGGTAAGGCCACCAGGTGGGGTGTAAGCTGTATTTTCTTTGTATAATTTAACACGCCTGGAGCAGGTTTATTTCTTGTGTGCAGGAGTAAGCAAATGGTTTTAGAACCAAATATTGACAGATATTTTAATATTTTAGGACAAATCACTATATTTCATGTATATTTTACACACCTGGTAACGTGAATAGGTCCATATAAAGATGACACTTTGTTTTTTAGATGTGGATGGGACACTCTGTAATATTTTATTTGTTTAAGTAAATATTTACTTGGCTTAAATATATTATGCATGCATGAAAATTTAGTTATCCCAGGATGATTCTTTCAATGAACATTTTTGCCAGTAATGGGGTATCCAGGATGTCTTAGGATGCCTGTTTACTCGTAGACAGATGTCTACAGATGATGGTACTTGGCTTCTGCTAAGTCAAGACTCTCACAGTGCCTCTGAGTGGCTTACCATGGCTCTGAGTGGCTTACCAAACTGGCTACACAGCGTCCCAGGCTAAACTGTGAGGATCTCAGAGCAGGCTGAGCCCAAGAGGTGCAGTGTGCAGGCCCACTGGCATGTGGACCTCCTGCCACTTACTGGTCAACCCCTACTGCCTTATGGGGAAGTCCCTTTTATGGTAAAGATTAAGGGTAACCCTGAGGTGTAAGAGGTTTCCAAGGGCTTGACACTCCTACGGCATGTGGTGTTGGGGTGGACTAGTCCTTTTGGGCAAAAACTGAAAATTAGTAGCCTGCTGATGAACCGTAGGACACCCAAGCCAACCTCACCTCCCTGTGGTACACCCTGGTAACTGACACCCCATAGTGTCAGGCTAAAGAGGAACTGTTTAAGAGAAGGAAAACCCCGGAAACAAACCTTCATCAGGGGCTTACAACCCACCCAGTTCAAACAACTGTTACAGAAACTGTAAGTGGACTCCAAATGAATTCAGCAGAAGCTGGAAATGGTGACAGTCCAAGTACCTGATGATGATAACATCAGATTTGTGGACAATATGACGCTTCTGGATCAAACCCGAGAAGGAGATCAGCAGCTGTAATGTCTTTAACCAAGCTAAAACAAACAATTAATATAGGAAGCTGCATATGCTAGATTTTTCTCCAAGTTTATAAAATTCACAATAATTCAAGTATATGCACCAACAAAAAAAGCAACATAAGAAGACAAAGAAAATTCCTACGACCAACTTCAGTCAGTGATTGACATAGTTCATAAACATGGCATGTTAATAGTGATGGGAGACTTAAGTTCTAAAGTTGGCATAGATAACACAGAATTGGAAAATGTAATTTGAACACAAGGAGTGGGAAAAAGGAATGATAACAGAGAAAGGCTAATTGAACGGTGAGGACTGAATAATCTTGTAGTAACAGGTACTATATATCCACACAAGACAATAAATAAAACCACTTGGATATCACCTAGAGGACAAACAAAGAAACAAATTGAACATGTGGTAATAAGTATGCGATATAGAACATCAGTCATGGACACCCAAGTAATAAGAGGCAGATATATCTAGTGATCATCAATTTTTGCGTTAAAAAATCAGACTAAATCTGAAAAGAAGGCAAGTAACCAAAACTACACAAAGGAAATATGATGTTACCAAAAATATTACAAACATAAATAAAAACTCAGTTCTCATTAACATTAAGGAACAGATATTATGTACTACATTAATATGAGGAGATGAAGGACAAAGTTGAAAAAGAATGGCAAGATTTTGAAGAGTCTTATAATGATATAGCAAAAGAAGTACTTTGATACATGGAACATGGAACATGTAAAATTTGACAGAATCAAACAGTCTCAAAGAACTGTACAAGGTGAAAGATAAGGAAGTTCAGAAAACCATGAGGCAAGACAAGAGAACATGGGTTGATGAGCTTGGTGAAACAGCAGAAAGAGCAGCAGGGCAGGGAAGAATAAAGGAGTTATATGAGATCACACAAACATTATGCAATGATAAAAGAAAATCAATGAACACGGTAAAAGACAAGGATGGAAATATGATAACAAAAGAGATGAACAGGGCAAAGAAATGGAAAGAACATTTTGAAGAAATTTTAAACAGACTAGTGCCAGATAATCCTGTAACAGATGAGAAAATAGACAGACAACCAGCAATAGAAGATAAAAATACAAGTCCTATAACAAAAACAGAAATAAGAAACGCAGTAACAAAAATAAAGAATGGTAAGGCAGGAGGGATAGATGAATAACAGCAGAATTATTAAAATCAGATGTACAAACAACAGTTGATTGGATTCATACATTGTTTGGAACAATATGGATGAGAGAACAAGTACCAGAAGAATGGAAACGGGGATTAATAGTAAAACTGCCGAAGAAAGGTGACTTAACAGAATGTGGGAACTGGAGATGTGTTACACTATTATCTGTACCAAGTAAGATTTTTGGTAGAATTATTATAGACAGAATCAGAGACGGAGTTGATCATAAGCTGAAGGATGAGCAAGCTGGGTTCAGAAGGGGAAGAAGTACAACTGAGCAAATATTTTCGCTTCGTAATATTATAGAGCAAGTTGTGGAATGGAGGCTACTCTATATGTAACTTTTGTGGATTTTGAAAGGGCTTTTGATTCTGTGCATAGGGAAAGCAGATGAAAAACTAGGGACTGATGGGTCTTGACATTCAGCTGAATTTGTCTATAAGGATATTTTTAAAGAAATTTTTCAGAATGACAGTCTTGTGACCTGAACAGATGACCTTGTGACCAAAAAATCTTAGAACTTATTATTCTTGAACTTGCAGCATTTAGATTATTTCAACAATCTTTAAAAAGTGACCTTGACCTCTGACCAGGTAACCACATAATCTACAGATTTCCTTACTTTGGGCAAGTAAGCCATGTGTGAAAGATAGAAAGTTTGGGATGAAAAGTTTGATTAACAGTGCATCCACAATCTTTTTAAAGATGTTGCTCCTGTGACCTTCAACTTTGATCTCTGAATTAACTTAAATGGTGGGTCATTAATAAATCAAATTTGAAGCCAATCTGTCTATCAAAAGCAGAATTATCATAAAAAAACTAATTTGTGAATGGATGGGCCCTGTGACCTTGAACTTTGACCATATGACCCCAAAATTGAAAAGAGTCTTCCCCTATTGGCAGGATGGCAATATCTTGAAGATAGAAGGTTTGTGATGAAAAGTTTGGCTTGAAATGCATACACTTTCATTTTGAAGAAATGGGTCCTGTGGCCCTGACCTTTGATTGTTGGACCCCAAAATCAACATGGTTCTTACTTTAGTGGTGAACCATATAAAAGTAAAGTTTGAAATCGATATGTAAAACTAAACAGGAGTTTTCATCTGGAAACTAATTTATGAACAGATGGCCCCTGTGACCTTGACCTTTGACCTTGTGACCCCAAATTCATTTATGCTCTCCCCATACTGAAAAGTCAGCTAAATGTACAAGATGGAAAGTTTGGGATAAAAAGCTTGGCTTAAAATGCAGCCATAATCTTTTTAAATAAGTGAGTCCTGTAACCTTGACCATTGACCTTGTGACCCAAAAATCATATAGGTTCATGCTTTTGGGTGGGCCATATGTAAGTTTGAAATCCATGTGTCAATCCAACCTGGAGTTATCATTTTGAAACAAATTTGTGTGGATGGACGGATGGACAGAGAGACAGACAACAAACAGACAGACAGACAGGGTGATTACTATAGGGCATCCACTGATATCAATAATCACACCAGGTTTTAGGACACTAGAAGTAATCACAGCTGAGATACTGACATGATTTTGGGCATTTTATAGTTACAAAATAGAAAAATATTTGTTAAAATAACAAAAAATACAGGTAGCACCACTACTTTTGGGAAACTGACAAAACTAGTCATTTACAATATTCAAGGAAAGATTCATGACAATCCATGCATTAATTATCAAGATATTGGCGGTTTTGTATCAAATTTTTTATTATTCTGGGGGATACTTTCAAGCCCCATAGCTCAGAGGATAAAGGTTGCAGTGACCTAATTTCAGGTTTCAAAGGAGATCTTTTATTGAACTCCCTGGATATTAACGTGGAAGTTTCTAGGACCAGCAGTTATGATTTGTGCCCTGCTTACGGATGCCCAGATGACGGGACACATGGATGGATGACGGACAAAGCGCCATTCCTATACCTCAGTTGACTTACAGTCAGCTGAGCTAATTATGAAATACCTTGAAAAATTATTAAAATTGTGCAAATTTTGTATGAAAATAGTGAATGCGCAGTAATAGATGAAGGCAAACATTCAGAATGGTTCATGGTTAAGACAGGAGTGAAACAAGGAGATGTTATGTCAGGATTTATATTTTTATTGATTGTGGACTGGGTAATGAAAAAGGCAACTGAAGAGAGTAATACTGTTACCAGGTGGAAATTAACATCAAAATTAAAAGACTTGGATTTTGCTGATGATATAACACTTTTGTCATAAAATCACCAACACATGCAAAAGAAAGTAGAAAAATTGAGCCAATTTGCTAAAAAAGTAGGACTGAAGATAAACAAGAAGATAACAGAGGTAACAACAATCAATAGCAGAAATAATAGAACAATTCAAATAGATCAAGTCAAAATCTTAAATCGGTGACAAAATAAAAGTACCTGGGGGTGGTGTAGAAGATAGTGGACACAGAATATGCAGGGCAAGAACAACCTTTATGAAATTAAAACAAATATGAAATTCAAACATCTACTCCTTGACAACTAAAATTAAACTCTTTAATGCACTTGTCAAGTCAGTACTTACATATGAATGTGAAACATGGAAGATAAATAAAAGTTACAGCAAAATGTTAGACATCTTTTTTTTAAATGTCTAAGAAAGATTTTGAAAATATGATTGCCAATTACCATATCCAATTATGACATTATAATGAAAACTGGAGTAAAAAGAATAAGTGAAGAAGATAAAATCAAGAGATGGAGGTTGATAGGGCATGTCTTGAGGATGGGAGAGGATAACAACTGCAGAGTAGCTCTGACATGGAGACCAGAGTGAGAGAGGAAGGTGGGACATCCCCAAACCATGTGGAGAAGAACTGTTGAAAGTGAAAGGAAAGAACATGGGTATAGCAGTAGGAACATAGCCAAAACCATAGCCAGAGACAGAACAAGCATGAGTGAGCAAACTGCAGCCTTAGATAAGGTGTAAGGGTAACCCTTAAAAAAGCCTCACTGCCTTGTGAGTGGTAGGTGATAGCAAAGGCTAAGGGAAACAACCATGACAGAAATAATGGAGTGGAGTTCGATAGGCAGTTCCTGTTTAAAATCTGGCAAGGTTCTGGCAACTCCTGCAGCCTGATTCATCTCAAGCCATTCTGACCATGTCTTGCCGCTCGATCCAGTTGTATCAGGAAGAAAGAGTTCGGATAGTGCTGTGCAAGCTCTCCTCACTCTAAAATAAGTCACACATGCACAAGTCATTTTGCATCCAGCAGTAGTTGAAAGTTCATCTGAAGACCTGTGGTGATGGGGGAGTGACGACGTAGCAGGTGTGGATACACTGGAAGCTGCAGCCATGAACCTGCACACAAGCGGCTAAGGGCACAGGGCGTTCACAGATCAATGCAGTGGTGGAACCCAGCAGCCCCCTGAGAGACTGACCAGCCATCTTCAGGAATGCACTGCTCTCCTCCATGGCATGAGGAAGGGGCTAGAAAGCAAGAGAAATGCCAAGAACAATAACAATAATACATTTGTCGACCTAACAAAGGCATTCGACACTGTCAGCCATGAATGACTCTGAAAGATTATGGCCAAGTTAGGATGTCCTGACTGGTTCATCACCATCATCCGCCAATTTCATGATGGCATGATGGCATGCGTCCTCGATGATGGTGACGCATCTTCCAACTCCCAGTTAGCAACAGCATAAAACAAGGCTGCATTCTAGCTCCAACACTATTCAGCATGTGCATTCTGGCATGCTAATGGATGCTTTGAACAAGGATCATCCTGGAGTCAGTGAAAAATACTGCACAGACTGGAAGCTCAATCACAGAAGACTGAATGCCATCATGAAAGTCAGGACAACCATCATCAATGACCTGCCCTTTGCTGGCGACTGCACCCTTAATGCATCTTCAGAATAAACTAGATGTGTTGGAATGACACGAATGCCCCCCGCCTTGAGCAAATTAGAAATATTTGTTAAAGTCTGTAAAATTTTCTATGTTCAGGAGCTGTCATACAATCAAAAGTAGGTCAACTGGGACAAACGCAAACTTAATCATGAAGTGGCCAGTATGCACCCACACTCCAAAAATTAGACCAATATCTGCAAGCATTGTGAAAAAAAAAACACCTTACATGTGAATTTGTCATGAAAATTTCTATTTTTAATGAAATTTTCTTTGTTCATGAGCCATCATGCAGTCAAAAGAAGGTCAAACGGAACAAAATGCAACTCGATATGTAAGTGGTCATTATACGCCCACACACAAAAATTAGGCCAATATCTGCAAGCATTGCGTGTCTGTACATGTGCATTTGTCATGAAAATTTCTATTTTTCATGTGATTTTCTATGTTCAAGAGCCGTCATACGGTCAAAAGTACGTCAAAGGGGACAAAATGCGAACACTATCTGCGAGTGGTCATTATGCACCCACACACCAATAATTAGGCCAATATATGCAAGCATTGAAAAAAAAGTCTGTACATGTGCATTTATCATGAAAATTTCTATTTTTCATGAAATTTTCTTTGTTCAGGAACCATCATACAGTCAAAAGAAGGTCAACTGGGACAAAATGCGAACTCAATATGTAAGTGGTCATTATTATACACCCACACACAGAAATTAGGCCAATATCTGCAAGCACTGCAAAATAGTGTCCGTAATTGTGGATTTGTCATAAAAATTTCTATTTTTCATGAAATTTTATAGGTTCAGGAGCCATTATACGGTTAAAAGTAGGTCAACCAGGATAAAACGCAAACTCGATCTGTAACTTGTCAAAATCTGCCCACACACCAAAAAATCAGGCTTATATCTGAAGGCATTGTGAAAAAAAGTCTGTACATGTGCATTTATCATGAAAATTTCAATTTTTCATGAAATTTTCTATGTTCAGGAGCCGCCATATGTTCAAAAGTAGGTCAACTGGGACAAACGCGAACTCGATCTGTAAGTAGTCATTAAGCACCCACACTCCAAAAATTAGGCCAACATCTGCAAGCATTGTGAAATAAAGTCTGTACATGTGCATTTGTCATGAAAATTTCTATTTTTCACGTGATTTTCTATGTTCTGGAGCTGTCATACAGTCAAATATTGGTCAACCGGGACAAAATGTGAACTCAATATGTAAGAGATCATTATGCACCAACACAACAAACATTAGGCCAATATCTGCTAGCATTGCAAAATAAAGTCCGTACATGTGCATTTGTCATGAAAATTTCTATTTTTCCATGTGATTTTTTATGTTCTGGAGCTGTCATACGGTCAAAAGTAGGTCAACCGCAACAAAACGTGAACATGATCTGTAACTGGTCATTATCTGCCCAAACACCCAAAATCAGGCCAATATCTGCAGGCATTGCGAAAAAAAAGTCTGTACAACTGTTTCATTTTGGAATGACGGAAGGACAGAATGAGGGACATGGGTAAAACTATATGCCCCGGCCACATTGTGGGCATAAAAATGTAGCACAACATCAGAGCACTTAATTTAATTTAAATATCTTCAATAACATTGGAGTAATTAGCCTAACAAACAAGTGACCCATGGGTCATGACGCTCAGCTGACTAGGAAGGCATTCACAAAGGAATTTTATTATCTGAATGCCAAATTTTGTAGGTGGTATCCCCATTCAACTGCACCTGTATTTTTCAATTTCAACAAGAAGAAAAAGTTTCATGATAATATGTCCAGCCATTCCCATGAAATCTAGCCTTTTTGTATGCAGTCAGTTGAGCCAAAAATTGACCAGGCACATTTTTGAAGAACATCCCTGGATGTCAAGACAGAAGATTCAAGGTCCAACAGTTAAGTTTTGTACCATGACTGCCTGTCTGGGTGCTTAAATGTTTTTGGCAAGTAATATAGGTCACACATAGATTGCACAAGATTTCCTTGTAAATTACATTGGAACGTTCTAGGGTTAGCAGATACAATTTGTGCCAATCTGATTTTCAGGTTGCCAAAAATCATGTTTTTGGCCCATAGTTCACAAAATATAGGTCACCATGACCTAATTTCAGGTTTCCATGCAAATTCACCCAGGATCTGCCTGAATATCATATAAGAGGAAACTAGGCCTAGCGTCTTCAATTTGTGCCCCATCTGAATGACTGGGTGCTCAAAATCATGTTTTCAGCCTGCAGTTCACAATATATAGGTCACAATGACCTAATTTCAGATTTCCATACAGATTTGCCTAGGACCTAGCTGGATGTATATTTAGAAGTTTCTAGGTCTAACAGTTCAATTTGTGCCCTGTGAACAGTGGACTGCTTCATCTGAAGGTCTCAAAAACAGAAAAAAATGCCCAAAAATGAGAAAAAATACAGGTGGTGCCACAAGTCTTCAGTTAATGATGAAACACTCCATGATCAAAAAACATGGAAATATACATGGCAATCAATGCATTAGTTATTCAGATACTGGAGCTTTTGTATCAAATTTTAAATTATCCTGGGGGGTATTTATGAGCCCCATAGCTTGGAGGATATAGGTCACAATTTAAAATTTAAAATGAGATTTTTATGGCCCTATAAGTGTAATGTTAGAAGGTTCTAGGACTAGCAGATACAATTTGTGCCCAATCTTACTGACTGGGTGCACAAAATCAAGTTTTCAGCCTGCAGTTCACAAAATATAGGTCAGCATGACTTAATTTCAATCAATGCATTAGTTTTAGATACTTGAGCTCTTGTACCAAATTTTTAATTATTCTGGGGGGCACTTTTGAGCCCCATAGCTCAGAGGATGTAGGTCATGGCAATCAATGCATTAGTTAACCAGGTACTGTAGCACACACTAGCAAATTTAAATATACCATTCTTCACACTCATGATTAATCATATTCTGTAGATAATTATATACTTGTGTAAAAGTTAAAGTTGTAGGTTTTAAGTCCCCTTCCCATAACTGGCTCAGAAGACTTTACAATTAACTTCCCGGTGGTAGCTCCCTGGGGACGCTACAGAGCCCACACACGGTTTTGAGGTCGCTAGGGCCGCCATACGCAGATGGCACTTAATCCGGTACCCATTTGTAATGCTGGGTAGACATAAGCAAACTTGTGGCTGAGACCTTGCTTAAGGATCTTGGCGAAGAAGTGAGAGGCTACGGGATTCGAACCCATGACCGCTTGATCACATGTCCGGCACCTTTGCCATTACACCACAACGCTCCATGTATGTATGTATGCTGTACTTGTAGCACTGCACTTATGTACAGTCTCTGTATTAGTCAGTATACAGCACCATCTTTTCTACAATACAAACATGAAATGCTTGTAATCACACCATTCCCCTGTTAGGGACACTTTTGTGAATGAATATATGTTCTGTTCTGATATTGGAGCTTCTGTATAAAATTTTTAATTATTGTGGGGGGTACTTACAAGCCCCATAGCTGGGAAGACATAGGTCACAGTGATCCAATTTCAGGTTTCCAAGGAGATTTTTTATGTACCTCTATGGATTTTCAGTTAGAATTTTCTAGGTCCAGTGGTAACGATTTGTGAACTGCTAATGGACAGACGGAGGGACAGACAGATGGACAAAGAGTGATAGCTTCAGCTTAAATCACTTTCAGAGAAACTGAAGTATCTTTTCTGCATAACTCTCATCTGGCAAAAATGAAATTATGCCCAAATTTTGAGATGGAAACCCATCAGCTAGATTTAGTTCTGTGCTAAATGACATAAAGCCTCATACACGCAATTATTATGATTTGAGAGATGCAATGTCCACCTGATGCCATATAAACATACTTGCAAAATGGTGTCCCATGTTACCTTAACTAAATCATAAAAAAAAAATCAATTTAATTTTTAGAATAAATATTACCTGACACTGAACACACAATGCAAAATCTAATGGTTACATATTAGCAAATAAATATGAGCACAATTCACTAATAATGGAGAGCCTTCTTTGACAGTATGAATGCATCTGTGTATGTATCCATATATATGTATGTGTATACATAATCCTAATCAAAACAGCAAAATCCCTTTCAGCCTTATTGCAATGCATCACTGCACTGACTATCAGAAAGTTGGAAAGGTTTGGTAGGAAGTTTAATGTCATTTATCATACTTTCAGTATAACAACCACATGAAACCAAATATGTTCATCTTCACATGCACCAAATGTTATATGGTGATGAAAACTGAAGAGCACCAATCCTTAATATGTAGAAATGCAGTCTGCCTGTATTATTGTCTAACAGCAACAGAGTCATTGTTTAAAATCTTCAAAGGTATGACTGTTAACTCACCTGGATAGCAAAGGTACCTACGCCTCCAGCACCTCCAAGAATCAACACCCTATATAAAAGTAGGTAATACATATAACATAAGAGGTTCACTGACATTATACAATAATGAATTTTATTATATAATTTACTGGGATTGAACATTTTTCACATATTAGCCCTGATACTATAATACACAGACTGTTACTATTGGTATACTCATGTACATGTGCAAACCCAAAAATGGTCTAGATAGCTACAAAATGCACATGAAAGGTACAAAGAAACAATTGTACGTATAGAAGTAGTACAGTCCACTTCACTACCCTGTCAACCTGATCTTCTTGTTTATTTTATGGCAAGGCAAACAGGCTAAAAAGATAAGCACTACGGGCCGCTGAAAACCTCAATCACAAGTCTGGTTCAACAGCAATTCATTCAAAAATTTTGTGACAGAGAAACCAAATTCAAGTCTGCAGATATTTAGGCTTAGGAGTAAGTCATCCAAATGCCAAATAACCTTTAAACACACCATTCACTGTTTAGTTGGTTTTTACTATAGCAAAAAAAGAAATGTACATCAAGGCTGGATTTTTACAGGCATGGTTATTTACAAAGCTCAGACTGGTCCAAGCCAAAATAACTCAGGCTTTTGGTATGTTGGACTTTGCGTTTATATAAGCTGATTATGATGTTGCCTATTTACTGCATTTTCAATATGAGCAATCTTTATTTGGAAGTTGGTTGATAAGATCTTTTCTTTCACTGCTTAACAAGAATTTTCCCTTATCAGGGCCTGTTCCCACATTTCCATCTTGTGGTTTGTTTCCCTTGTGGATTCCAGTCCAGTGCTATATTGTTTTGGTCTGCTGTTGATGTGTGACCTATCCAGCACCAGTTAATTTTCCTTTCTGCTATGTCAATGCCTATTGATGTTTGGGTATTGTTTGTTATCTTTTCTAGCCATCTCATTTTCTGCCTCAAACATTTTTAACAATGGTTTGTAGCTAGGCAGGAATGCGTTTGGTTTGTCTCGAGGTTTCTTGAAATATGACTACTGATATTACATTGGTATTAGTAATACATATTTTGGCTTTTCAGGGATATATTTGTAATGTGGTGAATGCATGCCAGGTATTTGTGATTCTGGCCCTGTCTTCATCACGGGACTTATTATGCTGCCTAGGTATGTTAATTCACACACTTCTGCTCTTTCATCTACATGAATGTAAACTGGATTTTCCAGTTTGTGTTTATCTTCATCAACTTTGCTTTTTTCAGATTGTGTTTACCTTCAGACCTGACCATTTCTGCAAGTTTCTGTAATTTTGATGTTTTTGGTTTATAAGGCATTGAATCAAAAGACATATATGCATGTTTGAAACACTCACAACCATCAATCATGATCAAAATTCATATTATATGTTTTTTTTAAATTATTATCATTGTTATCTAAAAAGTTGATCCGTGTATGGAACTTGTCAACTTGATGCTAACTGAATGTGCATCCATGTACAAAAGGCTGCCTTGCTATAGATTAGGGCTCCCCTCAGGGGTCCTGTAAGGGGAAAATCCACCTATGATCTTAGATATCATTATACCTCTTTCATACATGCGGATTTTCAAACACCGGCAGTGTTGGCCCGTATGTATTTTATCAGTTGGCAGTATGTGATCGTGTCTTTGGGGATGATCTGACAGAGAGGACAGAGCATGTTAGGTTATATGGCCATCTGATATGGGACATTAAGACCAATATTCACTGAGATATGGCCAGCTAACCCAGCGTAATGTATGGCAGAAGATAGCCAGCTGTAAGCCTGCACATTAAGATTAATCTGCCTCGAACTTTGCCTCCACAATATCTGTCACCTAAATCATATATGTATTTATTTGAATGTATGTATTGTCTTGCATATCTAAATACCATATATGTCTAAGGTTTATTGTTCCTACAAGGTTTTTATGGGAACTATATTTGACTATTGAGTGTTTTCAGATGTTTTCATAATCTTATATTCAGAGCTGTGTCTGTCCAGTGTGTGATGTACATATTATTGTGTCTATATATGTATTTTATATAATTATATATGTCAGCACATATATGTATTTACTGAATAGTACACTCATTAGCAATCTGTACAATTCAACTGAAATAAATATGTTTAAAACAAAGGTTCAGAGAACATGGAAAACCACGTTAACACACATGACGTGGTGTCATAATTGCTGACATCTGGCAGATTATTTTGACAATTACCTAAATATTTGTACAAACTTCAACAAAACATTTACGTTGAGACCATCAATAAGTAGTAATTGGTGAGAAAATTGGAGCATTTTTTGGTCCTTTTCGATGTTATTTGGTCCTTTCCGGTGCTTTTTGGTTCTTTTTGGTTATTAGTCTTACCGAAGGTAGGCTATCTTTTTGGACTCCTGTAATTTTCTGAAAGGTTCCAAAAGTCTACTCTATTGGCTGACCTGACATGTCATGCTGTCAAATAACTGTTGTATGATATTTATGAATGCCATAAAATGCAGAGATGTAACAAAGGACTGTTCTGCAGACAGTATCAAATGCTTTTGTGAAATTCTGAAATAGACATATAGTGGTAACTGCCATTTTGTGGATTTTCAATAATCATGCGCAGGGTTGCTGTTTGCTGTTTGCAGGATCTGCCCCCTCTGAAGTTTAATCTTTTATATCTCTAAAAATTACGCAAGCCAATATTTTTCTTTTTACTGGTAGTAATTAAATGCTTCTCCAACTGTTACACTATTAAAGTATCCTTTCTTGAACATCCTTTCAATGTAACCCTCCATCCAATAGTTTGATTTTTGTTCTTTTTCCTCATATCTATTGTTCAAATGCTTGAAGCTCATTTTATTCTGACCAGAGAATGCTTAATTACAAGGTTGTGTAGGTCTAAAATTTCCTAAAATTACACCCTGGATAACAGTTACTTAGTTGAAAAGCTCTATCTCTTTCCTAAACTAAAAATTGTGCCATAAAGAACAAACTTATCACTAGTATCAGCCTTATTGATTAAGAAAAGGGTTAACAGCATTATTGGATGTCACTGAAAATGAGGTAAAACACCATCCAGTGCCACATGCCTTCAGTAGGACTGCTACTATGACTACTTCTCAAATGGCTGGACTACTGACCAATGTATGGTGATCCTCATAGCTCATTAAATCTACAGTATGCAATCCTAGAAACTTCTGATAATTTCCATGTGATATATGAGGATTAATTTATAAGCATTCTCACTCTCAAAATAGTCAACAAGTTATTCAGAATTACAACATCAACTTGGGACTTTGCTTCAATTATACAACTGTAAGGGATAAAGTTATCCACCATAATCGCAATATCTGATAGCTTTAACTTCTTAGTTTTATTTTTTTATCATTGCTTTGCTTTACAAATATGCCTTTCTAAGATAAATTCATCAGTGAGGTCTGTCTCATTTTAAATGATAACATTTATTATGGGCAGTTGACCAATGACTTCATTTCTCATATCTGCTGAATCACATGAAGCATGGATTCAGTGAGGTATGCAGTGTCTCCTGACAGGAATCACATGAAGCATGGATTCAGTGAGGCATGCAATGTCTCCTGACAGGAATCACACAGAGCATGGATTCATTTAGTATGCAATGTCTTTTGACAGGAATCACATGGAGCATGAATTCAGTGAGGTATGCAATGTCTCCTGACAGGAATCACATGGAGCATGAATTCAGTGAGGCATACAATGTCTCCTGACAGGAATCACATAGAACATGAATTCAATGAGGCATGCAATGTCTCCTGACAGGCATGACATGCATGGAACATGGATTCAGTGAGGCATTCAATGTCTCCTGAAAAGAATCACATTGAGCATAGATTCAGTGAGATATGCAATGTCTCCTGACAGGAATCACATGTAGCATAGACTCAGTGAAGCATGCAATGTCTCCTGACAGGAATCACATGAAGCATGGATTCAGTGAGGTATCCAGTGTCTCCTGACAGGAATCACATGGAGCATGGATTCAGTGAGGTATGCAATGTCTCCTGACAGGAATCACATGAAGCATGGATTCAGTGAGGTATGCAATGTCTCCTGACAGGAATCACATGGAGCATGAATTCAGTGAGGCATACAATGTCTCCTGACAGGAATCACATAGAACATGAATTCAATGAGGCATGCAATGTCTCCTGACAGGTATGACATGCATGGAACATGGATTCAGTGAGGCATTCAATGTCTCCTGAAAGGAATCACATTGAGCATAGATTCAGTGAGATATGCAATGTCTCCTGACAGGAATCACATGTAGCATTGACTCAGTGAAGCATGCAATGTCTCCTGACAGGAATCACATGAAGCATGGATTCAGTGAGGCATCCAGTGTCTCCTGACAGGAATCACATGGAGCATGGATTCAGTGAGGTATGCAATGTCTCCTGACAGGAATCACATGAAGCATGGATTCAGTGAGGTATGCAATGTCTCCTGACAGGAATCACATGGAGCATGGATTCAGTGAGGCATGCAATGTCTCCTGACAGGAATCACACGGAGCATGGATTCATTAAGTATGCAATGTCATTTGACAGGAATCACATGGAGCATGAATTCAGTGAGGTATGCAATGTCTCCTGACAGGAATCACACGGAGCATGAATTCAGTGAGGCATACAATGTCTCCTGACAGGAATCACATAGAACATGAATTCAATGAGGCATGCAATGTCTCCTGACAGGTAAAACATGCATGGAACATGGATTCAGTGAGGCATTCAATGTCTCCTGAAAGGAATCACATGGAGCATAGATTCAGTGAGATATGCAATGTCTCCTGACAGGAATCACATGTAGCATAGATTCAGTGAGGCATGCAATGTCTCCTGACAGGAACACATGGAGCATGGATCCAGTGAGGCATTCAATGCCTCCTAACAGGAATCACATGGTGCATGGAATCAGTGAGGTATGCAATGTCTCCTGACAGGAATCACACAGAGCATGGATTTAGTGAGGTATGCAATGTCTCCTGAGAGGAATCACATGGAGCATGGATTCAGTGAGGCATACAATGTCTCCTGACAGGAATCACATGGAACATGAATTCAATGAGGCATGCAATGTCTCCTGACAGGAATGACAAGCATGTAACATGGATTCAATGAGGCATCCAATGTCTTTTGGCAGGACTAACATGGAGCATAGATTCAGTGAGGCATTCAATGTCTCCTGAAAGGAATCACATGAAGCATGGATTCAGTGTGGCATACAATGTCTCCTGACAAGAATCACATGGAGCATGGATTCAGTGAGGAATTCAATGCCTCCTAACAGGAATCACATGGAACAAGATTCAGTTAGTATGCAATGTCTTTTGACAGGAATCACATGGAGCATGGATTCAGTGAGGCATGCAATGTCTCTTGACAGGAACACATGGAGCATTGATTCAGTGAGGTATGCAATGTCCTTTGACAGGAATCACATGGAGCATGGATTCAGTGAGGCATGCAATGTCTCCCGACAGGAATCACATGGAGCATGGATTCAGTGAGGTATACAATGTCTCCTGACAGGAATTACATGCATGGAGCATGGATTCAGTGAGGTATGCAATGTCTCCTGACAGGAATCACATGGAGCATGGATTCAGTGAGGTATGCAATGTCTTCTGACAGGAATCACATGGAGCATGGATTCAGTGAGGTATCCAATGTCTCCTGACAGGAATCACATGGAGCATGGATTCAGTAAGGTATCCAATGTCTCCTGACAGGAATCACATGGAGCATGGATTCAGTGAGGTATGCAATGTCTTCTGACAGGAATCACATGGAGCATGGATTCAGTGAGGTATCCAATGTCTCCTGACAGGAATCACATGGAGCATGGATTCAGTGAGGTATGCAATGTCTCCTGACAGGAATCACATGTAGCATGGATTCAGTGAGGTATCCAATGTCTCCTGACAGGAATCACATGGAGCATGGATTCAGTGAGGTATGCAATGTCTCCTGACAGGAATCACATGTAGCATGGATTCAGTGAGGTATGCAATGTCTCCTGACAGGAATCACATGTAGCATGGATTCAGTGAGGTATGCAATGTCTCCTGACAGGAATCACATGGAGCATGGATTCAGTGAGGTATGCAATGTCTCCTGACAGGAATCACATGGAGCATGGATTCAGTGAGGTATGCAATGTCTCCTGACAGGAATCACATGTAGCATGGGTTCAGTGAGATATGCAATGTCTCCTGACAGGAATCACATGGAGCATGGATTCAGTGAGGTATGCAATGTCTTCTGACAGGAATCACATGGAGCATGGATTCAGTGAGGTATCCAATGTCTCCTGACAAGAATCACATGGAGCATGGATTCAGTGAGGTATCCAATGTCTCTTGACTGGAATTACATTGAGCATGGATTCAGTGAGGCATGCAATGTCTCCTGACAGGAATCACATGGAGCATGGATTCAGTGAGGTATCAAATGTCTCCTGACAGGAATCACATGGAGCATGGATTCAGTGAGGTATGCAATGTCTCCTGACAGGAATCACATGGAGCATGGATTCAGTGAGATATGCAATGTCTCCTGACAGGAATCACATGTAGCATGGGTTCAGTGAGATATGCAATGTCTCCTGACAGGAATCACATGGAGCATGGATTCAGTGAGGTATCCAATGTCTCCTGACAGGAATCACATGGAGCATGGATTCAGTGAGGCATGCAATGTCTCCTGACAGGAATCACATGGAGCATGGATTCAGTGAGGTATCCAATGTCTCCTGACAGGAATCACATGGAGCATGGATTCAGTGAGGTATGCAATGTCTCCTGACAGGAATCACATGGAGCATGGATTCAGTGAGGCATGCAATGTCTCCTGACAGGAATCACATGGAGCATGGATTCAGTGAGGTATCCAATGTCTCCTGACAGGAATCACATGGAGCATGGATTCAGTGAGGTATCCAATGTCTCCTGACAGGAATCACATGGAGCATGGATTCAGTGAGGCATGCAATGTCTTCTGACAGGAATCACATGGAGCATGGATTCAGTGAGGTATGCAATGTCTCCTGACAGGAATCACATGGAGCATGGATTCAGTGAGGTATGCAATGTTCCTGACAGATATGACATGCATGGAGTAGGATTCAGTGTGGTATGCAATGTCTCCTGACAGGAATCACATGGAGCATGGATTCAGTGAGGTATGCAATGTCTCCTGACAGGAATCACATGGAGCAAGGATTCAGTGAGATATGCAATGTCTTTTGACAGGAATCACATGGAACATGGATTCAGTGAGGTATGCAATGTTCCTGACAGATATGACATGCATGGAGTAGGATTCAGTGAGGTATGCAATGTCTTTTGACAGGAACCACATAGAGCATGGATTCAGTGAGGTATGCAATGTCTCTTGACGAGAGAGCCCCTCAAATTTCTGCAATCAGAGTTGCAAAATTATCCCAAGAGGCACACATACACGGCACAAAATAATTATCATAGGCCACCAGTCTTGTGTACAGGATAAAACTATCCAAGATTTTCACACATACAAAATTTTAGGCTACTACATAAAAGTGCTCCTGAAATATGTGTGGTTTTCACCTAATAGCCAAAACATATGCATGGATGGACACCATGCAAAAACAATTGTAGGTGGTGCCAAAGGTCTTGTGTACATGATAAAAGTATAAAAAATCTATTGAAAAATTGCCAAGCCACTGCTCAGTTAAGTGCATGGATGTACACCTCATAAACACAACTGAAGGTGGCATCACCACCTTGTGTACATTGTACAATAATGTTTTCAAAGCTGTTAAGATCTTCAAAATTTCAGGATGATGTGTCAATCCACTCCTGAGATATAAATGGTTTTCTTCCTGAAAAGATGTATTGTTGGGGGCCATGCAAAACCCACCATAAGGTTTGTGTACCTGATAAAGCTATCCAAGATCTATTAATATGCAAAATTTCAGGCTGATATATCAAATGACTCCTGCGATTTTTGTATGATTGTATGCTAAGTAAACAAGATACAAGATGGTGCCACCAGTCATGTTTATAAGAATGTTATCGAAGATGTATAAACATGCTAAATTTCAAGCCAATTAGTCAACCCACTGAGATGAGTGATTTCATCTAAGGAAGATAAACAGGTGGATGCCAAACAAAAATGATTGTATGTGGCCCCACCGATCTTGGTGCCACTAGCCAGTAATCAAATGCACAGTTACAGTAGGCACAAGCTCACATGTTATACTAAGCCTAGTTTTGGGAAATTCCATCTAGCCGTCTCAGTTCTCCAGAAATGAATGCAGTAGCACAAAGTATTCTTGGAGCTTTGTTTTGGTGGATATAATTAATACTTATAGCATGTTATTTTCCAAAGAATTAATCATGTATGTTGAAAAGAAAAATGTTCAAAAACTGATAGAATCATGTATTGAGAAAAGTTATTTGGAGTCACTGGCTTTTAGTTAGTTCAGGCAAACATGATGGAGACCTTTCTCATTTAGTTCTCCAAATAATCTGAAGGCTACTCCCACCCCTACAAATATTTATAGAAAATTATTAAGAATATTTGTTCCTCAGTTTAAATGGCAAACCACTTCCTTTCTAATAACCACCTCTCTTCTCCAATGCTATAATGAAAGAGACAGATGATTCTCTCTACAAAAAACATGAATCATCATGCAGTACAAGTCCATTGGTTTACACTGATAAATCAGCAAGTACTACCAGCCTTATTTAACATATAAGGATGTTTGAAATGATACTGTTAAAAAATTCACTAGTTTTTAAATAGTTCTACCAACTTTGTGAAAAGCACTGACATCTAACATCATGGTATATCACATTAAATTTGATATCATAATCATTATATGAAAAACTGACTCCAGTCACCCAAGCCATGAACTGTTTGTAACACTGACCTTTTACCTGGAGTATTGCTGCCTGTCATCTCCCCCACCCTACACAGGGCTGTCCATGCAGTCACAGCAACATAAGGTACAGATGCAGCCTCTACCATGGTAAGGTTTCTTGGACATGGAGACACCTAATAAACAAGTGACCCATGGGTCATGATGCTCAACTGACAAGCATGATATTATAGGCTAACATTAACAAAAGGAATTTCATCATCTGAAAACTAAACTGACATTAGATGTAATCTTAACCTTTGACTTTCTGACACCTAAGTAGCCATGATTCTTCCTTAAAGAGACCTAATCAGCATGTGAATTAACTTAAAATAGTGTCTTCCCTTTGAAATTAATTGGCGGTGCCAAGATATTGACCTGAAACCGTTGGCTTACTCCTATACTTAAGTGAAAAAAAGAAGTGCCTTTGTGATTGATTTTCTCCATGACAGATGAAATCAGCTGTAATGCTACTTAATAATCTCTCCACCACAGATGAAACCAACTGTAATGTTAGTTAATAATTTCTTCAACACAGAATCTGCATGATAAAATGTGAGAGTTTCTCAGTACCTTGCGTTGTAAGCATTTGGGCACAGGTCAATCAATATACAGAATACACCATGTACAAAAGGCAATGTAATGCTCACACTTTCATGGCTCATGTTACAGATTTAACTGAACAAACTATCATGATATCATTAATGATATTTAATGTATGAGTCACCTCAGTTGGGGTTGCAATAATATATTCACGGTGTGTCCCTGGTGCATGGACGGCCAGTGCTCCCCATACCTGTAACACATAACAGATTCTGAAAAATTTTTGCACAAAATTATAATGTGGTTTTAATATCCCCTTTTAACTTGAAGTTTCAGGTATCAGAACTGACCAAGTATGCCTGGACCCAGGGTCCCTGCTTCTGATGCAGACGTAATGACACATTACAAATGTGACACCAAAGGTCTCAGTTATCCAACATGAAGCAGTACAAGCTACCAGTTTTTGAACATATTCCATTTTACTGGCTATAAATATATGTTGTTATAATATTAATAAATCAAAGAAGAAGCTATGATTTACAAAGGAATGGGATGATTTACTTTCTTGAATCTTAATGGAAAAGTTCATCGAGTTCAAGTTACCAGCACTTGACAGCACCCCCAGATCATCCAAGTGGCAAAGCCTTTCAGACTGTGATATCTCAGACAGAACCCACAGACCATCGAAGTGGCAAAGCCTATCAGACTGTGGTATCTTAGACAGCACCCACAGACCATCTATGTGGCAAAGCCTATCAGACTGTGGTATCTTAGACAGCACCTACAGACCATCTATGTGGCAAAGCCTATCAGACTGTGGTATCTTAGACAGCACCTACAGACCATCTATGTGGCAAAGCCTATCAGACTGTGGTATCTTAGACAGCATCTACAGACCATCTATGTGGCAAAGCCTATCAGACTGTGGTATCTCAGAGAGCACCCACAGACCATCTATGTGGCAAAGCCTATCAGACTGTGGTATCTTAGACAGCACCTACAGACCATCTATGTGGCAAAGCCTATCAGACTGTGGTATCTTAGACAGCACCTACAGACCATCTATGTTGCAAAGCCTATCAGACTGTGGTATCTTAGACAGCACCTACAGACCATCTATGTGGCAAAGCCTATCAGACTGTGGTATCTTAGACAGCACCTACAGACCATCTATGTGGCAAAGCCTATCAGACTGTGGTATCTCAGAGAGCACCCACAGACCATCTATGTGGCAAAGCCTATCAGACTGTGGTATCTCAGAGAGCACCCACAGACCATCCATGTGGCAAAGCCTATCAAACTGTGGTATCCCAGACAGCACCCACAGACCATCCATGTGGCAAAGATTATCAGACTATAGTATCTCAGACAGTACCTACAGACCATAATTGTGGCAAAGCCTATCAGACTGTGGTATCTCAGACATCAGACTCATATAGCATATGTACAAGGACTGTGAGGCTGTGGTTTTATTTAATTGCGCAAGGAATAACCAGTTTAAAGTAGAAACTGGTGTTCAAGAAAGATGTCTTGCCTCCCCTGCTTTTAGGGATTATAATCAACTTCATCATGGGGAAGGCCTGTGACAACCACTTGTATGTCTGAAGATACATACTCACTCCCACTGTTTGGAATGAAGCCTGCATGATACTTGTCTGACTGGGGCAATGCAGATGATGTGACACTGCTGGAGGTCAACTGTGTATAGGGAAATGCTTCAAAGGAAAGGCTGCTAATGAGGTAGGATTAAGTGACATCCTGGAGAACGTCAAACTGGATCATATCCTGACTGAGACTGTTTACAGCTTCACACATCTCAGCTCAACAGTAATGAACAAAGGACGTTTAGATAAGGATTGTAATAATAGGAACAAGAAGAGCATCAGCCTGAAAAGTGCATCAAGTATGGAAATGCAAGGCTGGCCTCAGGACAAAGTCTGGATCTACAATGCAGCTTTAATCTCCAGACTTCTCTATGGTGCACAAAACTGGGCTACCACCCAAACAGTAGTAAAATCACTGGACAACTTTGACATACACTGTCTATGTTGCCTGCTTGGTGTTAGATGGTATCACTGGGTCCAGATAACTAGGAGAACAGAAGTGCACGCAGACTCTGTGCTTCTAAAGAAGGTTTGGATACATCACCCGTATGGAACCCAGCAGATTACCAAAGACCCTGATGGAGTGGAACCCTGAGAGTGTGGGAGGCAGGCACTAAAGAAGCTGCATGCAGAGCATTTGTGATGCAGGAACCATAAGGGTCACACCAGATGTTTTGGACAAGGCAGAACAAGACCAAAGAAGTTTGAGGAATGTGCTTGTGCTGTTGACTTCTTGAAAGTCAATTTGCAGAAGCAAAGAAAGAAGAGTTTCATCCATGATGACAATTTCCACAGTGGATACCGGGATTTTAATGATAAATCATCTTATAATACCATAAGTATCATGATATTTCACTAAGATAAATTATATACTGTAGATTCAGCAATATAAGTTGAGATTTTATTTTGTTTTTTGTCGGTCAAGGTTATCCACAAATTCATGATTCCAATGATTAAAAAAATCACATGTTCAGAGATATCAACTGGTAGTCCATTTCATCTACAGTTATTAATGCTGGCTGATGAGTTTTCAGTAAAGGTACAAAACACTGTTTATTACTATTTTATGAATGCCATTGGTAAATATAATAAATGTGCTGAATTACTTTTCCTGTATGAAGTTCTAGTAATTATGTGATTTATATAAATATTCAGTTGTAAATGCCATTATTTCCCATTAAATCGCACAAACACAGCCCCCAGAAAAAAACGATAGATGTTTACAATAAAACAATGTCAAAATATACTTTAAACTGAAAACATTTCCCCACTTCTCATTTTTTAAATTTCTGGTGAAATATTTAAGAAGTTTATCACATTTCTATCATGTAAAGCATCAGTTCTGACATGGTGGGAACAGTACACATGTTCCAATGCTTGTAACCATGGTTACTGTGGCACAGCTTTTCATTGACTTAAAAGATAAGGGCCATTTAAACTTATTTGCATTACCCAATTCAAGGACAAGACTGTAAAGCCCATTTATTCAGAACATTGCCACCTACAGATGCATGCATGCATACAAGTGAGCCATTAATAAGTCACTTGGAACTTCCTCCGAGTATTGTCGAAAAGTTGCATATAAATGTTAGCCATAAGTAAACATAACAGAATACTAGTAAAACAATTATGCTTAGCTATTTTTCAGATAAGTGAAATACCTGTCTTTTGGGCCTTTTAAGCTGATTTCTTATTTTTCAGAAATTCTTCAAATGGTTGGCGGTTGAATGAACCCCTCGTCCCACAACCCTTCTGCGATTTACAGGCGCTACATGTGACTACCGCCATGTACTTGATTTAAAGGTTAAAAAAACTTTGTTTTGTACAGTCCCATTTCATTTTTCCTTTGATCAAGTAGGTTTCAGTTTTCTGTGGACATGGTGTGATCAGCTGAGATAAATAATTTAGAGCCAGTAAATTGGCTGGCATGTGTCAGTCACGGCTGAATAATTCCCTTCTTTGGCTCGGGCCAGGCAAAGCTTGTTTGTTCAGCACTGACAAACTGACTGAGAAACAGGCACCCCCTGTGATAAGTACCTCAGTCGAGATCAGGTGTAGGCCTATTATCTGTGTATATGTTCTCATCTTTATTGCACTGATATACTTATAAGCAAACCACAAATTTGTGACATCTGCATTCTCTTTCCATGAATTCAAATACCCCACAATTTGCATTTTGCACAAAACCATGAAATTTTAAGCCCACAATATTATCTGAATCTACAGTAATATGACACATACAGGTGTAAGAGTTCATATCAAATCATTGCTTTGCTTTGTTTTGGAATTAAGTTAACCATGCCACTTCCTCAAAGATTCAGGAAACTTAATAATGAAACTGCCATTTCAATGTGTTTCATTTTGGGGCATTTAGGCCATCAGATACAAATAAGAACTGACTTCTGAGCAAGTTTTGCCTAACATGTGCTTGGCCACTGACTTTATTAAACTAGACATTTCTTGGCATTGCAGATACAATAGTATCCCCAGACAATTAATTCCCCTCCCCCTTAAAAAAATACGCCCCCATCTTCAGAAGTATATACTGACACTTGGCAAGCCACCAGGGTTTCTTCAAGTGTGACCTTCAAAACCAAGGGCAAGGTCACTAGGCTCAATCAACAACTTATTATCTGACATCTTTCATTTTGATATTCAGAAAGATACATCTTTTGACTTTTTCACCAAATATGGGAATATTCAAGGTCAAGGCCATTCACAGGAAAGGTCATGACTCCAATTTAGATATAACTCATCAAATAACCCATACCTATGTATTTGCATAATATGAAAGAAATGTGTCCATTAGTTTTTTTACTTAAAATGTTCACATTACTGTCAAGTGGCAATGATGGAAGTATTATAAGATGCAAAAACAAGAAAGGATTAAAAGGTGGTGCCACCTGTCTCTCCACAAAGCTATCAATCTTCAGTCAATTTGTTTTTTTTTTTACCAATCCATGCATCCATTATTGAGGTATTGAAAATTTTGTGTGATTTTCAACAAATATGGAAATATTCAAGGTCAAGGCCACTGTCATAGGAAAGGTCTTGACCCCAATATAAATATAAATCATCCCATAACCCATATCTATAGGCCCTGTCACATTATTCCGGGCAGGCACTGAATGCAAATTACCAGTGACAATTTTTGCTGCCAGCAGATGGCACAGACATGCAGTATCTCATCTGAATTTTGCCTGGACTTGCCTGCAGGTGTGCAAGGAAGTCCGCCAAACTTGCCGTTCATGAGTCAGTTTTTTTTAGTTATCTTGCCTGAAAGAAATCTCTACGGTGGCAGCAGCTGCAGCACAACAGTACGTAAACCTTATTATCCCTACTTTGTCTAGGGATTCAAATATGAGGCATGTTTTGAACATGCTCAAAACCTGGTCCAGGTAAGCTGCACAAGTTTGCCCACAGAGGTTCACGCAGACCACCAGCAAGAGGCCTGCAGTGGCTGCAAGCCACAGGCAGTTAACCTGCTTGAAGAAAGTAGGTTGGCAGTAAACCTGTGGCAATTTTGGGCCAGTGCGTGTCAGATGGTGGTGTGGTCTGCATCTATATGCTGGCAAGGAAAGGTGTTGGTACTGCCGACCGGTATGTAGCCCGTCAGTTACTGCCTTCCTGCTCGTAATCTGAGGGCTGGCTACGTACACACTGCTGGCGTTCTGCAACTACCTCTGCCATATAAATAGTCCCCTCTGGGGACTGAGAAGTGATGACCTCGCTACCCTACCTGTATTTATATGCCCACTATAGGCATGTGCAACCCTCTTGCAAACTTGCACGCAGGTGTCCCGTATTGCCCATATGTGGCCCGGAGCTAACACGGACCTGTCTTCAAGCTCTCTCAGGCCTGGCACACATGTCACAGGGAGCATATGCAAGGCCTACACAGGTACCACCCATCCAAAAGGCAAGTTCCACCCAAAACCAACGGGATCTTGCCCTGCTTGAAGAAAATATCCTGCCAGCAACAAAATTCATGCAGAAAACAAACTCATGTAGTCTGCCTGGAATAATGTGACAGGTTCTTAAGTATATGCATAATTTGAAAGAAATCTGTCCATTTGTTTTTGAGATATAATGTTCACAGTACTGTCATGGACCTATTCAAAGTCAAGGTCCTCTCCAAGAAAGGTCATGTCCCCATTTTAAAAAGGCTATGTCTTCTCTCCAATATCTATGCACAAGTTAAGTTTTGTAAAGATTCATGAGTCAGTTTTTTTAGTTATCTTGCCTGAAAGAAATCTCTACGGTGGCAGCAGCTGCAGCACAACAGTACGTAATCCTTATTATCCCTACTTTTTGTCTAGGGATTCAAATATGAGGCATGTTAGAAAAGATATCAGACAAAACTACCATGGAGAAACAAGGCCTTAGTAAACTACCTTTTTAAGTTTGCTCCAAATATTGGGCCAATAGTAATAACCTGCAAATTTGAATTCAGTAAGCCTACTGCTAGTACATAGGTAGAGAGCTGTTGTCTTAATATAAATTAACACTTAAAGGATTATATTTCATTCTGGCTTGTTAGTTGCTCACCTTATCTCCTGGTTGATATTTCACAGCAGCAGGACCTCTTCCAACCTGAACCACCTCTCCAGCAAAATCTCTGCCAAGTGTAAGCGGGAACTCTGATGTTGATGCACCTTTCACCCTCCTCAGCTGGTTCAGAACAGCCGACCCATAACCTCCTACAAATATAACCTCCTCTTTTACTGTTTATTAGGGCTTGAATAAGCAGGTGCCCTATAGTGATTACCCTGTCCATCCGTCTGTCCACAGATTCATTTTCCCGATGATAATTCCTGTTTGGATTGACATATGGTTTTCAAACTTGACTTGTATATGGCCATACACTAAAGCAAGAAGCCTATTGATTTTGGGGTCATGAGGTAAAAGGTCAGGGCCAGAGGTATTTTAAGCCTAACTTTTCATCCTACTCATTAATATGCTGACCAGGATTACAATTTACATCAGATATAATTATGCCTCTGTTGCTTGGGATGCTCCACTCCTACACCTTCATACATGACTATCACTGATTCAACACTAACATCTTAGTTCAGTGCTGACATATTGTTTTGGGTCAGTGTCCTCTGTCTCTGTGTGTAATCAGTCCTTTATTATATTTTTTCAAGCATCAATCGGCCAGCACTGGAATCTATGGGCCTTTTATGGGGCCCTTTCCCACCTGTCAGTTTCTAGTTCTGTTATGAACAGATTATTTCATATTTCAATATCATAAACTACAGTTTCTCATAACAAATGACTGACTGAACTCTAGAGCTGTTGCCTAATCTGATACAGTTGGCAGTCTGCCAAAAACTATTAATAGACACAAACTGAAACTTGGCTGTTGCCAAATCTGAAATAGTTGGCAGTTTTTCAAGCTATTTATAGATACAAAATTTTGGCCTGTTGCCAAATCTGTTTATACATACTGAATGAATTTGATTACAATGCTTTTTTTAAGCTGACATATTCATAAGATTTTTTTATAATCAAAATGTTTAGTATAAAAAAGGTGCGTTTTGAAAGCTAAATCAGAAAAAAAGATATGGTTTATTTATAGATATGTCTTCAACATAAGTTGGATATTGACACCAATGACTTATATTGCCTGTACAGCTCTGCTTATATACCAACAGAGTGTGGTCTGTTAATACAATAAACCTACTAGCTTTGTTTACCCAACAAGTATCATACAGTACTTTCATTGTTAAAGTTCCAATAATTCAGCAAAAAATCATTTAAGTAAATGTGAACAAGGCCACCTAAAAGTAATTTATGTGCAATGATACAGAATTTGAGACAACAGTTTTGCAGAAAAGATTATTGCAACCCCACAGTCTAACATAGGCAAAAATTAAACCATGCAGTTAGTTGACTGTTTCATCATAAAATATTTCTAATGTAGTGTCTGAAAGAGGCTAAAATTATGTGTTTTATGTCCGCAAAAATCAGTTCAATGTAGGTGGCACCATATAAACCTCAATTTTAATATGGGTCATATGACCAACTTGGATATTCTAGCTCCTGCTGTTTCTGAGATTGTAATGTTAGTTTGCTTACTTGGCCAAATGACAAAGTTCAAATTCCTGTTACTCAGCCCAAATTAATCAAATCCAAACCATTTGAACAAACTTGAGAGAGCTTGTCTCTGAGATTATTTCTGTGGCTACAGAACAATGTGGCTGAATGATTTTGGAGAAGATTTTTTAAAGGTTTTCTAGCTTTTCCCTGTAAAATGTTAAGCTGTTACAGGTGGCACCACAAAAAGCTTAATGCCACAACAAATGACATGTGACTGATATTTGCATAAAATTTGGTGATGCTAGCTCCAGCTGTTCCTGAGAAATTTTGGGTTAATGAACTGATGACAAATGACCCCCATACAATATACGTTATTGCAGGTGGCACCACCAATATTTCAATTTCAAATATGACTCATGTTATCAACATTTGCATAAAATTTGGTGATGATAGCTGTATCTGTTTTTGAGATTTAATCTAAGTATTCTTATTTGCCCAAATGACTAAGTTCAGCTTCTTGTAACCCAGCCAAAAATCATTGTACGAGAACCACTCTAAAAAAAAACTTGACAGAAATTGTTTCAGGGATTATTTCTGTGAAATATTAAACAATTTGGCAAGACATTTTCAGAGAAGTAGATTTAAAAGTTTTTTTTAGCTTTTGCATAAATTTTGTGATGCTAGCTCCTGCTGTTTTCAAGATAGTATGTGTAAATGTATGGACGATGCCATACCATTGCATAAGCTTAAGGTTTGCTAAAAATACAGTTAAAGGAGGAAGGGCGAAGGGGGGAGTAGTCAGCAGTGACTGACAATGACTGAACCTAGTAACTAGGGCTGAAACAGGTTCTAAATTTTGAAACTGAATACTCAATTGGCATTATCTGACTCAGACTCAAGTACTGATTGCCATAGCAACACTGTTAAGATATTAATACATGAAAATATGTTTACTAGTGCAAACCTATAATAGTATAATATAACTAACCGCAGTGACACTCAATCATTGTCACACAACTCCTCTGTGATGAGCCTCAGGAATGACTATTTTGGTCTGACAATGTCTGGAACAATGCTAAGTGTGTGCAACTGGAGATCATTTTCCAGCTGTCACATCCAAGTTGGTGCATGAGACACTAAGAGGATCAGTATTCACATTCTTTGTATTACAAAATCTGTGAAATCAACCCTGGTGATTTATCCTAATATGACAAGCCAAAATGTCAATTGAACATCTTACTAAGACATGTATGTTGTGATTATATTTCTTCTAAGGAAAGTATTATTCCCTCCTGGGAAGAATGTATTTCTCCCTTCCCTTCCCTCTTGTGAGAATGTACTAACACTGTTGAAAATATATTTAACATTCCTGAGTTTACAAGGATTTTTAAGCAATTGGGAACCCTGTTAAATTCTGTTATTTTGAGGATTACATTTATAATTTTAATCACTGTAAGACTCATCACCTCATGATACAATATGGATCCATACTTCACTCAGGATTCAATATAATATATACCATATGATATGTATATAGAGTAGCAATATACAAAGTCCATGCTCTTCTCTATTTCAAGAGTTAAATCATGTTTCAGTTTTGCAAAGCCACTGTCAGGAAAGAAAAACAACGAAACAGCACTTTCATATAAGTCTAATAGTGAGATGTTTCACCTTACACTGAGATGCTGACTCTTATTACAAAAGACAGCGGTCACTTGATAAATGTCAGCGTTTCTTGTTGGATAGTCATAAACTGTCAATCTATCAAAAGAGGGACAACAAAATACTAATACAACATTTGACTTTGTATTGCATTGTATTAGTGCATGGGTGAATCGTCACAACTGTAATTACTTTCTTACTTAATTGCTCACCTACAATGACCAAGAAGAACAGTGGAAAATTTAATCTCATGAATCGTAGAAAAATAACAACCCAGTAATATACTTACAAAATGCCTCTCAGCTAACTGCATGCAAAATTTCAAGTCTAGCTTTAATAATTTTACAATGTGCCTTGATAATGAATGTCCACTTGACTGATTGGCCAGACTACTGCCAGATAAACAGAGGTCAATCACTGCAGCTCAGAGGATGTATTGAAATTGTAGCTATGACAAAATGGGAATTCCTGGGTGACAGCTTACCCAGCATGAGTGTGTCCACAGGGTTGACACTTGCTGCGTGGACCTTAATAAGCAGATCATTTGGTTGTTTGATGACTGGTACACGCACTGTGGTGGACAGGGTCAGGTCATCTGGTGTACCATACTGGTGTGTCTGCCAAACTTTCATAGTTTCTGGCACAGATGTAGCCAGTGCCCTCTGGTGCAAGTTGAGGAGCTGAGAAACTCTTCTCAGTTCTCGGCATTTCTTGCATACCTGTGCCATAGCTGCAAAGATTCAACGTCACTCATAAACTGGTAATAAAGACTAACAAAACAAAAGTTATGAGAACCTGCCTGTGTTTCTAATCTAACTTCTCTCTGGCAAGCTGACAGAACTGTCAAAAAGATTAAATTAAAACAAGGAAAGATATGGTCCAGTTGTTCAAATAAATTTCATACTTTGAACTTATTTAAACTTGAATCTGCTAATTCATTATGGAAAATATCCAAGATCTCAGCCTGGTAGCTTTATTCGATTTTTTACACATTTAAAATTTGATAGTCAGGACCAATCATCATGTTACATTTTGCAACAAAAGCTTGAATGGTTCTGAAGATAACAAGCACAACAAAGAGTGACAGATGGAACCTGACGAATGGGCCAAAGGACAAACATACGGACAGAAAACCTGATCACATAAAAAATACTGTCACTCTTTCCATTTGCATCTACCCTGAAAATATACCAGAGAGATGTAGCTGACCTCTGATACCAATAATTTGTACAACAGTTTTGAATAGAAAATTTTGATAAAAGTAGGAAAGAAACAATATTCTTGAAGAAAATAAAATATTATGCATTTGATCCTGCTGACTCTGACCTTTCACAAAATGTCATAAATCATAATCTGAGGTTAAAGCAAATTCTTACTCTTTCATATGAAGGGTAATTTCATGCAATATATTAAATATTTGAAAAGTTAGAGATTTTCATTACCCCAACCCCCATCCTAGGATCACAGATTTGCAAATTTTCATCACCAGAGTAGTATATGAAAATATGCTGTCACAAAAAATTGCACCACTTTCTGCACTTGTACTATTTGTCCTGACAATAACATGGAGAAGCGCTGTTTTGACCTGGTACAATGGGAAATTTTCTATGTGATGGGCTGAGCATTTCCGTTTGAATTCTCTCTTTGCACTTAGAATACTTTGTATGACCTTTAATAAATATTCAGATCATGACGTTGTCTTATAAGTCTAGCTATTCAAATAAGTCAAAGAAATATTACTAGGTGGCAGGAAGCAACACAGTTGCTTTGTGCAGACATGAAAAGATAAATTTGCCACATTTACTAATAGCATAATAATAATTTAAATTATTAATTTATATGTATTTTTTTTTGCAAATATTTTTTAATTACTGTCAATAAAATGATAAATTCTATTTCAATTGTCAAGAAGGTCAGACTACTTTTTTTTCAGGTGAGGCAATCTCAGGATTGACAGATTCGTAATCCCAGCTTATTAAAATGTACAGACCCCCCTAAATGCAAGTTCTAGCTGCTGTCAGTGCTGATTTTTCTTGCCTGTAGTGCTGTTTCTCTTCCAGTTCCAATAATTGGTAATAATTATTTAATTTTTTTTTTAAATTGGAGTTAGAAGTAACATTAGTAATTGAATGATGTTGATGAGCTGGAATTGACCAAGAAAATGTGGCATCTCTAATGATATAAACAGAGACACTGTTTCCTGCCTTCAAAACCCTAGGAAATAAACATACTGGACAGTCTGTTCAGTACATAAACCTGATAAATCAGAAAGTAATGTTATTCCCTATCCCTTCCAATGTTTAGGAAAATGAAACACCCACTGGCCCTTAAATCTGGCTGTCAATCCTTTTGATATTATAAACAACACATGTAAATCCACTTGAATAGCACCCACCAATGCAGTCACCACTGCACTAGTTGGATGCTGTTCATCACATGGATCCATATGGTGTTGAAGTACCCATGAACCAGACGCCCATGAGCAGCAGTTACATTATGCTTAACTATTTGCTAAGTATGGTCTCTGGGAGGGCAAGCACTGTGTTCAGAGCGTACCATGAACCAATGTTGGTCAAATTTTGTTCAAACACTGACAGTGCACAGGCAGGACAGGTACATGAAGTAGCGTGTTGACAGGGCAGAAACAAAATGCAGCAACATTAGCTGAACAGGAAAAGGGGAATGAAAGATTTTAGACAAATTTATCAAATGTATACTGTGCAACTTACTGGACATTTCCTCATGAAGTGACATCGCAGGATTGGGTCTTTCAGCTGATGTATTTTATCATATTTATGGTACCAAGTGCTACCATCATCCAAACAAGACCTGTCAAAAAGTGTCCTTATCCCTGACTTCAGTCAGTGTGTTGTGAAAGGAATATGGTGGATTGTATGCTCAGATACTGAATTAACGGGACATAATCAGGAGCAATATTATGTCTATTCTTTCACACTATCAGTTCGATTTTGCTTTTTACAAAAGTTTCCTAGTAAAACCACCCCAGCACACAGTCTCAGTACCTTCCATATGGCTGTTAAACACTTTATGGTTTTGAGATATGAGGTAACACAGTCAGGGCTAGGTTTCTGCCTACAAAAACTATTTCTGCCACACAGCAGGCAAAAAGTGGCAGAAACAACTTATTTATATATAAAACAGTCAAGTTTATTCAGTTTATATTCATATATTTATGCTATAAAATAAAACTAAGTTCATACTTCTGCATATGTATGTTAATATATATATATCAAGGCCCAGATCCAGGGTTGGCAAGTTTTAGGCAGGAAGGTTTTAACCATGGGTTATAACCTGGTTAAAACTTCTCAGCCTAAAAAAGGTTTAAGGCAGATTTTAGGTACCAAAGGTGCCTAAAATCTCTTTTCTGTTAAAATTTATGACTTATAGATCTATTTAACTACTAAAATTGTTGGGGAGATGCAGTCACAAGGCTTTGTTGGGTTTCTGGAAGGTTTTAGGTATTTATAATGCAGGGTTTCCTGTTGTCGGCTCTGACAACAGGGGCTTCTTGCCAGCCTATTTCAAATATTAAGTAAATAATAAAGAGATGGACTATATAGTGCTAAAAATGTGCGGATAACGCCAGACAAGTAATAGTTATAAGGAAATGAACCAGTAAAGGAACAAATTTAACCGAAATCTATACTAATACTAACAGCAATTCAAGCACCTGTGCGTAGATTTACCCGAGGTAATTATATTCAAAATGGATTGGCAGTCCTAATTTTCTTGGCCAGTGGGTGTAAAAAACACGGGTTAGGATAGAAACAAGGGCACCCCAAAGCGGAGCATCCCAACGCATGGGAGCATAATGATATGGGGTGTATTACGCAAGTGTTAAAATGAGGTGCAAAGGTGTGTGAGCTTGAGCTTTGATGTCAAACTCAATAAGTTGTATGTGTATCGGTGTGTGCGGGATATGTGCGAGATGAAAGGTTTTGGTCAAATGGTTTGGCTTGAAATTGATCCACAAGCATTTTCGAAAAGTGGGTGTTGTGGCCGTGACCTTTGACCCTGTGACCTCAAAATTGATAGGTTTCTTTATCCATGGGTGGCTAAGCCATATGTGCGAGATGAAAGGTTTACGTCAAAAGGTTTTACTTAAAATGGGTCCACAAGCTATTCAAGCAGTGGGTGCTGTGGCCTTGACCTTTGACCCTGTGACCTCAAAATCAATAGGTTTCTTTATCCATGGGTGGGTAAGCCATATATGCAAGATGAAAGGTTTAGGTCAAACGGTTTTGCTTAAAATGGGTCCACAAGCTTTTCCAGAAGTGGGTGCTGTGGCTGTGACCTTTGACCCCGTGACCTCAAAATTGATAGGTTTCTTCATCCATGGGTGGCTAAGCCATATGTACAAGATGAAAGGTTTAGGTCAAATGGTTTTGCTAAAAATGGGTCCACAAGCTTTTCAAGAAGTGGGTGCTGTGGCCGTGACCTTTGACACCGTGACCTTAAAATTGATAGGTTTCTTCATCCATGGGTGGCTAAGCCATATGTACAAGATGAAAGGTTTAGGTCAAACGGTTTGACTTGAAATTGATCCACAAGCTTTTCAAGAAGAGGGTGCTGTGGCCGTCACCTTTGACCCGTGACCTCAAAACCAATAGGTTTCTTCATCAATGGGTGAGTAAGCCATATGTGCGAGATGAAAGGTTTAGGTCAAACGGGATGGCGTGAAATCGATCCACAACCTTTTTCAAGAAGCTGGTGCTGTGGCCGTGACCTTTGAACCTGTGACCTCAAAATCAATAGGGTTCTTCATCTATGGGTGGGTGAGCTATATGTGCAAGATCATAAAGGTTTAGGTCAAACAGTCAGGCTGGAAATCGATCCACAATTTTTTTCAAGAAGTGGGCGCTTTGGCCGTGACCTTTGAGCCTGTGACCTCAAAATCGATAGGTTTCTTCATCCGTGGGTGGGTAAGCTATATGTGCAAGATGAAAGGTTTTGGGCAAACGGTTTGGCTTGAAATTGATCCACAAAGCTATTTCGGACAGACAGACGGAAGGACAGACAGACGTTCGGACGCACGAACGGAGGCGTTACTATATCTTGCGAGGGGATAATAAGCAATGACAGTACCATCTGTTTCATTTATTTTTCTTGTTTATGTACTAAACATGAACAGCTTATCCTGCAGCTGATCATACTAAAGGAAGGAAATATTGAAGGAAGGAAACAGTGTCTCTATCATGGAGACACTATAGGGCCTAGAACTGATCTACCTTCTCCAGGGATGCTTTCAAGAGGTTTCAAAGAATGAGAGGACGGACAGACACACCTACAAGAGCGTGCTCCAAGCCCGTCCCCTTGCCTTGCTCAAACCGAATGGGCGATAAATGGTCAATACAGGGACACACTGAATTGAAAGCCGGGACCAACCCGGAACCAAGTCTGGACCAAACAAAGTGTCTTTTAATGGAATATTTTACGTGGTCAGGTTTTCAAATTTACTTGATAATTGACTGGATGTAAATTTATAAATTAAAATTGATGTAAATTTAAAAAAAAAAAATATGAAAAATAAAGATTGTCATCACCGGATTAAAGACTTTTTTCTGAACATTTGAAAATATAAAACTGATTTAATTATGTGGAATATTGGAAAGTGAGACCTCGGCTGGTCCTGCATGGCCTTTTATCAATGAGACAATATCTCCTTTTCCCCAAATTAATTCACTCCATGAGCCAGAAGGCAGAAGTATATTCCACATGTGGCATCAAGACATCAAGGTTGTCTATTTAAAGAAGAACACAAGGAGGGTAGACGTATATGCTTATGTATTTGAATTACTGAATAGGACATCTAACATCTGTGGAAGGAATGTTTTATTTATAAGTACTAGATATATAGGCATTTGTGTTATGATGCATTTACCGGTACGTACCACAATTGTTGGCAAATAGAACTAAATCTATTTGGCCAATAGAACTAGATCTATTTAATCGTTTATCTTACAATCAATAACAAATTATGGTTCGGAACAATAGAAATTAGAATAATTACCCAAACTTACCACAAAGAGATTAAAGGAAACTACCCTCATGTTATTTCTGTCTGACCCTGAATCTTAAATTGATTATACAAATAAGTGTAATGGCGAGATATTAATCAGACAATTGGCATATGTCAAGGAGAACACCAGGATTACATCGAGTTTTATCTTAAACGTCATAACCAGATAGTTAGTTATTAAAAAGGAACATATTTATTGCAGACATGTTTCTCAGTACCTAATATACATGCAGGATTTGTGAGATATAATTCACCAACAGACATATTTTGTGAATCTGAGAACTATAATTGATCATTTATGTTTTTATTTCTTTGAAATGGGAAATATTCATGATCTCAAAAAATATAAAATGCTCATCTTGAATGAAAAGTTTTTTAGTCACTTTTAAAAAGTAAAATTGAAACAAAAATGCTGCAGTTTTAGAATAATAGACAGGTATATAGATAGAGAGATAGAAAGGCCTATGTGTGGCAGCAAGGGACGGTATAAGAAAAGATATTCTATGTAAAAGAGTTCATCCGAAGAAAAAGTGGATAATGGGGAATCTTTTGTATAATAATGACTAAATATGTCTTTTATAAAATGTCATGTTGCACATATGGAGCCAACTTTAAAAAACTGCTTCAAGCCGGTCACATTATTACAGATGAAAAAAAAAACACCAGTACGTGTTTGCGTATGTATACATGTGTCGGGGCATAGAATGCTGAAAAGTATTTTGTTTTGCTGTTAACTTCAAGTTGGGATTTAGATATTATAAAAGGGCCGGTATATCTCTCCTACATTGTGTTTGTACGGTAAGTTTAAGGTCTTAACAATAAGAATAGAGTGACTGAAAATACAAACACTGTTATATACAAGGTTATAAATAAAGCAATAATATCAGATCGATATGAAGTAGATCAAAATCGTGTTCCTGTGTGTGGATGGGTTACAGAGGTTCAAGATCATAAAAAAAATATTCTAAGAATAAAAAGTTGTGAGGGGGCTGCGGGGTTGCAAAATTGCATGTGGACTACATTTTCTGTAGGATGTTATAAAAGAAAATATATACTTAAAACTTACTTTTATATTAGAAAGTTTAAATGGCATAGAAAGCATGTCGAAAGTGTGTTCGGGTAAAATGACGCCCCCCCCAAATATATATATATATATATATATATATATATATATATATATATATATTATGACAGCCATAGCTTTTCCTTTTAATAATGTTTAAAAGTACAGTTATGAATAAATATGGATAAAAGGGAAGTAGAGGGGTATAGAGGAACCTCTGATGTATTGCTTACTCTGCATCATATTAGTGATCTGTATGAAATTCCTGTTAGGAAAACTTCTTATTACGTATGTTTATCAACAAGCTCTTTGTAAACACGGTATATGCGCCATTGTTGGCAAACAGAAATACCTTGTAACCTTACGTTGTTGGTTTCATATATGCAGAAGCTGAAAGGTCAATATAGTCACAAAACGCCCTTTGCAAAGACACTGGCTCATCTGATTTGCCACCAGAAGCCCTTGTTGCATGTATTTGGATTATTTTTTGCGGTCCTCACATGTAAAACATGTGGATATAAAATACAGCCTTTTTGTATGAGATCAGCGTTTTCTGGCCTATTTTCATAAAGATATACAAGGGAATATCTTTGCACAATAAACGCCAGATAGGACCTACATTTACAATTTTCCATCTGAGTTCTTTGGGGTCTAATGACCAATTGGCAACTTCACTTTGAAACATTTTTTCCAGAATATTCAGAACACTGTACCAGTACAATAAATCAGCAGCTTTTGAATTTATTAGCATTGTGCATGTGACATCTGACCCTGACCAATCTTAGCTTGATTGAGATGCTGTGAAAGATAGTTTGCTTTCTCATGTATTATTTGCAAGATACGGTTACATTCTTGTAAGGAGGCATTTATGCCTCATCATGTCTTTGCTTTATTTCTGTCATTTAGAAAATTTATTGGCAAATTGTATATTGGCACCCCTTGGGGAGAAAATATATTTTTCATAAAACATAATAGTTAAATCAGGTAAAAAGAATCTCAAGATTAATCATAACTCTTATCTGAAACAATCCAGCACACTTCATCAAAAAGAAGGTAGCCCTTAAAAGATAACATTTAAGGCAGTGGTGTCCTTTACACACACTGTGAACTCTTTTACAGCTCCTTTAAACCTCATTCATGGAATGACCTATGAGTTAAATCTTCTTACTTTCGCTCAGATATTAAAACAAAATATTCAAAACAAAAGGATAAAATAAATAAAAGTACTAATTCCATGCTTTGGGCTACTACATTCGGGGTCTGAGACAGGAGAATGAATTATCATTTTTCAGAATGTTACCAGATGCGTCATAGAAAACATTCATGTGGTATTGACGACTCGATCGCTTTCTTGGTACCATCTTCAAGAAACACAGTGGGGCTGATGCTCAGAGTGCAAACTTCGAGTTACTACCTCGATACAATCCGAGACATGCAAGTCTTGGTAAAGGAGAACACGTAAAGGAGTTCACATTCCTGGCGTGTTGTCTTCTCATACGAACAGCAGTGTTGTGCATTTCTATATTAATTTATTACACAGGGGTCATCAGTAGGCTGGCTATATAGCAGTATGTGTTAACAGTCTGCCGAACCATGGTATCTCGATCAGGAACTGAGCGGAAAGGAGATCACTTCCTTATCCCATCTCTCTTTGTTTCAGAATTTGATTTGTTATATACGTAATAAAATCAGAAGCATACAGAAATAATTGTCGTCAACACAGACCATGTTACCCAGTAATTAATTAACAATGATATTCCATATGTTTAATGATGCTTTAACTTTTTCTATGCATAGTATTTTGTTTTGTAAAGGAGAACACATGGCTTTGGAGACATTTATTTTTCAATTTTCTTTTCGAAGGGAAATTATGCAAAGCGTGTTTTGACATAATTTTTTTCAATCATGAGCGTGTGTCGCCTGGCTGAACAAAGCTAAATACTCACCATAATCTCTATTCATTATCTTGCTATTGGATAGAAAATAAAGGATTGCTTTGGCGACACAGCATTTCAAATCAGTCGAATTCTCAGGTTTTCCATTCAAGAACCAGTAATGTATAGAGTGCCTCCTGCCCCTGTTATACATGTATAGCAAGCTCAGATGATGATCTGTCTATTGGTATAGATCCTGAAGTGAAATCTACTACTCGTTTTGAAAAACAATGCTGGCGACATAAAAATACATTAAAGTGGATAGTTAAGAAGATCTAGCCCATATATATGTACCGAGAATGTCCCCCTCTCGTAGGTGAAACACAGGTTGCTCACATGATTGCAAATTGTATTAAATGAAAAGTCCTTTAGATACAGGTTCCCAAGTCTCTTCCGTCGCCGAGTGTTTTTTTTTAAACACCTCAACCCGCCAGACTTAGTCCCCCTGGAGGAGATGATGGATCTCAGGCAACTAGACGGCTAACCGGTAGAGTATTGTGGTATCGTCCCTGTTTACCTAAATTTTGCTGATATACAATCTTCTCAAACATTTTCTGTGCCAGTATTGGTAATGAAAAATACCCATTTCAATTCCAATATTGCATTTTTATTTGGTACAAACGTGCTTAACTCATGTGTAAATTTTCTTCGGACAGATGCTGGTTCAAATCTTATTCAAAATTTACACATGTCCGAACCATGTGTAAAAATCGAGCTTTGTTACTATCTCTGAGATACGTCTACCTTGGGATACCTGAAAGGAAGAAGGATTTAAAGAATAGAGCACTTTGTTGTCAATCAGATGAGACACCTCAGTAATGGAGGAAACCCCAGCATGTTCAAGAGAGATGTTGATACTTGAATCCCTCTGTAAGGATCTATCTGATAGCTTATGTATGGCCTGTTTAGCAGAGTCTTTAGTTTCCAAAACTACAAACCCGAAGCCAGTGCAACGACCAGTGTGTGCTTCTCCAACGAACAAAACATGTGTAGGAGTTTCAATTTGCTAGAACTGCTCAATAATCTCTAAGGTCGTGAGTTCGATCACCACTCGGGGCAACAAACTGTAATGGGTGTTCCCGGCAAAAGCCCAGGTCACCCGGCGTGAGCGAATAGGCAAGCCATATATAAGCCTGTTTATTCGGCAATATATATATATATATATATATATATATATATATATATATATATATATATATATATCCTGGAATACTCTAACCGGCGTTCCTGTCAAGCACAAATGAACAACTCATCATGTAACAGTAATGATAAATATGATATAAACAGTTCATATTTGATGCAAAATACAAATAACTGCTAGATATTTACATAAACAGTAGGCCTGTTACTTTGTATCAGTTAACCGAGAAATCACATGAAACGTTATACAAATAGCTTCACTTTTAGTTACCACATGTTTCAAGGAATACAAATATTCATGCGTACAACAATTACAAATTTACCAGTAGCGTTATATAAATGGAATGTAAACACACTTCACACGATACAGTTTTACTGATATACCAAAAAGGAATTGGTTAAATGTTAGGAGATATTGCATTTTAGGAGTTTAGTAAAAAAAAAGCGTCCTTATCTGCTAAGCACAAATGAACAATTGATCTGTTCTCTGTGTCACGAGACTGAGGCTTGGCAGGCGTTCGGGTCGGTCCGTGTCAATGTCCGAATAAAAAGAATGGTAACAACAGAAAGTGGAAAGCATATTGGGGTCCAAGCAACCAATTGAGGCAACTGCGAGGCAATTCATTTACCTGATATTAGTATTATACCTATAATAATATGATTAACCTGTTCTCGGATACGCTCTGAACACAGCAGTGCAAAGTGACCGATACCTCGAAGAACATCCGATTGTGCAGGTGATATCTGTAATATGATTGGTTGAATATTACACATGGGGAATTCCACCGCATGGTGGCCAAACCGGACCGGCAACCGCGGTTTAATGCAACGGGTAGTGTAGCGAATAGTTGACATAGTGTAACCGCTGCTTATGGAGCGAACGGCTCCGAGAACAGGTTAATCATATTATTATACTTGTATGAATTTTTATCATGACTCATATATGTAAATAAGATATATATAAATCATGATATTTACTTGAATAACCTGACTCTTACATTCTTTTCGCAAAATTAACACGATTTCCTTTACATTTTCACAATAAAATTCAAATATAACCTTCAGGGGTATGCTCCAAAACTGCACAAGAGAGAAATAGAACCACTTCTTACAGAAATATTACATACAATCATTTGATCAAATATATATCTACTGTTCAAAATATACCAGACAAAGCATAATTAAATTTCAAACCTGAACGATTTAGGCCGAAGTAACCTACTTTCTTTTGTGGGAATGGAATGATATCACCGTGATTGAGTTGTTGTCAGGCGCGCCAGACTGCTGACGATGATTGTGAGATACGGTCGAAAGCTACAGCTATACGTACAATGTAAGTCCCCGAGATTAGAATTTTACTAACCTCTATGATGTAAAATATTTCTCATGCATTTTTCAACATATTTCATCATAATAAAATATGAATTGGTACTGTTTTAGTTTAATAAAATCCCACTGCATTGGCAATGGTAAACAATGGGCAGTCACTAAAAGTCGGGCTTTGCATTTGCGCTTGTACGCTCTTTACACAGCGCTTTACCTATAGGGCTACTACCTGTATCGTAAGGCGCTGTTTGTTATGACCTCGTATCCTGAATTGCAACACCAGAGGGGAGCACTGTATTTTTGTCCAATCAGATGAGACCTTGTGCTGGAAGACAAAGCCAAGCGAGGAATACACAGAGCCAAGCATATTCATTTCTTTTTGAGTGACAGCTCATCCCCCAGCGTAACCGTCTGAACAGGCCACAGGCTCAGAGAGAATTGCCCCTGACGTGGTTTGCTTAGGGCCTTGGGCACATAGGATGCTCGGCCGGTGAGCTGTAATGCAAACGAAACGTAACAACAAAGGCTGCGTGCACACCTAGCATGCTGGTTTCAGTTCTGCAAACAACAGATACATGGCTACGCTAACACAGTCATAATGTCATAATCGAATCGGTCGATGATGCGAGAATGCAGAGGGAGCAATTTAAATTCGACCGGAAACTCAATAAGCGGCGCTTGAAGCGCAGCAATGGGCGGAGCCAGGATGCCTGTCGAGTGTTTGTTTATTGGCATCTGATTGGCTGCTTGTCACATCATACGCACGTTTATTTCAGTGGAAAACGAACCGCCATCTGGTGTCTAAATATATCATAAACGGTCAAAGCTGGCAGCGTGAAAATCGGTTGCTTCTTTAGAAGCGCAAGATTTCCGCTGCCTCGGGAGCGTATTGCGCTTGTAGTTTAAACACTTCAGGATGTGATTTTTTGCCACACGACAATTAGATTTTCATCTAATCTGATAAATTTACAGTCCTCACTTTATCCAACAAAAAGACACCCTGTTCAGTTTTATAAACGCAAACCCAGGGATCAGCCCCAAGGGCAGCAGCAAGTGATTAATTTAAAAAAAAAAAAACCATACACATATCAGAGTTATGTTTGTATGGAGCAAGTATTGGATCCGGCAGCCATGCAATCCCGAGATACTTCTCAGTTTCTGATTTACTTGCAGCGCGCATGTGCCGTGAATGAAGACTCAAAAGAACTTCTTTATTTGATTTCGTAAGTTTTGATTCCTCTTACCACACATAATTTAATTTCATTTAGGTGGTTCGTTATGTCCCCACTGTCGTCTATAACGAATCCGACCTATACACTAGTATTCATGTTGAGTTTTACATATCTATATATAAACTGGAACTCATTATGAATTACTCACATTTAGTCTAAATTTTAGACCTACAGACTAATAGAACAGCTTCCTTCTCACAGTGGGTGCTGCAAACACCAGTCACAGTTTCCAGGTCCATTGAGTGAGAATATCGACACCCAGCTATGATTGTATCACGTTTAATGGTGGGACGTAAAGTCCTTTGAATTTCCTTCAATGAGGTTGCACGGTGTACCGCAGGTTCAGAAGCCAGGCTCAAGGTTGGATATTGGCTTCGTACTTAATTTATTGTTGTTTCTTGGTTTACAAGGACAAACATTGACAATTTAGATGTCAATATGTAAACCATTAGCCCACCAAGAAATAATTATGGTATATGATTGATAAAAAGTTATAATGAGTAGGTATTAATAAATCTCCACTTCCAGAAAAAAAGATGCATTAGAAACGATTTATTTAAGCAGCCCATTCGTTAATGATGCAGTAACGTTGCAAGTTAAATGTTGCTCTGAGACATTTAAATGTTTAGGGAAAAATTATTCCCAAGAGGGTTAAAATATTATTTGAACAATCAACATCTGCTGGGGAATTGTGTATGTGTACCGGTACTTACAATTACCTGATTAATTATGCGCTTATTTCAACATTGTGTACAGTGATGTATAAGTATCTTTATGATCCACAGTGGAACCTTTCCTTATGGACACCTCTGTACTAAGGGCACCTCCATTTTAAGGACACTAACGGGGAGCCCCTTGAAAGCAGGTCCCGAATTCTTTAACCTCCCTATACTAAGGGCACCTCTGTATTGTGGCCAAAATGTTCGGTCCCGTCAGAGTCCGTATTCGGAGGTTCTACTGTATATAACAAGGAATTTTTTCCAGGAACTGAATGAGAAGTTCATTATGAACATTGATGTGCTTTTGTAAAGGGTATAATGCATTAGGCTTATAGTTTCATGTATCTTAGCTTTAGATTGTTGTTTTCATGTTCCTTTAATGTGTATAACGGGAATCTAGGTCAATAAATTTCTTGGAACTGCTTAATTAGGAAGTCGGGCTATCGACTTTAGGCACCATGGGTGGTTGGTTTTGGGTGTTTTCCTTTGTAAACTTCAATGCTACAAATTTAGATGTAAATTATCGGTATGCAAAATTGTCCAAATTGGGATTGGTTATAACACTGAAAATTGTTAGTAATGTTTAAAAATTCAGTGTCGATTTTACCTTTATTATCAGTTTAAAATAAATAAATGAAGCCAGATATAAGCATTTTTATACACAATGAAGTCGGACTTAACTATATTATTTTTAATGACAATACGTAAGGTTTGACGTGCCTTTGGTATTCTGATTTATGGTTCTTTCACAATAATATAAGGCTTCCCACAATACCTAGTGTGTCAGAACTGAATAAATAGAATAACTATTTTACTGCAACACTTTTTATACTTGTTTGATGATTAATAATCATACTTGAAATAATTTACAAAAAAAAAATCTTCATGAAAATTTGTGAAAAAAAAATCATTGTTATTGGACTAGGGTTTGTCGTTACTGTGTAGGATATTCCATATACCCTTGGTAGCTGGACGCCCCTCTCCTACACTATATTATGGGTTTACCCATAATCAATTAATGCCCTTATGACACACATTAGTTGGAAATTCAGATAGAAATTCAGATAGAAATTCCTGTAAATTAAACATTAAACAAACCGGTTGAGAGATATCTACTTTATTATGAATATTAATACCAAGTTAATATTAATTAAAGGGGCCTAATCACCTGTATGACCTCTATAAACTAAAGGTAATCCCTAGGAGCTTTTATAAAAATACCTTTTTAAAATAGACCAGAAAACGTGCATAGATATCAGCGCACACAGGCTGCATGTTTTGTTTATATCAATGTGTTTATGATATGTGGGGGCCCGCCAAATTAATCAACATTACTGTGTTTACAAACATGTTGTTGATAAACAAGTTCATACATCCTTCACGAAGTCGCTATAAGAATTTTTCACAACCAGGTTACCCTTAGAGCCTTAATATATACACAAAGGAAGCCAGAAATCCTATAAATTCTTTTTCGAAAGATGGTTAAATGGGCACCTGTAAGGGGTTAAAAACGTATAACGCTTCTTCATAAATTTGATTCTAGTAGGTATCAACAACCTCGAACAAACTGGACACCATGACATGGTACCAAGGTTAGTAAATATTAAATCCTCTATGTTGATGTTTGGCTACTGGCTAAGATTGTAAAAAAGAGGTAAATGAGAAGGACATTCTTGTCATCAACAAACCCGAGCGTGCCCAACGAAGGCGCCATATTTATTTGGTTACTGAACTCGAATAAAAGATGTTTGATCTGTAGGAATCCTCATAGATACCATAGAGCAAAACACAGTTAATCTCTCCCTATAAATCATTGAGACAGGAGTATATAATCACAACTTTATGGATACTACTCAGTGGTGATATTCAATAGACCTTATCCGGAACTCCCTCCTGGCTGAGCACAGACCTGCAGGTGGTACAAAAAGTGCCTGGGGCCAGAGGCTGTGACCCACAGTAGTAGGCTGGACACAGGGCTGTGTGTAAGATCTCAGTAGCCTATCACTTAGATTTATCTGTAACTGACCATGGATAATTAGAATTAAATACTCTCATCTGGATAACAATGTCAGCAACTGAAGCCAGACATAGAAACAGTGAGCTTTAATGAAATCCCAAATCAAGTTCTCAGAAAAAATAGATCAGATTGCGGATGTGCCAATCATCTCCTGATTATGAACAAGATATGTTTATATCATATCGTATATATATATGTTTATTACATTGAGAGTGTTCGACAAAATATCAATTATATCTTTCAAACATAAGACAGGGAAATATCTAGTTTATATCAACCTCACTGGCAGATTTAAAATATAAATATTAATACTGTGATCTTAAAGAAGTTTTGACATGCTTTAGACAATTTGTTTTTGAAGCTACCCCTGGTATAGTGAAATATCCTGTGGTTAGATGCGCCATTTTACAACAGAGAAAGGCAATCCATCTGCTTTTAAGGGTAATTCAGGAACTCCTTCACTCGTTCTGTTAAAAAAATAGTGGAAAAGGAGGCCATTACACAGAATGTAGCTGACTTCTATACGAAGTAAATCTATATAATATGACCAGGGAGTGTTGGAGCAGGCATTGTTTGAACCACCAGCAGGCTTGACCTGCCAGATGGCTCTCATTAGTGGGCAGTTCGGGAGTAGATCAATTGAACCCAGGACCAAACACTATATATCCATGTGGTTGCTGTGAATTAGCAGTGAACTGGGAAGATAAAACCATATACTGAGATAATTGTAATCTGTGGTATCACAAAACCTATATATCCATGTGCTCAACAGACTTAGAATATTTTGGCAACAACAGCCAGAATTTTTACTGTTTTAAACGTTTAATCAAAATGTATCTCATCGTTTTCACTGTTATTAACTTAGATCGACATAGGAACCAAATTCACTAGAACAAGTTAATGAAACTGTTTTTTTCTGCCTCAGTACCAGAGCAGCCCTTTGAACACTAAAGCCAGTGTCTGGCAGCATCTATAAATCTTCAAATCAAACAACAGAATGTTCAAATACTTCTGAACACAGTGCGGTCGCTTCTTACAAATTAGTACCAGAATAAAAGGAATACTTGGCAAAGTATTGTAATAAATGCAAATGAAATTAATACCAAAGGGAAGCCAGGACAACTAGAGCAATTCATAAAATATCGGACCTCATCTTCATATGTGAAACCAAACGTAAAAGACTATTAGTGAAATTATAACAGCAGTTTTTATCAAGTTTGTCGTTTCACGAACCCACCGACCCTAAAAACTGGAAAAAATTATATAAAAATAAAAATGAAATTTCGACATTTTTTTTTTGTCGGCCACGTCAACGCGACAGTCTTCCAAATATTATTTATATCAACATTATCCCAAGTGTTTCTGCCAAATTTTCGTTTAATTTTTGTTTGAAATATTCCGACAATTGTTTGATTTGACTTCTGCGCTTATTGCTAATTTCGGTAACAAAACAACCGATTTGGAAACCCCGGTAACCACGACAACGACGCGGCATGCCATTGGCTGGACAGACAAGATTTTGTATAATGAGCCTTATAACGGGAAATGCAAATTGTCAGGGTTATTTCGAACGATCTCAACTTGGTACTTTTGATACTGAATTCGAGGCTACGGCCGTCAGACACGGACTCTGGTAATGGAATCCTCATTGAGAAAAGAAGGAAACACGCATTTCTCCACAGGAACATTTTTAATATATATTAAAGCGCTTTTTGTATTGCGTTAACTCTGTCATCACTAAGCACGTGGTTTCGCGGGCATATATAAAGGAACCAGTTTTGAGACCGTTGTGCCGGAGATCGATCGTTGCCATTTGATATAACAATAAAATGATCCCATACGATTTGTGGATCTTTATAAAAATATATGTCATGTCCGCAGTCGAGGCTCAATATTCGTTTTTCATTTCAAATTCAGTTCCGGTTCAAACTGAATACATTAAAAGCCATGTTGAAATGCATTGCTGGTTGATTTGAGCGGACCGCTTAACCTCTGACCCTTGACCTCACCTGTTTTCGAAAAAGCGTCCTCAAATCTGCCCTGCTGTGAACTCCAAACCTACAGGTCATTTTCGTGGTTGATTTTTTTACTGTGGCATTAAAAACACCGCTCCTTATTACATTTCGGAATCGATATCTATTCAGTAGCCGAGTCATACTCTAAGATCCGGTTCCAGTATTGTTCTTGTGCAGCCTAAGTCACGAACCTTTTCATATGGTGATAGGGCATTTGCATGTGCCGCACCATCAAAGTGGATAAGTTATCAGCCAGTATTAGAGATGCTGAATCCCTCAAATACTTTAATCAAAGTTGAAAACATATCAGTTTGCGTGTACTTACATGTAATGATTCTAAATATATAGGATTTTAGTTTATATTATATCGTGTGCTATTTTATGTAATGCGCTTTGAGCGGTTTTATTACTGGATATGTTGCCCAAAATAAATAAATATGCTTATGCTTCATGCTTATGATTTCTCAATGGGATACCTTATATCAACTGGTGACAACTAGCAAGGAGTGATATATGAATACACACATACATTTTTTATACAATATAGAAAGAAATTAATTTAGCCTGCTTATTCATATCTATCTATCGATGTAAAGATGTCTCTCTCTCTCTCTCTCTCTCTCTCTCTCTCTCTCTCTCTCTCTCTCTCTGATGAACTGTTGTATACACCAACGTATATATCAGGTTACTAATGCTCATGAATACACAGTGGATCATTATAAAGAAGTTCGGTCTTAGAACAATACCTGCCTTGTGTTGTATGTAAAGTTCTCTATCGAGATACACAATATCCGGCGACGAGGATATATCACGAGCACGGAAACACGTTTAATAACAGAGGAAAAAGATCTTTGACAGACTAACCGAGCGACAATGTCAATGGTAGGAACGATCACTGTCATATACGCCCGTTCTAATCCTTATGACCTACAAAGCTACCCCGCCAGCATGCAACAATGGCTGCCCATATAGTTAAAGTAGATCCATTTGATGAAGCGCAGGACACCTGGCCCTCTTACCTAGAAAGAGTGGATCAGCTTTTTTTAGTCAACGACATCGACGATAAAAAGAAAGTACCGGCTATCTTGTCATTCATGGGTGCCAAAACGTACAATTTACTGAGACGTCTAATTGCCCCTGAAAAGCCAGCCGAGTGCACATACAAGCAGATCACCGACGTGCTGGGTCAGCAGTATGCCCCGAGGCCGTCGAGGCCGATACGAGCTCAAGCGACGAAAGCAGCAACGATGAGCCTGATGATGAGTGTTGCATAAAACTTCTGAATATCAGAAGTCAAACCAGTAAACCAGTTTGGGAATATCCCTAAGTTAATGACTAAAAAATGAAAATGGAGTTGGACATTGGATCAAAAGTATTCCTGACAATAAACACTCCAAAAAAACTGTATCGCTACTACAGACTACCAAGGACTTACAGGAGTACTGTGCTACCAGGACAATATCTTAGTCACTGGCAAAACCAACGAAGAACACCTAAATAACTTAAACAAAGTTTTAGAAAGACTTCAGGGATATGGATTCAGAATAAAGAAACAAAAATGTGCCTTCCTGAAACGTTCACTGACCTATCTGGGGCATGTTATCGATGCCGAAGGTCTTCATGCCTCAACGAAAAAGATCAAGGCCATTATAGATGCAACGAAGCCAGTCAGTGTCTCCCAGTTGAGATCCTTCTTGGCATGGTCAACTATTTTGCTAGATTCCTACCGAAATTGTCATCAAAACTGTACCCACTGAATAAGCTGCTTAAGGAGGAAGCCCAGTTAAAATGGACAAAACACTGCGACAAAGCATTTAAAGAAATTAAAGAGGCATTGACATCGACCAAGGTCGTCACCCATGCATTACAATCCAGAATTGCCCATACGGCTAGCGTGTGACGCTTCAGCATACGGAATCGGAGTCGTTATCTCACACGTCAATGATCAAGGCGAGGATAAGCCTATCGCATTTGCATCAAGAACTCTAGGCAAGACAGAACAAAATTATGCGCAGATCGAAAAAGAAGCGCTAAGCATCATATTTGGATTGAAGAAATTCCACATGTACCTTTTTGGAAGAAAGTTTACCTTGATAACGGACCACAAGCCTCTTGTCACGATTTTAAGTCCAAAGACCCCCATTCCAACCCTGGCAACCGCACTTCTTCAACGAAGGGCACTACTACTCTCAGCCCACAACAATGACATCATGTACAGAAAAACGAAGGATCACTCCAACGCAGATGGTCTCTCGCGTCTTCCTTTTAGCAGAAACTCCAGATAGAAAGTCTGACAGTGCCCACTTGTTTCAGCAATCACAGATTAAAAAACTGCCAGTAACAGCAAAACAAATTCGCAGAGAGACAGCAAGAGCCAGAACTCTTTCAAAGGTATTGGCACTCGTTCAAAACGGCTGGCCCAATGACTGACATGTAGAGGATCTGACACCGTATGTTTCAAGAAAAAAACGAAATCACCATCCAACAGGGATGTCTCATGTGGCCGTGGGGCCTCCGAGTAATCGTCCCAGTGAAACTGAGACAACCAGTGCTTCAAGAACTTCACGAGGGACATCTCGGAATTATTAAGATGAAAGCGCTGGCTAGGAGCCATGCACGTTTGGTGGCCACGCCTAAATGATGAAATCACAAGCACCGCAAAAACATGCAGCGAGTGTCAGAGTGTACAACCAATGCCGACTGCGGCACCTTTTACATCCGTGGGTTTGGCCGACAAGACCATGGCAAAGGATCCACATATATCTTGCCGTCCATTCATCGGTGAAAACTTTCTTGTTGTCGTAGATGCGCACTCAAAATGGCCAGAGGTGGCTATTATGCAGTCCACCTCAACCAAACAAACAATCCAAGCCCGTAGATAAGTGTTCGGTCGCACTGGACTCCCTGAGCAAATTGTTAGCGATAATGGGCCTCAATTCACATCCGAAGAGTTCGCAGATTTCATGAAAGCAAACAATATCAAACACATCAGATCAGCACCATATCACCCTTCAACAAACGGGCTTGCAGAACGGTTTGTACAAACACTCAAACAGGGTCTGAAAGCAGCCAAGGCTGATCTGACAACAAAATCCAAACTAGCAAAATTTTTACTGGCGTATCGCAACACGCCACATTCTACAACGAATGAATCACCCGCCATGCTGTTCCTCGGTCGACAACTCAGAACCCGGCTTAGTGCCTTCATACCAAACCTACAGAACGACACTTAAACAAACCGGTTCTATGCTGACCAGAACAGCAGAGACACTTCGATACTAACCAGCATGTATTTGTAAGAAATTACAGAGAAGGAGAGAAGTGGCTTCCAGGCGTGATCACCAGGCAGACAGGGCCCGTATCATATGAAGTGAGGATGGGAGACTCACGGATTTGGAGGCGACACGTAGACCAGTTAGAACCTCGCCCCAGCCCTTTTTTTCAGCCATCGCAACCTTTTTTAAGGGTTTCAGACCAATTTATGAGGCCCCTTTTTCAGCCATCGCAACCTTTTTTAAGCATTTCAGACCAGTTTATGAGGCCTAGAACCCCCCCCCCCCCCCGGACCATGGTTGCTCAACGTAATAACGTAATTTAAACTATTTATCAACGCTGAATCAACGTCAATGTCGGCTGGGTACATGTCTCTTCAGCATGTGAAAAACTACTTAATTGTAAATGCATACGCTAGAACGGTGAGCTGATTGTTTTGAATGTCCACCCTAGGTCACGGCTCGGACACAATCAGTTCATATAGTCTCCATCTCTCAATTATTGTTTTAGCTCATGAGACCGATTTTGATGATGAATTTATCCACGTGTTTATGTTTTTCACGTGTAAATATTTACATGTAGAATCTACCTATTTTTCACGTGAAATTTACATGAAATAAATCATGTGAAAAGGTACACCTATACTCTTCACATGTCTTCACGTGTAGTCCGGCAGCCAAAGGTCATTTTTAGCTAACCTTGTTTTTTCCTTGGATAGCTTTTGACAAAATATGTAAAGACTGCATGAAAGTCATGGAGGCGGGGGTGGGGGGTCTTCAAGTACGACTCAGCTGTCTGTAATGCTTGTACACACCGCTCTAATCATATAATCATATATAAATATTTTTGAGAGACCAGTTTGTTTTCCATGCATGTTACAGCTTTGTCCGTTCGTATGTACACTCTTCATTTATCATGCAAGTACCTTTAATATTATATGCAAACATATACAACTGTTACATTTGCCACGATTAAAGATGAATTTCCGTAAAGGTGCCATTTCGATTTAAATGAACCCAAATAATGCTCACATAATCCCCCTTCAACTAAGTAAAACTCGCCTAAGTGTGAGCACGACTTAATTTATACGGTGGTTTTCCATAAGTGCGTAGTGCGTATCCGTAGTCCGCATGCGTAGTCATTATCCGCAAACTTCGTTTTCCATAAAAGTACGTATGCGTAGTCTGTACCCCGCGTTGATATAGGTGCTTGATGACTGAAGATTTTATTTCTTTGTAAGCCGTTTCACCGTATACTCATTGTACATTTCCAAATATTAGCAAAAAAAGTTTGTTGAATTGTTTTAATATTTAAATATTATATTTATATTCTTATAAAGAATCTTTATTATTATTATTTCACATGCGAATCTGATGTTTACCGCTCAAACCTTTGGAAAACCCGTGTATGCAATATTCAAATAAATGCAATATTTTTGGTTTGCAAAAGACTGATATCAGAAATGACATTTATACAAGTCACGTGGAAATAGAGATTGTTCATACAGCACGGCCTGAATGGAAAAACTATGTTAAACCTGAAATTGACAAGGGAACTGGAATGTGTAGTGCGCAAAAATCGCTCCCGGCAGCGTGCGGATACGGACCACGCATCCGATCTATGCGTGCGGATAAATGGAAACGGCCCAGTTAAAATGACTACAAAGCGATTTTTGCGGACTGGGCCTACACATGCGGACTTCGTATACCGAATACTGATACGGACTACGCAGTTATGGAAAAGCACCTTAAATATGCGCATATGGAGCAAACCCCCTAATCAGCACTTTAACGCCTGGGGGCCTGGACAGTCGAGGGGTGACCCGGGTTCGATTCCCGGCGTGGCTATGAGAGTGCTTGGGTTGTAGTTGCCCGTCCCAGGCCGGTGGTTTACTCCGGGTTCTCCGGTTTCCTCCACCTCTTTACACTACCGAACGCCACCACCTGAGCCATGGAGAGTGCCTCGATTAGTTGTAATGACAATTTGTATAATCCTTGTAAAATAAATATGTTTAAATAAAGGACGTGCTTATTTCCACTCCCCTAGGGAGTGGAAAATAAGAGGTGCTTTTTTCCCACTCCCCCTGGATGTTTAAATAAAGAATACTTATTTCCATACCCTATATATATAAAAGAAAGGTTAAATGTTTGTTAGTTAAGAAATTCACTTTCATCAGCCATGTAGGCCGTATAGAATATCATAGAAGTTGGTTGTTTATCTTACCTTTTATGTCCAACACTGGTGACAACAGTCTTATTATTAGTCTTACATGTATACATTCTATGCATCCTTGTAATTCTAGTTTTTCTTTCAGACAAAGTTCACTTATTTTGACACCACAGTCATGCCATTGAAATTATTTTGGATAAAATCAGCTAGTGGTGGGATAAATTAATGAAGTTGCGAACTAGTGTATAGTCCTGTGCCACTGTCTAGACTTTACCCGTACACTTAGCCAAGACCTGACAGCACTGGTCTGGGCAAATGGAGACACAGACTCTACTGTGACTGGCCCTACTGATGAGGTGCTAACCATCAACTGATAAGGACTGAGCCAGGAAACAAGTGTTGTCAAAACATTCCCACCCTATTTGAGCTACTGAAAGCTTATATGCCTAATATATAAAGCTATACAATTATGAAACAAACTAATTGACAAAATGTAACTATTTGCAGAAAAATATACATTTTTATTTGTCTTTACAAATCTGGCCAGAAATTTGAATGTAAGTGAACTGCAAATTTTACTCATTTGAATCATATATGTTTAAAATTATGTTTAATACAGTTAAAAATTTCACTTTTAAATGCATTTCAATGTGAAAACTTAAATCTGTTTAAGTGCACACATGTAAAACTATATATATATGTAAACTATATATATATGTAAACTATATATATATATATACATATATATATATATATATATATATATATATATATATACATATGCCCAAAATGTCTCAATATTATAGATTATAATGCACACTCGCTGAAAATCTTTGAACAATAATTACTGGTAATATATAGACTTGCTTATTTATAACTGAAAAAGACTGAAACATATTTTTGTGACTTTTTTCCCAGAATACTTATACACTTCACCAGCCTTTACCATGAGGGGGAGTGGAAATAAACATCCCTTCATTCCACTCCCCCAGGGGGAGTGGAAATAGGAGGAGTGGAAATAAGGCCTGCCTTAAATAAAACGCCAAGAGTTCTGCTTATAAAGGAACCAGAACGCCTTTGAAAGACACATATGTTTGGTCACGACTTGGTCCCGGTTTGGTCCCTGCTTTTCGTGTGTGGTTACCAGGCTATCCATTTCCTTGCAAAGTCGCAATAGAGAAAGAAAAAGAAAACTCTATGATTGGCCATATTGAGTAAATCAGTTAAAGAATTCCGCCTGCTTTTTAACATTTAAAGTTCCTCAATAAAAATATCTAAATACTGCAGACACGATTCCCCATTTCTAAGATTACGACATCGTCCACACGACCTCTTTTCGGCATTGGATACCACCAAGCTGAATTGCCGAAAACTAGCTGATCGTCATGGTATGTATATAGCTATTTAACGGAATGAATCTGACTGCCTCCTCGAAGCGAGAAAAATATTGATTTGATAGCACTCATGAATTACTGAAATATTTATTTATTTTGCTTAGTAATAAAGCATTCTAACGATACACATTTCGGATTTGCCTCAGTTTAACCAGGCCTCATTTAACACTTAACAGGTGTCCTTTTCATATACCATATTATATAATCCATTTCACCACCTGCTGTCCACCTGTTTTTTGTAGATGATTTACTTAAAAGTTTATATTTTTCAATATTTTCCAAGTAAACAACATATGGAATGGACAACCTAATATGGCAGTTAAGAATTTTACAATAAATCCCCCGTTTATGTTTCACAACATTTTAGTCTCTTTATCATGATCTGGCAGATATGGTGTGTCCCTCCAAAAGTAGCCATCTTTGTTTTAGCTTGTTATATTTTTTAGAATGTTTACATGAGATCATCCAATCAGCAGCTGTCAGTTGAGGCTGTTTTTGCATGTGACCAATGACCTTGACCGCCATAAGTGGGTCTGATATGTTGTAAAATGTAGACTGATTTCTCATATTTTCAGAAAATTCTGTTACTCAAATATGGCATAAGGTAGGAATTTAGTTACCTAGTTGAAAATTAGGTTCTGTAATCCTCTCCTCTACACTATAGTTGTTTCCCTTGAAATGTACCTAATAAAAATTTTCATAGCAAAAATCAGGTGGACATGAGGGGATGAAACGGACTATAGTATATTACCGCTGACACTCTATCTGGCCTCAGCCAGTGGCGGATCTAGAAGAAACTGTTGGGGGGGGGGGGGGCGACGGCTCAGATTCTAGATTGCATTTTGGTCGAGGGCGCGTAGCGCCCGAGGGGGGAGGGTGTGGGAGGGGGTTTCCCACTCACACGGTGAGGAAATTTTTTGAAGATATGATGATTAAGACATCAAATTTGAGCATTTTAACCAGACATTTTTCTTTCTGATAAATTGGATACAACGCAAAAGTTATAGAATATAGGACTAAATCACTTCTGGTTGTTCTATTGAGGGTGTGGGAGGATTGTCCCCCTCACATGCATGGTGAGGAAATTTTTTGAAGATACAATGATTAAGAAATCAAATTTGAGCATTTTTGGGCACATAAACCAGACATATTTTTGTTTCTGATAAATTGGATACAATGCAAAAGTTTTAGAATATAGGACTAAATCACTTCTGTATGTCTTGTTGAGGGTGTGGGAGGGGGTGTTCCCCTCGCATGCACGGTGAGGAAATTTTTTGAAGATATGATGATTGAGAAATCAAATTTGAGCATTTTCGTGCACTTAAACAGGACATTTTTGTTTCTGATAAACTTGAATCAAAGCAAATGTTTGGAATATAGGACTAAATCACTTCTGCATTTCATATTGAGGGTGTGGGAGCGTGTGTTCCCCTCACATGCACGATGAGGAAATTTTTTGAAGATATGATGATTAAGAAATCAAATTTGAGCATTTTCGCACACTTAAACCAGACATTTTTGTTACTGATAAACTTGATACAAAGCAAATGTTTGGAATATAGGACTAAATCACTTCTGCATTTCATATTGAGGGTGTGGGAGGAGGTGCCCCCCTCACAAGCATGGTGAGGAAATTTTTTGAAGATATGATGATTAGGAAATCAAATTTGAGCATTTTCAGGCACTTTAACCAGACATTTTTCTTTCTAATAAATTGGATACAAAGCAGAAGTTTTAGAATATAGGACTAAATCACTTCTGTTAGTCTTATTGAGACATGGTCAGAAAATTTTTTAAAGATATGATGATTAAGAAATCAAATTTGAGCATTTTCGGGCACTTTAACCAGACATTTGTGTTTCTGATAAATTTGATACAAAGCAGAAGTTTTAGAATATTGGCATAAATCACTTCTGTATATCTGAAAGGTTCTAAATATTAACTGTTTGTCACCGTGTAATACCTAGAGACTTGCTGGTATTTGAATGGTCCTAACACTGGTGTAGGCCGACTGGATTTTATCTTCCAGTGATGCCAGTACAAGGACTAGCTTCAAGTTGACACAGTAGCGGAGATATGACTTTAGCATTAGCATATAGCATTTACTCATGTGACAAGTTAATATTCCTGGTACTTTGTACCTTGTGTGTTAAATGCAGTGCTGATTATCTTGAATTCTTGATGTTATGTTTCACTGTCAAGAAGTTAACAAAGACAAGGTAAAAAAGTACCTTATCCCAGAAAACATTGATACAATTTGCAATTTTCATGAGCCCGAAAAAAGTTCTAGGGGGGGCGATCACCCCCTGTGCCCCCCCTTGGATCCGCCATGGTAGAGCTACGGTCTGTACCTTACACCATATATATACCATGATCTAGTGGTACATAGTATGGGGGTAGGAGTTTTCCCTGCAGACCTTTCCCTTCCATAAGAAAGCTTTGCAGAATTATAGAATCCCTCTAGTCCTAGCTTCTAGCTCTTACTACGCTACGCTGTGCGAGAGCCCTAGAACATGATTTGAGGAAACTGGAGACATTCAACATGACAATTAAATTCTTATATTTCGTCTAAAAATGTGTTATGCGTTATAAAATAAAGATATTCTTATTAAATGCGCATATAACATACCACTTAGACAGTGTTCATCCACGTTAAATGTTGATTAGAAGAATATACATTGTCCTGATAAACGGTGATACGCGGGGAACAATGTTTGCTCTGGGTTTTCCCCGAGCCACGGCTGGCCGGCAGCCGCCTGTGTAACCAGTGGTAATGGGCCGTGTTGGCTCTGCGAGCATTGTTTCAGATTCTGAGACAGTTTCAAGCACCAGGGTTACAAAGTTTTAAAAGTGAGTCTTGTTTATATACAAAAACATAATATTTAGCTGAATTTCTTGGTCATTCGAATAAAGTACTATATCTGCCTTAGATTACTTACAGTTTCCTTGTCATAAATGCAATATTTGATTTTATAATTATTTTTTACCAACAAAGGTTTTAAGTTCTCCAGTTTACTCTGAGCTTTTTTATGCCGCGGTATCCAGGATCCTGGATATCGCCTCATTTAATGCAGTTAGAATCCTTCCTACACCAGTACCTCTACCTCAGGGCCCAACTGGACAATAACAAATCTCAATTGTGCCTTGACAAGCATGTTTCACTCCTGTAAATGCTTAGTATCTCTTTAAAATTGGTCTTACTTTCCTGGTATATCCATGACCACCATGATACTTATTTACATGTTGAGGTGTTGCATAATTCTTTTTAAACAGCTTTTTCCTCCCTCTCTTCAGATATTATCTGTGGTTCCCAGACTAAGTGGGGGTTTATGGGTGCAACCCCCAATTTAAATGAAATATATATGTTTTCCAATTACACCTGGGTTCCTAACCTAAGGGGGGGTTTGGGGTGCAACCCCCAATATAAAATAAATACATATTCATTTACTACATCATTAGTTTAGCAATTGACCTTCAGGTGGCACTTCAATAACTCAGGTTCAAATTAATCAGCACACCTCAATTCAGTATCTCAGCAAGTTCACTCAGTGAGTTAGGGTGTAGCACTAGTAAGCAAGAGGTGGTAGGTTCAAATCCAGGTGGTGCTGTACTAAGTCTTCTTTAGATAATTCAATGGTGTTCAGTGACAGGACAAAGAAATGCATAAGATACAATACAATGAAATGAAATAGAGAGCTAGATTAGGACAGTTTTTTGGTATGAATTTCCATCACTCCCCTGCCTGTAGGAAGGATTCTATAATTGCTCCGAAAGCTTATAAGAACTAGAGACCGAGCTGCACAGTGTGACTATTTGAGTATTTTCTGTCAGGGCTGTCGGAGCCTCCCAGAATTCCATCTGAGGCAACAAAACGCCCATTGAAAGGCTACCATTAGGATATAAAAACGCTTTATATGCCATAATCATTTTGTGTTTTATTATTTTTGCACCCGCTGTCATTGGTCTGATAACACTAAGACACCAACTCTCAGTGGGCTGATTACACTAAGTCACCCACTCTCATTGGTCTGATTACACTAAGACGCCCGCTCTCATTGGTCTGATTACACTAAGACACCCACTCTCATAGGTCTGATTACACTAAGACACCCTCTCTCAGTGGCCTGATAACACTAAGACACCTGCTCTCAGTGGCCTGATTACACTAAGACACCTGCTCTCAGTGGCCTGATTACACTAAGACACAGGCTCTCAGTGGCCTGATTACACTAAGACACCCACTCTCATTGGTCTGATTACACTAAGACACCCTCTCTCAGTGGCCTGATTACACTAAGACACCTGCTCTCAGTGGCCTGATTACACTAAGACACGTGCTCTCAGTGGCCTGATTACACTAAGACATGGGCTCTCAGTGGCCTGATTACACTAAGACACATGCTCTCAGTGGCCTGATTACACTAAGACACGTGCTCTCAGTGGCCTGATTACACTAAGACACGTGCTCTCAGTGGCCTGATTACACTAAGACACGGGCTCTCAGTGGCCTGATTACACTAAGACACCCGCTCTCAGTGGTCTGATTACACTAAGACACCCGCTCTCATTGGTCTGATTACACTAAGACACCCGCTTTCATTGGTCTGTTCTTGGCCCTTTACCAGAACCAGTGTAATCAGGCCACTGGAAGCATTAACCTAATTAATTAAACTTATATTCTGTGACATTGCAAACAAACTAAATCAAAATAAACAGACAGATGTATCAGTAATTTTTTAATCTTTGATCTTTGAAATTGTTACAGTGTCACTGGCAAGATGACTGATTTGCAAATTTTCTCAGTGACTGCACCCAGTCAGTAGTAGTTGATGGAAAAGGCTTCAACTCAATGTATGTCACATCAGGAGTACCACAGGGATCCTCAGCATTATGTTTCACAGGAATATTGATAATGTAACTGCTAGCACTAATTGTGTTGAACTATTTTCTTTAAAGTGATCTTTTCTATTTTTTCATGGAAATTTCAGAGAAGAATAATACTCCTGTTTTCATATCATGATTAGCATTTCTCTGAGCAAGTAAGATTAGATGCAGAGAGTTAGAATTAAGGTGTTTTATTTACAAAATTTTCTCTTTTTTTTTATTTTAATTTTATTGCTTCATTTGATTGCATATAATGTAATGACTGTCAACATATATCTCTGGAAAAGCTGCAAATATGATGTAGTAGCAGTAGTAGTAGTTTATTATGTGACCAGTAAGCAGATGTAAGCTATAGATGGTGCTATCCATGTTGGACTACTGCTAGAATAGTATTTTCACCTTTACTGTTCTATTTCTTGATTACCTATTATCATGCACTGTATTACACAGAGTGAACAATAAACCTTGGGACTCTTTTTATTTATTTTTGGCATGTTTGTGTTTTTTTTTTTCAAATTTAGGACTCACAGGTGCAAGTCATATGTCACTGTATTAACTCTTAATATCTGAACAATCAATATAAATATTGCCTTTCACCATCAGATAAAAGTAATTCAGCCAGAAGTTCGTATTATCTCTGTCATCCTACAAATTAAAAACAAGTGGCCCATGGGCCATGAAGAACAGCTGAATTTGACATACAGGTGATACATGTATTAATTATTGAATTTATGATCTGGTGAAAGATATTTGTTAAGGAACCCTAAACAATGGACAGAATGACTTCCAGAGTGCTCTAAATCATGCTTTTTGTCCATAGTCCTTAGACAATTTGCAACAGTGACCTAATTTAGGGTTTCCAAGAAGATTTTACCAGGACCTCCCATGATGCTAAGTCAGAAGTTTCTATGTCCATCTGCTATGATTCAAACCCATCTGACTAATAAGGTGCTAAAATCCTTTTCTTTTACACAGCTTGCAGAATATAGGTCACAATGACCTTATTTAATGTTTCCAAGGAATTTGTACTGGGATATCCCTGGATCTTAATCAAATTTGGAGTTTCTAGGTCCAGCTGTAACAAATTGTGTAAATCTGACTTATAGGGTGCTCAAATCATGTTCTTTTACATATCTTGCAGACCATAGGTCACAGTGTCAGACCTAATTTTAGATGTCCATTGAGATATTACAGTGAAATCAATTTATATTAAGTAAGAAGTTTCTAGATCTATCATTTAAGATTTAGGCTCTGGCTTCTTGGGTTTTCAGTATTAGGTTTTCTGCTTATAGCTCAAAGAATAATATAGGCTTCATTGCCTAATCACAGGTGTTGAAGATTTGCCCAGGACCTCCTTGAATTTTATGTTAGAAGGTTTTAGGTCCAACCCTTATGATTTTTGCCTATCTGACTTTCACAAGGGCTAAAATAATGTTTTAAAACTCCCATCATATGACAGGAGTATCATGGTATATGCGCTGTCCATCCATCTGCCCCTCTATCAGTTAACTTTTAGTGTTGCTATGATAACTTACCAGGGCTTTGATGAATTTTCACGAAACTCACTGTAACTACTAACCAACAGATTACTAGTAGCTCCCCTGGTTTTGGTTATGGGCAACATCCACATATAATTAATAGGGTAATGGGTCACTAGGCTACTTTGTGGTGTACCTGTTATAACTTATGAACCATATGAAGGATTTGGTTAAACTCATCAGATTAAATGTTAATCAATAAAATGTTTCACCTAAGCTCAATTTCCAGCAAAATCCATGCCTATTTAATGAGGTCAGAGGTCACTGCACTTTTGAGGCACCTTGGTGACTTAGCAATTAAAACTCCTATGGATTTTCATGAAACTCATTATACATATACCAGTAGAGTGTCTCACCTGAATTACCTTCTAAAAAAAATCACACTTATTTAATGAGGTCAGAGGTCACCAGGTCACAACTGGTGTATTATGCACGTTTGCAGTTCTCTTTTTTTCTATAGCTCACATAATATCTAGGTAACAGTAACCTAATTTTATGTTTCCATGGAAATTTCTTCAGGACCTCCCTGAATATTATGCAAGCCTTATGGATACAGTTTGTGCTCCATTTTTTTGCCAGTAGCTTTGCAGAATATAATTTCATATTTCCAATTAGATTCACCAAGGAACTCCCTGAATTTTATGTTAGAAGATTCTAAGGCTATTGGGGACAATTTGTGCCCTGTCTGACTGCTCAAAATCATGCTATTGGCCAGTAGCTCACAGAATATAGGTCACCATGATCTTATTTTATGTTTCTGAGGAGATTTGCACAGGACCTCCTAAGATGTTATGTCAGAAGGTCATTCTAGGCCTTATAACTGATACAATTTGTGCCCATCTGACATTCAGGATGCTCAAATCATATTCTTTCCTATACCTCACAGAATATGGATCACAGCAATTTATTTCATGATTCCATGGAAATTTCCCTAAGACCTCTCTGGATATAATGTTAGAAGATTCTAGGCCTAATGGATACAATTTAAATTGTGCACAGTCTGAATGTCTAGGTGCTCATATTCCTGTTTTTTGCCTGTAGCTCGCAAAATATAGGTCAGCAAGAACTTGGTTCAGGTTTCCTGGGAAATTTGCCCAGAACCTCCCTGGATTATGTGCTAGAAGATTCTAGGCCTAATTATTGGATACAATTTATGCTCAAAATCATGTTTTTGGCCAATAGCTCTCAGAGTATATAGGTAACCATGACCTAATATTTTATTTCAAAGGGGATTTGTCTAGGACCTCCCGGGATGTATAGTTAAATAATTCTGGGTCTAACAGTACCAATTTGTGGTCTGTCAACAGCAGGATTGGTGATGGACAAATCACAATAGCTCAGATGGTTAACAGTCAGCTGACCCCCAAAAAATGGCAAACAAGTTCATGAAATATGTGAATAATCATTGTGAATGATTGCAAAAACTATCAGCTGAGTGTGATGACCCTTGGATCATATTTTCTCATCCTCTTAACAGCCTGGGTCCCCTAAAGGAAAGAAGAAACTCTCCAAGGCAGAGAAGGACAAACTGAAGAAAGAAGAGGCAGAAAGGAAGGCCAGAGAAGAAGGTAAAGGGTCATTTGAAATATCTTATTTAAAGCCACCTTCTTTTCTAGTGAACCTGTTAGCTTATGCTTATGAAATTCTAAAAATCTTCTACTCTGAAATCATTCAACCAAATTGTTCACATTGAATATTTCACAGATAAGATCTCTCAAGATTTTTGATAAAATAGTTGGGGTTTGATGAATTTTTTACTGATTTATAGGAATTTGAACTTAGTTATTTGGCCAAGTGAGCACATTGACATAACAAACTCAGAAATGACAGGAGCTAATATCAATAAATTTTGTGCAAATGTTGGTCACATGATTCATATTTGAAATTGCAATTTTTGTGGTTCTTCTACATCAACCTGGGTTTTTTTACAGAAAAATACCTCATAATTTTAGCCCCTTTCAGTTTAAAAATGTTTTATGATGAAACTCTCAAGCTGAATCATTTAATTTTTCACATGTATTATCCTAGGGTAGGGTTCTTTTAATTGTATAAGAATGGATTGGGTTTGTTGATTTTTGGTAGAGCCATAGAAAGCTGAAGTTGGTCTTGCGGCCATTAGTAACCTATTTCAAACTGAGGACTGCAATAGTCTCACTCTGCAAAACTGTTGTTTCAACCTCTGTAACATAGCATAAAAAGGATTCTTAGGAGGCTTTTTTTTTAGTTTACTTAGTTGATTATTGGCAGAATTATTTGATCTTTAACAATGAAAGGACTACATCTTTCATTATACTAAACATTTGGATAAAAAAAATCTTATGGATATGTCACTTCGAAAAAAAAAAGCATTGTAGCCAGAGTCTTTCAGTATGTGTAAACAGATTTACCTACAGGCCAAGATTGTGTCTCTATCTATATATAGCTTGGCAGACTGCCACTTTTTTCAGGTTTGGAAACAAGCCAAAGGTCAGTCTTGATCTATTTATAGCTTTGACAGACTGCCAGCTGTGTCAGATCCTTGCAACAGGTCAAGAATTCACTCATTGTGCACCCAGGTACAGGTCAAAAGTTCACTCAGTGCAGCCAAGTGCAGATCAAGAGTTCACTCAGTGCAGTAGCTGGAGCTAGCAATTGGTTCCAGTTCACTCGGGGCAATTGTTGCTCCCTGTGCACCTGACTCAAGAGAAATTTGTTGTATTGGCCTGATATTTTGATCTGTCATTGCATCTTTGATGGCTTTCTTGATCACAAGACTGGTGTCACCACCTACAATGACTTTTGCACAGTGTATGTGCCTGCTTATTTCTCAAGAGGGATTTGATATATAAGCCTGAAATTGTGCATTTTTATACATATTGGATAGTTTTGTTGTATACAAGACTGGTAGTGCCACCTCGAATAATTTTTGCACGTTGCATATGACCCTGCCTATGTCTCAAGAGGGGTTTGATATATCAGCTTGAAATTGGGCATATGTATACATCTCGGATAGTATGGTCTTATACAAGACAGGTGGCGCCACCTACAATCATTTTTGTGTTGTGTGCACCAATGCCATTATAATGATCAAACAGATGTTTGTATTAGATCCTAATATTTTAATCGTATTCATTTTTTAAAAATTCTACACATTTCATAAATTTGCAATATAAATATCTTAAAATATAAGTTTATCCAGAATAATATATTGCATCAAGATTTATCTCTAGTTTGGCATATATCATGTTAAATTATGCATACATAAATATTTTGTTTTTTTAAATCATGAAATGTTTAAATTTAATTTGACAGAAAATTAATTTTGAACACTAAATCACTAGATTATTCCCTGGCTCACTTTTCAAAAAAAGTTTTGTACAAAGGGGTTATCATTTAATTGTATTAACTAAAAATAAAAGGAACAGTAAAATTTACTAAAAATTCTCTTTTCAAAAAAAGGTAAACACACTGTTCATAGGATGAGGGTAAAACAATATATTATGGGCCTCTAAATTGCTAAGGGGTCTTCAATTTAGTTCACTTATCAATTATTGCCTTTCAGTTTTATTCTCCATTCTATAACTATTGTATACAGTCACAATATTCTGTCAAAGATGTATATATCTACTAAAAGGGTTCATTCCATAAGATGTTATAAGATTAAGATTATTATATACCTGAGTATTTATTTAGACCAAGTTATTTTAAATCTTCTCATCCATTATTGTGCTAACATCTAAAGAGGGATATAAGGTGATGACTTTCTTTGTTAAATAACAGTGCAACTTCATCGTGTATGCTGTTTTTCTGTTCCTAGGTGAGAGCTATCAAGAGACCGAAAAGGAGTAAAATAAAATGAAAATGCACTAATGGAAATTACAGTTGAGAAACTTTAATCATTGCATAATATATTAGGGCTGTTGCAGTGCATCTAATAATCAATGCATTATATTGAAGCAAGTCATTAATCGAAAATCAAACACAAAATCAACTGTGCTTACAGGAAAACATGTGCCATGGTCAAAGTTGGGCAAAATTCTAGCTTCTGATATTACATTAATGCTAATAATTTAAAACAAATCTTATCTGATTTCTGGTATTCAAATAAATCTAAATTGAATGTAGTTGTATGCTTGAAAAAAGACTCTAGCTCAAACAGATACCATTTTAAGCAAGAAAATTTATTTCTTGCTGTTTTGAAAAATTTTGAAAACTTTTACAAATAACATAATATTGACCTAATTGTATGCTAAATATGAACAAAAACACAAGTGGTTTAGATATTAGGAAGTATGAAAATAGGTTTTCACTGCATTGTCAGCAGTTTTAATCATGGCCTTGGATTCTTGCCAAGAGTTGTATGTATACATAGACAGGCTCAGTCAAGTATACCATAGAAAAGATATCATGCTACCTACATTTCCCACTAATTCATGATGGGTTTAGTCAGTTTTAAGTGCTTTGAAAGTACAACAAGTCATGTTTGTGTGATTATATACTATAAAAGAACTGTTCAAAAGAAATTTAGTTAAAAAGAACAGTTTAGCAACTGTTTAGAACTAGCATAGCAACATATACAGCCTCATCACCATGCTCAGTTTCTTTAGAACTGTCACAGACACAGTTGCCCAGATCAATTTTAAATCTGACACATTTTCTGAGCATCATGACCCATAGGTCACTTTATTCTGACTTTGTCAATGTATTTTCACTCAGTTATTGTTATTGCAGAAGAAGCTAGGATACGAGCAGAGCAAGAAGAAAAAGAGAGGAAGGAAAGAGAAAAAGAAGAAGCAGAAAAGAGAAGGAAGTTAGAAAATGAGGTTGCATTGCTTTTTAAGAGATTTAGAATATGGCTATGTTCTCTTTTGCACTGGATACAGATCTATGATAAACTTTAAGTTGATAGAAACCACCTATTACAATTGACTACATTGCTCTACTGTGGTCTGGATGACCTTGAGCTTGCAAGAAATTAGATTTTGAAATGAATTTGTTTTCCATAGAACAGGTAAAATGTTAATGATGCTGCAGGTATTTCAACTGTGTGTATAAACTGTAACTAGAAATCTGCATTCTGTTAAATGTAAGCCCCCTCCATTCACTTATTTGGCCAATATTCCCAGATTCATTCAGTCATAGTAGTAGTAGTAGGCATCCTTCATTCTCTGAAGACTATGGAGTTGAGCCCTGGTTGGATTTTCTAGAACAGTGTCTTGTATGGCTGGTCAGGCCAATGCCACAGTGGGAGCCTAGCCCAAAGCGAGTACACAGGAACTCTGTCTGGCATTTGGCTTTGCTCTTCTGCCTTTTGGCTTTGGGTTGGAAAGCTAGGGTCTCCTAGAACTTGGTGAGGCCTTTCTGTACTGTCTGCCTCCAGGCTGTTCGTTCTGAGGCAGTGGATGCCCAGTTCTTTAGTTCAATATCCATGGCCTTCAGGTCCCTCTTGCAGACATCTTTGCAGAAAAGTTTGGGTCTACCTGTGGGGCTTGCTGCCTGTACCAGTTCACTGTAAAGTAGATCCTTAGGGAAGTGATCATCGTCATTCACTCTATGTGTCTGAGCCATTGCATGCATCTTTGTATATGTACCTGTCAATCCGTTGATGAACTCCAAGTGTGCTTTGTTTACATTGCCTGTGCTCCTACGCCCACATGCTGCTAAAGCTTGAAAGTAACATGACCGATTGTTTATCTGTAAATATCAAGCCAACCCTAGTTTAAAGCCTGTTCCTGTGCACACAGTGGTATCTATTTGCTGAATGACCTTTGAAACAACTGCTGTGATGTCTGTAGGCAACACCACAAATCACGTTACTGGTCATGTAACTTTTTTAAAACAAACGCCACAGGATTGCATCTGTTTGCCTAGAAGAGATGCATTTGCCTGTGTTAAAACTTAACTTGTATACTTTTGACACGGATGGGATCATTACAGAATGATCGAGCACATGAAAGTACTCTGAAGTTGGGAATTTCAGATATTCTGATCATCCTGCAACGTTTTCTGTCACATTTTTGTAAGCAGAGAAACCAAAGACATCGCCTTGATGGATGTAAACACATGCTGTGTTCAGAAACTCGCGAGTGATGTCACAAGTGCAAGTGTACCCGTACAGTGCAGCTGGCCTCACAGCAGATGCTTGACAATGCACAGAAATAGCACTAGAAAAAAAGTAATTCCATTTTGAATTTGACAGTACTTTGGGAAATGAATCTTGAAAGCTTAACCTAAAGAATATCTAGAAATTTGTCATGGCAAACATTTCTGTCACCTCGGAAATGGGTGCTGTCAGTTACTGTCAAGTGTATGGTACATCCATGAATTCTTCAGTTATCTTTGTCAGTCTCACTTTTCAATGGAAATCAACTATTTTTTGGCCAAATCTGTGTAACATGTAAGACATAAGTCAAGGAAAGTCATATACACTGCTTTATTTTGACAGAATAAAAATGATCAACAGTTGCTTGGATGAACTAAATCGGTTAATGGCGTGCTTGAAATTCAAACACCAAAGCTCATTTAAATATGTTAATGAACACGGCACAGATCAACTGGTATGTCGTACATTCTGGGGATTTCAGCTCTTCATGACAGCAGTGTTTGGCACTTTATCCTGCCAGCTGATGTCCAAGATGCAGAGGAGACAGCGCATGTGGAAGGCCATTCAGCTTAATGTGCTCCTGGTGGCCAGTCCTCGCTGCCACACGGCATGGTGTTCACAACACTGGCTCTGTAGACTGGGATCTTGGTGTGTTCAGTCAAATATGACTGTACATTTGTGAATATTCCTTGATGAAGATTGTGGATCTGGATCATGTGACAGATCCACACCAAAATCTAACTGATTCTTCATTGGCTCATTCCCAAAATGCCCTGAAGTTTCATGAGATTCTGTTCATGATTGTGTGAGTTATGTTGTGAACAAACACACTCACATACAATCACATGAACAAGAATGAACACATACCATCCTTGCAGACACCATTAACATGAACAGTTTGTGAGGTCTGTTATTATAATTCATCAAAACATTCATGATTCTTGGTACCCATGGAGGTCCTTCATCAGCTCATATGAAGAATGGTTTCATACTTTTACTTTTATGAACACATATCTTCCTCAAGTAGCTTGTATTACTTTGTTTTATGAATTTAGGAGAGAAAGAAACGGAAGGGACAGCTGCAGGAGCTAGATGGAATCTGGGAAAGCAGTCGAGCTTCACTGCTTACTGAACAGGCAGAGCAGAGGGTCAAGGCTAAGGTAGGTAGAACAGAGGGTAAAGGCTAAGGTAGGTAGAACAGAGGGTCAAGGCTAAGGTAGGTAGAACAGAGGGTCAAGGCTAAGGTAGGTAGAACAGAGGGTCAAGGCTAAGGTAGGTAGAACAGAAGGTCAAGGCTAAGGGAGTAATATCTTATATTTTACACTGGACCACAAATTGAACTTACAATCTACTGTGAGACCTGTATGCTAGTCAGATTATTTAGTGTTAACTAAAACTGGGCAATCCAATGTTTGCTTCTTGAAAATTTCAATGAGTAGTCCTTTTCCAGTATAAATTGACTCAGAATATCTTATTTCTTTTTTTAAGAGAAATTTTATATACTGTATAACAGTGCTGTTTAAAATCTTCATGACTTTGTAATCCTGTAATTTCTAACCAGTTCTTCAAAGTAGTTGGAGTGGAAGTTCACTGATTGGTTAACCATCTAACATTCTCCAAAAAAAACTGTATTAGCCTTTTTCAAGCTATGTATTTCTTTCTCTAACTCGTTGGTTTTTCTTTCCAGAGCAGTGCTGCCATTTTATACTTTTTTAAAAGTATTATACTTTTTTTTCTGAAAAGCTACTTTTTATACTTTTTTATACTTTTTTCAGGTGTAAATACTTTTTTATACTTTTTTTAGCTCAGCTGACTATAAGTCATCTGAGCTATAGGCGTGGTCATCCGTCCATTCGGATGTCAGTCCGTAAGACTGGCACGTTTCGACACCATTGGACCTACGAATCTGAAATTCGGCATACAGTTAGATGTCCCAAAATCTCCTACCATGCCAAAAATTGGGTCAATAGGACTTTGTTCCTTCAAGATATTTATGAAAAACCTCAATTTTTTATTAAAAATCTATTTTCACACTTCAGGACTGCCTAATATCCAAACCACTCATCTGTTTTTTTTTCATATTTACCATAAACATTCCTCTATATAGTTCGTATGGACAACCCAGAAATTAAGTCAATATTATATAATTTAAAAAAGTTATGGGCCCAAACATAATGGACTTTGTAAAAAATCAGGAAAGATATTTGGTCACTTAAGAGAAAAAGTGTTAAAGCTAGGGACTTTTTTCAGTAATAGAACTTTAGTTAATCAAAATTTAATTGTATACCAAAAATTAGATCATATCTGTTAAATTTTTTAAAATATTGGCAAAATTATAAAATTGGTACCTTAAATTTTGCCCAAGTTTGACCATGGCACGTTTTTTTCTTGTAAGAACATTTGATTTACTTTTCACAGTTGGTATATAGATTTAATCTGTTAAATTCTGAAATATGAAAATAAAAGCTTAAAAATTATTCTAGTTATTGAAATTTTTCTGAGGCTCTAATGTATTTACATTTTGAACCTCCAGACCAGCCATGTCTGGTCCCTACAGCCTTGTCTGGGTAAATGTATTAGTGATGCAACACTGCTTTTACAAATGTAGAATCACATGTGGCAACCCTGCCCTGCCCTCCCCCCCCCCCCCCCCCAAACCAGATATGTTGCATTACTTACTTTTCTTTAACCAATTGCTGTTTTTGATCCAATGTATACAACTTTTCCAATCCTGAATCAAGTGTTATTTTCAGATATATATTATTTTGCAAATTTAAAAAATATATTTTTAGAAAAAATAAATACATCTGTGTTTCTATTAAAAACTGTTTTCATACTTCAGGACTATCAAAACCACTCATCTGGTTTTCTTCATATTTACCATAAATATTCCTCTATATAATTCCTGTGTACATGCCAGAAATTAAGTCTGTATTATATAATTTAAAAAAGTGAAGTTATGGGCCCAAACATAATGCACCTTGTAAAAAATCAGGAAATATATTTATTCACTTAACAAAAGAATTGCTGATGCTAGAGACTTTTTTCAGGGATATTACTTCATTTAATCAAGATTCAATTGTATACCAAAATTATATCTGAATTTTGCAATATTTTTAAGTTATTAGCATAAATATAAAATCAGTACCTTAAATTTTGCCCAACTTTGCCCACGGCACGTTTTTTCCCTGTAAATACTGTGTATTTAATTTTCACAGCATGTACACATAAGGATTTAATCTGTTAAAATCTGAAATTTGATAATAAAAGCTGCAAAATTAGGCTAGTTATTGAATTTTTTTTTTTGGAGGCTCTTGTTGTATTCCCTTACATTTTCAAGCATTCCACTTTGGTCACTGTAGGTCATTCAGTGCAGCTCTCTATGCTCCCCAGGTAATCCCATCACTTGGGCAAGCCCTCTCTCTTGTTGAGCTTGATCAGGCTGTTTGCAGTTAATACCACAGGGAGCCTTTCTCTCTCTCCCCCCCCCCCCCCCTCCCCACCCCATTCTGTTGACAGACCTGTACTATAAACAAGATGAATCTTATAATTTCACATTTTATTCGGCTAGGAGCAGTTACAACAGAGACCGCTCCCCCCACCTACCCCTTCAATACACAGTATTAATAAACAAGAGGCAGCTTTTAATTTTAATGTTAAATAAATTCTTTTTGTTGAGACTTGGAAAATTTTGATTTTTTAAAAGAAAAAAATGTTCAGGAATTTAATTCTTATTTTCAAATTTGATAAAATATTAGGATTTAATGTAAGTGCTAACTGACAAGATTTAAGAAGATATAAATACTTTGTAGCATTTCATTCTTATCTCGTAAAGTTGGCCTAGGTGTGAATAACACTGTTAAATCAGGAATATTGGTCAAACTTTAGGATTGATTTATTACTAATATGGCCATATAATTAACTTTTGAAAACTTAATTCCCTTCACACACTATTTGTTTATGAAATGTAACTTTTAAATAACACTTACCGTAGGCCCATTTTTTCCCTTGGTGTATCACTAAATGGTTTCATGCCAAAAGTTTCATTTATTGTGCATATGCTTTAGCTCATGTCCATTATTCTATAATTTACAGAGTTTCATTTTAGCAGGGCCATTTTCTCTAAGCTTTCAAATGGTAATAAATATACATGAAAAACCAAAAGAAATAAAAATATTTTCAGTTACTAATATTTTCCAAAATTCAGCTGAGCGATGTGACCCATGGGTCCCTTGTTTAACAAAATAGCATGGTGAGATTGGGCTATCCAGTGGTATATCTAAAGATTAAAAGAGTTAAAATGAGATCTGACCATGTGCTTTCCCAGTGTCTTTGCAGGAATGTGTGTTCTCTGTTGTGTGGAGTTTATGCTAAACTGTTCATGGCTTACTGACAAAATTCCAGGTGCTGAAATGTCAGAAACTGGAGGCTCAACAAGAATAACTCCACACAACACTGTACACATAATTTCGAAAAAAAATCAAGGTAACAAATGCTTGCATATCAGGTAAGTTGTCGTGAATTTATACTTTTTTTATACTTTTTTTTTAACAATTTTGATACTTTTTTTGGTAACGAATGATACTTTTTTTTATAAATCTAGAGTGGCAGCACTGCCAGAGGCTTAACACATTTTTCTCTTAACTGTATCTTCTATTTCTGCCAAAATTGACTTTCTGATATCTGCTACCAGATCTCTCTTGAAGCCCTCTAGTATTTCTAACAACTTGTTCTCTGTTTAGCTGACCTGACTCTCCTCTGAATCACAGTCTAAAGTCTCAGCTGACAGTACCTACTTTATTTTTTTTTTAGACAACATTGGTGGATCTTCTCTTGACATATTTTATATCATATCATATATCACATCAATTTAATTGCACCTGTGAACTGGTCCAAGCTTGTTCACATTTACTTTAGTATCTTATTTCTTTATGCTGGCTACATGAATTGCCTCAATATATGCTACTGTTTTAGTGTTATGTATAGTATTATTGGTTGCTGATGGTGGATGGTGGCTCCTGCAATTTCTTTATTTCAGGGACGTTTGATGGTTAATTCAAAATTGATAAATAGCAATTATGTGTACAAATTTTAAATTTGCTTAAGAAATATAAGTTTTCACTGTTATTGTCATATTTTGTTTCCTTTCAGATAAAAAAATGTGTCATTAATGTCAAGTGATACTGTCAGTTGCTGTACTTGCTAATCAGCTGAGTATCATGATGTATGGGTCACTAAGTTTAATTTTAGATAAAAGTTATTGAAGTACCTGCTGTTTTTCCATTGTGTCAACTTGTGACTGTATTGTTGTCATAATCTAACGTTCACCACAATATCATTTAAAAAGCTACTACACTGCTGTATCTTACAGTGGGATCGGTACATGAGGTGTGATGGTTCCCCAGACCCAACAAACCCTGGAGAAATCAATGCATTTAAGAACTTGTGGGCAGAGGATCAGAACCGTGTACAGATTGAAGATGTCCTTGAAGACAGCAGGCTGACATTAGAGGTAGGCTCATCTTCCAGTAGACAGCAGGCTGACATTAGAGTTAAGCCCACCTTTTAGTAGACAGCAGGCTGACATTAGAGTTAGGCCCACCTTTTAGTAGACAGCAGGCTGACATTAGAATTAGGCTCATGTTTTAGTAGACAGCAGGCTGACAGAGTGAGGCTCATGTTTTAGTAGACAGCTGGCTGACATTAGAATTAGGCTCATGTTTTAGAAGACAGCAGGCTGACATTAGAGGTAGGCTCATCTTTTATGAGACAACAGACTGACATTAGAGGTAGGCTCATCTTTCAGGAGACAGCAGGCTGACATTAGAGTTAGGCTCATGTTTTAGTAGACAGCAGACTGACATTAGAGTTAGGCTCAACTTTTAGTAGACAGCAGGCTGACATTAGAGTTAGGCTTATCTTTTATTAGACAATAGACTGACATTAGAGGTAGTTTATCTTTTAGTAGACAGCAGACTGACGTTAGAGATACACCAACCTTTAAGTTGACTCATGACTAACATTAGAGTTAGGCTCATGTTTTAGAAGACAGCAGACTGGCATTAGAGTTAGGCTCAACTCTTAGTAGACAGCAGGCTGACATCTTTTTGTAGACTGCGGTGATCATTATTCCTGTATCATTCATCAGCTTGCTTGTTAGACATGAGCTGCAGGTTGATGATCTGGCAATCAGTAAAACATGAATTTAAAATTATAAATTTAAAAAACGATTATTTAAAGACACTGAAATTTTTTTGTATAAAATGTTTTCACGTGGTAGAAAATATTAATATGAAAATAATTTTCACAGTAATAAATTAAAATGTATTAATATTTAATCCCTTACACTGACTGACAGTTGTAACAGTACTAGGCAAGTGTTTCTCTTCTAGTTATAAAGTTAATTAGTTATACAAAATAGATAATGCATCATTAATCTGAAATCTAGATTTTAGTATACAATTGTCCTTGCAGTGGGAGCTGGTTATAACTTTGTACTAAGTTACCTGGCCTGATGTTGTATATGGAGTGTACTTGTGTCTGGTCTCACTTATTACATAATATGGCTGGGAGTGAAGCAAGGGCTTGATTACCTTTGATCATGTAGATATGGTGTGGCTACAGCTGGCTCTTATGTGATTTGATTGACCTAGACCTGCACAAATCCTTAGATAGACTCTTTATATCTAAAAGTAACTCTATATGCTGTCTAATTGTAACTGACATTGACCACTGGCTGATCAAATCAGTGTTGGACTCGAGTACTGGATCGGTAAGTATTTTCCGGACGCAAGAACTCAAGGACTCAGTGGAATTTTTGGTAGCTGGCAGGTGTTTTTTTTCTGAAGTTGAGGCATACCTTCTGACAAAGCCTTACTGCCAATTGATTGTGCATGGACTTGTGGTACTTTAAGCAGTGTTGCTAATGAAGACCACATAGAATTGGGTTAGTGTGTATGAAAAGGAGCTAATTAGAAGAAGCTAGACCATGTAGACACTTGATAAAGAGGAGGAGAACTTTGTATACAGTATGTTGTGAAATCAGGAGCCAATGATAAGATCTGAGGATTGCTGTCATGAAAGACAGCTTCCTAGATTTGGTGATGGGGGGATGGCTGTAATTACAGCCCAGATTGCATAGGTCAGCTTACTTGTAATTTATACTTTTAATATCTTGGCATGGTTTTTAATGGATATCTGTTATATTGATAACCTAAGGTAACCGTATGAAGACCAATCCTTTAAAAAGAAATACCATAACTTGTGTCTAAATTTCACTGACATAGATGCTGCATTTCAAAACAAGTTATTATCTCCTATCATGTTAATTTCTTGGTAGAGAATATTAAGGAATGGCATCTAGATATTGAGACTATATAATACTAACAATTATTTCATTTTATCCTGTCAAAAGGAGTTTGTACCTATATTTTGTAGTGATGTGTGTGATTAGTATTTGTTTGAAATCAGTTTGAGCCTTTAACACATGTTATTAATTTAATGTCAGGCAAGATCACAAATGATAACAAAGTGCAATGTTGAATAATTGGTTAATTTTCTTGCTATAAAGATATTTTATTTCAGCTGATTGAGGAGCTGAACAACATTTTGGCATGTACACCGCAAGAGGAACTCCTGGAAGAAGATGTCATCAGATATAACAATGTAAGTTTTACAGAACTTCTGTCAGATATAACAGAATACAGTATATAGGCCTGTTTTATCCTGTATTATAGGGTTTCATCACATTCACAGGTAAGACTTTTTCCATGATGATGTGCACCATATGCCATGATCCTCTACCACATTCACATCAGATGAGCCAGCATTATGGGTTTGCTGTCAAGTGGTCTTAGATAAGATACAGACACTCCCACAGAAGTGTGGAGTTACTTACCAGTAAAGATAATTGCTTCTTCCTTTAAAAATATGATATACAGTAGAACCTCAAATATCCGAATAGTTTGGGGGACATTTATTTGGAAATTTGAGGTTACAGATATATGAGGTACAGTACTTTTTGCAATACCATACATTCTCGAGAAATTTGGGATCTGAACTGATTTGGAAACAGTGTTTTCTGAAATAAATATTATTTTTCTTTACTAAATAATTTGAAACCACAAAATTTCAACAGCTTGAGTGAAAATATATGAATTTCACAAGCTGTCACATTGACGATTCGCTAGAAGTTGCCATCTAGCCTTGGACTGCACTGAACAGAAAACACTTTGGATTTTTAATTAGTGATCATCATCACTGGGAGAGAGCAGTGGGCCATAAAAATGTGGGATACCAGCAGGGGTTTCAGTAACACGTACATGCAGGGACTCCTATTTGACTGCTTAAATGTTTAAGCTATATCTTCTGAGGGCAGATCTCTTGCCAGCCCACATTCTGCCATGAAAAATATGGTGCTGAATGCATGTCTAGATTGCCAAGGTGCTGGCGCACAGCAGTTTGGTAACTAAGCTAGAAGACAACCGATGGTGCAGGTCATGAATAATAAATGATGATTATAAAATCAGAGCAACCTTTTCACAACATGCCATATTTATACTGCTGCACAATTGTACACAATCATAGTGCATGCGGACGATAACTGTTGGTTCTGAATAGAGGTCTTGCCAGGCAGGCTGTGAAGCTGGGTTTTTTTGAGCACCTAGAAAGATAGATAGGTCATAAATCTTAACTATTGGCTCTAGAAATGTCTTTCTTAATACAAGGGTGGTCATTGTAATGTCTCCTTTGACATAAAAAAAAAAGGTATCTGTGACCTATTATCTGTGAGCTGTGTGAAACAACATGATTTGAGTACCCTTTATGTCAGATGGACACAAGTGAAAAGTGTTTTAACGCCCAAACTTCTATAAACTTAGCATCTGGGGAGTTTCAAGTAAAATCTTCTTGCTGTTACCTATTTTCTAATGACTATGGGCAAAAAAACATACAATTTTGAGCACTCCAGAAGTCATTCTACCCATTGTTTAAGGATCCTAAATAAATATTTTTTACTAGATCATATCATCAATAATTAATACATGCATCACCTGTATACATATGTCAAATACAGCTGAGCATCATGACCTATGTGTCACTTTTTGGTAAATGCTACCATAATGATTGTTTGCATACGCTTATTATAGATAACTAGTGCTGCCATCTATGGGTACTAATGTATATGATTTTACATATATTATGGTTTGACGTATTTGTGTGATGTTGTTTTATTTAAGTGCTATATTAAACATTGCAGGTGAAGATCACAGGCTATGTACAGACTGTAGGTGTAGATCATTGATATAAGTCCCTGAATGATTTAAGTGGATAGCAAGTAACATCATGGTGCCGGTGTCCAGAAAAACAAGGCACAGAAAAATTTAATGTTCCAAATTTGTGAAACCTGACTGGGTATTGAGATAACAGAGCCAATTGATTACATGGAAAACTGAACATGATGAACTCTTACCAAAATGTTAGTCAGTATACCAACAGGAAAGCACAATGAAACAATCATGGAAAGATTGGGACAGTTGGGACAGTGTTACGTCTGTACACTTACAGGTGGTCGGATGAATGCATGCACCATAACAGCTAAGCCACTGTAGCTCTTAATGACCCATTAAACTTTATAAGACATGCTGATTGGGCCATTTGCTATTCTTCATGGGCCAGTAAACACAACTCGGCACGTTATCCTGGGAATCACATTCAGTAATTTGGGAAAAATATATATTTTCTGGATGTCAATTTCTACTTTTCGGTTAATACATTTAGAGGTAAATTTCGGTTCATTAGGCTAATGACCATATTGGCAATTGTAAGCTGGAGTGTCCTAGCGTGGGTTCTTGGTTGGCATTGTCTGGACTGTTGTGCCTGTTAAACAGGTGTGCCAGCCTCTGCATTTTACCTGTGGCTGCTATTACTCTCCAGTCTCTTTATATACTTCTCTTGCTTGCCCCCTGGCCAAGCCGGTGGCTAAAACAACTCTATGCTCTGCTTGGTGGCATCTGCGTCTTCAACTTCAAAACTTTTATGCCTATAGGGAGCGCCCAGGGAACAGGTCTAAGACCCTTCTAACCAGAGGGCTCAGAGGGCTTAATACATTTAGTTCAGTTCAGTTCTTCGATTTATATTTTTGAAAAACTATTTTCGGTTAAAAGAGAAATGGAAATTTGAGGTTCTACTGTATATCCTTTGATATTTCACACCAGATAACATAGTGTAAGTCTTGGGCAGTATTTATGACCAAATATTTGGAGAGTCTGTTTAGCATTGCAGACATTTTGGTACCCTTTTACAAGATGTTACCAGATACAACCATGAGAACTTTATAAGGGGTTCACAAACAAAGACAGGATTAAATAAATAAGACAATGAAATGTTGACAGACCGCTTATAAACACACTGTTGCAAGATATTATTAGGTGTAATAAGTAGAACAGTTTAAGACCAGTAATTAACTATGACAAGATGAAATAGGTAACAGTGTTAGCTTTAAAGACATATAAACCATGACATGATGTCAACAGGGGTAAATGTGATAGCTTTACAAACCTTATATACAGCTTGACAAGATGTCATTCAGGTTAACAATAGCAGCACAGAGACCTAGTTATTACACAGAAAATGCATCCAATATTTTTTTTTTAAATTGTGATTAATATTTTTTCAGTGTCAGTAGTAATTCATCAGTATATGCTGTCATTTGTCTGTCCTAATATAGTACTTCATCTGTTCACTGTATCAGTATTGTGAGTCTAGATTTTACTCATGAGTGTGTAGTCCTGTATAGATGTAATGTATATTTCTACTGACAGACCCTGTGGCAGCTACAGGATCTCCTGGCTGAGAAGCTTGACCGGGGCTCATACGAGCTGCTCCTGAAAGCAAGCAGCTTGGCAAATCTTGAAACCCGGAACCTGCAGGAGGTGAAGGCCAGTGACCAGATCACACTCTGTCTGTGGGGCAACCTCTCCAAAAACCCCAGGTATCACACCCTATGCTGCCACTTGGTACCTTGTTAGATCAGCTGAGTTTTATGTGTGACCTTTTCTTTTTTCATTATCTTTGAGTCTGATGGTCATTCCATCTGGCAATAGAGCAGAAATTGTACAGCAGTTACACCTGCAAAGTTCCAACACAGTGAAGTTTTCAAATTCATGGGGCAAATTTGCAGTGTGTACTTGCACACATTAAAGAAATAAAAGAACATTGTTTAATTGAAATGTAACATCTTAAACTCTCAAATTATCAAATTGCCTTACTTGGGTCAGTTAAACATGAAGTGAAAAATGTGCATACCTAATTAGGTAGCATGACTGCTATTTATAACAAGAGTAACAGTTAGGTGGAAGGTAACTCTTCCTAGCCTGGGGCAGGAAGGTAACTCATCCTACCCTAACAATAAGGGGGGGGGGGAGGTAACTCATCCTACCCTAACATAAGGGGAGGAAGGTAACCCATCCTACCCTAACAATAAGGGGAGGAAGGTAACCCATCCTACCCTAACAATAAGGGGAGGAAGGTAACTCATCCTACCCTAACAATAAGGGGGGGGGGGGAGGTAACTCATCCTACCCTAACAATAAGGGGAGGTAGGTAACTCTTCCTAGCCAAAAAAGTTTGGGCAGGAAGGGATCTTTTACCCAAACAGTAAGGTCAGGAAGATAACTCATCCTACCCTAACAATAAGAGCAGGAAGATAACTCATCCTACCCTAACAATAAGGGCAGGACGGTAACTCATCCTACCCTAACAATAAGGGGAGGAAGGTGACCCATCCTTCCCTTACAGTTAGGGCAGGAAGGTAACTCATCCTACCCTAACAGTAAGGGCAGGAAGGTAACTCATCCTACCCTGACGATAAGGGCAGGACGGTAACTCATCCTACCCTAACAATAAGGGGAGGAAGGTAACTCTTCCTAGCCTAACAGTTAGGGCAGGAAGTGAACTTATTCTATCCTAACAGTTAGGGCAGGAAGGGAACTTATTCTACCCTAACCCTTATCTTCCTCCCCTTATTGTTAGGGTAGGATGAGTTATCTTCCTCCCCTTATTGTTAGGGTAGGATGAGTTATCTTCCTCCCCTTATTGTTAGGGTAGGATGAGTTATCTTCCTCCCCTTATTCTTAGGGTAGGATGAGTTATCTTCCTCCCCTTACTGTTAGGGTAGGATGAGTTACCTTCCTCCCCTTATTGTTAGGGTAGGATGAGTTACCTTCCTCCCCTTATTGTTAGGGTAGGATAGGTTACCTTCCTCCCCTTATTGTTGGGTAGGATGAGTTATCTTCCTCCCCTTATTGTTAGGGTAGGATGAGTTACCTTCCTCCCCTTATTCTTAGGGTAGGATGAGTTATCTTCCTCCCCTTATTCTTAGGGTAGGATGAGTTATCTTCCTCCCCTTACTGTTAGGGTAGGATGAGTTACCTTCCTCCCCTTATTGTTAGGGTAGGATGAGTTACCTTCCTCCCCTTATTGTTAGGGTAGGATAGGTTACCTTCCTCCCCTTATTGTTAGGGTAGGATGAGTTATCTTCCTCCCCTTATTGTTAGGGTAGGATGAGTTACCTTCCTCCCCTTATTGTTAGGGTAGGATTAGTTACCTTCCTCCCCTTATTGTTAGGGTAGGATGAGTTATCTTCCTCCCCTTATTCTTAGGGTAGGATGAGTTATCTTCCTCCCCTTACTGTTAGGGTAGGATGAGTTACCTTCCTCCCCTTATTGTTAGGGTAGGATGAGTTACCTTCCTCCCCTTATTGTTAGGGTAGGATAGGTTACCTTCCTCCCCTTATTGTTAGGGTAGGATGAGTTATCTTCCTCCCCTTATTGTTAGGGTAGGATGAGTTATCTTCCTCCCCTTATTGTTAGGGTAGGATGAGTTATCTTCCTCCCCTTACTGTTAGGGTAGGATGAGTTACCTTCCTCCCCTTATTGTTAGGGTAGGATGAGTTATCTTCCTGCCCTTATTGTTAGGGTAGGATGAGTTACCTTTCTGGCCTTATTGTTAGGGTAGGATGAGTTACCTTCCTCCCCTTATTGTTAGGGTAGGATGAGTTATCTTCCTCCCCTTACTGTTAGGGTAGGATGAGTTACCTTCCTCCCCTTATTGTTAGGGTAGGATGAGTTATCTTCCTGCCCTTATTGTAAGGGTAGGATGAGTTACCTTTCTGCCCTTATTGTTAGGGTAGGATGAGTTATCTTCCCCCCTTTATTGTTAGGGTAGAATGAGTTACCTTCCTCACCTTCCTGTGAGGGTAGGAAGAGTTACCTTCCCCCCTTTATTGTTAGGGTAGAATGAGTTACCATCCTGCCCTTATTGTTAGGGTAGAATGAGTTACCTTCCTGCCCTTATTGTTAGGGTAGGATGAGTTCCCTTCCTGTCCTAACTTTTAGGCTAGGAAGAGTTACCTTCCTCCCCTTATTGTTAGGGTAGGATGAGTTATCTTCCTGCCCTAACTGTTAGGGTAGGATGAGTTATCTTCCTGCCCTTGTTGTTAGGGTAGGACGAGTTATCTTCCTGCCATTGTTGTTAGGGTAGGACGAGTTATCTTCCTGCCCTTATTGTTAGGGTAGAATGAGTTACCTTCCTGCCCTAACTATCAGGCTAGGAAGAGTTACCTTCCTCCCCTTATTGTTAGGGTAGGATGAGTTATCTTTCTGCCCTTACTGTAAGGGTAGGATGAGTTATCTTTCTCCCCTTATTGTTAGGGTAGGATGAGTTACCTTCCTCCCCTTATTGTTAGGGTAGGATGAGTTATCTTCCTGCCCTTATTGTTAGGGTAGGATGAGTAACCTTCCTCCCCTTACTGTTAGGGTAGGATGAGTTATCTTCCTCCCCTTACTGTTAGGGTAGGATGAGTTATCTTCCTCCCCTTATTCTTAGGGTAGGATGAGTTATCTTCCTCCCCTTACTGTTAGGGTAGGATGAGTTACCTTCCTCCCCTTATTGTTAGGGTAGGATGAGTTACCTTCCTCCCCTTATTGTTAGGGTAGGATAGGTTACCTTCCTCCCCTTATTGTTAGGGTAGGATGAGTTATCTTCCTCCCCTTATTGTTAGGGTAGGATGAGTTATCTTCCTCCCCTTATTGTTAGGGTAGGATGAGTTATCTTCCTCCCCTTACTGTTTGGGTAGGATGAGTTACCTTCCTCCCCTTATTGTTAGGGTAGGATGAGTTACCTTCCTCCCCTTATTGTTAGGGTAGGATGAGTTATCTTCCTGCCCTTATTCTTAGGGTAGGATGAGTTACCTTTCTGGCCTTATTGTTAGGGTAGGATGAGTTACCTTCCTCCCCTTATTGTTAGGGTAGGATGAGTTATCTTCCTCCCCTTACTGTTAGGGTAGGATGAGTTACCTTCCTCCCCTTATTGTTAGGGTAGGATGAGTTATCTTCCTGCCCTTATTGTTAGGGTAGGATGAGTTACCTTTCTGCCCTTATTGTTAGGGTAGGATGAGTTATCTTCCCCCCTTTATTGTTAGGGTAGGATGAGTTACCTTCCTGACCTTACTGTTAGAGTAGGATGAGTTACCTACCTCCCCCCTTATTGTTAGGGTAGAATGAGTTACCTTCCTCACCTTCCTGTGAGGGTAGGAAGAGTTACCTTCCCCCCTTTATTGTTAGGGTAGAATGAGTTACCATCCTGCCCTTATTGTTAGGGTAGAATGAGTTACCTTCCTGCCCTTATTGTTAGGGTAGGATGAGTTCCCTTCCTGCCCTAACTTTTAGGCTAGGAAGAGTTACCTTCCTCCCCTTATTGTTAGGGTAGGATGGGTTATCTTCCTGCCCTAACTGTTAGGGTAGGATGAGTTATCTTCCTGCCCTTGTTGTTAGGGTAGGACGAGTTATCTTCCTGCCCTTGTTGTTAGGGTAGGACGAGTTATCTTCCTGCCCTTATTGTTAGGGTAGAATGAGTTACCTTCCTGCCCTAACTAACAGGCTAGGAAGAGTTACCTTCCTGCCCTTATTGTAAGGGTAGGATGAGTTATCTTTCTGCCCTTACTGTTAGGGTAGGATGAGTTATCTTTCTCCCCTTATTGTTAAGGTAGGATGAGTTATCCTACCCTAACAATAAGGGGAGGAAGATAACTCATCCTACCCTAACAATAAGGGGAGGAAGATAACTCATCCTACCCTAACAATAAGGGGAGGAAGGTAACCTATCCTACCCTAACAATAAGGGGAGGAAGGTAACTCATCCTACCCTAACAATAAGGGGAGGAAGGTAACTCATCCTACCCTAACAGTAAGGGGAGGAAGATAACTCATCCTACCCTAAGAATAAGGGGAGGAAGATAACTCATCCTACCCTAACAGTAAGGGGAGGAAGATAACTCATCCTACCCTAACAGTAAGGGGAGGAAGGTTACTCATCCTACCCTAACAATAAGGGCAGGAAGATAACTCATCCTACCCTAACAATAAGGGGAGGAAGGTAACTCATCCTACCCTAACAATAAGGGGAGAAAGATAACTCATCCTACCCTAACAGTAAGGGCAGGAAGATAACTCATCCTACCCTAACAATAAGGGGAGGAAGGTAACTCATCCTACCCTAACAATAAGGACAGGAAGATAACTCATCCTACCCTAACAATAAGGGCAGGAAGATAACTCATCCTACCCTAACAATAAGGGGAGGAAGGTAACTCATCCTACCCTAACAGTAAGGGGAGGAAGGTAACTCATCCTACCCTAACAATAAGGGGAGGAAGGTAACTCATCCTACCCTAACAATAAGGGGAGGAAGATAACTCATCCTACCCTAACACTAAGGGGAGGAAGGTAACCCATCCTACCCTAACAATAAGGGGAGGAAGGTAACTCATCCTACCCTAACAATAAGGGGGAGGAAGGTAACTCATCCTACCCTAACAATAAGGGGGGGGGGGAGGGTAACTCATCCTACCCTAACAATAAGGGCAGGAAGATAACTCATCCTACCCTAACAATAAGGGGAGGAAGGTAACTCATCCTACCCTAACAGTAAGGGGAGGAAGATAACTCATCCTACCCTAACAATAAGGGGAGGAAGGTAACTCATCCTACCCTAACAATAAGGGGAGGAAGGTAACTCATCCTACCCTAACAATAAGGGGAGGAAGATAACTCATCCTACTCATCCTACCCTAACAATAAGGGGAGGAAGGTAACTCATCCTACCCTCACAGTAAGGGGAGGAAGATAACTCATCCTACCCTAACAATAAGGGGAGGAAGGTAACTCATCCTACCCTAACAATAAGGGGAGGAAGGTAACTCATCCTACCCTAACAATAAGGGGAGGAAGATAACTCATCCTACCCTAACAATAAGGGGAGGAAGGTAACCCATCCTACCCTAACAATAAGGGGAGGAAGGTAACTCATCCTACCCTAACAATAAGGGGAGGAAGGTAACTCATCCTACCCTAACAATAAGGACAGGAAGATAACTCATCCTACCCTAACAATAAGGGCAGGAAGATAACTCATCCTACCCTAACAATAAGGGGAGGAAGGTAACTCATCCTACCCTAACAATAAGGGGAGGAAGATAACTCATCCTACCCTAACAATAAGGGGAGGAAGGTAACCCATCCTACCCTAACAATAAGGGGAGGAAGGTAACTTATCCTACCCTAACATTAATGGGGAGGAAGGTAACTCATCCTACCCTAACAATAAGGGGGGGGGGAGGGTAACTCATCCTACCCTAACAATAAGGGGAGGAAGGTAACCCATCCTACCCTAACAATAAGGGGGAGGAAGGTAACTCATCCTACCCTAACAATAAGGGGGGGGGGGGAGGGTAACTCATCCTACCCTAACAATAAGGGGAGGAAGGTAACCCATCCTACCCTAACAATAAGGGGGAGGAAGGTAACTCATCCTACCCTAACAATAAGGGCAGGAAGATAACTCATCCTACCCTATCAATAAGGGGGAGGAAGGTAACTCATCCTACCCTAACAATAAGGGGGGGGGAGGGTAACTCATCCTACCCTAACAGTAAGGTCAGGAAGATAACTCATCCTACCCTAACAGTAAGGGGAGGAAGATAACTCATCCTACCCTAACAATAAGGGGGAGGAAGGTAACTCATCCTACCCTAACAATAAGGGGGGGGGGGAGGGTAACTCATCCTACCCTAACAGTAAGGTCAGGAAGATAACTCATCCTACCCTAACAGTAAGGGGAGGAAGATAACTCATCCTACCCTAACAATAAGGGGGAGGAAGGTAACTCATCCTACCCTAACAATAAGGGGGAGGAAGGTAACTCATCCTACCCTAACAATAAGGGGAGGAAGGTAACTCATCCTACCCTAACAATAAGGGGGGGGGAGGGTAACTCATCCTACCCTAACAGTAAGGTCAGGAAGATAACTCATCCTACCCTAACAATAAGGGCAGGAAGATAACTCATCCTACCCTAACAATAAGGGGGAGGAAGGTAACTCATCCTACCCTAACAATAAGGGGGAGGAAGGTAACTCATCCTACCCTAACAATAAGGGGAGGAAGATAACTCATCCTACCCTAACAATAAGGGGGAGGAAGGTAACTCATCCTACCCTAACAATAAGGGGGAGGGTAACTCATCCTACCCTAACAATAAGGGGGAGGAAGGTAACTCATCCTACCCTAACAATAAGGGGGAGGAAGGTAACTCATCCTACCCTAACAGTAAGGGGGAGGAAGGTAACTCATCCTACCCTAACAGTAAGGGGAGGAAGATAACTCATCCTACCCTAACAGTAAGGTCAGGAAGATAACTCATCCTACCCTAACAATAAGGGGAGGAAGATAACTCATCCTACCCTAACAATAAGGGGGAGGAAGGTAACTCATCCTACCCTAACAATAAGGGGGGGGGGAGGGTAACTCATCCTACCCTAACAGTAAGGTCAGGAAGATAACTCATCCTACCCTAACAATAAGGGCAGGAAGATAACTCATCCTACCCTAACAATAAGGGGGAGGAAGGTAACTCATCCTACCCTAACAATAAGGGCAGGAAGATAACTCATCCTACCCTAACAATAAGGGGGAGGAAGGTAACTCATCCTACCCTAACAATAAGGGGGAGGGTAACTCATCCTACCCTAACAATAAGGGGGAGGAAGGTAACTCATCCTACCCTAACAATAAGGGGGAGGAAGGTAACTCATCCTACCCTAACAGTAAGGTCAGGAAGATAACTCATCCTACCCTAACAATAAGGGGGAGGAAGGTAACTCATCCTACCCTAACAATAAGGGGGGGGAGGGTAACTCATCCTACCCTAACAGTAAGGTCAGGAAGATAACTCATCCTACCCAAACAATAAGGGGAGGAAGATAACTCATCCTACCCTAACAATAAGGGGGAGGAAGGTAACTCATCCTACCCTAACAATAAGGGGAGGAAGATAACTCATCCTACCCTAACAATAAGGGGAGGAAGGTAACTCATCCTACCCTAACAATAAGGGGGAGGGTAACTCATCCTACCCTAACAATAAGGGGGAGGAAGGTAACTCATCCTACCCTAACAATAAGGGGGAGGAAGGTAACTCATCCTACCCTAACAGTAAGGGGGAGGAAGGTAACTCATCCTACCCTAACAATAAGGGGGAGGAAGGTAACTCATCCTACCCTAACAGTAAGGTCAGGAAGATAACTCATCCTACCCTAACAATAAGGGGGAGGAAGGTAACTCATCCTACCCTAACAACAAGGAGGGGGGGGGAGGGTAACTCATCCTACCCTAACAGTAAGGTCAGGAAGATAACTCATCCTACCCTAACAATAAGGGGGAGGAAGGTAACTCATCCTACCCTAACAATAAGGGGGAGGAAGGTAACTCATCCTACCCTAACAATAAGGCGGAGGAAGGTAACTCATCCTACCCTAACAGTAAGGTCAGGAAGATAACTCATCCTACCCTAACAATAAGGGGGAGGAAGGTAACTCATCCTACCCTAACAATAAGGGGGAGGAAGGTAACTCATCCTACCCTAACAGTAAGGTCAGGAAGATAACTCATCCTACCCTAACAATAAGGGGGAGGAAGGTAACTCATCCTACCCTAACAGTAAGGTCAGGAAGATAACTCATCCTACCCTAACAATAAGGGGGAGGAAGGTAACTCATCCTACCCTAACAATAAGGGGGGGGAGGGTAACTCATCCTACCCTAACAGTAAGGTCAGGAAGATAACTCATCCTACCCTAACAATAAGGGCAGGAAGATAACTCATCCTACCCTAACAATAAGGGGAGGAAGATAACTCATCCTACCCTAACAATAAGGGCAGGAAGATAACTCATCCTACCCTAACAATAAGGGGGAGGAAGGTAACTCATCCTACCCTAACAATAAGGGGGAGGGTAACTCATCCTACCCTAACAATAAGGGGGAGGAAGGTAACTCATCCTACCCTAACAATAAGGGGGAAGATAACTCATCCTACCCTAACAATAAGGGGGAGGAAGGTAACTCATCCTACCCTAACAATAAGGGGGGGGGGGGGAGGGTAACTCATCCTACCCTAACAGTAAGGTCAGGAAGATAACTCATCCTACCCTAACAATAAGGGCAGGAAGATAACTCATCCTACCCTAACAATAAGGGGGAGGAAGGTAACTCATCCTACCCTAACAGTAAGGTCAGGAAGATAACTCATCCTACCCTAACAATAAGGGGAGGAAGATAACTCATCCTACCCTAACAATAAGGGGGAGGAAGGTAACTCATCCTACCCTAACAATAAGGGGGGGGAGGGTAACTCATCCTACCCTAACAGTAAGGTCAGGAAGATAACTCATCCTACCCTAACAATAAGGGCAGGAAGATAACTCATCGTACCCTAACAATAAGGGGGAGGAAGGTAACTCATCCTACCCTAACAATAAGGGCAGGAAGATAACTCATCCTACCCTAACAATAAGGGGGAGGAAGGTAACTCATCCTACCCTAACAATAAGGGGGAGGGTAACTCATCCTACCCTAACAATAAGGGGGAGGAAGGTAACTCATCCTACCCTAACAATAAGGGGGAGGAAGGTAACTCATCCTACCCTAACAATAAGGGGGGGGAGGGTAACTCATCCTACCCTAACAGTAAGGTCAGGAAGATAACTCATCCTACCCTAACAATAAGTGCAGGAAGATAACTCATCCTACCCTAACAATAAGGGGAGGAAGATAACTCATCCTACCCTAACAATAAGGGGAGGAAGGTAACTCATCCTACCCTAACAGTAAGGGGAGGAAGATAACTCATCCTACCCTAACAATAAGGGGAGGAAGATAACTCATCCTACCCTTACAATAAGGGGAGGAAGATAACTCATCCTACCCTAACAAAAAAGGGGAGGAAGGTAACTCATCCTACCCTAACAATAAGGGGAGGAAGGTAACCCATCCTACCCTAACAATAAGGGCAGGAAGATAACTCATCCTACCCTAACAATAAGGGCAGGAAGATAACTCATCCTACCCTAACAATAAAGGGGAGGAAGGTAACTCATCCTACCCTAACAATAAGGGGAGGAAGGTAACCCATCCTACCCTAACAGTAAGGTCAGGAAGATAACTCATCCTACCCTAACAATAAGGGCAGGAAGATAACTCATCCTACCCTAACAATAAGGGGAGGAAGATAACTCATCCTACCCTAACAATAAGGGGAGGAAGGTAACTCATCCTACCCTAACAGTAAGGGGAGGAAGATAACTCATCCTACCCTTACAATAAGGGGAGGAAGATAACTCATCCTACCCTAACAATAAGGGGGAGGAAGGTAACTCATCCTACCCTAACAATAAGGGGAGGAAGGTAACCCATCCTACCCTAACAATAAGGGCAGGAAGATAACTCATCCTACCCTAACAATAAGGGCAGGAAGATAACTCATCCTACCCTAACAATAAAGGGGAGGAAGGTAACTCATCCTACCCTAACAATAAGGGGAGGAAGGTAACCCATCCTACCCTAACAGTAAGGTCAGGAAGATAACTCATCCTACCCTAACAATAAGGGCAGGAAGATAACTCATCCTACCCTAACAATAAGGGGAGGAAGATAACTCATCCTACCCTAACAATAAGGGGAGGAAGGTAACTCATCCTACCCTAACAGTAAGGGGAGGAAGATAACTCATTCTACCCTAACAATAAGGGGAGGAAGATAACTCATCCTACCCTTACAATAAGGGGAGGAAGATAACTCATCCTACCCTAACAATAAGGGGAGGAAGGTAACTCATCCTACCCTAACAATAAGGGGAGGAAGGTAACCCATCCTACCCTAACAATAAGGGCAGGAAGATAACTCATCCTACCCTAACAATAAGGGGAGGAAGGTAACTCATCCTACCCTAACAATAAGTGGAGGAAGATAACCCATCCTACCCTAACAATAAGGGCAGGAAGGTAACTCATCATACCCTAACAATAAGGGGAGGATGATAACTCATCCTACCCTAACAGTAAGGGGAGGAAGATAACTCATCCTACCCTAACAATAAGGGGAGGAAGATAACTCATCCTACCCTAACAGCAAGGGGAGGAAGATAACCCATCCTACCCTAACAATAAGGGGAGGAAGGTAACCCATCCTACCCTAACAATAAGGGGAGGAAGGTAACTCATCCTACCCTAACAATAAGGGGGGGGAGGTAACTCATCCTACTCTAACAGTAAGGTCAGGAAGGGAACTCATCCTACCCTAACAGTAAGGGGAGGAAGGTAACTCATCCTACCCTAACAATAAGGGGAAGAAGATAACTCATCCTACCCTAACAAGAAGGGGAGGAAGATAACTCATCCTACCCTAACAATAAGGGGAGGAAGGTAACCCATCCTACCCTAACAATAAGGGGAGGAAGGTAACTCATCCTACCCTAACAATAAGGGGAGGAAGGTAACTCATCCTACCCTAACAGTAAGGGGAGGAAGATAACTCATCCCTCCCTAACAATAAGGGGAGGAAGATAACTCATCCCACCCTAACAGTAAGGGGAGGAAGATAACTCATCCTACCCTAACAATAAGGGGAGGAAGGTAACTCATCCTACCCTAACAATAAGGGGAGGAAGGTAACTCATCCTACCCTAACAATAAGGGGAGGAAGATAACTCATCCTACCCTAACAATAAGGGGAGGAAGGTAACCCATCCTACCCTAACAATAAGGGGAGGAAGGTAACTCATCCTACCCTAACAATAAGGGGAGGAAGGTAACTCATCCTACCCTTACAGTTAGGGCAGGAAGGTAACTCGTCCTACCCTTACAGTTAGGGCAGGAAGGTAACTCGTCCTACCCTTACAGTTAGGGCAGGAAGGTAACTCATCCTACCCTAACATGTTTTACTGCAGACATCAGTAAAATAGAACAAGAAGGTTTGTTGAAGTATTTTATAATTTTATAACAAAAGCTGAATTAATAGAGTTACTTTGTAATGCAGTTTTATGAGCTTATCTTAACAGAAAACATTCAAACAGTTCATCTCATAATAAACATCCAGTCTATTTCTGTAACATCCAATTTTATCTTAAAATTTAGTCATTCACCACAAATAAAATGACCCATATGGCTCACATTTTCCCCTTAGTTGAATAAACCACCTTATGTGCAGAGAGGTTTGGAAATCTTGTAAATTAAGGTTTTGTTCACTAAAAAATTAAATAAATGAGAGAAAGCCAAATATTCCATTACACAGAGATCAGTCTGGTGAATTATTCCCCTAAAAAAATTTTCATTCACAAATGTTATTGCAGATAATCCACATGCAGCAGGGTTTTTCTTTTTCTGTATGGTTTATTATTAATAATGATTGGATTATGGTATATTTTAAGAATACAATTTGTTCCCAAGTCCTCATTTATGGCTCTGCCAACATTTTCATAAACATTAATGAAACTGTATGGGCATTGGGCAACCAGCAAATAGCACTGTCATCCAAAGTAAAAAACTTCCACTGTGCGGAATTGCATCATTTCATCCTTTCTTATTACGAAATGTAAGCCAGGCACCAAAATTTTTTTCCGTAAACCTTTTAAGTATGGATTGTTTGTTGAGAAATTGTTTGCATCAACTATATCTGATGAATAGTATATTTCTCATGCAAGCCTATTCATCATAGGGTTTTTTTTATTTTCAAACACATATATTGTGACTTAGTAATTTCTGGTTTATTTCCAGTTTAGTGCAGGTGTAATAGATAGGGCAGGAAGGTCACAGTGTTAGAGCTGTGGGGGAGGTGTGCCTTCATATCTGCACTGTTATGGCATGAGGCGCGGCAGTGACCCCCCCCCCCCCCCCCCCCCGAAATATAATACTGATTTATTCTGGACAACCACTTAATGGAGGCTGTACAATCAGTCTGTATCTCCAGTTCAATAGGGTTTGAATTGGTCAGTTCTGTTTGTTTAATGATGTATACTTTACAAGTATAAGCAGTCTACCATTTGCTGAAGCAGTGTACACGTGTCATATGACATGCGTCACCAGTTTAAAAATACTTTTTCTTATTATAACCATACATGTGCAATTTATAGGAAAAAGACATTCTTGGTTTTATACCAGTAGTATTTAAATAAATTTAACTCAGGAAAATTAGTCCTTTAGTTATCAGAATCTGTTAAATCTGTATATTATTCTCATTTACTTTCATACTAGTTTGATAATTAAGAAATGTGTATTAGGTATTTAAACAATTGTTATTGTTTTTTTACATGCTCAGTATGCTAGTTAACTTATGAAATGTGTATTGTAGGCCTTTGAAATAATGCAGTTGCTGGTAACTGTCTTTTAAACCTATTTGTTTGTTTACAAAATAATGTTTTCACTTTATTATGTTGCAATGGTAAGGTAATATATGAAAATGTATTAAAGTTGACCTTTAATTAGTAAAAAATACTTCTGATCTTAAAGATAGCTATTGACAATATTACAATATATATATTATTTATGAAAATATTTTTACAATAATATTTATATTGACATTTAGAAAATAATCTTTGAAACTGTGTAATTACATAATCAGATGCAAAGAGTACATTCATTCATTTTGTTTAATGACTTTGTTGCAGAATTAGATTCCATGAGTTTGAAGAGGTTGGATTCAAGTTTGATATTCCCCGTATACTAACATTATCTGACTGTGCTGTCCGTGTACTGTTTACAAAATATGACCACACCTCTCATCAGTCCAAATCTTATCACCTGAGATTGAAGAAAAAGCCAGGTGAGTTGTTTCTGCATGTGTCAACAAACAGGGTTATAACCATTTTGTTTTACATGCCCCACCTCTAGGGTTAAGATCAACTAGATCTGCATGCAGCTGCATGATTTGTTGTTACTGTGACACCGTCTATGTTGCCATTCTGATGGTGCTAGTCTAGGCATGCTACTATCAGGATTACCCAAAGAGTGTATATGGAGAAAATGATCAGTTGCAGAACTTGACCATGAATTACCTTCACAACCACAAATCAGCATTCTGAGGAATGCAATCCTCTGCCATGTGGGGGGTTGCTGTTATGGGATGTTCACCAAATGGTGTTTGCATTCAATTAACCGGCCCACATTCCCAGGTTCATTCAGTCATGCCTAAATGACTGTACATTAATGGCTATCCTGTATCCGGATCATATGCCAGATCCACACCAAAATCTAATTGATTCTCCATTGGCCCATCCCTGAAATGCCCTAAAATGTCATGAAATTCTATTAATGATTGTGTGAGTTATGTTGTGAACATACACACACAAATGAATATGAACGCATACCCACCTGGCAGAAGCAATAAATGCTGCAAATAATGGTGAAACAAGGGACTGGGAGCCAGAATTTTGTTACATTTTGTTTAAGGAGTAATTGTATGACTGGTTACCGTACATTGTTTATCAATGAATGGTGTATAGACTGAGGCTTTTTTATTGGTGAATCTCTAAACTGTGTGGACACCAGTTCACCGGGGCAAACATGCAGTAAGGTGGAGCTACTAGGCTAATTAGAAAACCACATGTATACCTTATTTGGCAACTATGCATGCGAGTTACTTTCAGTATCTGGGGTAGATTTATATGTGACAATATACAATGTTTGTTTAATATTCAGAGCAAGCAAATGTTGAACAAAAGCTTTTAGAACCTTCACAGGTTTTTATAAATTAAGAATAATTGCAACAAAGGAAATAGATAATGCATATATGTTCAAGGATTTGATTTAAATTGGCATATAGATGATATAATGGGTTTTATTCTTTTTGCAGTGGTCATTGAGGATACTGCCATGAGTGAAATACAAATTGAAGGTTTATGAATGTTACAAGTGTTTCTGTTATGATGATGCATGATAATTAAGCTGGTTTTCTGTCATAATTCCAGCACTTGTTTTTTGTATTTTATGCGTGGATTGCTCATTGTACCAATATTTGTATTTTGTCCAGTTGCTTTGTCTGTCGCATGCCTGTAATGAAATGCAAATATTTGTTATTGTTTGTCCCATTAACTTGCAGTGTTCCTTCAAAAACCATGTAACATGTCACTTTTCACATATATGGCAAAAGCTGTTAAAAGTGTGAATCTCCCCCCCTAGTTTGCCTGAAGGCAGAATACATGTGGGCACGTAAATGTACAGAGTTTGTGACTCAGCAGAGATTGAGTTTATGACTCCGCACAGGAAGGGAATCAAGTGGAGTGCACATTTAAGTTTTTTGTTTTTTTTTTTTAATTTGTCAAAAGACAGGAGATTTTATCATTTTCAGAGACTCAAGACCCTAAACCTGCTCCCACATGTTTCTGACCTGTGTCAAACTTTCAGTCTGAGGCCAAGGAAAAATGTAAAACCTTTAGTCTTTTCTGGAACAGACTTTAAAGCAAACATATATGCTTTATTTAGATTCTTATTGAGCTGTACAGATATTATGTTATATGTCTGAATCACAATTAATGATGTTACCAAGAAAACAGAGATTTGGTCAACAAGGTACTTCTTAATTACTTTATAACCCAGTGTACAACTAGGGACCCATGGGTCTCAACAGTAAGCTGAATTTGTCAATAAGGATATGTTTATGAGCTTTATCAAAATATTGGTCATGTGATCGGTTTGAAGCCAACCTGTCTACCCAACCTGGAGTTTTCATCCATAAACCTATTTGTGAATAGATGGGCCCTGTGTCTTTGACCTTGTGTGACCCAAGATCAAACAGAATCTTTCCTATTGGCAAGTGCACCACATGTGGAAGATGGAAGATTTGAAATGAAAAGTTTGGCTCAAAATGCATCCACAATCTTTTAAAGAAGTCTGTCCTGTAACCTTGACCTTAAATCTCATGACCCCAAAAGTCATTGTCACCAGAGAACTGTGACTTAGATAATGTATTGCATATTCAAGGAGGGAGTATAAACCAGATGATTATGTTTTGATAATTTACTGTACATTTATATGGAGTATCATCTTTAGATATTAGTGTGAGACTTTTGGTTAGAGAGCAAGCGTCTTGTTTGATGTTAATTTCAGGACAGTTTAATTCCATTGGAGCCGTCTTTGTTTGGTGGTCTCTAAAGTAACAATTATTTGTTTTAGACTGCAAAGGATCAGTTTAGTTTAGTTTCTCAGGGTTTTATCTCTGGAGGCTTGTCCATATTAGAATTCATGTTGTTATTGACGGTCGGCATATTAGGGAGTGGTTATTGGTCAGGACTTGTGACATCGGCAAGCAGATACAAGTCGTGATGAAAGGGATGTTCGACACATTTGCCCGATCAGCCTGCCAGGATGGCATAGCCTGACGATACCTGCAGTCCAGGGGCAGGTCTGTGTACATCAAGAGTTTAGACAGCTGAGATATGATGTTTATAAGCGTAGATGGGCAATATCTGAGGAAGGCCATGGTGATTTCTCTGTAACAGACTTCAGAGCGAGTTTGGCATTTTGCCGAAGGACTGGTAATCTGGCAATTATACCTGTTGTGAGTGCTTTCAGGAACACACCAAGGACTTTATTTAAACGTGTAACTGAAGAAGAACTGGATATCGCTGTGTGGAAGCATATTCTGCTACGTAGAAATGTAGAGCTGGATGATTCCTAGTGGCAGCCTGCCACCCAAACGTTGATTTTAAATTAAATGAAGACATTGGGTTGGTAGTTCAAACTATTGGGTTTGCATCAATTCTAGTACATGCAGGAGTTATGTATATTCATGTAGAAGTTTATAATAACGAAGCAGGTTTTACTCAGAAAGTTTGCCTCTTAATCCGTCATGATGGCTAATAGCAGCTTTGTGTGTATCGGTGCCATAGGGAAGAAAGGAGGAAACTATTGTTATTAATTTTGTGTAAAATCAAGATAGAAACGTCTAGCTGTGTGCTAATTAGTGAGTACAGGGTGAACTGAGTCTTGAGAGCTATATAACAGTACACCAATGAGGGGCTATTTGTGGTTGGAGCTGCATGTATCTAAAGGTGGACTGATTGTTCTGTGAACACGGCATACAAATGGTGAGCTGAGCAGCAAATCATTCCAGTGTCAAGTGTGTCATATAATCAGGAGAAGTATAAACAAAGGGACTGCTCTGTGTAGTGTGTCTTAGAAACCTGCTGCTTATTTCTGTGTTGATCATCAGACGTTAGTAATCATCAATGCTTATACATATGGATCACCTCTCCAGAGAATGTGTCTTCTTTCTTTAATATATTGATTTGTTATGTTAACATATATGTCTTATTCAATTTTTGGAGTGTACGTATGTGAGTGTTTTAGCCAGTTGGTTTGACTTTTGAAAGAAATCGGTTGTTCACATCCTTAGTGGTGTGACAATCATACAGGTTCTTGCTTTCCAGTTGGGCCGTATATAAGTCAAGTTTGAAATCCATATGTCAATCCAAACTGGAGTTATCAAACAAATTTGACGGACATACTGAGAGATGAACAGACAGACAGAAGGCTGGGCAGGGTGACTACTATAGGGCATCTGCTTATTCAAGCAGGGCCCTAATAAACACAACAGGTTTCAGGACACTAGATGAGACCACAGTTGTGAATCTAATAGTATCAATATAATTTGGCAATCTCAAAATAAAGAAAAAATTGCATAAATATCAAGATACTGGAGATTCTGTATCAAATTTTTAATTATTCTCGGGTACTTACAAGCCCAGTAGCTTGAAGGATAAAGGTTACAGTGACCTAATTTTAGGTTTCCAAGGGGATTTTTCATTGACCTCCCTTCATGTTTACTTAAAAGTTTCTAGAGCCAGGGGTTAGGATTGGTACCTTGCTAACAGATGGACATATGGCCAGACAACTGGATGGCCGGACGGCAGAACTGATGACGGACAAAGAGCCATTCCTATACCTCAGTTGATTTTCAGTCAGCTGAGCAAAAAATTATGAATTTAAATGTGTGGTGGTTGCCTAGCTTACGATATAGCATGAAAAACATGGGTGAAAGCATTTTTAAGATGATGTCACCTTTGACTGGTCTCCCTCCTCCATGAAATTCTGACCAGGATCAATAATTGGCAAAACCAGTTTTGTGAGTTCTTTGACAGAAGGTTACACAAAATATGTGAGTACATTGCTGAAGTACCTGTGTCCTGACCAACATGTGCACCAAATGGAGGTCTCACAAGAACACTCAGGAATGACAAGACATAGCCTCCTCCTGTCATATTTGTAAACCAGACTAGTTGTGTCCTGTGAAGTAACAATCCAAAGAGAAGCAAGTCCTTGGATCTTATCTTAAAACGGCAGGGCATCCTGTGGTCATAATGTAGCGCGATCAATCATCACAAACAATTACAAGTTTACCTGCTCTGTATAATTGATGGTGAGAGTATATTGTCATTCATGAGATCTTTAATATGTATTTGTTCAGAACCAGAGCCAGAACCAGAGCAAGAGCCAGAGCCAGAACAAAAGGACGAGGAAGAAAACAAGGGGGAGGGGGAGGAAGAGGAGGAGGGGATGGATCGTGAGGACACAAAGGTAAGGGAGACAGGAGACAGAGAGGGAGACATTAGTGTAGGAGAGGGTCAGATAAATGAAAAAGGCAGACAAAGCTCATGGTAAGGGAGACAGAGACAGAGAAGGAGACATTATTGTAGAAGTGGGTCAGATAAATGAAAAAGGCAGACAAAGCTCAAGGTGAGGGAGACAGAGACAGAGAAGGAGACATTACTGTAGAATTGGGTCAGATAAATGAAAAAGGCAGACAAAGCTCAAGGTGAGGGAGCAGAAACAGAGAAGGAGACATAAATGTAGAATTGGATCAGATAAATGAAAAAGGCAGAGAAAGCTCAAGGTGTGGGAGGCAGAGACAGAGAAAGAGAAATTAGTTCAAAAGCAGGTCAGATAAATGGGAAAAAAGGCAGACAAAGCTCAAGGTGAGGGAGACAGAGACAGAGAAGGAGACATTAGTGTAGAATTGGGTCAGATAAATGAAAAAGGCAGAGAAAGCTCAAGGTGAGGGAGACAGAGAAGGAGACATTAGTGTAGAAGCAGGTCAGATAAATGGGAAAAAAGGCAGACAAAGCTCATGGTGAGGGAGTCAGAGACAGAGAAGGGGACATTAGTGTATAAGCGGGTAAGATAAATGAAAAAGGCAGACAAAGCTCAAGGTGAGGGATACAGAGACAGAGAAGGGGATTAGTGTAGAAGCGGGTCAGATAAATGGGAAAAAATGCAGACAAACCTCAAGGTGAGGGAGACAGAGAAGGAGACATTATTGTAGAAATGGGTCAGATAAATGAAAAAGGCAGACAAAGCTCAAGGCGAGGGAGACAGAGACAGAGAAGGAACATTATTGTAGAAGTGGGTCAGATAAATGAAAAAAGCAGACAAAGCTCAATGTGAGGGAGGCAGAGACAGAAAAGGAGAAATTAGTTTAAAAGCAGGTCAGATAAATGGGAAAAAAGGCAGACAAAGCTCAAGTTGAGGGAGACAGAGACAGAGAAAGAGACAATTCTGTAGAATTGGGTCAGATAAATGAAAAAGGCAGACAAAGCTCAAGGTGAGGGATACAGAGACAGAGAAAGAGACATTACTGTAGAATTGGGTCAGATAAATGAAAAAGGCAGAGAAAGCTCAAGGTGAGGGAGACAGAGACAGAGCAAGAGACATTATTGTAGAATTGGGTCAGATAAATGAAAAAAGGCAGAGAAAGCTCAAGGTGTTGGAGGCAGAGACAGAAAAGGAGAAATTAGTTTAAAAGCAGGTCAGATAAATGGGAAAAAAGGCAGACAAAGCTCAAGGTGAGGGAGACAGAGACAGAGAAAGAGACATTACTGTAGAATTGGGTCAGATAAATGAAAAAGGCAGAGAAAGCTCAAGGTGAGGGAGACAGAGACAGAGAAAAAGACATTATTGTAGAATTGGGTCAGATAAATGAAAAAAGGCAGAGAAAGCTCAAGGTGTGGGAGGCAGAGACAGAAAAGGAGAAATTAGTTTAAAAGCAGGTCAGATAAATGGGAAAAAAGGCAGACAAAGCTCAAGGTGAGGGAGACAGAGACAGAGAAAGAGACATTACTGTAGAATTGGGTCAGATAAATGAAAAAGGCAGAGAAAGCTCAAGGTGAGGGAGACAGAGACAGAGAAAGAGACATTACTGTAGAATTGGGTCAGATAAATGAAAAAGGCAGAGAAAGCTCAAGGTGAGGGAGACAGAGACAGAGAAAGAGACATTATTGTAGAATTGGGTCAGATAAATGAAAAAGGCAGAGAAAGCTCAAGGTGAGGGAGACAGAGACAGAGAAAAAGACATTATTGTAGAATTGGGTCAGATAAATGAAAAAGGCAGAGAAAGCTCAAGGTGAGGGAGACAGAGACAGAGAAAAAGACATTATTGTAGAATTGGGTCAGATAAATGAAAAAAGGCAGAGAAAGCTCAAGGTGTGGGAGGCAGAGACAGAAAAGGAGAAATTAGTTTAAAAGCAGGTCAGATAAATGGGAAAAAAGGCAGACAAAGCTCAAGGTGAGGGAGACAGAGACAGAGAAAGAGACATTACTGTAGAATTGGGTCAGATAAATGAAAAAGGCAGAGAAAGCTCAAGGTGAGGGAGACAGAAGAGGAGACATTACCGATAAGTGGGTCTTATATATGAAAAGGCAGACAAAGCTCAAGGTGTGGGAGACAGAGACAGAGAAGGAGACATTAGTGTATAAGCGGGTCAGATAAATGAAAAAGGCAGACAAAGCTCAAGGTTTGTGAGACAGAGACAGAGAAGGAGACATTAGTGTATAAGCGGGTCAGATAAATGAAAAAGGCAGACAAAGCTCAAGGTGTGGGAGACAGAGACAGAGAAGGAGACATTAGTGTATAAGTGGGTCAGATAAATGAAAAAGGCAGACAAAGCTCAAGGTTTGTGAGACAGAGACAGAGAAGGAGACATTAGTGTATAAGCGGGTCAGATAAATGAAAAAGGCAGACAAAGCTCAAGGTTTGTGAGACAGAGACAGAGAAGGAGACATTAGTGTATAAGCGGGTCAGATAAATGAAAAAGGCAGAGAAAGCTCAAGGTGAGGGAGACAGAAGAGGAGACATTACCGATAAGTGGGTCTTATATATGAAAAGGCAGACAAAGCTCAAGGTTTGTGAGACAGAGACAGAGAAGGAGACATTAGTGTATAAGCGGGTCAGATAAATGAAAAAGGCAGACAAAGCTCAAGGTTTGTGAGACAGAGACAGAGAAGGAGACATTAGTGTATAAGCGGGTCAGATAAATGAAAAAGGCAGACAAAGCTCAAGGTGTGGGAGACAGAGACAGAGAAGGAGACATTAGTGTATAAGTGGGTCAGATAAATGAAAAAGGCAGACAAAGCTCAAGGTTTGTGAGACAGAGACAGAGAAGGAGACATTAGTGTATAAGCGGGTCAGATAAATGAAAAAGGCAGACAAAGCTCAAGGTGTGGGAGACAGAGACAGAGAAGGAGACATTAGTGTATAAGTGGGTCAGATAAATGAAAAAGGCAGACAAAGCTCAAGGTTTGTGAGACAGAGACAGAGAAGGAGACATTAGTGTATAAGCGGGTCAGATAAATGAAAAAGGCAGACAAAGCTCAAGGTTTGGGAGACAGAGACAGAGAAGGAGACATTAGTGTATAAGCGGGTCAGATAAATGAAAAAGGCAGACAAAGCTCAAGGTGTGGGAGACAGAGACAGAGAAGGAGACATTAGTGTATAAGTGGGTCAGATAAATGAAAAAGGCAGACAAAGCTCAAGGTTTGTGAGACAGAGACAGAGAAGGAGACATTAGTGTATAAGCGGGTCAGATAAATGAAAAAGGCAGACAAAGCTCAAGGTTTGTGAGACAGAGACAGAGAAGGAGACATTAGTGTATAAGCGGGTCAGATAAATGAAAAAGGCAGACAAAGCTCAAGGTTTGTGAGACAGAGACAGAGAAGGAGACATTAGTGTATAAGCGGGTCAGATAAATGAAAAAGGCAGACAAAGCTCAAGGTGTGGGAGACAGAGACAGAGAAGGAGACATTAGTGTATAAGTGGGTCAGATAAATGAAAAAGGCAGACAAAGCTCAAGGTTTGTGAGACAGAGACAGAGAAGGAGACATTAGTGTATAAGCGGGTCAGATAAATGAAAAAGGCAGACAAAGCTCAAGGTGTGGGAGACAGAGACAGAGAAGGAGACATTAGTGTATAAGTGGGTCAGATAAATGAAAAAGGCAGACAAAGCTCAAGGTTTGTGAGACAGAGACAGAGAAGGAGACATTAGTGTATAAGCGGGTCAGATAAATGAAAAAGGCAGACAAAGCTCAAGGTTTGGGAGACAGAGACAGAGAAGGAGACATTAGTGTATAAGCGGGTCAGATAAATGAAAAAGGCAGACAAAGCTCAAGGTGTGGGAGACAGAGACAGAGAAGGAGACATTAGTGTATAAGCGGGTCAGATAAATGAAAAAGGCAGACAAAGCTCAAGGTGTGGGAGACAGAGACAGAGAAGGAGACATTAGTGTATAAGTGGGTCAGATAAATGAAAAAGGCAGACAAAGCTCAAGGTTTGTGAGACAGAGACAGAGAAGGAGACATTAGTGTATAAGCGGGTCAGATAAATGAAAAAGGCAGACAAAGCTCAAGGTTTGTGAGACAGAGACAGAGAAGGAGACATTAGTGTATAAGCGGGTCAGATAAATGAAAAAGGCAGACAAAGCTCAAGGTGTGGGAGACAGAGACAGAGAAGGAGACATTAGTGTATAAGTGGGTCAGATAAATGAAAAAGGCAGACAAAGCTCAAGGTTTGTGAGACAGAGACAGAGAAGGAGACATTAGTGTATAAGCGGGTCAGATAAATGAAAAAGGCAGACAAAGCTCAAGGTTTGTGAGACAGAGACAGAGAAGGAGACATTAGTGTATAAGTGGGTCAGATAAATGAAAAAGGCAGACAAAGCTCAAGGTGTGGGAGACAGAGACAGAGAAGGAGACATTAGTGTAGAAGCGGGTCAGATAAATGAAAAAGGCAGACAAAGCTCAAGGTTTGGGAGACAGAGACAGAGAAGGAGACATTAGTGTATAAGCGGGTCAGATAAATGAAAAAGGCAGACAAAGCTCAAGGTTTGTGAGACAGAGACAGAGAAGGAGACATTAGTGTATAAGCGGGTCAGATAAATGAAAAAGGCAGACAAAGCTCATGGTGAGGGAGTCAGAGACAGAGAAGGGGACATTAGTGTATAAGCGGGTCAGATAAATGAAAAAGGCAGACAAAGCTCAAGGTTTGTGAGACAGAGACAGAGAAGGAGACATTAGTGTATAAGCGGGTCAGATAAATGAAAAAGGCAGACAAAGCTCAAGGTTTGTGAGACAGAGACAGAGAAGGAGACATTAGTGTATAAGCGGGTCAGATAAATGAAAAAGGCAGACAAAGCTCATGGTGAGGGAGTCAGAGACAGAGAAGGGGACATTAGTGTATAAGTGGGTCAGATAAATGAAAAAGGCAGACAAAGCTCAAGGTTTGGGAGACAGAGACAGAGAAGGAGACATTAGTGTATAAGCGGGTCAGATAAATGAAAAAGGCAGACAAAGCTCAAGGTGTGGGAGACAGAGACAGAGAAGGAGACATTAGTGTATAAGCGGGTCAGATAAATGAAAAAGGCAGACAAAGCTCAAGGTTTGTGAGACAGAGACAGAGAAGGAGACATTAGTGTATAAGCGGGTCAGATAAATGAAAAAGGCAGACAAAGCTCAAGGTTTGGGAGACAGAGACAGAGAAGGAGACATTAGTGTATAAGCGGGTCAGATAAATGAAAAAGGCAGACAAAGCTCAAGGTGAGGGAGTCAGAGACAGAGAAGGAGACATTAGTGTATAAGTGGGTCAGATAAATGAAAAAGGCAGACAAAGCTCAAGGTTTGGGAGACAGAGACAGAGAAGGAGACATTAGTGTATAAGCGGGTCAGATAAATGAAAAAGGCAGACAAAGCTCAAGGTTTGTGAGACAGAGACAGAGAAGGAGACATTAGTGTATAAGCGGGTCAGATAAATGAAAAAGGCAGACAAAGCTCATGGTGAGGGAGTCAGAGACAGAGAAGGGGACATTAGTGTATAAGCGGGTCAGATAAATGAAAAAGGCAGACAAAGCTCAAGGTGTGGGAGACAGAGACAGAGAAGGAGACATTAGTGTATAAGCGGGTCAGATAAATGAAAAAGGCAGACAAAGCTCAAGGTTTGTGAGACAGAGACAGAGAAGGAGACATTAGTGTATAAGCGGGTCAGATAAATGAAAAAGGCAGACAAAGCTCATGGTGAGGGAGTCAGAGACAGAGAAGGGGACATTAGTGTATAAGCGGGTCAGATAAATGAAAAAGGCAGACAAAGCTCAAGGTGAGGGAGTCAGAGACAGAGAAGGAGACATTACTGTAGAATTGGGTCAGATAAATGAAAAAGGCAGACAAAGCTCAAGGTTTGGGAGACAGAGACAGAGAAGGAGACATTAGTGTATAAGCGGGTCAGATAAATGAAAAAGGCAGACAAAGCTCAAGGTTTGGGAGACAGAGACAGAGAAGGAGACATTAGTGTATAAGCGGGTCAGATAAATGAAAAAGGCAGACAAAGCTCAAGGTGTGGGAGACAGAGACAGAGAAGGGGATTAGTGTAGAAGCGGGTCAGATAAATGAAAAAGGCAGACAAAGCTCAAGGTTTGGGAGACAGAGACAGAGAAGGAGACATTAGTGTATAAGCGGGTCAGATAAATGAAAAAGGCAGACAAAGCTCAAGGTTTGGGAGACAGAGACAGAGAAGGAGACATTAGTGTATAAGCGGGTCAGATAAATGAAAAAGGCAGACAAAGCTCAAGGTGTGGGAGACAGAGACAGAGAAGGGGATTAGTGTAGAAGCGGGTCAGATAAATGAAAAAGGCAGACAAAGCTCAAGCTGAGGGAGACAGAGACAGAGAAGGAGACATTAGTGTATAAGTGGGTCAGATAAATGAAAAAGGCAGACAAAGCTCAAGGTGTGGGAGACAGAGACAGAGAAGGAGACATTAGTGTAGAATTGGGTCAGATAAATGAAAAAGGCAGAGAAAGCTCAAGGTGAGGGAGACAGAAGAGGAGACATTACCGATAAGTGGGTCTGATAAATGAAAAGGCAGACAAAGCTCAAGCTGAGGGAGACAGAGACAAAGAAGGAGACATTAGTGTAGAAGCGGGTCAGATAAATGAAAAAGGCAGACAAAGCTCAAGCTGAGGGAGGCAGAGACAGAAAAGGAGAAATTAGTTTAAAAGCAGGTCAGATAAATGGGAAAAAAGGCAGACAAAGCTCAAGGTGAGGAGTCAGAGAAGGAGACATTACTGTAGAATTGGGTCAGATAAATGAAAAAGGCAGAGAAAGCTCATGGTGAGGGAGTCAGAGACAGAGAAGGGGACATTAGTGTAGAAGCGGGTCAGATAAATGAAAAAGGCAGACAAAGCTCATGGTGAGGGAGTCAGAGACAGAGAAGGGGATTAGTGTAGAAGCGGGTCAGATAAATGAAAAAGGCAGACAAAGCTCAAGGTTTGGGAGACAGAGACAGAGAAGGAGACATTAGTGTATAAGCGGGTAAGATAAATGAAAAAGGCAGACAAAGCTCAAGGTGAGGGATACAGAGACAGAGAAGGAGAAATTGGTGTAGAAGTGGGTCAGATAAATGGGAAAAAATGCAGACAAAGCTCAAGGTGAGGGAGACAGAGACAGAGAAAGAGACATTACTGTAGAATTGGGTCAGATAAATGAAAAAGGCAGAGAAAGCTCAAGGTGAGGGAGACAGAGACAGAGAAAGAGACATTATTGTAGAATTGGGTCAGATAAATGAAAAAAGGCAGAGAAAGCTCAAGGTGTGGGAGGCAGAGACAGAAAAGGAGAAATTAGTTTAAAAGCAGGTCAGATAAATGGGAAAAAAGGCAGACAAAGCTCAAGGTGAGAGAGACAGAGACAGAGAAAGAGACATTACTGTAGAATTGGGTCAGATAAATGAAAAAGGCAGAGAAAGCTCAAGGTGAGGGAGACAGAGACAGAGAAGGAGACATTAGTGTAGAATTGGGTCAGATAAATGAAAAAAGGCAGAGAAAGCTCAAGGTGTGGGAGGCAGAGACAGAAAAGGAGAAATTAGTTTAAAAGCAGGTCAGATAAATGGGAAAAAAGGCAGACAAAGCTCAAGGTGAGGGAGACAGAGACAGAGAAAGAGACATTACTGTAGAATTGGGTCAGATAAATGAAAAAGGCAGAGAAAGCTCAAGGTGAGGGAGACAGAGACAGAGAAAGAGACATTACTGTAGAATTGGGTCAGATAAATGAAAAAGGCAGAGAAAGCTCAAGGTGAGGGAGACAGAGACAGAGAAAGAGACATTATTGTAGAAATGGGTCAGATAAATGAAAAAAGGCAGAGAAAGCTCAAGGTGTGGGAGGCAGAGACAGAAAAGGAGAAATTAGTCTAAAAGCAGGTCAGATAAATGGGAAAAAAGGCAGACAAAGCTCAAGGTGAGGGAGACAGAGACAGAGAAAGAGACATTACTGTAGAATTGGGTCAGATAAATGAAAAAGGCAGAGAAAGCTCAAGGTGAGGGAGACAGAAGAGGAGACATTACCGATAAGTGGGTCTGATATATGAAAAGGCAGACAAAGCTCAAGCTGAGGGAGACAGAGACAGAGAAAGAGACATTATTGTAGAAGTGGGTCAGATAAATGAAAAAAGGCAGAGAAAGCTCAAGGTGTGGGAGGCAGAGACAGAAAAGGAGAAATTAGTTTAAAAGCAGGTCAGATAAATGGGAAAAAAGGCAGACAAAGCTCAAGGTGAGAGAGACAGAGACAGAGAAAGAGACATTACTGTAGAATTGGGTCAGATAAATGAAAAAGGCAGAGAAAGCTCAAGGTGAGGGAGACAGAGACAGAGAAAAAGACATAATTGTAGAATTGGGTCAGATAAATGAAAAAAGGCAGAGAAAGCTCAAGGTGTGGGAGGCAGAGACAGAAAAGGAGAAATTAGTTTAAAAGCAGGTCAGATAAATGGGAAAAAAGGCAGACAAAGCTCAAGGTGAGGGAGACAGAGACAGAGAAAGAGACATTACTGTAGAATTGGGTCAGATAAATGAAAAAGGCAGAGAAAGCTCAAGGTGAGGGAGACAGAGACAGAGAAAGAGACATTACTGTAGAATTGGGTCAGATAAATGAAAAAGGCAGAGAAAGCTCAAGGTGAGGGAGACAGAAACAGAGAAAGAGACATTATTGTAGAAGTGGGTCAGATAAATGAAAAAAGGCAGAGAAAGCTCAAGGTGTGGGAGGCAGAGACAGGAAAGGAGAAATTAGTTTAAAAGCAGGTCAGATAAATGGGAAAAAAGGCAGACAAAGCTCAAGGTGAGGAGTCAGAGAAGGAGACATTACTGTAGAATTGGGTCAGATAAATGAAAAAGGCAGAGAAAGCTCATGGTGAGGGAGTCAGAGACAGAGAAGGGGACATTAGTGTAGAAGCGGGTCAGATAAATGAAAAAGGCAGACAAAGCTCATGGTGAGGGAGTCAGAGACAGAGAAGGGGATTAGTGTAGAAGCGGGTCAGATAAATGAAAAAGGCAGACAAAGCTCAAGGTTTGGGAGACAGAGACAGAGAAGGAGACATTAGTGTATAAGCGGGTAAGATAAATGAAAAAGGCAGACAAAGCTCAAGGTGAGGGATACAGAGACAGAGAAGGAGAAATTGGTGTAGAAGTGGGTCAGATAAATGGGAAAAAATGCAGACAAAGCTCAAGGTGAGGGAGACAGAGACAGAGAAAGAGACATTACTGTAGAATTGGGTCAGATAAATGAAAAAGGCAGAGAAAGCTCAAGGTGAGGGAGACAGAGACAGAGAAAGAGACATTATTGTAGAATTGGGTCAGATAAATGAAAAAAGGCAGAGAAAGCTCAAGGTGTGGGAGGCAGAGACAGAAAAGGAGAAATTAGTTTAAAAGCAGGTCAGATAAATGGGAAAAAAGGCAGACAAAGCTCAAGGTGAGAGAGACAGAGACAGAGAAAGAGACATTACTGTAGAATTGGGTCAGATAAATGAAAAAGGCAGAGAAAGCTCAAGGTGAGGGAGACAGAGACAGAGAAAAAGACATAATTGTAGAATTGGGTCAGATAAATGAAAAAAGGCAGAGAAAGCTCAAGGTGTGGGAGGCAGAGACAGAAAAGGAGAAATTAGTTTAAAAGCAGGTCAGATAAATGGGAAAAAAGGCAGACAAAGCTCAAGGTGAGGGAGACAGAGACAGAGAAAGAGACATTACTGTAGAATTGGGTCAGATAAATGAAAAAGGCAGAGAAAGCTCAAGGTGAGGGAGACAGAGACAGAGAAAGAGACATTACTGTAGAATTGGGTCAGATAAATGAAAAAGGCAGAGAAAGCTCAAGGTGAGGGAGACAGAGACAGAGAAAGAGACATTATTGTAGAAATGGGTCAGATAAATGAAAAAAGGCAGAGAAAGCTCAAGGTGTGGGAGGCAGAGACAGAAAAGGAGAAATTAGTCTAAAAGCAGGTCAGATAAATGGGAAAAAAGGCAGACAAAGCTCAAGGTGAGGGAGACAGAGACAGAGAAAGAGACATTACTGTAGAATTGGGTCAGATAAATGAAAAAGGCAGAGAAAGCTCAAGGTGAGGGAGACAGAAGAGGAGACATTACCGATAAGTGGGTCTGATATATGAAAAGGCAGACAAAGCTCAAGCTGAGGGAGACAGAGACAGAGAAAGAGACATTATTGTAGAAGTGGGTCAGATAAATGAAAAAAGGCAGAGAAAGCTCAAGGTGTGGGAGGCAGAGACAGAAAAGGAGAAATTAGTTTAAAAGCAGGTCAGATAAATGGGAAAAAAGGCAGACAAAGCTCAAGGTGAGAGAGACAGAGACAGAGAAAGAGACATTACTGTAGAATTGGGTCAGATAAATGAAAAAAGCAGAGAAAGCTCAAGGTGAGGGAGACAGAGACAGAGAAAAAGACATAATTGTAGAATTGGGTCAGATAAATGAAAAAAGGCAGAGAAAGCTCAAGGTGTGGGAGGCAGAGACAGAAAAGGAGAAATTAGTTTAAAAGCAGGTCAGATAAATGGGAAAAAAGGCAGACAAAGCTCAAGGTGAGGGAGACAGAGACAGAGAAAGAGACATTACTATAGAATTGGGTCAGATAAATGAAAAAGGCAGAGAAAGCTCAAGGTGAGGGAGACAGAGACAGAGAAAGAGACATTACTGTAGAATTGGGTCAGGTAAATGAAAAAGGCAGAGAAAGCTCAAGGTGAGGGAGACAGAGACAGAGAAAGAGACATTATTGTAGAAGTGGGTCAGATAAATGAAAAAAGGCAGAGAAAGCTCAAGGTGTGGGAGGCAGAGACAGGAAAGGAGAAATTAGTTTAAAAGCAGGTCAGATAAATGGGAAAAAAGGCAGACAAAGCTCAAGGTGAGGGAGACAGAGACAGAGAAAGAGACATTACTGTAGAATTGGGTCAGATAAATGAAAAAGGCAGAGAAAGCTCAAGGTGAGGGAGACAGAAGAGGAGACATTACCGATAAGTGGGTCTGATAAATGAAAAGGCAGACAAAGCTCAAGGTGTGGGAGACAGAGACAGAGAAGGAGACATTAGTGTAGAAGCGGGTCAGATAAATGAAAAAGGCAGAGAAAGCTCAAGGTTTGGGAGACAGAGACAGAGAAGGAGACATTAGTGTATAAGCGGGTCAGATAAATGAAAAAGGCAGACAAAGCTCAAGTTGTGGGAGACAGAGACAGAGAAGGAGACATTAGTGTAGAAGCGGGTCAGATAAATGAAAAAGGCAGACAAAGCTCAAGCTGAGGGAGACAGAGACAGAGAAGGAGACATTAGTGTATAAGTGGGTCAGATAAATGAAAAAGGCAGACAAAGCTCAAGGTGTGGGAGACAGAGACAGAGAAGGAGACATTAGTGTAGAATTGGGTCAGATAAATGAAAAAGGCAGAGAAAGCTCAAGGTGAGGGAGACAGAAGAGGAGACATTACCGATAAGTGTGTCTGATAAATGAAAAGGCAGACAAAGCTCAAGCTGAGGGAGACAGAGACAGAGAAGGAGACATTAGTGTAGAAGCGGGTCAGATAAATGAAAAAGGAAGACAAAGCTCAAGCTGAGGGAGACAGAGACAGAGAAGGAGACATTAGTGTAGAATTGGGTCAGATAAATGAAAAAGGCAGAGAAAGCTCAAGGTGAGGGAGACAGAAGAGGAGACATTACCGATAAGTGGGTCTGATAAATGAAAAGGCAGACAAAGCTCAAGCTGAGGGAGACAGAGACAGAGAAGGAGACATTAGTGTAGAAGCGGGTCAGATAAATGAAAAAGGCAGACAAAGCTCAAGCTGAGGGAGACAGAGACAGAGAAGGAGACATTAGTGTAGAATTGGGTCAGATAAATGAAAAAGGCAGAGAAAGCTCAAGGTGAGGGAGACAGAAGAGGAGACATTACCGATAAGTGGGTCTGATAAATGAAAAGGCAGACAAAGCTCAAGCTGAGGGAGACAGAGACAGAGAAGGAGACATTAGTGTAGAAGCGGGTCAGATAAATGAAAAAGGCAGACAAAGCTCAAGGTGTGGGAGACAGAGACAGAGAAGGAGACATTAGTGTAGAATTGGGTCAGATAAATGAAAAAGGCAGACAAAGCTCAAGGTGTGGGAGACAGAGACAGAGAAGGAGACATTAGTGTAGAATTGGGTCAGATAAATGAAAAAGGCAGAGAAAGCTCAAGGTGAGGGAGACAGAAGAGGAGACATTACCGATAAGTGGGTCTGATAAATGAAAAAGGCAGACAAAGCTCAAGCTGAGGGAGACAGAGACAGAGAAGGAGACATTAGTGTAGAAGCGGGTCAGATAAATGAAAAAGGCAGACAAAGCTCAAGCTGAGGGAGACAGAGACAGAGAAGGAGACATTAGTGTAGAAATGGGTCAGATAAATGAAAAAGGCAGACAGAGCTCAAGGTGAGCATGATTTAAAATCCAGGCTCACCAAGCATGCCCTGTTCATCAGTGGCCTCAGTCAGGGTTGTCTCCTGGTTTAGGAGAAACACATGCAGATATACTGGTGCATGGTTACTACAGAATGATTCAGGTGCTGCTCTCTAAACTAGAATGCCTTTGCATTTTTGGTTATGAACTGAAGCAAGTTTGAAATTATATATGTATTTGCTGTTTAGCTTAAAGTAGTGGCAGTGACATGGGTTTATACAATTTCATCCAGTGCTGTGACCATTTTTGCATGTCAGCATGATGCTAGAAAGTCCAAAGATGGCTAGAGAATGATGCTGTTTTCCTCTTGATTTACTCCCAAATTAACTCACTCATTACCCATTCAAAGAACAGGTAGGGAAAGATCATTTATATTAGACAGAGACAAAATAATCAACATTGCTGTACATCTTTGTATGTTAAGAGTGAATTTTAACATTTGTAAGCTTGCATTATGGTGGTCCATATGTATTTCAGGTGTCATCAATAGTGAGTACAATCTTTACATGAAGAAGTCTCATCCTTTATCTTTATATGCTTTAAGTATTATTATATAAAATAATCTGCCTTTACAGATATTTCCAGACTCAGCTGCTGAATAAACTAATTAGCCATCATTGTCACTTGCAAAGGGAAGAAAATCTTCACATCAATTCATATAGCTTTTAGTTATTGAATATAAAATCACTTTTATGTTTGTGGAAAATAGAACTTGGGCTGATAGCACAAGGTGGGCAATATGGCCCATAGTTTAACTTTCTCCCAGGAATCTTTTGAAGGAAAAATGCACAAACAAAATTGTTACAAGGTTAACTGTTTATACAAATGGCAGTCACAGGCATAAGAACTACTGGTATCTGACACTATCACCATTGCTAGCACCATTTTGAGTCTTCTCCCTAACCACTAGTCCAGTTATAATCATAATGATTCAGCCAATATGTGTACCCGTATTATTTTATCTACTTTAATTTAAATATGATAAGTACTTTGGACAGAATTTGAAATGGACATTAATTTCCAAAATATTTTGAATGTTATATATGTATGTCTTCTTATGCTTAAAATAAAACTCTATATATCCAATTGTTCAGTCTTGGATCCCAGCAGTCACTTTTGTGTGATTGTTCATACTCTGCAGAAATTAAAACAATATGCCTAATGTTTTAGCACCGAGCATTATGAGCAATATTTGGTTCATTGGTACAGATTATAAGATTGAAGTCTGTAGGTGGTGCATCTATAAAATTGGCAAGCAGAAAATAATTTTATGCCTAGTAGTAACCCTTATAAATATCAGGTTTTCTATGAGAGTGGTGGGGAATAACCCTGAATACCTTTATATAGTTGAGATCTAAGGCAAGCTCAGATTTGCCATTTTACCCCAGATTCCTGGCATAATTTAAACTCATTTGCAAGTGGCAATGATACCTTATTTCCAGTGCTGTTTTATTAGTCTCATATAAGTGTATTAGAAATGATCCTTTTGTGCAAACCTATATTTGAAATCTGTGTAGCAATTGTTTTTTTCATATCAGTTTGACCTCTTGACTTCTTCAGTGTATACTTAGTTCTATAAGGCTAGTTGACCATAGATATTTAGTTGTAAAGATGTGTATCATATATTTTTCTCCTATGCAGCATACTAATACTGCAAATGTCTTTTAATGATATTTGTAGATTTTATCTATAATTCATCCTTTATTTCCCTTAATTTTCATGATCATTTGATCAAAACTGATATGAATGGTCAAACCATCATGTAATTTCATCAAGGTATTTAAAGTACACAGAGGAACTGGAAAAAGTCTTTGTTTTACTTAAGATATCAGGAAATATTCTTAAACTTTCCCAGCCAGAGAACAGAAGGGGTGAGACTTGAGTCAATTTTCAGATTAACACACAGTTATGTAAGTGATGAAACTAAAATATTCATTTTATGACTGTTAGTCATCTGATTGAGCTATAGTGATGGTCCTTTGTCCGTCCAGCTGTAAACAGGGTTAGGACGTATATATAAGCCTAGTGGTTAAGGCGTTAGACTTTGGAGCTAAAGGTCCCTGGTTTGAACCCTGCCTGTGCCTCGATGGCATAATAGTAAAATCTCGTTGAACCTCAGAGATTTGCTCTAATGTCTTAACGACAGGTTATGACTTCTGGATTATTCCTAACCCTGTGCATATAAAACCTGAAATCCATAAGGCTCAATAATAACATCCTTCATGCTCATTCAATAGACAATGCCACCAACAGGCCATGGACCTATCCTTTAAAATAAGAAAAAAAAAGTAAATGATGATACTTAAATATTCATTTTATGGTGTTTAGTCATCTGAGCCATAGCGATGGTCCTTTGTCCATCCGGTCCTTTGTCCAAAGGGCACCTTTTAAAACTTGGACGTAAGAATACAAAATTCAAAATACAGTTACGTGTTCCTGAGATCTCCCACCAGAAATTAGACCAGTTTTTTTTTAATGATTAGCATAAATGTAAAATCAGTACCTTAAATTTTTTAAACTTTGACCATGGCACATTTTTAGCTCAGCTGACTGAAAGTCATCTGATATAGCGATCACTCTTTGTCCGGCGTCTGTCTGTCCATTTGTCTGTCTGTCCGTTAACCAGGCACAAATCGTCTAGAATCTTCACTCTTAATATGCAGGAAGGCCCCATGAAAAAGGCTCCTTGGAAACCTGAAATTAGGTCTCTGTTACCCATATCCTTAAAGCTGGATGGCTTTGAAGTACCCCACAGAATAATGAAAAATTTGATACAAAAGCTCAAGTATCTCAACAACTAAAGCATTGATCACCATGATTCTTTGCATGGATATTGATCATGAAATGTTTAATCAGTTTCTGCAGTCTGGTGGCGCCACCTGTATTTTTTTTACTTTTACAAATTTTATTCTCTATTTTTGAGACCTTTTAAGTTGTGGTCATCTATTAACAGGGCACAAACCATAACGACTGGAACTAGAATCTTGTCTCTAAGCATGCAATAAGGCCCCATGAAAAAGTCTCCTTGGAAACCTGAAATTAGGTCTCTGTTACCCATATCCTTCAAGCTATGTGGCTCTGAAGTACCCCACAGAATGATAGAAAATTTGACACAAATTTAGGCTCAAGTATCTCAATAACTAAAACATTGATCACCATGATTCTTTGCATTGATATCGATCATGGAGTGTTTCATCAAATTCTGCAGATTTGTGGTGCCACCTGTTTGTTTTCAATTTTTATGAATTTTTTTTCTCTATTTTTGAGACCTGAAAAGATGTCTCCATCTGTTAACTGGGCACAAATCGTAACCACTGGACCTAGAATTTTCTATCTTCACATGCATGGAGGCCCATAAAAAGTGTCCTTGGAAACCTGAAGTTAGGTCCCTGTTACCAATATTCTCCTAGCAATGGGGCTTATAAGTGCCATCCCCCCCCCCCCCCAGCCCCCCACCCCCCCCAGCCCCCCACCCCCCCCCAGCCCCCCCCCCCCCCGAATAATTGAAAATTTGATTCTAAAGAAAGGCACAAATCGTAACCATTGGACCTAGAATCTTCTTACTTGACATCCTGAGAGTTCCTCAAAAGTTCTCCTCAGAAACCTGAAATTGGGTCACTGTGACCAATATTCTCTGCTTTACAGTCCATGTTTGAGCTCCACAGAAAAAATGCAAAATACACACAATTTGCCAGATTCCTCAGAAATGGCAGGATGGATTGTCATCAAATTTGGTGTGCTTATGGGTCTTGATGAACTTGACCTAATATGCATGAACCAAGATGCCACCTACATTACCTTAACTAGTTGCCGTTGCAAGGACATTTTGTCAACATGTCAGTTACCTGAGCATTATGACCCATGGGTCACTTGTTTTCTTGTAAGCACTGTTGATTTAATATTCATGGCATGTACATATAAGGATTTAAATCTTTTTATAATCTAAAATAGGAAAGCAATTGGTCAAAAACTGTAGTTTTCATTCAAGTTTTAGAAGACCTTGTCACACATAAGTGTATTGAATACATCAGTTGCAGTCAGTATTGGCTAACTGCGAATACTCCGCTTTTGATCTCCTCTGGGACCCTTCGAATGATTTTTCCCAAACCTGGCATAGTTATTCAATCATGCACCTATGAAGTTGTGTGTAACAAAGACTGGTGGTGCCACCTGCAATCCTATTTGTGCAGTATGAAGTGATAACAGCCCATATCTGAGGAGTGCAGGTCCAGTGTATTAAACTGAACTTTTGTATGTCCAAAGATCTTATATCTCTCCATCTTGTACTCGGGACTGGTGGCACCACCTACAATGGTTTTTGCATGATGGATTAAAATTGCCTATATCTCTAGAGTGGTTAAATTTATTGATCTGAAATTTGGAATTTCCATCCATTAGAGAGTAAATTTCTCATAGACCAGACAGGTGGTGCCACCAACCTTCCCGTTTTCATAGAATACATTGATGCCCTTTCCTCAGGAGTGGTATTGCTGTATTGGTCTGAACAGTTGGCACAGATTTTCTGCGATTGCAGAAAAACAGAGGAAATTGCAGAATTAGTAGTGCTGCACAAAATCACCCTTGTCTCACAGCATGTTGGATTATTGTTTGTCTTAAAGTACATTAATAATGATAATCGTAAGTATTCAGTGCAAAGTAGCACCAAATAATTGCCTGGCAAACTCTCTTTAACGTCTTTAAAATCTTAATTTCCTTATTAAATGTCTGTGAAAACAACAGATAATGTCACTGTTAGTACAGTAGAACACCCTTATGTATGGTCCTTCTATTTAGTTTATTATTCAGACAATAGGTGATGCTTTTTGCACATATTTAAAGGCTATATTTTCATTTGCCTGTAAACAATATATTAATTAATTCCAATCAAAAAGATCCTTATTATTTAATAACCCACCCATGGATCAACACCCCTATATATTTTGAGTTCACAGGGTCAAAGGTCACAGCCACAGGGCCCACTTCTTGAAAAAGCTTGTGGACCCATTTTAAGCCAAAACCGTTTGACCAAAACCTTTCATCTTGCACACATGGCTCACCGACCCATGGATGAAGACCCCTATCAATTTTTTGGTCACAGGGTCAAAGGTTACGGCCACAGGGCTCATTTCTTGAAAAAATTGGTCCACCCATTTTAAGCCAAACGATTTAACCAAAACATTTCATCTTGTAAATATGGCTAACCAACCCATGGATGCAGAACCCTAATGATATTGAGGTCATGGGGTCAAAGGTCACCACCACAAGGCCAACTTCTTGAAAAAGCTTGTGGACCCATTTAAAGCCATACTGTTTGACCAAAACCTTTCATCTTGCACATATGGCTCACCAACCCATTGATCAAGACCCCTATCAATTTTGAGTTCACAGGGTCAAAGGTCACAGCCACAAGGCCCGCTTCTTGAAAAAGCTTGTGCACCCATTTTAGGCCAAACCATTTGACCAACACCTCTCAGTGTCATCTTCCTCATATGGATCACCCACCCATGGATGAAGAATTCTATTTAGTTTGAGGTCATAGGAATGAAGGTCAAGGACAGACAGCTGCCCTCCTTATTTTCACACTGTGTAATACATCCATTCTTATTATGCCCCCTGCAAGGGGATGCTCTGCTTTGTGGTCTCCTTGTTAAGATATGTATTGAGTTTATATGTTTTATCCTGTTGTAAGTGTTGACAGCTTGTTCTGTCATGTTATCTTTAACAGTCGGTGTGTTTGTGCATGCTCTTAGTTTTGATGTTTTAGTGAACCTTCTAACGCTAAAGATAGGCTGCTCTGAGGGCTTTGTTTTGTTGCCAGAACTTCTAGTTTATATAAGTGTGTCTTAGCTCCACCTAAGAAAGCTATGGATCCATATATTCCTATAGGGTGGATCCATTGTTTATATAAGGGTGTAGCTGTTTCCAGTTTAGGTCTGTCCTTTTAATAAAGCACACTGTACAGCCTTTAGAGCATTAAAGCTACTCCACATTTGTTGACTGATATGCTCTATGTGAGCCACCAAGTGGCTTTTATTGTCAAAATTTAGACCTAAGAATCTGGCAGCATATGAATCTTTTAAATTCTCAACTAACAATTTTCAGGGTTCAAAATATTTTGGTTTGTAGGTTCTGCTTAACAAAAGGGTTTGCATTTAAGTTGGATTTTAAGTTTGATTCTCCAGGTGCTGCACCAGTTAAAATTGCTTATCATTACGGTCGAGCTGCACTTGGACTGCATTGCATATATAGCAAACGTTGGAACCCGTTGCCCAGATGGCTGTGTCATAAGCGTTTGTTAAACGCTGACAATTTGTCCCGTTTTTGGAAGGTTGTTAACATACATAAGTGTTACATCAGTGCTGAGCCCTTGGGAGTCCAAGCTTCAAGCGTAATCTCCTCCGAGTTTGTACCTTTAAGATTTAGCATAAGATATCTATCTGTCAGGAATAAGAAGATTAATCTCACCAGTTTATTTGGCAGATGGGATCTCATAACTTTGATGTGGAGACTATCAGACCATACTGCATCAAAGGCCTTTTCCACGTCAAGATATGTGGCTTAGGTGTGCTTGTCTTCGCTTCATACCATCATGACTGCCTGACTACATTACCGGAATATATGATTATATGTTGACCTCCGGGAGCGAAAGCCTGATTGATAGTCATTTAAAAAATAGGCAACCAAGCTTCGCCTGCCTAGTCTATAAAAACATAGTAATTCGGTTTTTCATATTTTTTAGCAAACCTGTGAGCTTATGCGATGGCGCAGCGTTGTCCGTCCGTCGTCAGCTGTCAGCCGTCCGCCGTCCAGGGCTGGCTTTCCGCCGTCCATGGCTGTAAGTCAGAAACTGTCGGAGCTAGCAGCTCCAAATTACATGTAAAAATTCGTCACATGTGAAACTTGGTGCCCTGGAGCTTATTATTGGGTATCTGCATTAATTTAGATTTTATAGAGAAAAAGCTTAAAAACCTTTAAAAATCTTCTTCTCTGAAACTGTCCAGCCAAATTGTCCAATATTTCACAAAAATAATCCCTGGAACAATCTCTATCAAGTTTGTTCGAATGGTTCCAGTTCGGAGATTTTTGGCCGAGTTACAGGAGGTTGAACTTAGTCATCTGTCCAAAAGAGCACACTAAAATTAAAATCTCAAAAACGGCTAGAGCTATAATGACCAAATTTTATACCAATGTTTGTCACATATGTCATATCTGATTTTGAGGTATTGGTGGTGCCACCTACATTGATGTGTTTTTTTTTACAAGCGAAAACGTAATTTTAAACTCTTCTAGCTTATACACTGATTTATGATAAAACTGTCCAGCTGATTGGTTTAAACTTTACAAGAATTATTCTATGGTAGGGTTCTGCCAGTTTTATAAGAATAGATTGGGTAAATACAGTTTTAAAAAAGCATTGTAGCCAATTGAAAAAGGCTTTCTGTATTTGAAAACAGATTTGACTTCATACTGAGTTTCAGCAGCCAAGTCAAGAGGTCACTCAGTACAAACAGGTGGGGTCCAGACATCACCATGGCAACTGACCTGGCTCGGGGGGGGGGGGGGGGGGTGTCTAGACAATGTGTCTAGATGTCTAGACACAGCGTCTAGACGTCTGGACACATTGTTTAGAAGCAGAATTCCCAGATTATTGGTACTGCATCTTTCAACTGTTTGAAAAAACTTGGTTTGCATTTTAAGCGAATCGGTTTATCATCAGGTCACATGTGAACTGCTGCACCCTCATTTTTGGTTGACCTCTGACCTTTCCTTGCTGCCCAGCGTCCATTTGTGCGTCTGTTTCCACACATAAACCCACATATCTCGGGAACCATTTGACCGATCAGGCTAAAAATTTTGCACAAATGTAGCCCTTTGATATCTTTATAACATGCACTAAAAATGGCGGCACCACCTGCAACCATTTTTGCACAGCGTCCATCTGTTCATCTGCCTTCGGATAATATTACTCATATCTCTGCAGTGGTTTGCCTTATCCACCTGAAATTTTGCAGGTTTATACATCTTGAACAACTTTCTCGATTTATATCAGGTGGCGCCACCTACATTCACGTTTACTCTGCAGACATCCAAGCTCATATCTCGGGAACCGTTTGACCGATTGGGCCAAAATTTTGCTTGTGTATAGATCTCACATAGCTCTTCATCATAGACAAAACTGGTGGCACCAACTGCAACCGCTTATGCACAGCATCAATCTGTTGATCTGCCTTGGGATAAAATCACTCATATCTCAGCAGTGGTTTGACTTATCCACCTGAAATATTGCAGGTTTATACATCCTGGACAATTTTCTTGATTTTATGACAGGTGGCACCACCTACATTCACGTTTAAGCTGCAGACATCCATGCTAATATGCAACACACCACGCTCTATTCCCCTTGCCACTTAATCCATGCCTCACTTCACCCGTCCCACTCTGATTTCTGTGCATACACATAGTGGCTTGTTGACTACCCATATTCTGGTTTTAAAATGTCCTAGTCCGAAACTTGCAGTTCAGAAATGTCCATTTTGCTGAAATCATAATGACTAAGGTAGATATGCAGGACTTAGGAGGATCAATATTAAATTTTAAAAATAAACCTCCATTCATACTCCTAAACTTTGCACAGGTTCGCATTAGGCCTGTAGGCCTTGTTTTCAAACAGCTTGCCCAGGCAGGGTAGCAAACTCATAGGCCTGAAATTTGTCTCTTTGTCAGTTGCCTTGCCAGGTTTTGGGATCATGGTTACCATATAAAAGCTCTTTTCCATTCAGTTGGAAAATATCCCCATGAAATGCAAAGCATGTAATAGGTTTGCAATTCTTCCTAGACAGGGGTTTGGGATTTGCTTTAGTATCTTGTAAGTAAGTTTGTCCAGACCAGGGGCTGATTTCCCTTTTGATTTAGCAAGGGTGCCCTTTACTTCTAGAAGTCTCACTGGTCCTATACTGCTGTGTTGTCATCACTTTCTTCCGTGGTCGGGTTTTCTAGAGGGTTAAGTAGTGTTTTATATTCATCAATTATTTGTTTAACTGTGTTTAAGAAATAATTATTAAAGTCAGGGTGTGTTGGGGATTTGTGTATTTGATTTAATGTATTCGCAAATAGATCTGCACAACACTTTGCTATAGCAGCGACTATGCCTTCAGGGCATAATACAGGTTCAGCTTGTCCTGTATTTGGGTTTAATTTTGAGTTAGAGAAACACTTGAAATGTTTCCAAAATTCCCCTGAGTATGATTTATTATCTAAACTGTTATACATGTACTTTGTGACCATTGAGATCGTTTTTGCACCAAGATAGCTCTATCTACTAACCTATTTACTCTATTAAAACAATGCTTTGGCTTCTTTGGTAAGTATGCATTGTTGGGTGCGCCCGACTCGTTCCCCTAAGGCTACCATTTCTTTCATTTCTGGGTGAAATTCCACCAGTTTCTATTTTTAACTTCACTCTCTTGAGTGACCGTATTGACGGCCTGAGTGATACTACATATTATGTCTGTTGCAATGCAGTCTAACTGTAAATGTGTGATTATGTCAATTTTAGAAGGATCTACCATATATTATTTATAAGGATTTCCTGAAAACGGCATCAATCAGCAAGATTCCAAAATAATTTGGGCCAGGAAAACTGTGGTTTCCAAACATGTCTACATGTATTGGGAAATCAGGTCCCATCCAATACACTCCCCTATATAAAACTTGGAGGAGACAGCTATGTTTGAAATGGCAAGAGCGAGATCTAACATGTTCCAAGTGCTGTTAGTCACACTGTAGAATGTTGGCTTATCATCATTTAATAAAACTAAATTACCATCTGCAAGTTAAAAAGTATTTTACCAGAGGCATTACTATATCTAGCACCATAGTCTGTCTGTGGGGCATTTAGATCACCTAGGATTATATAATTAGTACATTTTGATCTAGTTTTTCTGAAAATCTGTTCTTGCAATTTTGCTGTTGGCGGGTTCTAATAAAATATTAAATCTACTCTGGTGCTTGTCCATCTGCACCGTTTATTCTGACTGAGAGGGCTTTGGCTTTAAAAATACTGAACGACTTATTGACAAATAAATCTAATCTTCTGTCCACAGCGATACCCGCTCCCCCTCCTTGACCTTTCTCAGGTCATGGTTGCCTAGTGTGAAATTGTTTACCAGGCATTAGTTAAGTTTCAGATATTGAAGCAATATCTATTTTATTATTATCTAGATAATTTAATAAATCAAGTTTATAAGCATTTAAGCCGTTAGTGTTGACATGTGCACTATTAATACTGTTGAACATATTTACCCTGTTTACAGGGTGTTTTGATGGTTTCTGTTTAGACTAAGGTAGGCCAGTGGTCAGCACTGGCCAGTTCTTCCAACCTGTCGATGTCCAATCCAATGGCTGTATGGTCGTCCTTTTGGCAGAAATACCTCCAGATCAATCCAGCAGCTGCCTTGCATATCTGATCAAGTTTTACACCGGGAGGAAATTGTACACCAGATGAACAACATGATGTTCCATTAAATATGTACTGTTGTGCCTTTTTTCGGAGTGAGAGAGGGTTTTGGGAGTGTCCAGGAATTCGTCTGTCGGGCAGATGCAGGTTGAATGAGCACTTGCTTTGCTGTATAGGCTGTGCTGCTGGTCTTTCTCTCATGTCTAAACTTATGATTTTCCACTTCAAATGGGGGGCAATCCTGATAGGATGCAATATGTGCACCCGAACAATTGGCGCATCTTGTGTGGGCTTTGTAATGGATCAGGCACATATTCCATGTCCAGGCTCTCTGCATCTAAGGCAGTAGACTGTGTTCTGACATTAATTGTCTGGGTGTATGTCCAAAGTGTTGACACTTAAAACATTGGTCAACAGTCTGAAGGTCTCTTTATGGCTCAAACTTTACAATTCATAGAGCCAGTCTGAAAGGTGTCTGAAGCTCAGAGTCTTAGTGGGATTCACTGTAAATGTAAGTTTGACAGTCTCACTAGGCCCCATGGTCATGATAAGTGCGTGGCAAGAGGCTTCAGTAAACACGCTTCATCACAACCAAGGGACCTATAATGAGACTGTCAAACTTACATTTATCAGCAAAGCTCACTACAACTGTGTGCTATAATCATCTTATATTTTATGATATCACAGTAAAAAACTAGGATCTAATGCAAATTAACATATTCATTAAATTCCTGCCTCAGCACAATGGGAAATACAGTAATCAGCTCTGTCTTCAATCTCTCTGTCCATCTTTAAATATTTCTGATTCAGTTTACACTTTCTGGTTATTTTTTATTTTACAATTATATGATTTAATTTGAAAATTGATATTATGAAAAGTTGGGATTGAATACAAACATTTATTCATTATTTACCCACCTCATCATGTATAATCATGGTAGGTGTCTGAGCAACATCACATGTATTTGGAATTAAGAGAAAGGAAACCATATGCAGGCCAGACTTATTTATAATATTGCCAAATGTATGTACTTTTCTGTTTATCAGGATATTATAAATTTCTGTCATAGGAAAACTCAGCTGAGTGCCTTAACCCATGGTTCCCTTGTTGTTTTATAAATTAGAAGTTTCCTGAATCCTTATCCGGCATTTGAGTAAGCAAGTGAGATTCTGTATTTATGATGTTTTAAAATGTGATCACATGAGAGTAAATGGGAAGAATGAATAGGGAGAGTTATTGGGAGTGCATCATCTGTCCATGACCAACTATTCTAAACAGCCACAGTTCTATTAATTGTTTCAGATTCAATAATAACAAAACATTTCATTGTTTTGTATGCTCACCAAATTAATTGAACAATCTGAATTTAACCCAGGTCTACTTGTAAAACAGCTTTGGCTGGACAAATAATTGTGTATTGAATCAGGAATATAATTTACCTAACCTACTGTGGTAGCCATATTTTTATTTCAGATATTGCTATTAAGTAATAAATTTTGTTTGATGGGGTATGGGAAAAGTCATTTTTTATTAATTATGGTTTTGTTGTTATTTATTGAACATGTATATGCTTGAGGGATTCAAATGTGTTGAGATGAAGTCTGCTGAGACCACTCTTGCTTGAGATGATTTGCTTCCGAAAAGGAAACGGCCAACGCAGTGGTTTCATAGTACTGGGAAAAAACTGGGCTGGGGGTTTCCCTGTCTAAAGCCATTCGTCACAAGCAAGAGTCGTCTCTACAAGAAATCCATTTTATGGTTTGTCTCAGCAGACTTTGTTATAGAGGGAAAACATCACTTGAGGTGTTGGTATCTGTAACCTTAGTATGTATTAATTTTATGAGAATTGTTATTTAAACGAACTACAGTAAATCTCATGATGAATATGGTAGTGAAGTTTAATTATCTGCTATGAAAAGATGCTGTGACAGACTAACCAGTTAATGATGGTTTTGGTATTGATAGTTAAATATTTTGACTGCTCATCTTATTTTGTACATTCATAATCCAGAGCAGTACAGCATTTGATGATCTGGTAAGTTGCTCAGTAAATGGGTTTGAGCCTCTTAGAAAATAACTTGCAGTATAATTAAAGGTATAAGATGAAATATATAATGCATGTCCCTAAATGTCACATGGGTAATGTTGTCAGCAAGCACCAATACAACACCCAGGGTACACATGCCATTACTGGCATGGTATGTGTATTGGTCATATACTTGCATGGCAATTGTTGTTTATTATATCACCATGGATCATTTGATAGTATCTTTGCAGACTAATGAATTGTACTGTTTGCTGTGTTACTTAATGTTTAAAGGTAGATAAATGAGTATATATCACTAATATAAGTGCAGTTGGTATTTGTGTGTTTGTATTGTGATGTATTGACTTGGTGTTGAACAGTCTAGAATGTATTTTGATGCCAGTGCATGTTGGTTATGTAGGTGCTGATGTCGATGATGAAGTATCAAGTTTTAGATCATTTTGATATATACATATTTTTTCTTCTGGTTCCAGTCATGTATGGTAGTGTTCCCACCATCCATAAGGAATTTAAATGCAAATCAGCAAGAATCCAGTGTTCATGTTAAAGTATTGATATAATCTTGTACACGTATCAGAAGAGGCTGCATTTATAGTAAGACTGCACTGTTATACATGAAGAACTAGGAAAAAACAGGTCTTTAGATGTCGCAAGCATCACAAAGATGAACACAGAGTATTTAACAAGATAGCGGACATGGAGAAGACAATCTACAACAATGTAAAAGAGTACTACAACACATGGAAAAGTGTCAGTGATTGCTAGAAGTAGTACAAATGATAGCAACATAGACATGAGGGAGGATGGACCTTCAGTGTTAGAGAACAGGCAGTGTGATAAATAATTCTTCATACAGTGACCTCAGTGAGAAGTTGTTGACCTGTGAGTACTGTGGTTACCGGAACTGTATCATGTCTAGGAATGAGCAAGTCACTATACAGGGGTATCAGTAGCAGAGCAGATCAGCCATGACTCTGTCATTTGTGTTTAAACAAATTCCTATAAAGTATCAAGCAAACCAAAACAACTGAAAATAGATTCAATTAATTCCAAAAATCAGTAGAGAGCTAGATACACAAAATTGAAAAGAAGTCACCATCAGAAAGAAGGAAATGTTACCAGCTGTTATAAGGATATGAAAGAATTGAAAACGGAGATGATCCAAGGTTTTAGTAATAACAAAGTGGCATCCCAAGAAATTAGTGACAGTGAAGCTGTCAACACATTAAACTTAATTAGTAATTAAAGAAAGCTACAAAGAGAAGCAGGTTAGAATTGATAGAAAGAATAACATTACCATATTCAACATGAGAGAACCATGCAACTAGTATCTAGAAAACTAGTATCTGTCAAAGCATGACAGTGCATGATGCAGTAATCAAAGTGTGTAAAGAAATAGATGTGGACCTAGATAATAAACATATTATTGCTACGAAGAGAGTGGGCAAAAAGGACCAGGTTTACCAAGTACTGGTGGTTCCTAGAATATTGGTTGTTACTCTGACGGACCCATGAAAGCAACTGTAATGAGGAACATTTTAAACTCTCATTCTGATTAACTACATCAGAAAAATTAGGATTGAGCATGATGTGACCAAAGAGGAAATGATTGAAAGAAACAAAACACTAAAAGAGGTGAAAGAAACACAAAACAGAGAAGGATGACTTGAGAAATGTTATGTTTGTAGTGAGGGGACTACCATTGGAGAGGCATACAATAAAGTAATCTAGGAGAGAAATGTTCAGCCAAAGAAAGGGAAGGTTGTTGGTAAAGCATAAACAAGTAATACCCTGACAGGAAAAATTAATCTAGTGACATGAACAGTATGACAGCAGGTTTACAAATGTAGATATGTTTATAAGCTGTAAGCTGCATGAACTACAGTTAAGATTGAATTCTGGATTATTAACTGTGTAATAGCCATCAAATAGGTGAAACTGAAGAACTTCAGATTAAATATAAGCATTCAGGAATACATACTAGAGAGCTACCAATTTATTCCAATTAATATACCATACTCAAAGATGAGCCAGGATGAAGCAAGATAATAAACATTGACTCAGCACTTACCAGTAAATACTGAATATTGGATATCCACAGTGACTTTAATGAATATTTAGCAGTTGAGCTTATCTGGAGATGTGATAGATTAATATTGATACCAGTGTATAGAATTCCTTCACAAGATGATACTAAAACAGTATGTACCATGACAAAAGCTATTATTGTGATATTCAGAAACTTTATTTACCCTGGAATAGATTAGGCCTTGCTACTGGTGGGTCTGGAGATACTCGATATGAATTTGTTGAAGCCATCAGGGACTTGTATCTATATATAATTAGCATATTATTATCCTACTAGGAGGGAGAGACAGTAATAAACCATGATCTTGTATTGACTTGCTGTTTACCAGTGAGGAACATTTTTTACTGGTCTTAGAATAGAACCCCCACTGGGAACAAAAGTAAGTGACCATTCACTCATAGTCATAAGATGTACAACAAACACTAGAAATGTTAAATAAGATATAAATATAAAGCAGTAATTTACAATAGAATGATTGAGACATTGAATAGATTTATGAAATAAGAAGAGTGTAGATCAACAGTTGAAATTGTTTATAAACAAACAGGTAATTTAACTTTGTATAAAAAAAGTGACTATAGACTCCAGCAAACATATGTAGTATAACCTATCTCCCACAAAAAGAACTTATGACACTAATTAAAAGCAACAGAGGCTCTGGTTCAAGTGAATACAAACTGCAGACCAACAAGCTAGGCTGGAATACAATAGGATTAGTAGTGAAGTCGGACGTCTCAGTCAAAAGGTAATTTGTTTAAAGGAAAAAGCAATAGCTCAAAGAGTAAAAGATAATCCAAGAGGGTTTTGGGCATATGAACAGCCAAAAAGCCAAGTCAAATAAAACATTGGTGAATTGGGCAGTAGAGATAATGATAAAGAAACAGTAAAATCTGACAAAGATAAGCAAATGTTCCAGCTGACTCTAGTGTATTCACAAATGAGTCATAGAGGCCTGTGCCTCTAGCTCCCATTGAACACAAGAACAATCCAGAATTAAAAGGTAGAGGAAATTTTCCATGTACAATCCATAAGAAACTTAAGAATCTGAAAACAAGTAAATCACCAGGACCTGACAATATACATCCATGTACACTATGTAAATACCACATTAGCTGAACCACTCAAAATTAGTTTTAATAGCTCGTTCCAACAAGGATTCTTATCAGAAGACTGAAAAAGTGGAAACATAACTACATTTTTCAAGGAAGTGATAAGAAAAGTGCAAACATGCAAATAGAGACCAATCAGTTTAACTGGAGTCATAAATAAAATTTTATAGAATATAATTATAGAGAAAAGATTTTTGAACATATTCAGGTACAGAAACTATTCATCAAAAGTCAATGTGGATTCATTTCAGGAAGATCTAGTTCTACAGTTGATCAAGGTCATGGTTGAGTGGTTAGAATTACTAGATAAAGCTGTCAGCATAGATGTAGCTTATAGTCACTTCATGAAGGCATTTGACAAAGTCGCACATAACATACAGGTTCATCCATAAACTAGGGATGTATAACATCAATAACAAGTACATTGACCCGATTAGATCATTTTTTAAAGGACAAAAACAGAGTAATAGTAAATTGTAAGCATTCTGACTGGAAATCTGTAACTCGTGGAATTCCTCAAGGATCTGTTGTAGGACACTGTTATTTGTCATGTACATTATTGACTTACCTGATGTCTTCTCTGATGGAAGTAAAATATATCTTTTTGCAGATGATGCTGAAATATATCATGAGATTAGATCTATTGAAAATTGCAAGCAGCTACAGAAAGATACTTATCTGATGCATAACTGGGCAGATAAATTACTATTTAAATTTGTCACCCAAAAAAATGTGAAATATGAAGATAAGTTCATACAAGAAAAGTAGCTCATTATTATCATCTCTGTGAGAAATACAAGTCATTTGGACAAAGTGCATTGGAGAAAGACACTGGTATAATCATAAACAATAAATTATTGTTTGAAAAACAATTATCAGCAGAAAAGGGAATAAAGCAGTTCAGATCTACAAATTATTATGAGGTATAATTGTTTACTGTGGTGGTAAAACCACATCTAGAATATGCAAATAAAATATAAAACCCTTTAAGGAAGGAGCAAATTGATTTGTTAGACAACATCCAAAGAAGAGCCAGTAAATGAATACTAGGACTATCAGATTTATAATATGAAGAGCGACTAAGGAATCATCAGCTACCAACTTTGACATACCATAGAACAAGATCTAGAGGAGATATCATTGAAATGTACAAGATCCTAAGTAAAATATATGATAAAAAAGTGTGCGATTTAATTAAAATGAGAACAGACTCAATTGCCAGAGGACATCAATACAAAATCTTCAAACAGAATTCAAGGAAAACAGAATTCAAGAAAAACTTTTTGCATGGGTTGTGGAACAGTTTACCTTTATATGTGTTAGATGTAAAAACAGTGCAATCATTTGACAAAAAGACTTGGCCTGTTCTCGAAACATCAGATTTTATATTATAATTATAATTCAAACATTATTAATATCACTTTGCATGACCTATACAATCAAGAAATAGAGCTGGTGTCACAGGCCTTGAGAGGCCTCATACCAGAAGAGGGCTGTGAGTAATAGATAAATGTGAAATTATGAGATACATTTACTGTGTTTCAATGCACATCCAGTCTATGATTTGTTTTCTTTAACACAAAAGAAATCAATGTGGAACAGCTAGTTGACATTTTAACATAATGTGAGGTATGAATGATTAATAATTAATTGTTTTGAATAATATTTTTTCCCTGCAGAAGTGATAAAGACATGTCTGATAAAGGACAGCTGTCATTAAGGTGTTTGTATGGACATGTAACACATGATGTTGTGTTTTCTCAGGATGTCATGGCTGCTCTGAAAGGTCTGGATGACGAGGCTGAGGAGGAGGAGTTAAAACAAGATGAAGAGCCTGAGCAGGAGGATGAACCCATGGAGGAGGATTATGAGATACCGACACCAGGTGTGTGAATAACAGGACATAAAAACACCTACACCTGTTGTGTAAATAACAGGGACATGAAACACCTACACCTGCTATGTAAATAACAGGACACAAAACACCAACACCTTTTGTGTAAATAACATGAGATAAAACACCTACAACTGCTGTGAAAATAACTGGACACAAAACACCTACACCTGCATTGTAAATAACAGGAGACACAAAAAACCTACACCTGCTGTGTAAATAACAGGACATAAAATGCCTATACCTGCTGTGTAAATGAAGGGAGACAAAACACCTAAAGCAGTTGTGTAAATAACAGGACACAAAATACCTAAACTGGTTGTGTTTATAACAGGATACAAAACACCTACACCTGCATTGTAAATAACAGGACACAAAATACCTACTCCTGCTGTGTAAATAACAGGACATAAAATGCCTATACCTGCTGTGTAAATGAAGGGAGACAAAACACCTAAAGCAGTTGTGTAAATAACAGGACACAAAATACCTACACCTGTTGTGTAAATAACAGGACACAAAACACCTAAACCGGTTGTGTTTATAACAGGGCACAAAACACCTAGACCTGGTGTTTTAATAAAAGGATACAAAACACCTACACGTATTGTGTAAATAACAGGACACAAAACACCTACACTTGCTGTGTAAATAAAGTGAGATAAAGCACATAAACCAGGTGTGTCAATAACAGGACCCAAAACACCAACATCTACTATGTAAATAACGGAATAAAAAAAACCTTCACCTGTTGTGTAAATAACAGGGCACTAAACACCTACACCTGGTGTGTAAATAACAGGATACAAAACACCTACACCTGGTGTGTAAATAACAGGATACAAAACACCTAAACCTGGTGTGTTAATAACAGGACACAAAACACCTATTTTTATTTTTTATTATTATTTTAGTTTATTAAAGTGCCAAATTCACTGTATTAAAATACAATAGCTCTAAGGCACTGTACACAGTAAATATATTAAGATGATTAAAAAAGAAATTTGAGTGACAGATAATACAATTAAAATGACTAAAAAATAGATATGCAGAAAACTAAATAATCGAGAATCCAAACAAAGTGGATGATAATGGCTAATAATAGGCCAACTGGAAAAGGTGTGTTTTCAGTTGTCTTTTGAAACATGGAACACCTGAGGCATCCTTGATTTGTTCTGGAAGATTATTCCAGAGGATAGCAGAGGAGTATCTAAACAATCTCTTTCCGTACTGTGTCCGGGCCCTTGGCACCTCAAGGAGAGATTTATTGACCAACCTCAGTGCACACACCGGGCAATACTCCTTAATCATATCAGCTAGGTATGAAGGTGCCAAGCCATGGAGGGCTTTGTAGGTAAGCAACAGTATTTTAAAACAAGGTCTGTACTCCACCGGCAGCCAATGTAGCTCCATAAGTACCGGTTTGATGTGAGCTCGCCGCTGGGTGAGTGTGATAAGCTGAGCAGCACAATTCTGAAGGTACTGCAGCCTGCCAATCTGAGCATTGGTGATGCCAAACAGAAGCGAATTGGCATAATCCATTCGCGAGGTCACTAAGGCTTGAACCAGCATTTTGCATGCATCAGTAGTGATGTACCGCCAGATTCTGTCAATGGATCTGATCTGGTAATAACATGACCTCAAGACAGAGCTGATGTGTCGCTCCATGGTGAGACAACAGTCCTGCGTGGCCCCCAGGTTTCTAACTTTAGGAGATGGCAAGTAAATGGCATCTCCCAGTGACAGAGCATAATCACGGGGATAGAACTGCCGGTTATGGGGTAGAAGATAATATACTCAAATTTGTAATTGTTCATTTTCAGCCAGTTGTTGCTCATCCAGTTGCTTATGGCGGACATGCATTTCTGGATCTGTAGGGTAGTATCCGTCCAGTTAGCAGATGACTTGATCACAAGGTAACCTTGGGTGTCGTCAGCATAACTGTGATGCAACATGTTATGCTGCCTCACAATGGTGCCAACAGGTCGGGTATACATACAGTACTCTTTTGGACCTAGGACTGAGCCCTGTGGAACACCTACACCTGTTGTGTAAATAACAGGACACAAAACACCTACACCGGGTGTGTAAATAACAGGGTACAAAACACCTACACCTGGTGTGTTAATAACATGATACAAAACACCTAAACCTGGTGTGTAAATAACAGTAAACAAAACACCTACACCGGGTGTGTAAATAACAGGATACAAAACACCTAAACCTGGTGTGTTAATAACAGGACACAAAACACCTAGACCTGGTGTGTAAATAAAGGGAGACAAAACACCTTAACCAGTTGAGTAAATAACAGGGCACAAAACACCTACACCTGGTGTGTAAATAACAGGACACAAAACACCTACACCTGGTGTGTAAATAATAGGGCACAAAACACCTATGCCTGGTGTGTAAATAACAGGGCACAAAACACCTACACCTACACAAATTAAACACCAAGACAGAAAAATTTTTAGGACTTATGGCCATAATTGAAATTTTTGTAAAATATGAATTCTCTTGAATTTAATAACAGGATACAAAACATCTGAACCTGGTTATGGTTGACTTTCTGCATGAAATCAATTTTTGAAATTAAACATTTAGATAAAACTTGGAAACTGGTATATACATTGTAGCAATTCATTCATATCCTTCAAAGCTGGCTGGGCTTTGCCCTGCATAACACCGGTTCACTCAGTCAGTCAGGAATATAATTTAATATTTAGCTAATTTGACCATATTTTTAAGCTGTTTTGACAAGTATTTATCACATTTATACATTTTGATGTTGTTGTTAATCAAATATGTATCCTTCATTTGTAACTCTCAGGTTCATCACCGTTTTTCTATTTTGCATAATTAAATGGTTTAGGCCACAGTTTTTATTTATTACACAGTACAACATATGCAGGTCTATTAGTTTATTCTAGTTTGACAATTGGAATTTTTTTTTACACAGATGTTTGTAGTTAATAAATTAAACATGTGTTATTAAACTTCAGCTTATCTCCACTTTCTTCCTTATTCTTTCATTTACAGGTTTTCATACATATAAAGTTGAACTTGAATACTGATCCTTTTACAAATATGTGTCATTAGGGGCTCCTGCATCTTTTATGTAGTACATACAATTGCACAGGCAACACAACTGCTAGGATTTTAAATAATTATTCTCATAATCAATTTCAGCTGAGAACTGTGACCTAAAGGTCCCTTGTTTTTTAATATATTGACATAAAACTTATGACCTCGTTTTAGAACCAGAGGAGTTTGAAGATTTTGATGGTAATGAGGATATGATAGATCTGAGGGCATACCATGTCGTCGGTGGCACGTTCTCATTTGACCTTGTACACATGCCTCCACAGCCAAAGCCAGTCAAAGGCTGGATCATCAGACAAGGTAAGATTCACCAGTTTATGTGCATAATTAGTTAACTCAACATACACACCACAAGCTTTTCCCTTTGAGATCATTTGACTTTAAGTCATGCTGCTGATTGATGATTCTTTTCCAATAGACTCCTCCCTTGAAACCTAAAATGAGGCCACCCGGACCTGTAGAAAAAAAATAAAGAGCTTTAACAAATTTCTTGAGGAAGTAGAGATCTTTGACTGCTGAGTGAAACTTATAATGAACTGCAGCCAAATTGGTAAATACTTGCAGCATCATGCTTTTAGCTCAAAGCAGACGGACCTTTGTTATTAGGTATATTTTTGGTCCAATAGGACCATATCTAATTTGTCCTTGCTGTCTCTAAATTACTGTTTTATTAATAAGGATCTTACTTCTCCTGCCTGTATCAGTCATGCAGTTGAGATAAGTTTTGTGACAATAGATCCCCTAAATATTTAAGAGCATTTAGCAATTATTATACATTTTTAAACAGACCTTATTGAGATGCAGGACTTTAGAGTAAATAAACATAGTTACGTTAATATTTTGACCATGTCATATCAGACAGATTAAACAGTATTTTTAAAAGGCTTTGGGACCTCTTTTTTTATGTATATAGATACAAAAATTCTCTTTTATCCCATGTACAATTAATCATTGTATGAGCACAATTAACATCATATGTGTTTGGAACTATAAAAGAAAGGAACCTATACATGCAGGACAGGCTTACCAATAATATTGCCAAATTGCTGTAGCATTAAGATTTATATTTTCAAGTGTAAGAATGTAACCTCTTTTCTGTAACCTCTTGATAGACCAGTTAAATGGTCAAGTTCTGCTCAGTGAAGAATTAGTTTAATGTAAAAAATTAAAAGAACAGTGAAAGTTTACAGGAATTCTAGAAAATACTTGATATTTAAATTCATCTAATTCAGATTTTATATATTAACAGAAAGCTGACCTTGCCTGGCCATGTGTTCATTGACTGGTCCATATTGATAGATTTTGTATGACGAAATATTGAAGGGCTGCCTAGTTCTTCATTACAAGTAAAAATCAGTAAACAACATTGTACATTTAATTGCATTATTACAAAATACTTACAAATTGTAAAATCAGCTGAGCAACATGGCATATATTATATAGACAGGCATTGCATCAGTTTTGATAAATATCATGTTGTTTTTAAAAAGTATTCAAAAGGGGGACATAAAATTATAAAATATGTATTTAAGTTTGTGACCTTACATCTGCAGCTTGTATACATATGCACTTTTGTTAACACAATGATTTTCGCTCATTATTTTGTCTTCCCTCTAAAGTGATGAATCCACCTATGTTGAGTACTATGGACTACATTGCTGATACTGTGAACCCCGCTGTGCTGGCCCAAAGGGAAAAAGAGAAGGAAGAGGGAAAAGATGAGGCCAAGGAAAAGAGAGAGGAGAGACCCCCAATAGAAGTCACACTTAAGTAAGATATTACTCTTAGTTCTTTTATATATATATATATATATATATATATATATATATATATATATATATATATATATATATATATATATATATATATATATATATATATATATATATATATATATATACTGTGGTTGCCTTTTTGTTCGCAAGGGTTTTAATTTCATGATATTAGTGAATGGGAAATAATAGTGAAAATGAAACCCTCAGGAATAATTGGCCAACAGAGAATTTCCATCTTATTCAACAAAACCAATACTTGTATGTGAATAGGTTAGAACAGTGAGAAATTTTATGATAAATTAAATTCATGTAGGTACAGGAAAAATGTTACCTTAAATTTGAACTAAACTACCTGTACTGTGTGTATGGTACCATTGTTTTATGAGTAGAATATCACAAACTCATGAAATATTCTCAATTTATAATACACATGCAAAGAATTGGCCCTACCAAAGATTTGAAATAGGTTTTGGCGAGATTGCGAAAATGAAACCCTTGCGAAACATTCAAAATGGAGAAATCATGAAATTTCAGCCTCGTAAATATGAAGCCAACCATAGTTTATGCTACATATTGAAAGAAAAATAATTCATCTTGAAACACTGCAGCATGAAAGAGAGCATAAAACCAGCCATTAAACTGAAGTACATTTTTCTCTTTTTGTTGTGGTTTTATATATCTGAACAGGACTCCAGTTGATGTTGTTTAACAATTTATTTTCTCCACCATAAATTTCACTGATATATTAAAGTTCATTTATTCAACAGGATTAAACTGTATTTATAGTCTCTCATTGTGCTGGTACAGTGATCACATTAACTCCTATTCACTCTCTATTTTCTCCTCTTCTCTCTCCACTATTTTGTCTCCTACACTCTTTACACTCTTCCTGCTTCTCTTCTATGCTACCAGTCTCCTCCCTTCTCAGAATCTATCCCAGACTCTTATATATACAAACTTAACATAATTCAATTCTCCTGTCTGACTTAATTAATTTATTCACTTGTCAAATAAAGTTAATTAAGTACAAGGAAAAATACTAATTGCTATTGTATATCCAAATACCTTGAAGACTTGTTACAATCAAGGACTAATTATATAATTCAACACCCTAACTAATTACCGGGTAAGCTCGATTAAAGGAAGGTATTAAGGTTGAGATTGAACAGACATGCCAAGTCAATGAATGCATGAAAGTAGCAAACTAGCACTCTGCTTAACTATTTGTTATTAAACTATTGACATCATGCATATTTATTTCTATTGTGACAGACTAGTTGTAACTTGGTGATAATTACTATGCAACATATTATCGATTTACCTACACCTAGCTGCAGTAATATATTATTAAAAACTAATCATTGCTCTAAATATTTTTTTGTCTTCAAGTTAATAAAAGAAATCCCAATATAACTTGTCTACATGTGTTTAATGAATACATAGATGCCCATATTTGTATTTAAAGAAAACAATTAATGTCCCCAATTAAAGATAAGATTACTCAAGCAGCACAGCAAAAAAGGTCCCAACATATACTAATCAGCTCCTACATTAATTACCTAATCAAATTAAAATACATAATTAATCAATCAGTCTGTCAGTCAATTGCAAGAATATTTATTTGGCCATACATAGAAAGTCATTTGAAGTAGATATGTTGAATATTAAGTAAGTTAGGGACCTTTGAATACTTCTAAACATGCCAGTCTTTGGATGCTATTTTCCAGAAATGCCTTGCTTTTGACACTAGCATCAGGCAGATTTTTAAACTGGAGGACCAAATTTTTTTTTTCATACCAGATATTCTTGGTATATATTTTTCTGCCACTATCTCCCTAAGTATGGCCCTTGCTGAAGGTCGACTACAGCACTACAAGGTCTCAGTCAGTCAGATGTTCTAGGACCCTCCGTACAGACATTGGCTTGTGCCTTTCAAACATCATCCACATAGGCTTCAGCAGGTGAAGATCTTGTGAGAGTGTCTCTCTTGGTGTGATTCTGCTTCTTCTAGAATTGTCTTCCAGTAGGACTGTTCCACTCTTGAGCATTTTAAAGCAGCTATTTGGGTAAGATTGCCAGTATTCCACTCTCTGTTCTCATCAACATTTTTTCATATGGTTGAAATTTTTTTCCTGTTCAGTATGTTTTTTGTTTGTTCTTTTGAGTTATTGATGGACTTTGTGTGATGAGTGTCTCTGCAGATTTTCAGGCTGATTAAGGAGTTCTCATTTCCTCTTTCTTCAAGCAAGGTTTCAAGGATGCAGACCAGGGCATTTAGAAATGAGACACATGCCTGCATTCTGCATGTTGTCCAATCAGCTGCTTTTCCTTTGCAGCATTTGCTCAAGCTCCATCTCTGTATTCCATCACAGGAAACATACTGCCTGTGTTCACCTACCTATACTTCAGAATACTGCCTGTGTATGCCTACCTGTACTTCAGAATACTGCTTAAGCACACCTACCTGTACTTAAACATACTGCCTGTGAACACCTACCTGTACTAAAGTATACTGCCTGTGTACGCCTACCTGTACTTCAGAATACTGCTTGTGTACACCTACCTGTACTTCAGAATACTGCCTGTGTACACCTACCTGTACTTCAAAATACTGCCTGTGTACACCTACATGTACTTCAGAATACTACCTTTGTACACCTGCCTGTACTTTAGAATAATGCCTGTATACACCTACCTGTAATTTAGAATACTTTATGTGTCTGCCTACCTGTAATTTACAATACTGTCTGTTTACACCTACCTGTACTTCAGAAAACTGCCTGTGTACACCTACCTGTACTTCAAAATACTGCCTGTGTACACCTACATGTACTTCAGAATACTACCTGTGCACACCTGCCTGTACTTTAGAATAATGCCTGTGTACACCTACCTGTACTTCCAAATACTGCCTGTGTACACCTACCTATACTTCAGAATAATGCCTGTATACACCTACTTGTACTTCAGAATACTCTCTGTGTCTGCCTACCTGTGCTTCACAATACACTATTTGCCTACCTAGCTGTACTTCAGAATACTGCCTGTGTACGCATACCTGTACTTCAGAATACTGTGTCTGTCTACCTGTACTTTAGAATACTGCCTGTGTACACCTATCTGTACTTCAGAATATTCCCTGTGTTCGCCTATCTGTACTTCAGAATACTGCCTGTGTACACCTACCTGTACTTCAGAATACTCTGTTTACCTACCTGTACTTCAGAACACTGCCTGTGTACACCAAACTTTACTTCAGAATACCACAAACTTAGAGCAAGCTTATTTCTTTAGAAGTAACAGTTTTCTCCTCGACCTCTTTGATATGTAAATTCCATGTCAACATGTTGTCAAGTATGACCCAAAGGTGGGTGAGAGTATCTTCCTGTCTGTGAGAGTCAGGTAGAGTCAGGTAGCTGTGTAATAAAGTAAGTGTTTATCAGATCCCAGTTTTATCACATACAGTAGTGTTTGAATTACTTGTAGATTACCAGAGACTGTGTACTTCTGTGAGGAGCCACAGGTAGTGCGCTGGGACAGTGATGAGAAACAGTGGCGACTGGACGGCTTCACAGATCACCAGTTCAATGAAGGTCAGCTCTTTTGATTTCCATTTAATGAGTATCCCAGTTGTACCCATTCAAGGTGATTGCTCAGTCAACTAAAAGTGCTCTTGTCTACAGGGTTGCACATTTGTCCATTTTGACTAATAAGAGGGAGATTTAATTTTAAGCACAATGTATGTTAGAAGGTTCAGTTGGAGGAAACATTTATATAAGGGTAAGATTTCTCAGGAGTGACCTCATGCATTGTGCTAATTTTGTGTGTGCTAGTTGTGTCCCCACTGCCACCCAGTTTGTGAGCAAAATAACTCATGAAGTGGGTCATGACCTTTACTGGAAGAGTGACCTTGACCTGTAATTTTTGGTAAAAATCTAACAATATCTTATATATCTCAAGAAAGGTGTCACCACCTTTTCTTTTTTTTTGCACCTTTAAATTTCCCTTTAGTTGCCACTTGACAGTAGTGTGAGCAGTAAAATCTATTGGCAGTATTGCACAGATTTCTTTCATTCAGTGCACTTGGAGATATGGGTTATGGTGACCTTGACCTTCCCGAAATTTATAGGTTTTTAGCTCAGCTGACTGTAAGTCATCTGAGCTATAGCGATCACTCTTTGTCCGTCATCCGTCAGGCAGTCCGTCCGGCCGTCAGTTAACAGGGCACAAATTGTAACCGCTGGACCTGGAATCTTCTTACTTTACATCCAAAGAGGTCCATGAAAAATCTCCTTGGAAACCTGGAATTAGGTCTCTGTTACCCATATCCTTTGAGCTATGGGGCCCCAAAGTACCCCCCTGAATAGTCAAAAATTTCATACAAAAACTTCAATATCTCATTAACTACATCACTGATGGTCATGATTTTTGGCATACATATTGATCATGAGATGTTCCATCAGTTCCTGCAGACTGGTGGCGCCACCTGTATTTTTCGATTTTTACGAATTTTTTTCTCTAATTTTGAGACCTTAAAAAATGTGTACATCTGTTAACAGGGCACAAATCGTAAAGACTGGACCTAGAATCTTCATTCTTGACATTCTGAGAGACCTATGAAAAGTGTCCATGGAAACCAGAAATTAGGTCTCTATTACCCATATCCTTTGAGCTATGGGGCCCCAAAGTACCCCCCCCAGAATAGTGAAAAATTTCATACAAAAACTTCAATATCTCATTAACTACATCACTGATGGTCATGATTTTTGGCATACATATTAATCATGAGATGTTTCTCCGGAGATGGTTTCGCAGTTTCACCAAAACCTGTTTCGGTTTGCTATAAGTAAGTGAATGGTTTCGCTGAACTGAAACCAGTTTTACACTCTCGAGTGGGGCCTTATTTCTGACTAACAGCCCATTGCCTGAGGTTTGTCAAAATTTGTGGGACTGCATGCTCCCTAAACCAAACACTTAGAAAGAGCAAAATTTATTATATTTCCCCCAAAATCATTTAAGATTTCAAGCATAAACCTTTTTTTAAATTATACCTGTATATATATTTTTTTATAGTGTCATGTTCTGTATAAATATGTTCAACGGGTGTTACTTTACTGGGCCTTAGATCCATTTTATATATATATATATATATATATATATTTATATATATATATATATATATATATATATATATATATATATGTATGTATACCAGTATATATTCTGTTGGTTAAGTGTCATGCTGTAACAGGATTAATGTATAATTTCATAATATGACCTGGTGCTTAATCACATTCAGCACAAAAGATTCATATATTTTAACTAATATTTCAATCATTGTGTAATATACATTCCAAGTATCATGCAATAACCTTAAAACAAATAATTCAAATTTAAAATATATATTTGTCATATAAATATGTGCAGTATTTCTGATTTGTCTATGAAAAAAGGGCGTTGATAAATTAATATATACTTGAATAAAAATGAAGGTACAAAAACAAATACATTAGAAAAGAAAATACAGGCATGTTACTTTAAAAGAAAAATGATGGAACTTTTTGGCAGCAAATAAAAATAATTGACAAAGTTTGAGTTTGTCCAACTGTGTTTAATGAAGAGGAGACCTTTGTTCAAGGTTAAATAGGAATTTCAGTGGTTTTAAAAGTCAAACAAATGTCACTGGTCCACTCTGAATAACATTTTAACTCTGGGACAAGTCTGAGGACCAAAAGTGTGTGTCGTAGATATCTTAAGAGGATAATCTGTCCTAAATTTTAATGTGAAAAGATATGGCATTTATTCTCTCAGTTCAGTTACATCTTTGTACAAAATACCAGCTACCCTGTGTATTACTAGCTTGTGTGTATTTGATCATCTCCAGTTGGATATAGAGATGTGCTCAGATATGAAATGTTGCACTGCAGTTTAATATGTATAGGAATAATGTCATCGGTTAAATGCTATAATGCTAAAGATTTATTAGCATGTGCTTGATAAACCTGCATTCACTGTTGCAGCATTTCAATTTATAATTTTTGGTCAGATATGTTTCTTGGTGGAAAATGCAATTTATTAGCTATGTTTATGAAATATGTTCAGTATTAAAGATCAGTTGAGTTTCAACCTAGTGTCCATTTGTCCACATGCTCTCTCCCACACATGACTATCAGAATATATAAGGGCTGCAGGTAACAATGCATCAAATAATTCACTGAATCAAAGCCAGTCAACCAACATTAAAAGGCTCACTTAATTTATTGCATTTATAGTTATATCTATGTCCTTTTGATAATTTTGATCTCTAGGTGATACCTAAGGACATAAAATATACATATACATGGTGTAGTGGGGATTGTTGTTTGAAAAGGAAAGTCACCTGACACTCCATATTTTATGTGTGGGCAATAAGCAGTAGTATATTCAGAGTTGCAATTTGACCAAGGTAAACCTATTTTTACCCAATCCAGTGGGTAAAACCTGGGTTAAAAGTATTTTAACGAGGATTGACCCATTATATACTCCAGATTTTTGCCCAGCATATTAGAATATTTTTTAAAGATTAGCTTCTTTTGAATTGGTCAAAAGAACTTAAGCACACATTTTGTGAACATAGATAGGTGAGCCAAGTGGCTCTGACCACATCATCACTGTCTAAAAGAAGCTATTTACACCCATTTGCCTCTTGTTGGGATGCATGTACAAAGCACATCATTCTGAATAATAGAAATTAGTGGTAAAACCAATTCTGAGGAATAACTTGGTAAAACCCATTCAACCCAAACTGGGTTTTTTTTTGCAACTGACATGCTCCCATATGCAGCTTGGTACATCTCAACAGCTGATCACTATATTATGTTCAGCTGTAAATAAAAAACATGCTGTTGTACTACTATTAATTTCAGACTGGTGCAGTTCTAAAATTTAAAGTTTTAGTTCCAGTAAGATACTGAAGAAGCACCCTGATCTCCATGACAAAATAAAGCCCACTGTCTCTGTAGGGATGTATGCTTAGGGGAAGATTGGATGTCCTACACTCCCTCCCTGGGTAATGAAAAAAAGGTGAATACATGCTCCATGTTAGTCTATGTGATTCATATATTAAGGTACAGGTCTGCTGCATTAATAAATTACTTGCATTTTTTTAGGTGAAAGTTAAAGCAGAAACCTATAAACCTTGATTTGCACACTAATAAATTTTCAATGGGGATTTCATGTGAAAAAAAATCAAATTCCTACTTAACCCACAATATGTGGAAATAACAGGTCCTCTAGTATAGCAGGAAAAAAGCAATTAAGATCACTTTACATGAAGGAGAAAATTGTTCAAGGACAGCATTTACATGGTGCCAGTTACATGTATATGACTGCAGATTTGAACGAGACCATGGTCAAATACTATGCATGCAGACACATAGACTTCTGATCATTCTATTCATGTCATGTGAATAACTACATTGTATTTAGATATCTATATAATGTTAATACATATAACAAATCCTTAGTAAAACATAGATACAAGCACAGATCTTTTTCTATGGTAAAATATATCCTAATGGAAGTCCACAAGGTCCAACAAAAATACTTATTTAAATATAGGAAATCAAAGTAAAGGAGATACATGTACCAATGATAAAGACCAGACTTGCTTAAAACAAAGATTCCATACCAGGTCTATGTAACTTTTCATTATATTTCACTCAAGTTTGTGCTTTAACCATGAGGACATAATTTTTGTTTCAAATCAAGCACCTGATATAAAGTAATAAGTAGATAAGCTGACACATGCCAGGCTGTTGCCTTTGATCTGCTTCAGTCTTGTGTATTTCTGTATTCTTTTGATATATACTGAAAAGTTGAGCTTTAAGGAAAGATGATTTGCATTTCCTACCATTTCCTACCACTTTCCAGTGATGTAGTTGAGTCCACCCCATTCAAGTCCAAGTGCAAGTCAGAGTCCAGGTCACTCGAGTCCAATTCTAAATCTGAATCCTTAAAGGGGCCCAATCACCTATTAAGCATGTTGAACTAACACAAAAAATAGCCTCTTCCCTTTAAAACGGATTGGTACCTGCCAAACTATTGCCCTGAAACCGTTTGCTTACTCAGGTTGACGAGTTTTAAAAACAGTGCACCGGGCGCGATCACAGGTGTAAACATAAACACAGTGTACGCATCGCAGGGCTTCAGCACGTGTCATTCTCTAGATTTTATGACTCCTTGGCCGAAAAATTGAAATCACGTTCCTGCTGGCTCAAAAATCACGTGTTGCGGCTCAAAATCGGACCCCTGATCTGCGGGATTATTTTGGTAAACAAACACACGTGGACTATGTTTAACAACATGCAGAGCCATAACAAGTGCTAAACCGCCGTATGCGAGGTACCTAGCCTATGTGCTTGGATGTTTTTGCTGGAAAACTTTTGTATAAAGCAAAACTGAACTATTAGTGTTGAAGAGTAGGCAAAATATTACTCCTGATTGTGTCCCTTTAAGGTTTAAGTCCAAGTCCACCTTCTTCAAGTCCAAGTCATTTGGAACATGAGTCCAAGTCCACCAACATTGAGTCCAAGTCATTTGGAACACTAGTCCAAGTTTGACACAAATTTTCTTATTAAAAGAACTTGGAAACGGATATTTGGGATAATCATGCAAATTTATTAATTTTCAAGTGCACTTTATTTGAATGTTTAATTACATTTAACTCCTGATACAGAGCTAAACCTTGGTATGTTTTGTCTTATTTTTTTATAATATCAATAAGTAGTTAACCCATGTGCACAATCTTAACAAAATATGTGAGTTTTCTTTTTTATTGGACTCAACAGTCAAAATAAGGTCCCAAGGCCTGGTAAAAGGGGGATCCAGGCCACAGAATGTTGCCAGAAACTCTCGAAAACGTTGCGGCGTATGAAAAAAAGGGGGTCCTGACCTCTGGACCCCCCTCAATCCGCTTCTGCTTGAGATAGACTCTGAGTGATTTCTTGAGTCATTATACCTGCGAGTAGAAGTAGAAGTAGAAGTCCAAGTTCAGGACCCTCGCGTCCAAGTCTGAGTCCTTAAAAAGTGAACTCAAGTCTGAACTAGAGTACAAGTCCAGACTGGAATTCTACAACACTACCATGTTCTGCCAGCAGATTTATTAAAACTCATTCAGAGTTTTAGACCTTTCATTTTGTAAGAGATGATATTTTAAAGTTCATGTGCATTACAGAAAAAAAATACGATATGGTTATATTGTATGATTATCATGACTTGTTAAAAATAGGGATATCAACAGAATGTATTCATGAAATGCTTGTAATGATAAAACAATGAAATAAATCTGGGAAAGCTTATTTATGAACTCAACATGGCTATATCATGACAGGGTTTTCTCTGATTGAATGTTTTTTTTAAATAAATACATGATATTTGTTTAACACAATGCTTATATTTTGGGTCGTACTGATTGTTGTTGATTGCATGTATCTTTATATCAAAAGGTGGAAAAGCATATATACTACCTATGATTGAACTGCATTATTTTTTTTTATATTTTCAGTTAATGTGTTGTTTTAATGAATTAATCTTTAAACATTTAAGGTAATCAGGAAGTTACACATTTCACATTTAGCGGTAAAGGAAACACATTTGAATAATAATTTGTTGTAAAGATACATAAAAATTTAATCCAGTACAAAAATTAAAACAAAAACAAAATGAAAATCATACATTAACATTTTGTTGTATCTAAATATCACATAATAATATATGTTGATTTGGCTCAAAACTTTGGCATTTTCTCACGGTCTACATTTGTGTAAAAACATTGCCCCCCCCCCCCCCCCCATCCCACACACACACATCAACCAAAGAAAAGGGGGCGTGGCACTAAGAAAATTTTCTTGGAAGTAAAACTTTGGCAGTACAGGTTTAATACCGGCCCTTCTGATTATATGGTACTTTTTAAATAGTTTAATTTTTAAAAAGCAAAACATGGTCGTACTTTGATATTTTATTTATTAATTGATAACAGTCAGGCACACGAAACATGCAGGCAAAACGTACACACATGGACTTGAGCGATATCAGGAAGTGCAACGTTTAATACAGTATATCATTATGAATGCACATGTGGTAACCGTATAAGTGACACTTAGAAGCTGCAGTAACCTGAGTATATCCCGTTCGTCAATGACACAGCGTCAGTTATCCTAATTTGAGTGACCTTTGACAGAGAAAATGTGTCTCATGCCCGTGACTCGCTTGCAGCTGTACCTGATAGGAATCGTGTAGCACGCATGGGCAGCTTGAACTCATCTGAATAGATTCAGGCGGAATCCCAGGCCCAAAATGGTCTCCGTTTACAGACCCACTGGGGGGTTGCGGAGCGCCACCGTGTGTCTGTGTAAGAGACTAATGTTTCATCAGTTTTTATGATTTTTTTCTCTGTTTTTGAGACCTTAAAAGATGCATTCATCTGTTAACAGGGCACAAATCATAACAACTGGACCTAGAATCTTATATCTTGACATGTGGGGAGGCCCATGAAAAATCTCTTTGGAAACCTGGAATTAGGTCTCTGTTACCCAGATTCTTCAAGCTATGGGGCTCTGAAGTACCCCCCAGAATAATGAAAATTTGATACAAAAACTCAAATATCTGAACAACTAATGCATTGATCACCATGATTCTTTGCATGGATATTGATCATGGAGAGTTTCATCGGTTTCTGCAGACTGGTGGCGTCACCTGTATTTTTTCTATATTTTACAGTTTTCTTTCTCTATTTTTGAGACCTTAAAAGATGCAGTCATCTGTTAACAGGGCACAAATCATAACGGCTGGACCTAGAATCTTCTTTCTTGACATGCAGAGAGGCCAATGAAAAGTCTTCTTGGAAACTGAAAATTAGGTCTCTGTTACCCAAAACCTTAGAGCTATGGGGCTCTGAAGTATCCCCCAGAAAAATGCAAAATTTGATACAAAAGCTCAAGTATCTGAATAACCACTGCATTGATCACCAAGATTCTTTGCATGAATATTGATCATGGGATGTTCCATCAGTTCCTGCAGACTGGTGGCGCCACCTGAATTTTTTCAAATTTTTGCAAATTTTTTTCTCTTTTTTTTTTTCAAACCTCAATGAAACTGTAATCTGTTAACAGGGCACAAATCCTAACCACTGGACCTGGAATCATCTAACGTAATATTCAGGGAGGTCCATGAAAAATCTCCTTGAAAACCTGAAATTAGGTCTCTGTTACCCATATCCTTGGAGCTATGGGGATCCGAAGTACCCCCCAGAATAATGCAAATTTGATACAAAAGCTCAAGTATCTGAATAACTACTGCATTGATCACCACGATTCTTTGCATGAATATTGATCATGAGATGTTCCATCAGTTCCTGCAGACTGGTGGTGCCACCTGTATTTTTTAGAATTTTTACAAATTTTTTTCTCTTTTTTTTCAGACCTCAATCAAACTGTCATCTGTTAACAGGGCACAAATTGTAACCACTGGACCTGGAATCTTCAAACTTAATATCCAGGGAGGCCCATGAAAAATCTCCTTGAAAACCTGAAATTAGGTCTCTGTTACCCATATCCTTGGAGCTATGGGGATCCGAAGTAGCCCCAAGAATAATGCAAAATTGGATACAAAAACTCAAGTCTCTGAATAACTACTGCATTGATCACCATGAGTCTTTGCATGAATATTGATCATGGGATGTTCCATCAGTTCCTGCAAACTGGTGGTGCCATCTGTATTTTTTTTCAATTTTTACGAAATTTTTTCTTTATTTTGGAGACCTTCAAAGAAGCTGTCATCTGTTAACAGGGCACAAATCGTAACCACTGGACCTAGATTCTTCTAACTTGACATCAAGGGAGGTTCATGAAAAGTCTCTGTGAAAACATTACATTAGTTCTCTGTTACCCATATCCTTCCTAGTAAGTACCCCTCAGAATAATTAAAAATTTGATACAAAACTCCAGTATCTGAATAACCAATGCATTGATCTCCAAGATTCTTTGCAGGCATGTTGATCATGGAGTATTCCATCAGTTCCTGCAAACGGGTGGCGCCACCTGTATTTTTTTTCGATTTTTTAGACATTTTTTCTCTATTTATGAGACCTTCAAATGAAGTGGTCATCTGTTAACATGCCACAAACTGTAACTGCTGTACCTAGAATCTTCTTACTTGACATCCAGGGAGACTAATGAAAAATCTCCTTGGAAACCTGAAATTAGGTTTCTGTTACCCATATTTTCTGTGTATAGGGCTCATAAATACCCCCAAGAATAATTAAAAATTTGATACAAACAAAAGCTCCAGTATCTGAATAACTAATGCCTTCATAGCCATGATTCTTTGGACATATATTGATCATGGAGTGTTTCATCAGTTCCTGCACACTGGTGGCACTCCCTGTATTTTTTTCAAATTTTTACGCATTTTTTTTCTATTTATGAGACCTTCAAATGAAGTTGTCATCTGTCCAAAAGCCCACTGAAACCCATTTCTAAGGACTTTTCACAAAATTCATGATTTGTTTGCACTCTGGCAGTCATTTTGCTCATTGTTCAACATTCCTTGAATTCAGCTGAGCGTCATGGCCCATGGGCCACTTGTCTTTAACCTCATAACTTTTGAACTCAAGTTTGACACACTAAAAGTCAACTGAGATATAGGTATGGCGCTTTGTCTGTCATCCGTCCGGCCATTCGGTCATCTGGCCGTCCGGTCATCCGTTAGCAGGGCACAAATGGTAACCGCTGACCCTAGAAGCCTTTAACTTAATATCAAGGGAGGTCCATAAAAATCTCCTTGGAAACCTTAAAATAGGTCACTGCAACCTATTTCCTCCGAGCCAAGGGGCTTGTAAGTACCCCCAAAAATAATAAAAAATTTGATACAAAACCTCCAATATCTTGATAATTAATGCATGGATTGTCATGAATCTTGCCTTTAATATTGACCATGACTAGTTTTGGTAGTTCCCGAAAAGTGGTGGCACCACCCATATTTTTACAAATATTTTTCTATTTTTTTTACTATAAAATGACAACAATCATGTCAGTTTCTCAGCTGTGATTCCATCTAGTGTCCCAAAACCTGGTGTATTTATTGATCACAAGTGGATGCCCCATAGTAATCACAGGGGCCATCTGTTAACAATTTAGTTTCTAGATGATAACTCCAGTGTAGGCTGACATATTGGTTTCAAACTTAACTTATGTATGGCTTACCACTAAAGTAAGAACCCTGCCGATTTTAGGGTCCAAAGGTTAAAGGTAAAGGTCACAGGACCCATTTCTTTTAAAGGAATGTGTATGCATTTCAAGCCAAACTTTTCATCACAAACTTCCATCTTCAAGATATTACTCACCTGCCAATAGGGGAAGATTCTTTTCGATTTGGGGTCCTGGGGTCAAAGGTCAAGGTCACAAACTAGTTTATGGATGATAATTCTGCTTTGGCTAGACAGATTGGCTTCAAACTTGATTTATTAATGACCCACCACTTAAGTTAAAAAACATTTTGATTTTCAGGGTCCAGAGGTCAAAAGTGAAGGTCACAGGAGCCATATCTCTAAAAGATTGTGGATGCAATGTAAATCAAAATTTTCATCCCAAACATTCCATCTTTCACACATGGCTTACTTGCCCAAAATGGAAGAAATCTGTAGATTTTGAGGTTACCTTGTCAGAGGTCAAGGTCACTGGACCCGCACTTTTTTGAAGAATGTTACAATAATTTAAATGCTGCAAGTTCAGGGATAATAAGTTCACAGATTTTTTGGTCACAAAGTCATTGGTTATGGTCACAGGACCTTTAAATTTCTTTAAAAATATCCTAATAGACAAATACAGCTGAGCCCATAGGTCCCTAGTTGTTAACCTGATAACTTTTGAAGAACTGTATATTTTTCCCTCAAATTTGACACACAAATAGGTTCCACAAAGATCTTGGATTTGTTTGAAGACTTGTTTACCTTGACCTTGGTTTTTTGGTGTCAAATCTGCAGAAATACTGGATTTGGTGAAATACATAACTTTTGAAGAACTGCATATTTTTCCTCAAATTCTATACACACATTGTTACCACTGAGATCTTGGACAGGACTTAAAACTGAAGACCATGACCTTGGAGGAGGATGCCTATGTTAAGGGGCTCTTACCAAAAATCTGCCACACAAGTTCCTTCTCTTTCATGTATACTTGTAGAGAACTGATAGGCCATTTTTACAGTAACATCCTGACACTTTAAAGATTTTTTGCTGATTTACAGAGAACCGTGTGCTGAGCTTCAAAACCTGTTTCTTTGGAAAGATGGCTCTCATCCAAGATGCCCATATCAACATGCCATACCAGTCCTGGGAGCTCAGACCTCACACCACGAACAGCGCTCTGCTCACCATCATTGCTGCCATTGTTGAAGTAGAAATTGAGATCAAGGTATTTCTGTTCCTATGAAATCTTATGTCCTTTGTCAACACAGCCAGAACTCTGACTTTACCTTGATATTAGTGCTGTGCCATGCCTGTAATTAGTCATTTTAATGAGAAAATGCAACTTTCACTTTGAGCTAATTAAATAATACAATCTTCAAGAATTGGCTGAGGGACCAATTTTAAGCCAAATAACTAAGAGGAACTTTGATAAGGTACAAATTCTGGTTTGACTTTGAGCTAATCAAATAATACAATCAAAGTTGGGTGGCATGTATTAACATTATTATCTCCTTGCAATGAAGTTTCAGGAGGGGATATAGTAACACCTCTGTTCATACGTCTGTCGTGCCGTTCTTCCTTCTGTCCTTCCAGGCTTGTGGACCAATTTTAAGCCAAATAATTAAGAGGAACTTTGATATGGTTCAACCAGAAAATTCTGGTTGAGGCAAAACTCACACAGACAAAACTTGTTTAGGTTCAAATTACCCACAATGAGAAAGTCAGCTAGGTTCAAATACTGATCCAGGGAATACTCACACAGAGAAACTAAGCTAGGTTCAAATAACTCACACAGAGGAACTTAACTAGGTTCAAATACTGGTCCAGGGAGGAATTACCACAGAGAAACTTAGCTAAGTTCAAATACAGGCATGGGGGAAAATTAATACAAAACTTAACTAGGTTCAAATACTGGTCCAAGGGGAAAATTAACACAGAGAAACTTCACTAGGTTCAATCACTGGTCGAGGAGAAAACCCACATAGAGAAACTAAGCTAGGTTCAAATACTGGTCAAGGGGGAAAATTTACACAGAGAATCTTAGCTAGATTCAAATACAGGGCCAGGGGGAAAATTAATACAGAGAAACTCAGCTAGATTCAAATACTGGTCCAGGGGAAAACCCACACAGAGAAACTTAGCGAGGTTCAAATACTGGTCCGGGAGAAAATTAACACAGAGAAACTTAGCTAGGTTCAAATACTGGTCTAGGGGGAAACCCATACAGAGGAACTCAGCTAGGTTCAAATACTGGTCTAGGGGGGAAATTAACACAGAGAAACTTAGCTAGGTTCAAATACTAGTCCAAGGGAAAATAAACACAGAGAAACTTAGCTAGGTTCAAATACTGGTCCAGGGGGGAAATTTACACAGAGAAACTTAGCTTGGTTCAAATACTGGTCCAAGGAAAACTCACACAGAGAAACTCAGCTAGGTTCAAATACTGGACCAGGCAAACAAAACTCACACAGAGAAACTTAGCTAAGTTCTAATACTAGTTCAGGGAACACTCATCCTAAGGAAACCTAGCTTGATGTTTCAAACAATCCAGTTGCTCTCCTATAATCAACCACTTGTGTTCTTGTAGGAGGGAGATTGTTGTTTGACTCAGCCAGCTGACCGCCCAGAATTGGCTCATATTCGTGGAAAGTGGATGCCACCCAGAGAGCTCATTAAGGTAAACAAGTCTATTTTCAGCAATAAAACAGTCGAGCAGGTTTTTATTGTTATTCATTTATACAGCTTCACTCATTATGCAGTTGCAGAGCCTGTATCATATGGGAGTTTGGTAGCAGTTTGATAACTTTGAAACATATTGTCATATCATCAGGCCAAGTCAGGGTTTCTTTCCAATGCTGATTTATAGTAAGCATTTTTCATCTTGATATGCATGTAACAATTACTATTCCCAAGATGAATTCAGTTTTCAGAGACAATGGAAATAATGTCACAGAATGTCAGTTTTCCTCAGTACAATCAATGATAATTAGGAATAAAGGTTAGCTGTGCTGTGTTTTTCACTGTCAGTCTTTGTTTTGTTTGGATCTGTTGGTACAAGTCACAGGGTCACAGATTACAGTACAAGTCATGACCTTTATGTTGTGATGTTTGTTATTGGCAGGTCATGAAGGAGGCTGGCATAAACCTGTTCCCAGCAAGAGACTCATCAAAGTATGTCAGTGTCCAAACCAAGGTAAGGATCACAACATCAGTATGTCTTAAAGTTTTGTTAACCAGTGCCGGGTACTGTTAAAGGGACTTACTCTACACTCCAGGTTTGTTTATATACACAAAATATAGTGTTCTTAGGCATTCAACAAAGTTTGCCACTCTACCAACATGACTCTACATTGAGTTTATTTTTGTTGATTACAGATCTTTTCTTTCTGGAAATTTTTTTTATATCAGGAAAAATTTATAAACATCTTTATACACACACACATTTATAATATACATACATACATACACACACTGTATTTGATGTTATAAGTTCCTTGGCTCCCTAAACAAGTTTTGTGTGCATTCATTTGTTTCAGTAAATTAGCCAGGACTAACAGCATGGATGACAAATGATTCATGTACTCTAGTAGTTGAAACAAGGGCTCTGCACTTGGTCAGTAAAGGCAACTCAGCATTTTGGCTAACTGCCATTAGGGATGGGCTACTATTTGAGAAAAAGAATATAAAACACATAAGGTCCAGTGTGATTTATTGGTATACCATCGGCCACTGTAAACTGGCCCAGTGGACTATCTGACCCGAGACAAAAGTTTAAACAAAAGCTGTTCAGCAACAATAGATAAACAATTTTAAAAGCTGTCCAGAGGCAACAGTTTAACCAGAGAGGTAGAAGATGGTGTTCCATATTGGTAACAGTTTATCATTAGAAAACATTTTCATCAGATCCTCACATTTAGAAATGTAGAACATCTACCTTATCCTACAAAGATATTTTCATCAATATTTCTTCTTAATGGTTAATTTGGTAGTTCTATATTATATACAAATCCTTACCAGAAGCAGAAAAGCTTTCATGTGACATTTTGCCTGTAACTACCCCTATTAACCATTATAAGCTGGACTCAGGGTATGTATGTATGAGCCAGCTAATGTCATCTGCAGCAACTACACAAGATTGGCTCCCTGTGTGACTACATGTTCATATGAAAGATCAAAACCAAGGACAGGATTCCAAAAAGTGCCTTATGTATGTAATGTATAGACAAGCAAATAAATTTCTTGTTAAGACAATCTTTGTTGCATAAAAATTGATATTTAAGAAAGTATTTAAATGATCACATTGCAGAAAGTAGGAAGGTAAGAGTGTTACTGAGAACTTATCACACTCATTGACAGAATGCAGCGACAGAGGAGCGGCTGTACCAGCAGATGGCCATGACAGCATCAACAATGGCTTATCAGTGGTCAAAGTGGAATGCTGATGTAAACGATGAAAACAGTATTGTGATTCAGGCAGCCGAACACTTGAAGGATGAGGCTTTGTTGGAGGATGATTGGTCATTGTTTCTTATCACGAAGAAACGCACCACCAAACTGAAAATGACCGAGATGAGTGAGACATTCTCAGAGGACTACGCTGAGGGAACCAGTGTAAGTACATGAAATGTGGGCACCAGTGTAGGTACATGATATGAGGGAACCAGTGTAAGTTCATGAAATGAAGGCACCAGTGTAAGTGCATGATATGAGGGCACCATCATAAGTATATGATATGAGGGAACCAGTGTAAGTACATGATATGAGGGAACCAGTGTAAGTACATGATATGAGGGCACCAGTGTTTGTACATGATATGAGGGAACCAGCAAAAGCACATTATATGCAGGGCACAAGTGTATAAGTACATGATATGAGGGAACCAGCATAAGTACATTATATGAACAAACCAGTTTAAGTACATTATATGAGGGCACCAGATTTAGTACATTTATTAGGGAACCAGCTTAAGAACATGATATGAGCAAAGCAGCAAAAGTACATGATATGAGGGAACCAGCATAAGTACATGATATGAGGGAACCAGTATAAGTACATGATATGTGGGCACCAGCATAAATACATGATATGAGGGAACCAGCATAAGTACATGATATGATTAAACCAGTGTAAGTACATGAAATGAGGACACCAGTGATAGTACATGATATTAGGGAACCAGCAAAAGCACATGATTAGGGAACCAGCATAAGTACATGATATGAGGGAACCAGTATAAGTACATGATATGGGAGCACCAGCATAAGTACATGATATGAGGGAACCAGTGTAAGTACATGATATGAGGGAACCAGTGTAAGTACATGATATGAGGGCACCAGTGTTAGTACATGATATGAGGGAACCAGCAAAAGCACATTATATGCAGGGCACAAGTGTAAGTATATGATTTGAGGGAACCAGCATAAGAACATTATATGAACAAACCAGTGTAAGTGCATGATATGAGGGCACCAGCATAAGAACATGATAGGATGGAATGGCAGTGAAGATTGTGACACCAGAGGAAAACCGTCTCCTGTTAGTAAAACCCTGGATATCACAAAATAAGTTAAAACTAATGATGACAAAATAGAACTCATCCGGAATTTTACAAAGTTAACATCTCTATTAGTCTAATCCTTATGTTTTATATTTGGAGATGTTCAGATAAAAAATGTGATCAAAATAAAATACTTAGGAATCTAAGGAACTAAAAGGAACTAAAAGGAACTAAAATTTAAAAGTCATATAATCAATTAGAATAAAGAAGCTACTTTAAATCTCATATATGTGTTGGTATTAAGAAAATATCTGATTACAGATTAATTCAAAGTTCTTGCCTAGAAGAAAACTGAAGGGCAAGACTTTTTTATGCCCAAATAATAAAAAACAATTTAGAAAAAATAAATATGTAAAATAATCTGATTTACTAATTCAGTATAATTAAGGAATGAAACCCACCTGGTTTATGCTTCTTTCCACCAGGAGTAGGGTAATTTTGACTTACAGCAGCTTATTACGGTGATGGAGTGTAATGCAAGCTTCACTGACAGTTATATAGATTAATATTAATTTGTTGCACATACAACCAACAGGAAGCAAGTTCTGCCACTGCCAATTGAGAATGATAATATGTAAGGCTCATCTCTCTGGAATGCATCACTGAACCACAGTTATAAAGTCTCCAGCATCTCTCTGGGAGGAACCACAGTCAAGAACATAGAAACACTGTGTCCCTTGTATACCATCAAATTTAGTATCCTCTGCAATGAGAATATCTGCTTGGCCAAAACAAGGCCTAGTTAAATGTCCAGCACCTTGACAGTGTGAGTAGCTAACTGACCGAAAATCTCACCTCTGCTTTGCCATCACAAAAATCTCAAAGAGCAACAGAACTTGCAAGAAGAAAAGCAATGCAGCATGATGTATTGAGAAAGCTAAAGAAATCTCTTCCACAGAGAAAAGTTCATTGGAAACAGTGAAAAGATATCACATTGCCATGCCTGAAATAGTTACACTATTTCCTTGCCTTTTATCAGGGGTGGCTCCTTACTCAATTAATGAGGGTGGCAGAATAGGTATGGACTTAAGGGAGGGGGGTAAATAATAAAAAGTAACACTTATGATACACAATAGTACAGATGCCATTCTGTGACAGAATTAAGTATATTTTGCATATGCAAAAATTATACAAAATTCAGCTGAGCAATGTGATACATGGGTCCCTAGAAATCTGTATTTATAATGTTCTTTAGCTTGATGTACCCTGTAGAGTTAGGATATGAAATGGTATATGTTTAATTAAGTATACACTTTAAAACTGATCAGTGGCATAGTTTTACTTGTATTATAACTCTTCAGGAGAGCTATATCAATCGGTCAATCTTATTATATATTGTTTCTGTAGTTTTAAGCTGAGCTGACTGAAAGTCATTGAGCTAAAGCGATCACCCTTTGTCCAGCATCTGTCCGTCCATCTGTCTGTCTGTTAATTAGGCACAAATCATAATGACTGGTTCTGGAATCTGCTTACTTAACCTCTTGGGAGATCCATGAAAAATCTCCTTGGAAATAAGAAATCAGGTCTCTGTTACCCATAACCTCTGAGCTAAGGGGCTCTGAAGTATCCCCCAGAATAATGGAAAATTAGATACAAAAGCTCAAGTATCTGATCAAATAATGCATTGATCACCATGATTCTTTGCATGGATATTGATCATGGGGTGTTGCATTAGTTTCTACAGACTGGTGGCACCACCTGTATTTTTCTATTTTTGACGTATTTTTGGCCATTAACCAGGCACAAATTGTAACAACTGGACCTAGAATCTTCTTACTTCACATCCTGGGAGGTCCATGAAAATGGTCCATTGAAAACTGAAATTAGGTCTCTGCTACCCATATCCTCCCGAATTATGGGGCTCAGAAGCACCTCCCATGAATGATTAAAAATTTGATACAATTAAAAGCTCCAGTATCTGAATAACTAATGCATCGATCACCATAATTCTTTGCATGGATATTAATCATGGGGTGTTTCATCAGGTTCTGCAGACTTACGATGCCACCTGTATTTTTCCACATTTTTACAAATTTTTTTCTCAGTTTTTAGCTCAGCTGACTGAAAGTCATCTGAGCTATAGTGATCACTATGTCCGTCGTCCATCCGTCTGGTTAACAGGGCCATCCGTTAACAGGGCACAAATCATAACCACTGGACCTGGAATCTTCTAACTTGACATCCAGGGAGGTCAATAAAAAATCTCCTTGGAAACCTGAAATTAAGTCTCTGTTACCCATATTTTCCAAGCTATGAGTCTCGTAGGAACCCCCCAGAATAATAAAAAATTTGATACAAAAACTTCAGTATCTAAATAACTACTGCCTTGACCACCATGATTTTTTGCATGAATATTGATCATGGAGTGTTCCATCAGTTCCTGCAAACTGGTGGCACCACCTGTATTTTTTATTTTTTATGATTTTTTTTCTCTATTTTTGATACCTCCAAAGAAGCTGTCATCTGTTAACAGGGCACAAATCGTAACCACTGGACCTGGAATCTTCTAACTTGACATCCAGGGAGGTCCATAAAAAATCTCCTTGGAAACCTGAAATTAGGTCTCTGTTACCCATATTTTTGGAGCTATATATGGGTCTTGTAAGTACCCCCCCCCCCAAAATAATAAAAAAATTGGTACAAAAGCTTCAGTATCTGAATAACTACTGCCTTGATCACCATGATTCTTTGCATGAATATTGATCATGGAATATTCCATCAGTTCCTGCAAACTGGTGGTGCCATCTGTATTTTTTTCTAATTTTTACAATTTTTGTTCTCTATTTTTGATACCTTCAAAGAAGCTGTCATCTGTTAACAGGGCACAAATCATAACTGCTGAACCTGGAATGTTCTAACTTGACATCCAGGGAGGTCCATGAAAAGTCTCTTTGGAAACTTAAAATAAGGTCTCTGTTACTCATATCCTCGGAGTTGTGGGTCTCGTATGTACCCCTCAGAATAATTAAAAATTTGATACAAAAGCTCGAGTATCTGAATAACTTCTGCATTGATCACCATGATTCTTCATTTGAATATTGATCATGGAGTGTTCTATCAGTTCCTGCAAACTGGTGACCCCACCTGTATTTTTCTAATTTTTACAATTTTTTTTCTGTATTTTTGAAACCTTCAAAGAAGCTGTCATCTGTTAACAGGGCACAAATCGTAAACACTGGACCTGGAATCTTCTACTGACATCAAAGGAGGTCTATGAAGGTCTCCATTGAAATATGAAATAAGGTCTCTGTTACCCATATCCTCTGAGCTATGGGGCTCCTAAGTACCCCCAGATTAATTAAAAGTGTGATACAAAAAACTCTGCGCTAGTTTCCAGAGAACTCCTCTGAGACCCTTGGAACAATCTTTCCAATACCCAGCATAGTTGTGACTCACCTATGTTGTTTTGCCAAACAAAGACAGGTGGCACCACCAGCAATCCTTTCTGTGCAATACAGATATGGGTGTAACAGCTGATATCTTAGGAGTGCCTCAATGTATTGTGCTGAAAGTTTGCATGTCCATTGAACTTGGATCTCTCCATCTGTGCATTTTCCATCTGTTTGTCTTAGTGGTTCTTCAATGTATTGGGTTGAATTTGTGCATGTTCATAGATCCTCAACACCTACATCTTGTAAACAAGACTGGTGGCACCGTCTGCAGTGTTTTTTGTGTGGCGTCCTTCAGTACATTTGCTTTTGGTGAAAAATTGTCTTATCTCAGGAATGGTTCAAGATATTGGTCTGAAATTTGGCATGTCCATCCATCTTGGAAAGTTTTTTTTTAAACCAGACAGGTGGTGCCACATACTTTCCTAGTTTTGTAGAATAAATAAATCCCTTTTCTCAGGAGTGATTTGCCATATTGGCCTGAAAAGGTGCATACCCTTAGATCTTGGACTCCTCCATCTTGTACTCAAGACTGGTGATGCCATCTGCAATAGTTTTCCTGTGGCTTCCATCCATACATGTGGTTTGGGTGAAAATTGCTCATATCTCAGGAGTAGGTCAAGGTATTGGTCTGAAATTTGGCATGTCCATCCATCTTGGAAAGTTTTATTGAAGCCAGACAGGTGGCGCCACTTACCTTCCTGTTTTTGTAGAATAAATTAATGCTTTTTATCAGAAGTGATTTGCTGTATTGGCCTGAAATTGCCCAAATTCATAGATCTCGGATTCCTACATCTTGTGCTCAAGACTAGTGGAGCCACCTTCAATCATTTTCCTGTGGCTTCCATCCATACATGTGGTTTGGGAGAAAAATTCTTATATCTCAGGAGTGGGTCAAGGTATTGGTCTGAAATTTGGCATGTTCTTCCATCTTAAAAAAAATTCTCCTAAAGCAGACAGGTGGCACCACCTACCTTCCCTTTCCATAGAATAAATTTATGCTCTTTTCTTAGGAGTTGTGTGCCATATTGGCCTGAAATTGTGCATGTCCATATATCTTGGACTTCTCCATCTTCTTCTCAAGACTGGTGATGCCATCTGCAATTGTTTTCCTGTGGCGTCCATCCGTACATGAGCTTTGAGTGAAAATTGCTCATATCTTAAGGGTGGTTCAAGGTATTGGTCTGAAATTTGGCATGTCAATCCATCTTGGAGAGTTATCTCATAAACCAGACATTTCTAAGGACTCTTCACAAATTTCATGATTTTTTTCAATCTGGCAGTAATTTTGCTAATCCATTCCTTGAATTCAGCTGAGCATCATGGCCTATGGGCCTCTGGTTGAGACCTTCAAAGGTTTGGCTGTCTGAACATTAACAAGGCACAAATTGTAACCTTTGGATCGTAACAACTGGACCTAGAATCTTCCTACTTCACATCCTGGGAGGTCCCTGAAAATTCTTCATTAAACCTGAGAGTAGGTCTCTGTTACCTATATCAGTAGCCCCCCCCCCCCCCCCCTCCAGAATAATCAAAAGTTTGATACAAAAGCTCCAGTATCTGAACAACAAATGCATTGAACGCCATGATTCTTTGCATGCATATTGATCATGGAGTGTTACATCATTTCCTGCAGACTTGTGATGCCACTTGCATTTTTCCCAATTTTTACTATTTTTTTTCTCCATTTTTTGAGACATTCAAAGCAGCAATTGTCCGTTAACCAGGCACAAAAATAGTAACCACTGGACCTAGAATCTTCTAACTTGACATTTAGGTCTCTGTCACCCATATCCTCTGAGCTAAGCCTCATTTGAATGGGGATACATCCTACAAAATTTGGCGTTTTGTAAATAAATTCTTAGTAAGCTGAGCGTCATGACCAATGGTTCACTTGTTAATTATGTATGTCACTACTTCTGTAGTGTTCATATTTTTGCCTCAGTTAGGGATAACAGTTTCACATCAGTATACCAATACAACAAAACATTACCAGTAGTTAAATATTATATTTTTTTCTGTTGCAGTTCAATGCAGATCTGTATCATGCCACTCTGGAAGTGACAGGCCAGGAAGGGAAGGACCGGCTAGAGGATACTAGTTACAAGTTCAAGGGTGCCGTGTATGACCTGTTGAAAGCCACCCGTCTTCTTATATACTCCTAGGAAGCTAATGTTGACAGGAGAACAATAATACTGTGTGTGAAGTCTTGACTGTTGTATACATCAGTCACACCAGCTCCTGATAAAGTGTGGGTGTCATTTCCAAAAACATGTGAAATTAGAAATTATATACAAACAGTCAGTGCATACAAATGGTGAGTAGTGTGCCACACCTGTCATAGATGAAAGTTCATCTTCTAAACGCATGTGAACAGCCTACAATGTACTGTGGATACTGTACATAAGGACCAAAGGTATTGTTAAGTTTTGCTCCAACTGAATTGTGATTTATATAGTAAATAAAAATAGGTCATACAAGAAGATGAGGTAAGCAGTGTAATTAAATTATACACCAGACAGCAGAAAGATAGCATTTTATCTGTCAGTCATACTTCTGTTCAGTCACCAGATGGCATTTAATTATCCATCCTTTTGCAGGACACTAATCACGACCATAAGACTTTGAAAGTTCTTGCTTAACAAACTGATAGATCCTGGTAAAATCCTTTGGGAAACCTTACCTACAGTCTTGGTAAACAATAATGTTGAGATATGTGCAAAATCATGATTTGAGCAACTTTAAGTAACACTGTTACAGTGGTAAATACTGTAATATGAAGATTTACAATGGGATCACATAATAAAAAAAAAACAAATTTTATTTAAGAGCTTCAAATAGCAGTCATACCAGAATATCAGCAACACATTCATTTCTTTTGCAAGTTCAGTGGTTATTTTTTTACTTTCAAACAGTAGTCTTGTCAATATTTAAGCTCTGCAATTACATTCTGGGATTGAATGTCAGCTGAAGTAACATGCTTTAATTAGACATATCCGGCCATCCTACAAAGTTTGAACAGTCAGTTGAGTTCTTTGAAAATATGACCAGCAAATGTGAATGTGAGGCCATGTTGTGACAGGTCATACTTGGCAGCTGATCATCATGACCCATGGAATAATTCTTTTGTTTATTTGTTATTCCTGTTGTGGTGACTATAAAATCCTGCCTCCCTTAATCTTTAACCTCTATCATTGATAGACATGGTGTTATACCGAGTGTCTTCATCGGGCCACCAATGTACATTTGATATACTTGTATATGCCTGTTTTTCGTTACTGGCTCTAATATATGTTTGATTTTCTCTTTGTACATAAAGAATAAATGCCACCATTAAATTATATGTAAAAAAAACCTGGAACTCTCCTTGTATTTTCCTTGAAGCAGTTTAGTATTTAACATGAGATATATGTCCAAGAACACCCAACACAGAAAATTGTTGTCCCAATTATGATTGAGCCACAAATGAATCATCCCTGGACTACATATTGTTTTAAAATTGGACTTAATTCAGACCAAAGCAACCATAAACAAAGCCCACAGGCTTAATATGAACCTGTACAATGGGAAAACATACAGCAGATATAATGCTTGCTTGATCATTATTTAAAAAGTACTTGATTACTTTTCAAATACATGTGTAACTGATATTTGTAAAAGGCAAGCATTAAATATTTTGAATTTGAGTACAAGCACAAATAAACATACATCACTCCTGAAACACTAGCATGGATGAATACAGAACAAAAATGACTGTAGATGGTGCAAGCAGTCTTGCCTATGAGAAAGCCATCAAAGATGTACCAATATGCAAACTTTCAGGTAGATACTTCAAACCACTCAGGAGCTATCACACAGATACATGAAACTCCAAAACATTTTGTGGCTGATATATCAAATCAATCCTGATAAATAAGCAGGGACATACAATTTGCAAAATTATTGTTGGTGGCACCACCAATCTTGTGTAGACAAAGCTGAGATGTGTAGATCTACACAATTTCAGGCTGATATATCAAATCCCTCTTAAGAAATAAGCAGGGACATAAAATGTGCACCAAAAAAGGCATTTAGGTGGTGATGCCAGTCTTGTGTACGAGAAAACCATCAAAGTTGCATGGACAGGCCTAAAGTTTAGGCTTATACATCAGATTTCTCTCGAGTCAGGTGCATTTAGATGACCAAGTTTAACTTAGGAAGGCAGTTGTCCCCAAGTGAACCATCAAAGATGTACGGATATCAGGTACAGCTACTGCACTGAGTGAACACATGACCTGTTGACAAATCAAAGACAGTGGGCAGTCTGCTAAAACTATAAATAGATACAGGCTGAAACTTGGCCTGTTGCCAAATATGAAATAATTAGCAGTCTGCCATGATATTCATAGATACAGACAAAATCTTGGCATGTTGCCAGTTCTGTTTATACATACTGAAAGACTGGCTACAATGTTTTTTTTCAAGCTGACATATTCATAAGATTGTTTTTATCAAAATGTTTAGAATAATAACAGATGCCTATTGAAAGCAAAATCAGAATGCATATATATTTTATTCATGGATTTATCTCACACATAAGCTGGATATAGAAATCAATTACTTATGCTGCCTTTACAGCTCTGCTTATATACCAACAGAGCTGGGTCTGTTATAGCTAAAGCCTGTCACCCCAAATGTCGATTTTATATGAACTGAAGACTATGGGCCCTATTAATTTATTTCCAAAGGCCTAAGTGTCATGTGGTCATGGCTAAGTCTGTTACTATAATAAATCTACTACTTATTTACCAAAGTATCTCACTTTCTTTTCATGTTTAAAGGTCCAATTGTTCAGAAAAAAATCATTTAAATAATTTTGAACAAAGGTCACCTAAGAATCATTTTTGTGCATTATTACAGAATTTAAAACAGTTTTTGCAGAAGGAGACTATTGCAGCCCTCAGTCTTATATAGGTTTACATGGCTACAAGACCAACTTCAGCTTTCTATAACTCTACCAAAATTCACAGAACCAATTAATTCTTATACTTATTCAATCAAGAGAAACCTACACTAGGATAATTCTTGTGAAAAGTTAATCAATGCAGCTGGACAGTTCCATTATAAAATATTTTTGATGTAGAAGATGAAAGAGTCTAAAATTACACGACTTTTTTGTTGTTGCCAGGGTCAATGAAGGTGGCGGCATTAAAACCTACATTTCAAATATGAATCATGTGACCAACATTTGCATGAAACGGGGTGATGCTAGCTCCTGCTATTTCTGAGATTGTCATGTTAGTATGCTTGCTTGGCCAAATGACTAAGTTCTAATTCCTGTAAAAATTCCTCAGCCAAAATTCATCGAACCCAAACATCTGAACAAACTGGAGAGAGCTCGTCACTCTCAGGGAATATTTCTGTGAAATATTGAAAAATCTGGCTGAAAGATTTTGGAAGAGAAGATTTTCAAAGGTTTTCTTAGTATTCCCAGTAAAATGTAAGTTGATGCAGGTGGCGCCAAAAAAAGCTCAATTCACAATATTTGACTTGTGACTGATTTTTGCATAAAATTTGGTGAGGCTAGCTCCTGCTGTTCCTAAGAAATTATGGGTTAATATACTGATGACTTATGATCCCCATACATAAAAGGTGCAAGTAGCGTCACCAATACCTCAATTTCAAATATGACTGGTGTGACCATCATTTGAATAAAATTTGGTGATGATAGCTCCTGCCGTTTCTGAGATTGCAATTTAAGTATGATTATTGGCAAAATGACTAAAGTTCAACTTCCTGTAACTCAACCAAAAATCACCGAACTGGAACCATTTGAGAATAAACTTGAGAGAGATTGTTTCTGGGAATAATTCTGTGAAATATTGAAAAATTTGGCTGGACACTTTCGGTGAAGCAGCATTTTAGAGGTTTTTTAAATATTAATGTAAACATATAAATGTAAACTTGAAACTTAAAAGTAAAATAAAAATAAAGATATCTCTTGCACGGCTAATGTCCCATAGTATCCAAAATCAGGTTTTCCTGGTAATAACGAAACCCAACTGTACACATCACAGAATAGGTCTGAGCAATACCTGAAAAGAAGGAAAAATATAATCTTAATACCCCCAAAGAGAATGAATCGGACACGTTTTAATACTGCCAGCTATTTCTTCCCAGAAAAGATACTGGAAGCTTTACTGCACGTGCATACATCGTAACTTTATACTTGCCTACGTTTAAAGGTGCCCAATCAACTTCCTTTTAAAAAAGAATTAATGTGATTTCTGGCTCTCTCTGTGTATATATTAATGATCTAAGGGTTATTTTGGTTGTGAAAAGTTCTCATAACACCTTCGTGAAGAATGTATGAACTTTTTTATCAACAACATGTTTGTAAATACTGCCATGTTGACAAACGGGAAAAACATATTACCTAAGGAACAGGTAAGTGCATATATGCGGAGGTAGAAAAGTCACTTGTTGCAAAACGCCATTTGCAAAGCTCTTGCTGTCAGATGCCCTTGTTAGATTTGTTTTGATTAATTTGGCGGGCTCCTACATATTATAAACACGCTGATATAAACAAAAAAAAAGTAGCTGGTGTGCGGTGATATCCACGTTTTCTGGCCTATTTTTATAAAAGCTCCAAGTGATTACCTTTAGTTTACAAAGGTCAGATAGGTGATTGGGCCCCTTTAACAAATAATTAACCCGAATGAAACCCCCTTTCTATAACTCTGGTGTTACATTATGGGGGAATGTCCTCACTGGAATTACTGGGCCTATACCCTTGAGAACTTTACAAAAAAATTCCTGTAAAACATTTTAATCAGTGAAGTTAATATACACATTAAATAATAAGCCTGCATAAAGTTATGCTCAATTTGATCGGTTCATAGCAGTCTTACCACTTTCCCTGTGTCATATTGTTAGCTCTTTATCACACTGTCCAATGGACCTCCGATTGCCGCGCCCTTCGTACATGTCCTTCCACAGGAAGGCCAACAACCAGACCCATACACTAGTGGATGCCGACAAAGAGATTTGATTAATGAATGAATTTAAATTGATCCATGGTTATTTATTTAGTGCCAACAGTACATGTCCAAAGTACTTGGTCCATGCTTTCATGGTTGGCCATACAAAAATTAAGTCTGAAATCCATATGTCAATTCAAACTTGAGATATCATCTGGAAAAAAATTGTGGATTGACGGACGGACCCACAGCTAGACAGACGGACTGTCAATAATTATCAAGATACTGGAGGTTTTTTTATCAATTTTTTTCACTATTCTGGGGGGGGGGGGGGGGGTTACTTTCAAGCCCAATAGCTCGGAGGAGTTAAGTCGCAGTGACCTAATTTAAGGTTTCCAAGGAGATTGTTATTGATTTTAAGAAGCTTCTATGGTCAGCGGTTACGATTTGTGCATTGCTAACGGACGGCCGACAGAACGACCGAACGGACGACGGACAAAGCGCCATCCCTATGCCTCAGTAAAATTTCAGTCAGCTGAGCCAAAAACTGTTGCGTCATCGTCGGCGGCTATCAAAGGTGCAGGTCTGGGCAATATCTGCGTCTTCCATGGAATTTTCTCAGAATTCTAGGAATTATGTCCTTTCAGCCCTCACGTGATTATGAAAGACTAAGGCCAGATCTTTCGGCCATTTGATGATTGTAAATGATGATTAAATTTCTGTGCTGTTTCTATTGTCTGTGGAAAAAAATCCTGCAGCGGTACGTGTGCACTTGTTGGCAAACAGAAAAAGCATGTGGGTGATCAACGCAACACCATCTTTTTCATTTGCAAACTCTGGTTTGCCTGATTTGCTGCTATAGGTTCTTGTTTGATATGTTTGGATTACAATCGAGGGCCCCCTCTTGTTATATACACGTGGCTATAAACAAAACGGACAACCTGTGCACCGGGTGCCGTTTTTTGATAATTATAATAAAAGATTCAATATAATATCTTAATTTAACGAGCCTCACATATTGGAATGGACCTCTTGAAAGGAATCGGCCTAGCTGCAGCTGCATGTCGTAGTAAGTAAATCTTAGCATACAATAAGTGACGAATATAAATATTAAAAATATATACTTATTATCGCTGTTTTGTCGTTATTTAAGAAATTAGGCCTACACTTCGCAAGTATTCCATATGGTCCAATAGTGTCACTGTTTGAATCAATATAAATAGGAATACGGAACATGCGTGGTCATGTTTTGCTGCGCGATGAATATTATACGTAATAGAGTATAAAAAACGTCTGGGGTACCTGATGATACGGAGCTTGAAAATAAATTCCTACTGCACTCGGTAGAGCTTTCCTACAGTGTCCCTGTATTTCTCTGAAAGTTAACCACATGGTCTGTTTTTAACCCGAGACATCCGTAATTAGAGCGTTGAAAGAACCTGATTTCTTTCAAGTTCATTCTACAATGAGATGCTCGCAACGAGAGGATTGGATCTGCGCACAGGAAATTAACAAAGCCCTCTGGCGGACAAGCAGTAAACAAACGTCCAAAATGTTTGAAATATGAAATCTTTTATTCTAATGCTGACTCTTAGATTTAATAACTTCTTTATCAGTTGGTTTACAATGCTAGCTTCAGAATCCGTACAAACTTTAACATATTGACTCATGCTGTACAGAGCAGGTCAATAATTCCTGCAATCCAACACGCTCACAATACACTTCCTGATAATCACCATACGTCTTGCCAGATGTTTCCTTAGATAAGGACACTCAGGGTATGTAAAAAAGGAAGTTCGCCTTTGGCACCATTATCCAGTAAGAGTTCTTGTCGTTGATTATATACTCATATGTCCCGAGGTCTACATATACGGTAGTGAACACCGTAAAGTGAAATCAAGAGAAACCCGTACAAAAATTTCTTTGCACAGGATTTCCCGCAAATCGACCAGCTAAGGCCAAAAAAAATTAAAGGTATGGTTCTCAGGCACCGCCCGCATCAATTTTAAACCCCCGCATCAAAAATTTTTATGTTGATTTTCAATAAAAACTTTCCAATTTTGGGCGGCTGCCGCTCCGACATTTCTTTCAAGAAGATAAAACCATACAATTTCCTTTGTTTTGTAGTGCTTTTACTTATTTAGCAAAATACGACTGTTATTTTCATGCTTTTCCCTTATCATTTGACATTTTTATCGAAACATACCAAAAAATTTAAAATAAAAAAGCGCCCGCCCGCATTGATTTCTGAAAAAAAGTGCCTGAGAACCATACCTTTTTTTTTTATTTTGGCCTAAGAGTAACGCTTTATGTCCGCTGGAGTAACGGAAAAGTGATCTGACTTCATCCATTAGTGGCATGTGGCCAGCCCGCAGGTCTTATGACCTGACTACTGACGAATATTACTGGCGATGTTAAGCCATTCGATTAGTTAGTGTAAGAGTTCTTTTTCTTTTTTTAAAGGTGTGCTGTCAGGGTAAGATTGCAACACTGAGAAAAAGGGGGATAATGCAGGCCATTTATATCCCAGAACCCTGACGTAACATCTGAATGCAACGCTTTCAAGAAAATTTCACCAACACAAAGTGGGTGATGACAGCCTTGTGACCATACCGGAGTGCCCAGAGCGGAAACAAAATCGTAGACCAAACATGCCTTATCAGGCCACAGGGTTTGAGAATTTGGGGGGGGGGGGGGGGCGGATGCTCAGACTGGGATGGGAGGGTATATAAGGAACCGACTTCGTTCCCCCTCACAGTGTAGAAACATTTTGAAATTTTGGCTGCTAAATGCGCAGTATTGGGTAGTATCAAATGAAATATATAATACCATCCAATTAAACAATATTACACAATGTTACGAATATCGTTTCTTTCTAAAATTCAATAATGTATTCCCACCTATTGTCGATATACGTTCATGTAATTAAAATGCTGAATAATATGAATTTTCTGCTCACAAAAGTTTTGCACAAAAGTTTGCACAAAATGATATTTACAGTTTGGTTTTCAGATATGTTCTAATGTCAATGTTTAATCAACAAAAACAATTCAAAGTGACAGGTACATCAGATAAGAAGCCAGTGGTTTTGTAACTCTTGAAATAATGTTGTGTTCACTTTCACTTGTGAAATATGTTTGTCAAAGCATATCTGTAAATGCTTTGTCCCTGCGGATGTGTGATGGGGTGGCAATAAGGACAGGCTCCTTCAAAAAGGACCACCGGCAATGATATGTCATTTTGATGGCGGTCCTCGTTTGTTCCTAAACGTTATGATAGTTGATCTCAGCTTAGTCATTAGGCGGAAGTCAGGAAGGCAGGCTGCTCACTGGCTTGACATGACGCTGACGGCCACTAGAAATAGTAAGTATTGTCTGCGTGTGTCCTGCCATTAAACTCTCCAATATCTGTCGCTTGATTTCACAGGAACGTTCAAATTACCATCATTGTATCGTCAGACAGTGATAACGCCTTTTAAACGTCTAAAGAAACAACCATAGGTGTAGTCAATAAGAATTGACTCCTCAATTGTCAAGAGTGACTGACGCAATGTGGAATTGTTAACAGACAAAAATATAAAATCTAGGGACCCATGGATCTCGACGCTCAGCTGAATTTGTCTATAAGGATATTTTATGAGCTTTTTAAAAATGTGCGTCCTTCGACCCTGACCCTTGATCTTGTAACCAAAAAAAAATCTGAGAGTTCACTATCCTTGAAATTGCAGCATTTTAATTTTCTTAATAATCTTTAAAAAAGTGGGTTCAGTGAACTTCACCTCAGACCACGTAACCTCAAAATCTACAGATATCTTCAACCTCGGCAGGTAAACCAATTGTGAAAGATGGGGAAGTTTGGGATGAAAAGTTTGATTATGCATCCACATATTTTTAAAATTGTGGGTCCTGTGACCTTCACCTTTGACCTCAGGACCCCGAAATAAAGTTGATTCTTCCTTAGGTGGTTGGTTATAAATAAATCAAGTTTAAAAAGCCATTGTTTCAATCCAAACTAAATAACCAGCCATAAACTAATTTGCGGATTGGCCCTGTGACCTTGACCTTTGATCTTGTGACCCCAACATCAAGAATAATCTTACCCTATTGGTAGATGAGCAATATCTGGCAGATCGAAGGTTTGTGATGGCTTAAAATGCATCCACAATATTTAAAAGAAATAGGTTATGTGACCTTGACCTTTGACCTCATGACCCTAAAGTCAATAGGGTTCTTACTTTAGTGTTGGGCCATTTATAAAATTATAAGTTAAATATGAAAGTAGTATGTCAAACCAAACTTGATTTATCATCTGGAAACTGATGTGTGGACTGATGACTCCTGTGACCTTGACCTTTGACCCTGTGACCCCAAATTCAATTAGGCTCTTTTCCTATAATCAGATCAGCTATATGCACAAGATGGAAGATTGGAGATGTCATTAGGGTTCTTGCTTTCATGGTGGACCAAACAAAAATCAAGTCTGAAATCGATATGTCAATCAAAACTCGAGTTTTCATCTGGAAACCAATTTGTGGATGGACGGACGGACCGACAGACGGACAGACGGACGGACAGGGTGATAAATACAGGGCATCCACTTGTGATGGATAAACACACCGGGTTTCGGGACACTTGATGAAACTACAGCTGAGACACTAACATGATTGTTGTCATTTTATATTCTAAAAAACAGGGAAATAATCGTAAAAATTAGAACAAATACAGGTGGCGCCTGTGACAAAACTAGTCGTGGTCAACATTCTGGGTAAGATTCTTGACAATTCATGCAATAATTATCAAGTTACTGGAGGTTTTGTATCAAATTTTTAATTTTTCGGGGGGGGGGGGGGGCACTTACAAGCCTCATAGCTCGAAGGATTTAAGTCGCAGTGACCAAATTCCTGGATCCAAGGAGATTTTTTTATTGATTTTTTAGAAGCTTCTATGGTCAGCGGTTACGATTTGTACCTTGCTAACGGACGGTCGGCCGGACGACCGGACGGACGACGGACAAACTGCCATACCTATGCCTCAGTTGAATTTCAGTCAGCTGAGCTAAAAACTGTTGCGTCGCCGTCGGCGGCCATCAAAGGTGCAGGTCTGGGCAATATCAGCGTCATCCATGGAAATTTCTAAGAATTCTAGGAAAGTCCTTTCAGCCCCCACGTGATTATGACAGACTTAGGCCTCTTCTTCAGATCTGTATAATCTAACGTTTTCATCTTGCACTGGCATCAAAGCCCCAACGCCTTCGTTTTTGTGTTGATCATGACCCTTCAGGGTTTGTTGTCTGGCTTGTGTGATAAAAGAAATAAATATATATTCACCATATTTACAGTTACAGATTTGCAAATTTTGGCTCTGGTTTGTTTCTGTAGATCCCTTTATGTGTTAAATACGTAACCCATGCAGCATTCTGCTGTATAGTAGTATATGTAGCATTTCTGTGGAGAGATAATGAGATTCCAAAGAATTCACAAAAGAAAACTGTGGATGGGCTTTTGCCCTATGATATACAAGCTGTGAAAAAAAGTGGTCAAGAAATGTTGCTTAAGCACCAGGAATATCCAGATCTACATTATCTGGGAAAATCTTATAAAAAGAGAATCAGGAGACACCTGAATATCCAGATCTAAGTGGCCAAGAAAATCTATGTATTAAGAGAATCAAAAGACAACTGAATCTCCAGATCTACAATATCAAGGAAGGTATATGTATAAAGAGAATCAGGATACACCTGAATATCCAGATCTACAGTCTCCATGAAGTTCCTATATAAAGAGAATCTGGAGACATTAAACCAGGTGTAGGCAGAACGGGCGCCCGAAGGAGTGGGTGTGGGAGGGGGTAAAAAATGGACAATTTTTAGCTCAGCTGATTGTAAGTCAACTGAGGTATAGGAATGGCGCTTTGTCCGTCGTCCGTCCGGGCGTCCGGCCGTCCGTTAGCAGGGCACAAATCGTAACTGCTGGTCCTAGAAACTTCTAAGTTTTTTTTTTTATACAAAACTCCAATATCTTGATAATTAATGCATGGATTGTCATGAATCTTGCCTTGAATATTGACCATGACTAGTTTTGTTAGTTCCCAAAAGTGGTGGCGCCACCTGTAATTTTTATTATTTTAAAGAATATTTTTCATTTTTTTTTTTACTATAAAATGACAACAATCATGTCAGTTTCTCAGCTGTGATTATATCTAATGTCCTAAAACCTGGTGTGTTTATTGATCACAAGTGGATGCCCTATAGTAATCACCATGTCTGTCTGTCTGTCTGTCTGTTTGTCTGTCTGTCTGTCCATCCGTCCATCCACACAAATTTGTTTCCAGATGATAACTCCAGGTTGGATTGACACATGGATATCAAACTTGACTTACATTTGGCTCACCACTAAAGCAAGAACCTATTTGATTTTGGGGTCACGAGGTCAAAGGTCAAGGTCACAGGACTCACTTATTTAAAAAGATTATTGCAGCATTTTAAGCCAAACTTTTCATCCGAAACTTTCCATCTTGCGCATTTAGCCTACTTGCCAGGTTTAGGAGAGCATAAATGAACTTTGGGTCACAAGGTCAAGGTCAAGGTCACAGGGGCCATCTGTTCACACATTAGTTTCCATATGATAACTTCAGTTCATTTTGAAATATTGGTTTCAAACTTAACTTAAATATGGCTCACCACTTAAGTAAGAACCGTGTCGATTTTGGTGTCCACAGGTCAAGGTCACAGGACCCATATCTTTAAAAAGAATGCGTATGCATTTGAAGCCAAACTTTTCATTGCAAACCTTCCATCTTCAAGATATTGCTTACCTGCCAATAGGGGAAGACTGTTCGATTTTTTGGGTCATAGGGTAAAAGGTCAAGGTCACAGGACTCATTCATTCACAGATTAGTTTATGGATGATAATTCTGCTTTGGGCAGACAGATTGGCTTCAAACTTGCTCTTTTAATGAACCACCACTTAAGTAAGAAACATTTGGATTTTCAGGGTCCAGCGGTCAAAGGTGAAGGTCACAGGACCGTCATTCTGAAAAATTTCTTCAAAATATCCTTATACAGGGGCGGATCCTGGATTTGGGAAAAGGGGGGGGGGGGTCCAACCCAGGAAGACTAATGAAACCCTAAAAAATAAGGTCCCCAGGTCTGGAAAGGGGGGTCCAGGCCGCAAAATTTTGTCTGAAGCCCTTAAAAAACGTTGTTTCTGATGAAAAAGGGGGGGGGGGGGCAGACCCCCTGGACCCCCCCCCCCCCCCGGATCCGCTTCTGTTATGGACAAATACAGCTGAGCGTCGAGACCCCTGGTTTTAGATTGTATTATGAAGGGTGTACATACGAACGGACAAAGCTGTCACATGCATGAAAACTAACTGGTTTATCAAAAATTATTATATATGATTATGGCGGGGTTGGAAAGCATTTCAGACAGATGGGTCATACCTAAAGCCCCTCCCCCTTCTCCATGAATTTCATCCAGTCTTTATATATTTTGTCAAAGGTTATCTAACTGGGGTCTTTCGTATGTTGCCGCTACCATTCGCAGTCTTAGGATGTATATTTTTATTTTTTTACTTCCTTTACTTCCCTGGTCTGTTATTTTTTTTTGCTCTGTCTATATCAGCATCTTCAGTACAAATTTTTCAGAGGAATAGGGTAATACACAGAAAACATTCCTTTAAATTTTGAAGATTATCCTGATCAGATTTCTCCATCCCAACCCAGGCCATTGGTAATTTTTTTCGGCGCCAACCACGGAGTTTATTTACCGTGAAAAACATTGTTAATGAAAAACACAGCACAGTTTGATAAAAATCCTGGCGGAATCAGTGGTATATAACTACTTTCTATCTTTTTATGATATCCGGGTAATGTATCTGTCTGGCTCAGATCACAAATATGCTCAAACCTCTTCAACCTCTTCAAAGCTTTTGTAAAAGTATAGTGGTACTGAGCAATGCACCAGTACATAGATCAATATCTTTTGAGACACAGGAACTCAGAGGTAAGGTAGGAACACGGCTGCACAGTTCGGACAGGTGGATCTCGGAATCAACTAGGATAGTCTCAACCTGACTGACATGCAGTCGGCCCTCCATGATTTAGCTCGCGCATGTATAATCTTCTGGTGGCTTCCTGACAAAAGTTTTATGGGAAGTTATTTTTCGACCAATTCCAGAATCGAAAGCATGACAGACTAAATAAAGGTTTTAAGTCCAAGACCTGTAATATTTCTTGCAATAAGCACCGTTTTAGTGCCGTAAATTTCATTTATAAAACATACTAGTTCTTTAAAGTTAGGAAAGCTTCAACTTGCTCCCCAATATGCAGACTCCCTATTTAAATTCAGAACTTGAAGTGCAAACAAAGAGGAATGCTAAAAAATATATTATTACAAACCAGACCTTATATACTGTAATAAGATTGTATAGCTGACATATCAGTTTGGTGACATCATTCAATAAGGAAGACAATACATTTTAATTCTCATAAGTTTTCATTTAGCAACAAGGAAAAGGATGTGTATGGTGAAATTCCGTAATATTTTTCTCTTTTCTTATGCATGCCAACTACATCCTTGGCTGCATGTTAATCTATATAGTTGACTGTAATAAAAAATGAGTTTAACTGAGATATTCTAGATATCCGTGTGCCAAACGATCGCCAACTATCCCTTGTGATTTGAACCCCCTCCCCCATATGACCAATTCCTCGTGCCTTAATTAATGGATTATCAAATGCATATGAGTAATTTATTAGCGTTTTTAGCCATAGGCTGTTCACGGCAAATCATTTTGTTGTCTGCATTCATAAGTCTCTTAGATACAAGTAAATCCCTGACTTTGTGATATCTTCTCACAGAACAAAATTTGACATTACTAATTATGTTACGTGTTTCTAAAAAATGTGCCAACTTTATATTATACAATTAACTGCATTAAACCTTCGTGTTTTCTGTGTCAATACATGGGAATACATCTATATGTTGCATTTTTTAAGTTCAAAGTTTTAGAAAGACTTTTTTTTTACCTCATTATTATGCATAGCACCGACGGCAAAATTTTTCGGGGGCGGGGCTTTTTATAAAACTCTAACGCATTGTCATCATCGTTCATATAACATGAATTGTGGTGCTGAAGGTTTCAAGTATTCTTGAAACATTTCCTAACAGACATGACGTCAGAAGCGTGTGTTCATTCACATCAGTTGTCATATGTTGCTATTGACTAAATTTGTATGTTTAAAAAAAAAACAATTAAATTTATGCTCATTTGGGGAAATGAGTTCAGCTTGCACAGGCAATTCAATATAGTTGGCGATCACATAGGCGACGAATAATCACTATTAATATGATGCTGATTGCTATATGATGCTGATGGAGGCTTGCAGCAGTATATCTGAGAACGTTGCAATATATGTGTTATAACTTGGCATAGTACATACAAACGTTACATGTGCGATCGAACTAAGATGAATTTCCCTAAAGTTGCTATTTTGATTTAATTGCACTAAAATTATGTTCATTTAATACACCTTAAACTAAATAAATTCTTGTCTAAGTTGTAAATATCGGCCCTCGTAATGACACCAGGGGATAAATAAAAAATGTGTGGATAACGGCAGTTTCGCTTTTATTGTTTCATTATGAAGGCCATACATGGGTAACAAAAAAGGATGCTGATATAGACAGAGCAAACAAATAACAAACCAGGGAGGTAAAACATAAAAATATACATCCTAAGTCTGTGAATGTTAGTGGTCACATATGGAAGTCCACAGTTAGATATCCTCTGACAAAATATGTGAACACTGCATGAAAGTCATGGAGAAGGGGGGGGGGGGGGGGAGCGGGAAAGGGGAGGGAAGGGTCTTCAAGTATGACTCAGCTGCCTGTATTGCTTTTGTCCCCGCTATAATCATATATAAATACTTTTGAGAGTCCAGTTAGTTTTCCATGCATGTGACAGCTTTGTCCGTTCGTATGTACACACTTCATAATACTCTCTACAAAAACTGACATAATCTTAAATCGTGCAAGTACCTTTTATATTATATGCAAACACATACAACGGTTACATTTGCCACGAATAAAGATGAATTTCCGTAGAGGTGCCATTTCAATATAAATGGACTCAAATTATGCCCATGTAATCCCCCTCCAACTAGGTATAATCCCGCCTAAGTTGTAAATATCATGCCTCGTCGTGACACAAGGGAAAAATAAAATCTGTGTGGATAACTACAATTTCGCTCTTATTGTTTCATTATGAAGGTCATACATAGGTCACAAAACAGCATTTTATTTTTATAACGTATAACAGCTATTTTCCCAGAACGTTTGACCATCTCGTCTTCATCTATACTTGAATGTTAAATAAGTTTTATTACCATCGATCTGCAGAATGCTTTTGAGTATACGTACTAACCAAATCATGTGTTCAGTATATTTACTTTTTTTTCAAATGGGAGAAAAAAAACATTGAATATGGTGATCATTATGACTAAAACAACACCAAAAATGAATTCTCTGGGTCATAATACCCCAGAATACATGTATTGGATGGCCCTCTTTGTCAAATGTAAAGGTAATTATGGCATTGTTGCTATTTTCGCAATTTTGGCGGCCATTTTGTTTTATGCTAATTAGCAAAAATTGCCCAAGGCTGACAGAGGGCCAACCAACATATTTTTTACACCTGATATGTGGGCAAACAAATTCCACAAAGAAAAAAACTTAAGACCATAAAACAAGGTTGAGTCCAGTGGCGACCGGACTATAAGTCCCTACAAGGAAATTACATTGTGCCCACATATCAGTATAAAGGGAAAAACGTCGTTGATCTGTTTTCTGTGTTCTAATGATACATTTCACAATACAATCTATATTGTGATACTTTGCAATTGAAATGAAACATGGTACAATTGATATATGATATATTGTAATTTACATCCCAAGCCAAATTTTCCCTTTCTACATAGAAATTTGGATAAGCTTACTGTCATAACATTTTCATGCATAAATGAAATTGATTTACTAATGATTAGCCAATCAGATATGTAAATTTCAAGTCCTTCCGATGACATTTTACCTTAGATGCCAGTGATGTTTGTGGACTTTGAAATGTCTGTCATTACTTTCCGTCAAGTGATTTAATATCATCAATGTATCGATTACAGGCTACAACGCTTCTGCAGTTAATGTTTCCATGCTGGTGTTTTTTTTTCAGGATGTGAACGAGCTGGCAGTACAGATCAAACATCTGTACCAGAGTGAGGAGATACTGGAGTGGAATCACCTGGACTTTATTTGGGGTCTGGATGCTGCGACAGTGCTGTATGATAAAATCATCAAAATCCTGAAGACAAACCCAATATCTCTGGTTTATTAGTTATCATTTCAAAAACATGATAATATATACATGGTTGCAGGTGGGAGCAGGAGGCCACACAAACAACACACACATTTACTCCCATACATCTTCATTTTCATCTAGTGTTATTTGTGAAAAAGAAATAAGAAAATTTATTACCTATATAACGATTTTCTTCTATTTTTATTTCTGCAAGAAAAAGCGTTACCATTTTTAACCAAACCAGTTCAACCATCAGACATTTTTCTTGAGTACAACTTATACAACATTTTTATTTCGTCTGAATATAAGTCATCTGAGGTATAGTCGTGGTCCATTGACCGTCGTCCGTCCGTCCGTCCGTCGTGCCGTCCGTCCGTCCTTAGATATGGCACGTTTTGAAACCGTAAGACCTAGGAATCCAAAATTTTGCAAAATGCTAGATGTCCCCAAGATCTCCTACCAAGCCGAAAACTGGGTTTTTGCGACTTCGTTGCTTTGAGAAATTAAGGAAAACCTCAATTTTTTTTATTAAAAACCTATTTACACACTTCAGAACTGCCTAATATCAAAACCTCTCATCTGTTTTTTTCCTCATATTTACCATAAATATTCCTCTATATAGTTCCTATGTACATGCCAGAAATTAGGTCGTATTATATAAAAAAGTTATGGGCCCAAACATATTGCACTTTGTAAAAAAATCAGGAAAAATATTTGGTCACTTAACACAAACAAAAATGTTAAAGCTAGGGACTTTTTTCAGTAATATAACTTTAATTAATCAAAATTGAATTGTATACCCAAAATTAGATCAAAATCTTTTAAATTTTTTAAAATATAAGGGGGAAAAATGGTAGCTTAAATTTTGCCCGAATTTGACCATGGCACGTTTTTTATTCATAAGTATATGTAATTTATTTTTCACAGCCGGGATACATGTGGATTTTATCTGGTGAATTCTGAAATTTGAAAGTAAAAGCTTTAAAATTATTCTAATTATTGAAGTTTTTCAGATGCTCTAATGTATCTGCATTTTGTATATCCAAGACCCCAGTCTTGCTCACTACAGCCTTACCTAGGTAACCTTATTAGCGATGCAGCACTGGCAGATCACCCCTGCTGTAATAAACATACACTTATTCTCATGGGCCCTACCCTAATGGTTTGTTATTATCAACTGTATTTCTTTAAATGTAAAGCTGTTTTTGATCCAATGTGCACAATTTTTTTTAATATTAATGCAAGAAGTAATCACGAGATACCACGTTGTTCTGATTCAGCATTTTTCAGAAAATATTTCCTTTTAAATAATTAAACAAAATATAATTTAACCCATCAGTAGGCATAATTTGATAATATATGAAACAAATCATGGATAAATAAAGGTGCAATTTAAAATTGTGAATGCTGGAGTGTTATTAGCGAACCTGTGAGCTTATGCAATGGCGCAGCGTCGTCCGTGCGCCGTCAGCCGTCCGCCGTCCATCTTCATCCGTACGTTAACCCATGCTATCTCAGAAACCATCAGAGCTAGAAGCTCCTAACTGCACGTAAGAATCAGTTACATGTCAAAATTCATCAGCTTGAGCTTATTTTTTGGGTATCTGCATTAACTTCGATTTTATAGGGGAAAAACCTTTAAAAACCTTTAAAATCCTTTAAAAATCTTCTTCTCCGAAACTGTCGAGCCAAATTGTCTTTAATTTCACAGAAACGATTCCTAGAACCATCTCTCTCAATTTTGTTCGAATGGTTCCAGTACGGAGATTTTTGGCCGAGTTACAGGAGGGTTGAACTTAGTCATCTGTCCAAAACAGCACACTAAAATAAAATCTCAGAAACGGCTAGAGCTATCATCATCAAATGTTATGCCAGAGTTTGTCAGATAAGTCATATCTCAAATTGAGGTATTGGTGGCGCCACCTACATTGATTTTTTTTACAAGCAAAAATGTAATTTTAGACACTTCTAGCTTATACACTATTTATGATGAAATTGTTAAGCTGATTAGTTTAAACTTTACAAGAATTATTCTATGGTAGGGTTCTGCCAGTTTTATAAGAATAGATTGGGTAAATGCAGCTTTAAAAAAGCTGTGTAGCCAATTGAAAAAGGCTTTCAGTGTATGAAAACAGATTTAACAACATGACAAGATTCAGCAACCAAGTCAAGAGGTCACTCAGTACAACCGTGTGGGGTCCAGACATCACCATGGCAACAGACCTGGCTCTGTCTGGTGTCTAGACAATATGTCTAGACGTCTATACACATCGCCTAGAGGTCTAGACACATTGCCTAGACGCAGAATGCCCAGATTAGAACTAATGGAACTATATCTTTCAACTGTTTGAAATTACTAGGTTTGCATTTTTAGCGAATCTGTGAGTTTATGCAATGGCTTTGCGTCGTCCGTCGTGCGTCGCAGCTATCTCAAAAAGGGATAGTTTTGCAGAAAAAAATTAGTCATCTAAAAAATTCTATTGGATTTTGCTTATTTCTTGGCTAACTGCATTTTCCTAGATTTTATAGGGAAGAAGCTAAAAAAACATTTAAAAATGTTCTTCTCCGAAACCATGCTGGCAAATTGTCCGTTCATCTGTCCCAATAATCCTCCCTGGCAAAAAGAACATATCCAGATATCCTGACTGATACATCCTAGCTTTAAAATGTCCTAGCCAGAAACTGCAAATCTAAAACGTCCATTTTGCCGAAATCATAATGAATAAGGTAGATATGGAGGACATAAGAGGATTAATATTAAATTTTAAAAATAAACCTCCATTTATACTCCCAAAGTTTGCACAGGTTCGCATTAGGCCTGTAGGCCTTGTTTTCGTTTATTTATTGCTTTGCAAATTTAAAAAATATATTTTATAAAAAAAAATAAATATATCAGTGTGCATAATGTGATGTTACCCGAGTAAATTAAGTATAAATGTTGATGCAATTTAGTATTGTGAATCAATTTAAATATTCAGATATATAAGATATACTGTAAATATATAGTAAAATTTATTAACTTAAAAAAATGACTTAACAAAAAAATAGGATCTAATGCAAATATTTTTTCATTTTTTTCCTGTCTCAGTAGAATGGAAATTAAAGTTATTTGCTTTGTTTTCCATCTCTCTGCCTGTTTTCAAATATTTAAAAATAATTTCATTTAAATAAAATTTATCCTTTACGTATATGCAGAGGTGCTGTAACTCCCACCAGTCCCTGTAAGCACCATTGAATTTAATTCCGTATTCTGTATTTATATCCAAAAGGTGTTGTAACTCTCACCCCCCCCCCCCCCCCAGTCATTGAGCCCTATGAGCACTGAGGATAGTGTTTTTATTGCAACTTCAAAAAATCTATGGTGATGCAGTTTTAACTGTCACAATCAGCTGAGCGCCGTGACCCATGGGTCCCTTGTTTATGAATTATACTATAAATACTTTTCATTTAGACATATTGAAGACAAGCGGGTTAGCCAGTTGACATATGGTCAGCCACATGATGCTCAGGCAAAGCCTTTTTGAGTTATGCTAATATACGCCCCTGGGAGACGAACCTTACAGCAGATCCACAAAAACGTCAAATCTTAGAAGGATCCTAAGATGTTCCATCTCTAAACACATAAACAATGACGCTGATTGCCCTATATGACAGCCGAGAAAAAAAAAACGGATTGAAAATATTAAAATCGTAGACAGAAAAAATGGCTGACCCTCACTGGCTCAACGGTTTCCTAAAGCAAACATCCAAGACTATACGTCCAAAACGGATCGAAATAAAAGAAAAAAGCTGTATCTCTGGGACAGCCTTTAATAGGGATGCAGTTTGGGGTTATTTTGCACTTCATAAAACAGCACATCGTTCAGTGAACCGATTCATCAACCGTCAATCCAATAGTACAAACGATGAGCAACCATGACCGTCATCGATCATTTGAAGCTATATGAAGCAGAATGAGCATGGCGTCCGTGTTGTCACTTAACCCCCACATACCAGTTACAAAAACACCTCGACGGAGCAGTGAAAACAATTCTTGCGGGCTTCACAGCTCGAGGCGTCGGGCCATGACACCTACCAACATTCTTGCGGGCTTCATAGCTCGATGCGTTAGGCCAAGACAACAACTAACATTCTTGCGGGTTTCACACCTCGAGGCGTTCGGCCAAGACAACAACTAACATTCTTGCGGGCTTCACAGCTCGAGGCGTTTAGCCAAGACAACAACTAACATTCTTGCAGGCTTCACAGCTCGAAGCGTTCGGCCAAGACAACAACTAACATTCCTGCGGGCTTCACAGCTCGAGGCGTTAAGCCAAGACAACAACTAACATTCTTGCGGGCTTCACAGCTCGAGGCGTTTAGCCAAGACAACAACTAACATTCTTGCTGGCTTCACAGCTCGAGGCGTTCGGCCAAGACAACAACTAACATTCCTGCGGGCTTCACAGCTCGAGGCGTTAAGCCAAGACAACAACTAACATTCTTGCGGGCTTCACAGCTCGAGGCGTTAGGCCAAGGCAACAACAAACATTCTTGCGGGTTTCACAGCTCGAGGCGTTAAGCCAAGACAACAACTAACATTCTTGCGGGCTTCACAGCTCGAGGCGTTAGGCCAAGACAACAACTAACATTCTTGCGGGTTTCACACCTCGAGGCGTTCGGCAAAGACAACAACAAACATTCTTGCGGGTTTCACAGCTCGAGGCGTTAAGCCAAGACAACAACTAACATTCTTGCGGGTTTCACACCTCGAGGCGTTCGGCCAAGACAACAACTAACATTCTTGCGGGTTTCACACCTCGAGGCGTTCGGCCAAGACAACAACTAACATTCTTGCGGGTTTCACACCTCGAGGCGTTCGGCCAAGACAACAACTGACATTCTTGCGGGTTTCACACCTCGAGGCGTTAAGCCAAGACAACAACTAACATTCTTGCGGGTTTCACACTTCGAGGCGTTAGGCCAAGACAACAACAAACATTCTTGCGGGCTTCACAGGTGGAGGCGTTAGGCCAAGACAACAACTAACATTCTTTCGGCCTTCACACCTCGAGGCATTCGGCCAAGACAACAACTAACATTCTTGCGGGCTTCACAGGTCGAGGCGTTAAGCCAAGACAACAACTAACATTCTTGCGGGCTTCACAGCTCGAGGCGTTCGGCCAAGACAACAACTAACATTCTTGCGGGTTCACAGCTCGAGGCGTTAAGCCAAGACAACAACTAACATTGTTGCGGGCTTCACAGCTCGAGGCGTTAGGCCAAGACAACAACTAACATTCTTGCGGGTTTCCACCTCGAGGCGTTCGGCCAAGACAACAACTAACATTCTTGCGGGTTTCACAGCTCGAGGCGTTAAGCCAAGACAACAACTAACATTCTTGCGGTTTTCACACCTCGAGGCGTTCGGCCAAGACAACAACTAACATTCTTGCGGGCTTCACAGCTCGAGGCGTTAAGCCAAGACAACAACTAACATTCTTGCGGGCTTCACAGCTCGAGGCGTTAGGCCAAGACAACAACTAACATTCTTGCGGGCTTCACAGCTCGAGTCGTTAGGCCAAGACAACAACTAATATTCTTGCGGGTTTCACACCTCGAGGCGTTAAGCCAAGACAACATCTAACATTCTTGCGAGCTTCACAGCTCGAGGCGTTAAGCCAAGACAACAACTAACATTCTTGTGGGCTTCACAGCTCGAGGCGTTAAGCCAAGACAACAACTAACATTCTTGCGGGCTTCACAGCTCGAGGCGTTAGGCCAATACAACAGCTAACATTCTTGCGAGCTTCACACTTCGAGGCGTTAGGCCAAGACAACAACAAACATTCTTGTTGGCTTCACAGCTCGAGGCGTTAGGCCAAGGCAACAGCTAACATTTCTGCGGGCTTCACACCTCGAGGCGTTCGGCCAAGACAACAACTAACATTCTTGCGGGTTTCACACCTCGAGGCGTTCAGCCAAGACAACAACTAACATTCTTTCGGCCTTCACACCTCGAGGCGTTAGACCAAGACAACTGCTAACCTTCTTGCGGGCTTCACACTTCGAGGCATTAGGCCAAGACAACAACAAACATTCTTGTTGGCTTCACAGCTCGAGGCGTTCGGCCAAGACAACAACTAACATTCTTTCGGCCTTCACACCTCGAGGCGTTCGGACAAGACAACAGCTAACATTCTTGCGGGTTTCACACTTCGAGGCGTTCGGCCAAGACAACAACTAACATTCTTGCGGGCTTCACAGGTCGAGGCGTTAGCCCAAGACAACAACTAACATTCTTGCGGGTTTCACACTTCGAGGCGTTCGGCCAAGACAACAACTAACATTCTTGCGGGCTTCACAGCTCGAGGTGTTAGGCCAAGACAACAACTAACATTCTTGCGGGCTTCACAGCTCGAGGCGTTAGGCCAAGACAACAACTAACATTTTTGCGGGTTTCACACCTCGAGGCGTTCGGCCAAGACAACAATTAACATTTTTGCCGGCTTCACAGCTCGAGGCGTTAAGCCAAGACAACAACTAACTTTCTTGCGGGCTTCGCAGCTCGAGGCGTTAAGCCAAGACAACAACTAACATTCTTGCGGGCTTCACAGCTCGAGGCGTTAGGCCAAGACAACAGCTAACATTCTTGCGGGCTTCACACTTCGAGGCGTTAGGCCAAGACAACAACAAACATTCTTGTAGGCTTCACAGCTCGAGGCGTTAGGCCAAGACAACAACTAACATTCTTGCGGGCTTCGCAGCTCGAGGCGTTAAGCCAAGACAACAGCTAACATTCTTGCGGGCTTCACACTTCGAGGCGTTAGGCCAAGACAACAACTGACATTCTTGTTGGCTTCAAAGCTCGAGGCGTTAGGCCAAGACAACAACTAACATTCTTGCGGGTTTCACACCTCGAGGCGTTAAGCCAAGACAACAACTAACATTCTTGCGGGTTTCACAGCTCGAGGCGTTAAGCCAAGACAACAACTAACATTCTTGCGGGCTTCACAGCTCGAGGCGTTCGGCCAAGACAAAAACTAACATTCTTGCGGGCTTCACAGCTCGAGGCGTTAGGACAAGACAACAGCTAACATTCTTGCGGGCTTCACACCTCGAGGCGTTAGGCCATGACACCTACTAACATTCTTGCAGGCTTCAAACCTCGAGGCGTTGGGCCATGACACCTACTAACATTCTTTCGGGCTTCACAGCTCGAGGCGTTAGGCCAAGACAACAACTAACATTCCTTCGGGCTTCAAACCTCTAGGCGTTCGGCCATGACACCTACTAACATTCATGCGGGCTTCACAGCTCGAGGCGTTAAGCCAAGACAACAACTAACATTCTTGTTGGCTTCACAGCTCGAGGCGTTCGGCCAAGACAACAACTAACATTCTTGCGGGTTTCACACCTCGAGGCGTTCTGCCAAGACAACAACTAACATTCTTGCGGGTTTCACACCTCGAGGCGTTCAGCCAAGACAACAACTAACATTCTTTCGGCCTTCACACCTCGAGGCGTTAGACCAAGACAACTGCTAATCTTCTTGCGGGCTTCACACTTCGAGGCATTAGGCCAAGACAACAACAAACATTCTTGTTGGCTTCACAGCTCGAGGCGTTCGGCCAAGACAACAACTAACATTCTTTCGGCCTTCACACCTCGAGGCGTTCGGACAAGACAACAGCTAACATTCTTGCGGGTTTCACACTTCGAGGCGTTCGGCCAAGACAACAACTAACATTCTTGCGGGCTTCACAGGTCGAGGCGTTAGCCCAAGACAACAACTAACATTCTTGCGGGTTTCACACTTCGAGGCGTTCGGCCAAGACAACAACTAACATTCTTGCGGGCTTCACAGCTCGAGGTGTTAGGCCAAGACAACAACTAACATTCTTGCGGGCTTCACAGCTCGAGGCGTTAGGCCAAGACAACAACTAACATTTTTGCGGGTTTCACACCTCGAGGCGTTCGGCCAAGACAACAATTAACATTCTTGCGGGCTTCACAGCTCGAGGCGTTAGGCCAAGACAACAACTAACATTTTTGCGGGTTTCACACCTCGAGGCGTTCGGCCAAGACAACAATTAACATTTTTGCCGGCTACACAGCTCGAGGCGTTAAGCCAAGACAACAACTAACATTCTTGCGGGCTTCGCAGCTCGAGGCGTTAAGCCAAGACAACAGCTAACATTCTTGCGGGCTTCACACTTCGAGGCGTTAGGCGTGACGCCATGCGGAACCGGTCGTCCCCTTCTATGACCGACTTGTTTAAGCATGAGTTAAGAGATAGTGTAAAATTAGAAAATATTTCTGCGATTGATTATGTATTAAGATCACTGTAAGGCAAGAGGAACTCTTATATATTCAATCATAAGGGACTGTCATTTTATCTATAACAAATTTTATAGTCCCTGTCATGTTGTAATAAAAAGGCATTCAGTAATTCTGTTTTCAAACCTTGGCAAGTTGCGGAATGTCTATTTCATTAACATTTTGATACTTTTGCCACACCGTGCAGCATTATTTATGTCATTTTTTTTATTTTATATCACAATTGACAAGATCTAGTGTGTTCTAATATACCCGCACTGACTGTTATTTTGTAACTTTCTAACATTGGCAGATATTTTAGTGAATGTCAATTTAGTTTACAATACCACATTGATGCTGCTAATGCAGTATTATTTCTGTTAATATTTTCTCTTTATTTGCCCCATTGATAAGGGACTCTCACTTTCATTTATTTAAACTTTTTAATGGTCATTGGTCACACCACAAACACATTCATATATATATATATATATATATATATATATATATATATATATATATATATATATAAATAATCTGAAATGATAAAATGAGAGTACAGGTTTCGGGTCAACATTAGCACTTGCCATTTTTCATTGCTTCTCTCAGTCTGACAGGGGTATCATGTTCAAAAAGGTTTAAAAATATTGTTAGATATATAAACGACCTTCCGGGAATCGATGATATTCAAAGTATGTCAGGATGAGTTTACAATGAATACCTTGCGTAGTTTGGGTTTATGAAGTACTGGGAATAAGTAGAGGAATGAGGCATATGGAATCTTTATTCTAAATTCAACCAAAAGATAATGTTACTACTGATATAGGTGTTGCGAGATCAAGTAAAAGAAAGATTGGATAGAAGACGTCAGCTTGAAAGGTTTTCTCTAATTTTCAGTAATTTGACAAATTAAAAAAAAACATCTCCTAAAAGGATTATATTTATTCTGAAATTAATATTATAAAAGCATATAATTAGATGTATCGATTTTTACAATTATCTATGATTGACTTGTGTATCCATGGGGCTTATTGGCATCACTCTTTGAATTTGCCCTTGATCACAGTAGCTGATCATTTTCGCTTCCTGTGTTAATGCGTCTGCCCCATGTTTGGAGGTCCTGTGCAGTGTTGCTATACATTTCTATAGCGTTTCTTCCCCAACAGTCTCTAGAAGACGACGAGCAGCAAAGATCATGTCAGCAGTTCGGCGACTCTTCCTGAATCCACACTGGGTCGTGGTAAAAGGCTCTGTGCCAGATGAACAACAAGACGGTTTGACAGGACTCCTGCAAGGTTTATGTTAATGCTATGGAGACCCCGCCATGGTAAACACATGCCTGGCAGTTGTCCTTCCTCTTGTAGAGGTGTACAATTGATGTGTCTTGGAATTATAGAGGGACAGATCCCTGGTTCCAGAATATCTTAAACAACAAAGTAATTTTCACTTAGCTTACAGGACCACCTGCAGGGTAAATGCCACTCTAATGGTATGGCATCTGACCCTGGATCTTTGTCTCTGAACACAGACAGGTGTGGCATCAATGACAGTGTTGGTGAAAGCCTGGATGATACTGTCTGTGACCACGTCATTTTTAATTGATATGGTTGAGTACAGATTCCAAGTGTTCATCTCTATTTATTCGCCGTAATGATGAGGTTGGTACAATCTTCTTGAGCGCTGAGTTCCATAGATTTCATTGATGGCTGCGTCGATTCTCTTTGAGTAATTTTTTTTCAGCATGGCTCTGACGTACTTCTGTGGAAGCCAGGAATCTGGTATCTTGTTCAGCTTGCTTTGTACAGTTTTACGGGCGATTTTTAAAGCAATCCTCTTAGATGCAGACCATGGGTAATACTGATGGCACGATGTAGTTACATAAACATATTTTTGTTGTAATTTTATATTTTCATAATTCAGTAGGGCTAAATATATAAAAAGCTGAACTAATAGATATACGATTCAAGTTTAAAGTCAACTTACCGGTTACAAATCTCTCTAACATATAATATCGACAAACTTCCTTAAATTAGCTCAGTTAAATTCGTCAAAAATAATATTTTTATGAGATTTTTTAAGCATGCCATAAATTAATCACAAGTACAAGAAAATAATTATACAGTTTTACCAATGCTGATTAAAAAGATTACTATTTATATAAAGGTAAACCAAAATTTCCAAAGGAGCTTGATTGATTCCATAAAATTTGTCGAACGCCGTGGGTGTTGTAGCTGTTAGTGAGCTTTGAATTTGTCGTGAGCCGCTCGCGTTAACACAGTGTTGTCATCTTCATAATTAAATAAAGTTGCTTCAGGTATAAAATAGATTAAATTCTCTCAGGGAGGAATCAGTGGCATACCACTGTCTGGCTCCTTGATCCCCGCTATCAAGGTCTACAGATCTGACAGGAACCATGGTTTCAGACTGAAAAATCCTGCAGATATAGGCAGGTAATGATTTTCATTACATCACAAATATGAAAGTAAATACCTCCACTACAAATCCTTTTATCAAAAACTCGATCTGTTCCCCCATCTCACACACGCTGACGGCACTACACGCTAGACATGGGCTCCATACCACGCCATCTAATTCCCGGGCTGATACCTCAGACACGCTGACGGTACTACTCGCTAGACATGGGCTCCATGCCACGCCATCTAATTCCCGGGCTGATACCTCAGACACGCACTGTAATAATATTACTCGCTAGACATGGGCTCCATGCCACGCCATCTAATTCCCGGGCTGATACCTCAGACACGCTGACGGTACTACTCGCTAGACATGGGCTCCATGCCACGCCATCTAATTCCCGGGCTGATACCTCAGACATGCTGACGGCACTACTCGCTAGACATGGGCTCCATGCCACGCCATCTATTTCCCGGGCTGATACCTCAGACACGCTGACGGCACTACTCGCTAGACATGGGCTCCATGCCACGCCATCTAATTCCCGGGCTGATACCTCAGACACGTTGACGGTACTACTCGCTAGACATGGGCTCCATGCTACGCCATCTAATTCCCGGGCTGATACCTCAGACACGCTGACGGCACTACTCGCTAGACATGGGCTCCATTAGTCCGGAAGTCAGATAGGGGAACCGTGCATTGGTGTCCGCATAAAATGTTTTTGCAGTTTCATGGCCTTTGGAACCTACTAAATAATATAAGAGAGGGTGTCGCCCTGCATCTTGGAGCATTTCGCATAAAAACCCTTTAATATGCAAATTAACTTTTTATTTTGCTTATAGTTCAATTAGTTCTTGTCCTATCCTAGAGATTAAGTGTCTACACCCATGTGTTCATGGTAGAGGAGTATGATGAACCGTTCCAAACTACCAGTCAATGAATATTCAATATACAAATCAGCTGCCGCCATTATTTGAACTTCTTATTTTGCTCACATCTTGCTTTGTTCTTGTCCCGTCTCAGAGATTAAGGTGTCTACACCTATGTTTTCATGGTATAGAGGAGTATGATGTATTTGATTACATTTACATTAATATTCAATATGCAAATAAGCTGTCGCCATCACTGGAACGTCTCATTTTGCTCATATCTTGCTTAGTTCTTGTCCTATTTTAGAGATAAAGGTGTCTATATCCATATGTCCGTGGTCAAGGATTATGATGAACAGATTCATGTTATCATTTTGTTATTTTTTCAATTTGTAATATACAAATTAGCTGTCGCCATTATTTGAACTTCATTTTTCTCATATCGGTCTTAGTTCCTGTCCTATCTCAGAGATTAATGTGTCTACACTTTTTATGGTAGAGGAGTATGATGACAAGTTTCAATTACCATTTAATGAATTTGTTTATGCGAAAATAAATTATCGCCATCATGAGAACTTCTAGCTATAATTGTATCTCTCTAAAGTGTCGTCCTTCGGTTGATTTGAGACGAAATATGTAAAATAATAAGTATGTTTCTACTCGTACCACCAGAGGCGGCGTTGTGAACTTTGCTTGTAGAAGAAAACCAATATGGAACTAAGTTTGTACAAGAATGTATGTATAGTCACCTAGTTTGGTATCACTGCTATTTATGACTATTTATTTGGATTCCGCTGGGAACGTCTTTATTTTCGTTATCCGGTCTATTACGTAAAAAATGTCGAGCAAGCTTCACTGGTGAGACAGTTGGGTCCGCTTTTATCCAATACGTCCTTATTTTTTGTATCACTCGCGAACCAAGTGAAGAAGTTCAGATGCTCTTGCTGTTGCGAAAAGCACAAGACTTGCTTCACTATAAATGCAAGGAGATTTGAGATTTGCTACGATTATCTTCAAATGCTCGGAGAGTTGCGTCCATCCCGACAGAGGTGTTCCATTGTGGTCAATCAAAATGTCGAAAATTGAGCTCTATGTTCCAGACATATCTGCCTTCATGGTGGAGGTAACTCATTACAGCAGCCAATACTGGAAAACTCAACACCCCTATCAACTTAATCAGTTTTATCCTAAAGCCGGGTTCCCACTAGTAGTCTACAGACATGTGCTTGCAGACACTGGCCAGTGGTCACTTAAGGAGTCTGCTGACAGAGTTTTCAGACTGCAGATTTGTGTCAGTGGACAGGCGTGTGTATATCCTATTTGGTGTAAGCCAAAATTAGATGAAGTAAATAGAATGGATGAAATATGTAAATTCATCTTGGTAAATTTGAGTCATTCTACTTAGAGTGCCAATGGCAGTATAATGATCTATACGGTGAAATGGTATGGAAATCATTTTATATGGGAAATTTATATTTATAAATTACTTATTAAAAAAATAATATTTTTCATTGTAATGGAGTACTGTGTTGATGAGAACTTCACTTTTTTACACAGACTGGTCCTCCCACCTGACCTGACTTTGTTTAAGTTTATCCTTTGCATTGAACAATCTAATGCTTTAATACCCCCTAATGTATACATTTTCTGAAAGCTAAGAAAATTCTCTATAGTTTGATGATAATAAACTTTGTTTCTGAGGAACAGGTATGAATTTGTAAGAATTTTAATTTAATTTTAATATTTAACAAAAAATCGTTTATTCCAAAAGCAGATACAGAAAACCTTCTTAAATAATTCGATAATTTAGGTAATAATCCCCAGGTTTTTTTTTTTTTTTTGTTTAGTGAGTTAAGTTTAAAAATTACGATTTTACAGAGTATTTAACTTTGAAATCTTCACAAATCATTTCATTTTTTACTTTTACCTTAATAAAACCCTTCAAATTTAGTATAGGCGTAAAATAAAAAAAAAATAAAAACGCTTTTTAGAAGACATATTAACAATTACATATAACAAAGATGGTATGTTTCGGACAAGCAAATACTGAGAAATAACGCTCTAAAGATAAGGTGTTCAGGTGAAATGATGTTTCGAGAAAATGGCCAAAAACTTGATTCGTAGAGATCATTCGTCCGACACACGTAACTAACCACAACTACATGTTGACAATCACATGAATTTGGTCAAGACGGTGGTTCTTATCAAACCATGCTATAATAACATGAATTGACTATTTTGCTTTAAAAACGTATTAAAACGATAAAAATTTGACCTGTCACACCAGCGACTTGTCAAACACCACGTGCATGGACTTCAGTAGGCGGAGCTAACAGTTTTGGCCGAGTGCCAAGGTGCGCTTAGCACCCGACACCGGGACCCACGGCTGAACAGGTGCATAGCCGGGCCTAATAGATAACCGCGTTTATACAGGAACAAGGGGAGCGGGATCTATGGCCATTCAAGGAGAACGAAGATTGATTTACTTATCGAGGTTTACTTACATTATATGTATTTAGGAGTTGACAATAGAGACGAGTTTATAACGACCATACAAATCTCGCATACACACACGTCATATGTGAAATCTCGACTTATTGTTTATTGGAGGGAAGTACGGGAAGACGATGGTTTGTAACATTCATACATCATGCACACGCATTCAAGTCACAGAAGGAGCTCGATTATCTTATAAGAAGGTTTATTTACATGGAATCTATAAATGGCAACAAGTTTAAAAATGAACATATAACAGTGGCTGACAATAGCGCGTTTAGTTGATAACACTGCCAAAGTCGATAGGTGTCGGCCTCCGGTTTTCCTTTCGTAAACGTAGAGATGCCGTCATCTGACGATTCATCGTCGCTGGCCATCAGTTTGATCAAGGAAGTAGGTTCGGCCCGCTGAGACTTTTTGATATCTTTCATCATGCTGCAGTTTTTCCCCAAGTGGCATTCGGGATTTGCGTCGTCGGCCCATCGTAGTTTCTTTTGGTATTGGCGTTATATTTATTTGTTGCGGTGTTGACAGTATGAATATCATAGACGTTATGGTTGGGATATGAAGCAGCTTATTATAAAAGTAATTTTACGTATCTGTCGATAGGCTCAGGATATAGCAGAAATAACATGATGTCAAGTGAAAATTTGTGTTTCGGCGTAACATACCCGAAAAAAGACGGAACGGCCAATGACACTAACAGATCATTCACAATGACGGGTTTGTTTGCACACTTGACTAATTAGCTAGAGTTAGGGTTGCTCTCAAACGCCTATCAGTTGTATGCTCAGCTAATTAGATCGGGCTATTAAACGTCGACCGTCATTTCTTGCCACCTCGTGCACGGAGGTACTTGGCCCATGCATTAATTAAACACTTGCACCTCGCGATTGGCTGAATGACCCGGGTGAGGGCTGGGGGCAGAGTGCTTGGCAGGCCTGTGGCAGGGCTGGAGTTAGTTTACAAACACCCTGTCAACACATCTTGGTGTTTACTGAATAGAAATCACCCTTTTCCACAAAATACAACCGGCGACCCAAAATGTGCTCAGCTGCATCAGATCCGTGCAGTATTCAATATTACGTATACCTTTTATTAAAAAAAAACACCAATTTTTAGGATTTTGACCAGTCCTGCAACCTTAAAACCTCATCAAGGTCTAATGTTTCACCAGATGTGTCGATGAGAATAGGACCAAGCTCTGTTCCTCCCCGACATCAGGGAAAGTATCAGTTACATGTCCAACTTAAGTCTTTGACCCGTTTACACAAGCAGATTTCTGGACGATGACTGGTGTTTGCTTACATAGGTCTGTAGTGTGAGCCCGGCTTAACTGGCAGTGTTCAGCGCAGACTGGGTGATCCCCGCTGTAGGCAGCGCGCCAGACAAAGGCAAGCCCCTGACAGCCAGGATTTTAAAGAATCCTTTAATCAATTCAAGGCACTCTTTAGAAAAAGCATATGTTCCATAACGTTTTCTACGGCTGTGTAAAATCAGCGACGCTGTTAACTGGTAAGGGCTTCTTCGAGTTGTCCTCATCCTCAGTTCAATATTCTTTGGTCTTTCTTGTAAAGTACGCACGATGCTTACATGGACAAGCATAGCCAAAACTGTTAATGTGCTTCACATCATACACATCTGATTTCGGGCAGATGATCCGGATCTCAACATCACGGGTCAACCACCTTCTATCCCATATCACACTTTTGCTACATCCAATCTTGACGTACCCCACTTCTTGGTACCAAAACTGTAGGACGAGATTAACTTAGTCAAGTACAACAACAAAAAGTGTTTAAGTTGATGTATTGTGTAATGTTCTTGATAAACACGTGTCATATACAAAACGTATCGTAATCCAAAGGTATCGTAACAAAGTATCATATGAAGTATGAAGAGAAGAAGAGTCGAAGATGATGAAGAAGAAGGTAGTTGACACCTACAAAAGAAAACATATGTCTCAGATTTAACCTATTAAAATATTATACATACAAATCCTAGGTATTTAAAACAATAAATCATAATATGATATAATAAACTGTACTATTACTCAGTACCAGATACTAATACTTATACTCAATGATCTCCATGTAACAAAGACTGCTCAAGTATATATGTGTGTGTACACATCAGCTTATGGGTATAGCCTACTTTAATAACTACACATAATACAAACAGACGCATATTTTCTCACATCGCACATTTTCTCCAGCGCTTTCAAATATTAACAAACTTTAACATAGGCCTACAGTCACCTGTAACAACACAAGATGTCAGCTCAATAATAATTATCAAATCGTATATGTATTTCAGCTTAGGCTGTAAACACTGAAGTCAGACCAACCTAATAAATGTTTTACACTGACAGATACCAATTCCTGAGTGCTAACACTATATTTACGTGACAAAAGCGATATTCCAATACAGATGTAGAAAGCATGCATGTAAATAAATATTATAAACCAACGTGGATATGATCCTAACGATCGGTTTAACAGATACAAGTTTCTACAGCTTTAATCAAGTGGACGTGATTTTACAGTTTACTCTGTCCAGATTAATGACACAATATCTCTGACCTTTTACTGACAAATTAACGCATTAATCAACACTATTCTCAGACATGCGGAGTACGCGATCTTATCTTGAATGAAGAAGGAGGCCATTTTTAATAGTGAAACTTTCCAAAACTTTACTCGGTAAATAAAATATCTGAAACTTAATGTCATGCACAAAGAGTTACAGCAAACTAATCCTGGTATACCATATAAACATCTTCCATACCGTATCCAGCCGTAATATCTGAAATCCTGGCACAAAACAATGAAATCTGTGCGACATCCAAAGTCGTGGCTATCACCAAAAAACAGCGAGAACGAGAAAGAGGCTGACTGAACAAGTGATCGCGTGACGTCATATGCAAAAATTCAATGGGCAGCAGGAGAGCCCCTGAAACTAGAACCGATCACCTAAAAAATATAGATGAAGATACCTAGCTGTATTTCTAAGAGTGGACAAGGCCCAAGAGAGATATGAGCAAAACTGGAAGATCCAATAATGGCGAAGGCTAATTTGCAGATTAACAATCATTAAATGGAAACGGTTCATCATAATCCTTGACCATGAAAACATAGGTGTTAACACCTTGATCTCTATGATAGGACAAAGTGCAAGAGAGATAACGGCAAAACTAGAATTTCCAATAATGGCGACGGCTAATTTGCATATTAATGGGTTTTATGTAAAATGCTCAAAGGTGTCAGGGCGACACCCTCTCTAATATTAGTAAAAAGGATCCAAAGATCATGAAACTGCAAAAATATTTTATGCGGACTCGAATGCACGCTTCACTCGAAATTGGGGTTTGACTGCTGGATTACATGCCACGCCAAATGATACCCGGGCTGATACCTCACACACGCTGACGGCACTACTCGCTAGACATGGGCTCCATGCCACGCCATCTGACATCCGGACTGATACCCTACACACGCTGACGGTACTACTTGCTGAACATTGGCTCCATGCCACGCCATCTCACAACCGGGCTGATATACACACGCTGACGATACTACTCGCTAGACATCAGCTCCATGCCACACCACCTGATACCCGGGCTGATACCTCACACACGCTGACGGCACTACTCGCTAGACATGGGCTCCATGCCACATCATCTGATACCCGGGCTGATACCCTACACACGCTGACGATACTACTTGCTGGACAACGGCTCCATGCCACGCCATCTGACACCCGGGCTTATACCCTACACACGCTGACGGTACTTCTCGCTAGACATCGGCTCCATGCCACACCACCTGATACCCGGGCTGATACCTCACACACGCTGACGGCACTACTCGCTAGACATTGGCTCCATGCCACATCATCTGATACCCGGGCTGATACCCTACATACGCTGACGGTACTACTTGCTGGACATCAGCTCCATACCACCCCATCTGACACCCGGGCTGATACCTCCCAAACGCTGACGGTATTACTCGCTAGACATGGGCTCAATGCCACGCCATATAATTCCATGGCTGATATCTCACACACGCTGACGGTACTACTCGCTAGACATTTGCTCCATGCCACGCCATCTGATACCCGGGCTGATACCTCACACACGCTGACGGTATTACTCGCTAGACATGGGCACCATGCCACGCCATATAATTCCCGGGCTAATATCTCACACACGCTGACGGTACAACTCGCTAGACATTGGCTCCATGCCACGCCATCTGACACTCGGGCTGATACCTCACACACGCTGACGGCACTACTCGCTAGACATGGGCTCCATGCCACGCCATATAATTCCATGGCTGATATCTCACACACGCTGACGGTACTACTCGCTAGACATTGGCTCCATACCACGCCATCTGACACCCGGGCTGATACCTCCCAAATGCTGACGGTATTACTCGCTAGACATGGGCTCCATGCCACGCCATATAATTCCATGGCTGATATCTCACACACGCTGACGGTACTACTCGCTAGACATTGGCTCCATGCCACGCCATCTGACACTCGGGCTGATACCTCACACACGCTGACGGCACTACTCGCTAGACATGGGCTCCATGCCACATCATCTGATACCCGGGCTGATACCCTACACACGCTGACGGTACTACTTGCTGGACATCAGCTCCATACAACGCCATCTGACACCCGGGCTGATACCTCCCAAACGCTGACGGTATTGCTCGCTAGACATGGGCTCCATGCCACGCCATATAATTCCATGGCTGATATCTCACACACGCTGACGGTACTACTCGCTAGACATTGGCTCCATGCCACGCCATCTGACACTCGGGCTGATACCTCACACACGCTGACGGCACTACTCGCTAGACATGGGCTCCATGCCACATCATCTGATACCCGGGCTGATACCCTACACACGCTGACGGTACTACTTGCTGGACATCAGCTCCATACCACGCCGTCTGACACCCGGGCTGATACCTCCCAAACGCTGACGGTATTACTCGCTAGACATGGGCTCCATGCCACGCCATATAATTCCATGGCTGATATCTCACACACGCTGACGGTACTACTCGCTAGACATTGGCTCCATGCCACGCCATCTGACACTGGGGCTGATACCTCACACACGCTGACGGCACTACTCGCTAGACATGGGCTCCATGCCACATCATCTGATACCCGGGCTGATACCCTACACACGCTGACGGTACTACTTGCTGAACATCAGCTCCATACCACGCCATCTGACACCCGGGCTGATACCTCCCAAACGCTGACGGTATTACTCGCTAGACTTGGGCTTCATGCCACGCCATATAATTCCATGGCTGATATCTCACACACGCTGACGGTACTACTCGCTAGACATTGGCTCCATGCCACGCAATCTGATACCCGGGCTGATACCTCACACACGCTGACGGTATTACTCGCTAGACATGGGCTCCATGCCACGCCATATAATTCCCGGGCTGATATCTCACACACGCTGACGGTACTACTCGCTAGACATTGGCTCCATGCCACGCCATCTGACACTCGGGCTGATACCTCACACACGCTGACGGCACTACTCGCTAGACATGGGCTCCATGCCACGCTATATAATTCCATGGCTGATATCTCACACACGCTGACGGTACTACTCGCTAGACATTGGCTCCATGCCACGCCATCTGACACTCGGGCTGATACCTCACACACGCTGACGGCACTACTCGCTAGACATGGGCTCCATGCCACGCCATATAATTCCATGGCTGATATCTCACACACGCTGACGGTACTACTCGCTAGACATTGGCTCCATACCACGCCATCTGACACCCGGGCTGATACCTCCCAAACGCTGACGGTATTACTCGCTAGACATGGGTTCCATGCCACGCTATATAATTACATGGCTGATATCTCACACACGCTGACGGTACTACTCGCTAGACATTGGCTCCATGCCACGCCATCGGATACTCGGGCTGATACCTCACACACGCTGACGGCACTACTCGCTAGACATGGGCTCCATGCCACAACATTTGATACCCGGGCTGATACCCTACACACGCTGACGGTACTACTTGCTGAACATCAGCTCCATACCACGCCATCTGACACCCGGGCTGATACCTCCCAAACGCTGACGGTATTACTCGCTAGACATGGGCTTCATGCCACGCCATATAATTCCATGGCTGATATCTCACACACGCTGACGGTACTACTCGCTAGACATTGGCTCCATGCCACGCAATCTGATATCCGGGCTGATACCTCACACACGCTGACGGTATTACTCGCTAGACATGGGCTCCATGCCACGCCATATAATTCCCGGGCTGATATCTCACACACGCTGACGGTACTACTCGCTAGACATTGGCTCCATGCAACGCCATCTGACACTCGGGCTGATACCTCACACACGCTGACGGCACTACTCGCTAGACATTGGCTCCATGCCACGCTATATAATTCCATGGCTGATATCTCACACACGCTGACGGTACTACTCGCTAGACATTGGCTCCATGCCACGCCATCTGACACTCGGGCTGATACCTCACACACGCTGACGGCACTACTCGCTAGACATGGGCTCCATGCCACGCCATATAATTCCATGGCTGATATCTCACACACGCTGACGGTACTACTCGCTAGACATTGGCTCCATACCACGCCATCTGACACCCGGGCTGATACCTCCCAAACGCTGACGGTATTACTCGCTAGACATGGGCTCCATGCCACGCTATATAATTACATGGCTGATATCTCACACACGCTGACGGTACTACTCGCTAGACATTGGCTCCATGCCACGCCATCGGATACTCGGGCTGATACCTCACACACGCTGACGGCACTACTCGCTAGACATGGGCTCCATGCAACATCATCTGATACCCGGGCTGATACCCTACACACGCTGACGGTACTACTTGCTGGACATCAGCTCCATACAACGCCATCTGACACCCGGGCTGATACCTCCCAAACGCTGACGGTACTACTCGCTAGACATTGGCTCCATGCCACGCCATCTGACACCCGGGCTGATACCTCACACACGCTGACGGCACTACTCGCTAGACATGGGCTCCATGCCACATCATCTGATACCCGGGCTGATACCCTACACACGCTGACGGTACTACTTGCTGGACATCAGCTCCATACCACGCCGTCTGACACCCGGGCTGATACCTCCCAAACGCTGACGGTATTACTCGCTAGACATGGGCTCCATGCCACGCCATATAATTCCATGGCTGATATCTCACACACGCTGACGGTACTACTCGCTAGACATTGGCTCCATGCCACGCCATCTGACACTCGGGCTGATACCTCACACATGCTGACGGCACTACTCGCTAGACATGGGCTCCATGCCACATCATCTGATACCCGGGCTGATACCCTACACACGCTGACGGTACTACTTGCTGGACATCAGCTCCATACCACGCCATCTGACACCCGGGCTGATACCTCCCAAACGCTGACGGTATTACTCGCTAGACATGGGCTCCATGCCACGCCATATAATTCCATGGCTGATATCTCACACACGCTGACGGTACTACTCGCTAGACATTGGCTCCATGCCACGCAATCTGATACCCGGGCTGATACCTCACACACGCTGACGGTATTACTCGCTAGACATGGGCTCCATGCCACGCCATATAATTCCCGGGCTGATATCTAACACACGCTGACGGTACTACTCGCTAGACATTGGCTACATGCCACGCCATCTGACACTCGGGCTGATACCTCACACACGCTGACGGCACTACTCGCTAGACATGGGCTCCATGCCACGCTATATAATTCCATGGCTGATATCTCACACACGCTGACGGTACTACTCGCTAGACATTGGCTCCATGCCACGCCATCTGACACTCGGGCTGATACCTCACACACGCTGACGGCACTACTCGCTAGACATGGGCTCCATGCCACGCCATATAATTCCATGGCTGATATCTCACACACGCTGACGGTACTACTCGCTAGACATTGGCTCCATACCACGCCATCTGACACCCGGGCTGATACCTCCCAAACGCTGACGGTATTACTCGCTAGACATGGGCTCCATGCCACGCCATATAATTCCATGGCTGATATCTGACACACGCTAACGGTACTTCTCGCTAGACATTGGCTCCATGCCACGCCATCTGACACTCGGGCTGATACCTCACACACGCTGACGGCACTACTCGCTAGACATGGGCTCCATGCCACGCTATATAATTCCATGGCTGATATCTCACACACGCTGACGGTACTACTCGCTAGACATTGGCTCCATGCCACGCCATCTGACACTCGGGCTGATACCTCACACACGCTGACGGCACTACTCGCTAGACATGGGCTCCATGCCACGCCATATAATTCCATGGCTGATATCTCACACACGCTGACGGTACTACTCGCTAGACATTGGCTCCATACCACGCCATCTGACACCCGGGCTGATACCTTCCAAACGCTGACGGTATTACTCGCTAGACATGGGCTCCATGCCACGCCATATAATTACATGGCTGATATCTCACACACGCTGACGGTACTACTCGCTAGACATTGGCTCCATGCCACGCCATCTGACACTTGGGCTGATACCTCACACACGCTGACGGTACTACTCGCTAGACATTGGCTCCATGCCACGCCATCTGATACCCGGGCTGATATATGTAACACACGCTTACGGTGGGACTCGCTTGACTCGCATCTGATACCCTGGCTGATAATAGTACATCATTGCGAAATGCCCTGAAAATTTCATTAGATTCCGTTCTTGACTGCGTGTTATGTTGTGAATAAACACACAAACACACACGAACGGGAAGAACGCATTCCGCCTCGCCGGCCCCGGGGGCTGTCATATCTTTTTTTTTAAATTGGTCGGCTGTATTTTTATTTTGACTCCGTGGAAGATACAAAGTGTTAGATGCTCTGGGCAGACGGCCACTCAACTTGGAACAGGGAGCACACGTTTCAAAAACGTTCTGCGAACGTTGGATTCCCGGTGCTTTCAGTTTATACTTTGACATTGCCGGTGGGCACAAGCGGTATTGCAGATATCCACGAGACTCCCACACTCCGACCGTGACCTTAACAAGCGGTTGGCCATTTGGAGGGGTCAGCCAGCCCCATTGAGTGAACTGCAACTTTGGACCAAATGGAGCACGAGGCTGGGCCATGTTTACATTCACTTATTCGGCCCGTATTCCGTGTTCAATCGGGTATATATGGGACTGCACATTTGTGTATATTCCTATAAGTCCTACCTGGATTCGGATCATGAGCTGGACCCACATCAAAATCAAATCTATCCTCTTGGCCTATTTATGAGGTGCCCTAAAAATGTTATGGGATTCCGTTCATGATTCCTTGACATATGTTTTTAAAATTTGAACAAACACACACACACACATGCGTGCCCTTCGTCATCCATGCACCAACGCTCGTGTTTAAATATATGACTGGTCATTTTTTTACAGATCATTGATATACAAATGTTATTTTTGTTGATGTTGACGTTATTGTCTGTTTATACCAGCGATATTATAACCGCATGGTCTCTAGAAGGCTCTGTTAATTAACAGAGAGTATCGCATATAGTTGTTTTCAAAAATGGAATTTCTTAAATTAAAAACTTTTGAATGTTGAAATTTTGAAACCTCACAAGTGAGCGATATTTGAGTTGTTTATATATGCCTTGATCATGCGTTTTTTTTTTTTTGTTCTTAGGTACAGTTCAATGAATGAACGAAAACGGGATAGGTGGCGCTCGAGTGCGCTAACTGCGGGTCTGGAATCATTCAGCTTAATTGCATAGCACTTGACAAAACCTGGACGTCGTTAAGAGATATGAATCTTCTCAAATACAAAACTTCAAATAACTACATTAACCTGGAACAGTCGGTATCATTTTATAAATATGTGACTGACTCTCAGAACACTGAACCTACCCGTAAAGGTGGTATGGCTGACCACAAGTGCTTGAATCACCACCTGTATTCGAGTTTGTTCATGTCCTTTAATTCCTAACTGAGAAGAAAATATTAGTTCCACAACATGTGGTCAACAGAGAGGATAAAAACAGAGTGCACTAGAGGTACCTGAGGGTACAATTAACAGTCAGTATATAATCCCCGGGTTTACATTAACCCAAGTCCGAGCGTGTCAGAAACGGCTTGTCCATTCTCATTGTGCAAATAGCCCCAGAATAATGAAATTAAAAACTATTTTTACTTCAAGATTATACAAAACTATTCAGTGATAAATCACTAAACAAAATGCCACTTCTTAGGCTATATATAAATCCACCGATATATGAGAATATTTTGAGATAAAATATTTTAGGACACAGAAAAAAAATTATCTCGAGATAATATCTTGAGATAAAATTTTTCATTTGTAAGGACCTGTTAAATTGACATGAAGTAAAACAAAGTTAAAGGGACAATACATTTAAAGTGCTTACTACTGCAATTATAAAACAAAGATCATGCATATATATATATATATATATATATATATATATATATATATATATATATATATCTAATACCTGTAAAGGAATTCGGTCCATCTGTGTTCGCAATGTAATCTGAAACCGCGTTGCGTATGATACTGTGCTATAGCTAATTTAAAAGGTTTATATTGTTCCCTCAGTGACATGGCCGATATTAGAATAAATAATTTTTAATGTACACATCATTTTGAGTGATTTTTGCGTGTTTTCTGATATGAGCGGAGGCCTTTACCAAAAACAGCCGAACTGCCTTCGGCAAAGACAGGATTTTCTTTGTGGTCACCTCAAGCCCAGAATTTATACGATTTAAGGGCTTCCGTGCATATGAATAACCTTGCTTTTATGGACGGATTTTTGCATGTTTACGCTGACACTTGACACAGGCTCTGACCCACGTGTGTGGTCAGTCAATGTGAAAAACACATGACTCTGGCTCGCTTTACGAAAAGGAGGGGTTCAACCAAGAAGGATTAAAGACAAAACAAGTTCCCCATTCCCAGAAAGGTTTGGGTCGGGTGAGGGCGAACGTTCTAGGCCTCAAAATTGGTCTCTCACGATTAAAAAGGTTGCAGCTGAAAAGAATGACCTACTGGACTCCCCTTGGGTCCGCTTCTGCCACCAACGAGGTATGCATATTTCCGTTGCTTTCTTCAGGAACAGTTTCCTTGCCTTAAAACTTAATTTAATTCATCTTTCATGTCTTCCTATACTCCAATTAAATTAGGTGATTAAGTTAAGCTTAGTACAATAACATGTACTATATAAACGTTCAAAAAAAGGAACAAGTGAAAAATCATCGAAAACCGGTGTTCCCCCACGTCTAAATCCGGTTCGCAAAATAATGTAAACATTACCACTGACCAGGTCTTCAAGGTCAACATACCGGTGCGTGAATTTCTGAAGCGACTAGAATATCACTCACGCAGTGTCTCGACGAGGGTATAAGTGTATATGGACGGTATGATGTTTAGGATTCATGTAATGGAGAAGTAAGATGCAGATAAAAATAAGTGGCAAAATTAAGATATAAGCAGCTGTTCACAGGAATGCTGTGGAATGCGCGAGTCATTCTACAGTCGTGCCAAACCACTAAAAATCTATATTTTTTTTAATTCTTGAATAAAAAAAAAGGACCAAATATATATATTTTGTTTTATTAAACGGTAATACAATATAATTAAGTTATAATCATTCTAGATTGTATTTCCCCTAAGATATGGCGAGGTTAAGAAAAGTTCAATATAAAATGTAATATTTAATTATTTATATTCGTAAGGAAGATGTCAGAGCCTAAAGAAATTATAACATTCCACCTGAACCTTTTAAAAATACAAATAGATCTGAGCATAGTATGGAAACCCGCTTGTCCAATGTTTCTTTTTTTCAGCTTTTGTTTTTATTGAAATGATCTTTTGTTTTATGGCATATGAAAATCATATTATGAAAATATGATAAAAAATGATTACTGTTGTTTCGGGGAGGTACGCCGGGGGAGGGGGAATGGGCTTCACCCTCTAAAGTCCCCTCTGGATCCGCCACTTATATAACAACTACAGCTCAGATTACCTTTGGTTAACCTATCTAAATCATAAATGATTTAAATCAATGTATAAACGGTTAAAATATTTCGATCATCTCTCATCATGATTTTCCTTCTGCAAAATGCTCTGCTTTGGTCTTAAAGCCACTATTTGCCTGCTTTATTTAAAGAATTTATGTGATACCGGCTTACTCTGCATATATATATATATCAAAGAACTGAAGGTAATTCCTGTTGGGAAAGGTTCTTATAACGCCACTGTGGTTGAGCATTTTATCTAAAGGCTACCTGTACACAAGGTACTTGAGCTAATGTTAACATACATAAAAACATGTAACCGAGGTACTGAAAAATCTCAAGTTTATGTTCGTGAGAGCATAAGAAGTAAGACAATTTTTGTCATTAACAAAACTCTGTATTGTTTGAACTGAAGCAGCTGGCTTTGCCGGAAGTTTCGATTACGACCGGCGGCCATTTTTTCACAATCCCCCCCCCCCCCCCCCCGACCATGTTATAATCACGTGGATATTAACGAAAGGCACAACCTATATAGCCTGTGAGATTGGCTCATTTTTATTAAATGTTAATTTGATTATGTTAATTTGACAGACGTCATATTTCGGATTGGGTCTTTGTTAAGCTTTACGTCAATTAAATCAGCTACTGTATGTCAAACATGATCAATATGCGCATCTTACTTTCTCGAGATCTGGAGAAATTTATTTTTTTCTGCACCAAAATACTTTTTTGTGAAATTCTATGTCTAGATCTCGAGATGTCATCTCGAGATATCGAGGGAAGTATTTTTTTCTGTGCCCTAAATCAGCCATCGTTATATCTATCCATATATATAAATAGAGATGTATATATACACAATTTAATATTCATGTTTTACAGCTGGCCCCGCCCCGCAATAACTCTATTTCGGCCCGCCCCATACTTTCTATGATGTGACCCGCCAAGCACATAATCCGAAGCGGGGGTCAAAACCAGGGTTTTGCGCACATAATAATAATTATGCCTAGCACACATATACACCGGGCGCCGTAGGAATTTTTCTACCCGCCGGCTTGCCGTGAGTTTTCGAGACCGTACGATCACCGTGTGATTTTTCATCCCAAGTTGTTTGCACTCTCTTAATCCACGGCGACCATAGGTGACCTCCGAAACGTGGTTGGTAAGGTGACCGTGCGGGTTCTATGCATGAAGCAAGTAAACCGTACGGTGACCGGCAATCGCCCGGCCGGCGATCGCTGGCACCCTGCGGCCACCGTAAGGTTATTTTCTGCTTTATATATAGCTGTTGAACATTAAGCCAAAGAATAAGAAACGGTCAAATAGGATGGACACCAATATTATCGTTCAATATATTATAATCAAAATTTTTCATAATTAACGTTTACTACAAAATATAATAATTGGAAATCATTTATTGATATTAAATTTATTGTAGTGCCAAACCTGAGAATTATACTTATTCACATCAATTTTCAAGGTTCAATAAAACACTTGACACGTTCAGAGAAGTTGGCATTAGCGCACAGAGGTTCAATGTTTATAATATATATGTCGATGTGGTTGTATTTATATATCCGACAGCTCAGATTCAGGGCACAGTGAGGACACCGCACGGGCAAAATTTACATCGCAAGGGAGCCGTGCGGATCCCGCACAGCAGCCATTCGACTTTTCACATATCACACCGAGCCCTTACGGGTACCGTAAGGCTATCGCACGGTGCCCCTACGGCTACGGCGGACACCGCAAGGCGCCCGTACGATTTTTTTTTTCGGAAAAATTACCCTGAAAATCGTACGGGTACCGCACGGATTCCGGGTACCGCACGGATTCCGGACGGTGCCCTTAAGGCAACCGTACGGGCTGTCTACGGCCTTTCTACGGGCTTACGGTGAGTTGAAAACGCCGGGAGAATTGAGTACAGCCAGCTCAGCACCAATGCGCCCGTACGGCGAGTAAAAATTGAACCGGCGCCCGTGAAAAGCGTACGGTTACCTTGCGGGCACCATGCGAATAAAGCCAAAAATGGTTATTTTACTCACCTTACGGGCCCCGTTGGCTATATGTGATAGCGGCTTAAGCGGGGACAAAAGCTGCGGGTCCCGCCCCATACAGGACCCTAATTTATATTTAAATATATATATAATTGTTCTTTCTAGGTTGTTTGCAATGCACTGATGGCAAAGTGCTCGATGGTATAACTTATATATATATATATATATATATATATATATATATATATATATATATATAGAGCCCTGTGGTGACAAAGATATGCTTTGGTCCAGTCTGGAGTGATTTCTTTATTCCATATCTGGCCGCCTTGATGCAAAGAGCTGGTAATGCCACTGACAAATCAAACAGAATCAAGATTGTGATCTGTTGTTAATAAGAATGTCACTCTGAACACGCAATAGATCTGTCCCATTGGGACAACCAATGTACGATAAGCGCTCTGCATCGACTGCTCCGGGTTATTCAGTTCTTTCTGTGCTAAGGCTCTTTCTATACTGCCTTAAAAATCAATGATTAATTTTTGGCAGCCTGTAGTTTCTCAGACAGTCACCATCTAAGTATGGTGTGTGGTTGGGGAAACGCTCACACATACATAAACTCCATCATCATGGTAACACGAAATCAGGAAGAATAGGCATTCAGTAGCATTTAGATTGCAATCGTAGAATCACACATGACACAGAATAAAGTCCCGGAGCCTTCTGTAGACAAACTGAGTTGCTGAGTTCCCAAATTTACTTAAGTCACTAAATCATAAAGCAACTAGGTTTTTGGACTCTGCTGAGCTTATTTACAGATGACCGATCAAAAGCTGTGAACCTAAACGAAACAGTCAAAATAGGTTAGGATTAATGACAGGCTTAAGGTGAAAACTGCTGCCGTGTCTTTAGACGGTCAGTAGGAAATGTTCAAGAAATACCATGGACCAAAGGTCCGTCCCAGGAAATTTGCATACCTGACTTACGAGAAATATTTCTGTACAGCAAAAAGAAAGAATCGCTGAACATGATCCTAATAATGAATCATTTATTAATATTCTCTCCTCAATTCCTATGATAATTAACTGCAGGAAGATCAGCAGTGCTAAACCACAGTCCGGAATTCTCAAATACCAAGCTATGTGCCCATGCCAGGCCTAAAGAATCTTTGATTATTGTCAACAATAATAAAGTACATTACTAAATACATATATATATATATATATATATATATATATATATATATATATATATATATATATATATATATATCAGAAAACATGCACACTTATTTCCTATACATTAAACAATGACAATATCGCGATACTTATAGCAATACGCTAACACAAATTATACTTCAGTACGAAATTTGTTAAGGCGATGCCCAGCCCTATCGATGAATACAGTGTTGTATTTTGGAATCCTAATATCTGTAACATCTGGTTTCATAACATCTGGTTTTGTCTGTGCAAAAGGGGTGCGAACATTATGTAGCAGTGTTTAGGCACCCATGCATCTGTTTGATTTTAATTTTTTGGGTGATCATTTAGGTTTTGCTATTTCTGTGTGTATTATTATTAGTGCATGATCTGCAATAAGAGAGCTAACACTTTCCATAAACAGTATAATCGATCTCTCGTTACAGCCAAGTATAGTATATTTCCCCTCATGCTCTCATCAACCATTTGTTTACAGAGGCAGCAAACTAAAAAATCTATAAGCTTTAGGGTTCTTTTGGCAGTTCACGTGAATATAAAAACCCCAACACCAAACAGATACCAGGTCAACACGTTCATTAAACGGATTACAAAGCCCTCAAACTCGTCCATGGAATGTTCTGCAGTTAAAGAGGTCGGTATATCAATTTCATCATACAGTTGTGACAAGGTGTCATGGTATTAGTTGTATCCCCAGAAAAATCTGGATACTGTGGTTTAAGCGCGGTCGCGCCGCCGCCGCGTTTGGACGCGATAACTAAAAAAATATTTTACGGATCTTTACCAAATTTGACATGTGCAAAGATATGGGTGGGAAACGAAGCCTATTTCAAATGGGGTCATAACCTTTACTAGGGGAGTGACGCTGACCTTGAACAGGTTCATTTTTTGGGGGGGGGGGGGGGGGGGGAATCACACAAAATCTTAAATATCTCAAGAAATCTTGATTGGATTGATCCAAAAATCAACTTGACCGAAGATCTTGGATAGTGTTAGACTGGTACCCTGCTCTATTATGGCCCTCAGCCAAGCATAGAGACAGGCGTACAACGCCATCTTAAGTACTCCCAGTTGTAACTCTTGACTTACATGTAGACTGGTTCCAACTCCAATATGCACGCTCATACCGGTTGTCATGGACGTTCACGCTATCCTCGTTAATTAGTCGTGAAGATTTCCTATAAAAAACTTTCTTTAGTTATTTCTAGTTTTCAAATATTGAAGAATAAGTTGCTGAACAAAAAATGAATGATGGATGTGTAGACAATATGATATACTGAATCTTTGATATTCCACTGTGCGCAGTAGTGATTTATTATTAATATCTGTTAATCTAATCATTAATGTCACACGTTATGTACAGCCAACTTTTGGAAATTTTTCTGAGCAAAAGAAATACTTACTTTTATCATATATAATACATACTAGAGTTGGAACCAGGCCGCCGGGAGTACAAAAGATGGCGTTGTACGCCCGTCTCTATGATTGGCCTGGAGCAGCGGTGCCATAATAGAGCGGGGTACCAGTCTAGGATAGTGTTGTCATGTACCGGAAACTGGCGGCGCCACCTGTTATCCTTTTCTTGTTTTCGTGTCGTTTAATACCCCCATCATTGCCACTTAACAGTACTGTGAGCATTATAAGTCAAAAACTAATTGACAGATTTCTTGATTTCAGATATTATGCATATACATAGACATGGGATATGGGATGATGTAGATTTAAAAATTGGGGTCATGACCTTTCCTATGAGAGAGACTTTGACCTTTAATATTGCCATATATGGTGAAAATCACACAAAATCATAAATATCTCAATAAGGGATGCATTGATTGTTTCAAAAAACAAATTGACCGAAGATCTTGAATAGAGCTTTGTCTTCTACGGAAGACAGGTGGCACCACCTTCTGTTCTTTTCTTGTTTTTGCGCCTTTTAATACCCCATCAATGCCACTTGACAGTATACTTTGAGCATAGTAAGTCTAAAACTAATGGACAGATTGTGCTGAAATTGTGGATGTCTTTTGATCTTGGATACCTCAATCTTGTATTCAAGACTGGTTGCGCAATGGCAATCGTAATTGTGTGGCGTCCATCCGTACGTTTGCTTTCGGTGAAAATTGCTCATATCTCCGGAGTGGTTCAAGATATTGGTCTGAAATTTGGCATGTCCGTCCAACTTGGAAAGTTTTCTGGTAAACCAGACAGGTCGCGCCACCTGCCTTCCCGTTTTTGTAGAATAAATTAATGCCCTTTTCTAAGTAGTGATTTGCCGTGTTGGCCTGAAATTGTGCATATCAATTAGATCTTAGATTCCTCCATCCTGTACTCAAGACTAGTGGCGCCATTTGCAATTGTTTTGGCGTGACGTCCATCTGTAGATGTGCTTTGGGTAAAAGATCTCCGGAGTGGTTCAAGGTATTGATCTTAATTTTTGGCAGGTCTATCCATCTTGGAAAATTTTCTTCTAACCAGACAGATGGCGCCACCTACCTTCCTGTTTCCGTAAAATAAATAAATGCTCTTTTCTGAAGGATGATTAACCGTATTGGCCCCCATATTTGGTGAAAAATATTGTTTCTCAAGTTGATACATGGAAGAACCATAGTCGCTTGCCAAGTGTCAGTATATGCTGCTGAAGATGGGGGGCCTATTCTTAAAGGGGGGGATTAATTTTCTGGGGATACTATGGCACCTGCGGTGCCAAGAAATATCTAGTTTTTATTGTTTTTATTTATAATTTATAATGGTGAGAATAGTTTAGTTGTTTGATATAATGTATGTTGTTAGGATAGATTCGTGTCTGTACTGAACACCTGTCCTTTGATGTCAGAGTCTAGTCAGTCTCAAGAACTACGGAACGTGCTGTCAGACGTCGCCATGCACTAGTGTGGTTGATTTCAGGGAGGCCCTGTGGTCACCATTGTTACGCATCTGCATGTTCACTGCCATGTAATTTTCTCATCTCACGCTCGTCTGTGACAAGCGGGGATCATTAGTATGCACTAAACGACGGTCAGTGCAGTGGACGGGGGGTCCAGGGGGTCCCGCCCCTATTCCAACCGCCGCAAACTTTTTTTTTTGGCTTCTGACCAATTTCTGCGGGCTGGAACCCCCTTTTCCGGACCTAAAGACCTTTTTGGGTGGGTTGTATTTAGTCCTCCTTGGTTAGAACTCTTCCTAAACCTTGGTTCCGTCCCTGCAGTAGATTCTAGAGAGACGATAGGTTTAAGTGACATATTTAGGGTAGTATATATATATGGTTCGTCTTGGAGGCAGGAGGCACGATAGTTTTGCGTAATGAGAGAGAGAGAGAGAGAGAGAGAGAGAGAGAGAGAGAGAGAGAGAGAGAGAGAGAGAGAGAGAGTAAATTTACTGCAACGGTGCAAGACCTATCCTGGAAAACCTTAATATTAGACCACGAATGGTGAATAACACCAAAAATACATGTGAACACACAAACCAAACTGAAAATCCGTCTCTGTAGTAACGAGTTGTTTACTGTATCGCGTACAAGTTGCTGCCTTTCGTTAAAACGGAATTTTTAAACCGCATATGGTAGGTGTTATTAGAAAGTATACAAAAAACTTGATAATATATAACGTGACAATGTATTTTTAGGCCATTAGGCGTAAAAATTACGAATATATTTGCTTCCTCAAAGAGCCTTACAGTGCTGTCTTCGATGCAAGATGTGAGGCACTCTGACGCTAGTACGCTGGTCGTAGACTCTCCAATATCAGAGGTCCGAAATGACGCTAGGCAATGTAAAGCCACCATTTGTAAGATCATGACAAACAGGTTGACCAGTCCACATAGCCATGTCTCAGTCACAACAAATATTTAATAGATTCTTATCAAGAGTATCAGCCAACAAGAGAACCTATTTTATCTGACAGATGGGGCAGTAACTGTATACGTTAGAAGGTATCACTAATTGTCCTAATTTTTATCAGATTCCAATAGGAAGAAATATGTACAAAGGACTGAAGTCCGGTAATATTTCTCGAATCTTTTTATCAGGACTGCTTCCAACAGATTCATTTAAAAAAAAAAACTCGCTACTAGATGTATAGTATATCACCGATCGATCGCAAGAGAAGACCTCAGAAGGTCCACCTACAAAATTTGTTTACTCAAATATGGAAATAGATATCAATCCCAATATAAAAATATAGGGTTAACAGCTCTCGACTTATTCATTTTAAGACACCAGAAGTTTGCGGCACAAGACAGTCAGAGTGACAGAACATGTTATATTTACTGACAGTTTCATGTACCTAAATCTTGAATGGTTACATATGATTAAACAAGAATAACAATCGTTTCTTCTTTTGTCTGACGTCAGTGCTATTAATTTGTTTACCTGTGCCGTGTTTGTCAACCTCTGACTGCGTGACAGTGTTTAATTCTCGTGTACAGCCTGTCACATGACACCTGACTATCTGTCACAAACAAAATTTACATGCTGTTTACTTAACATTTTATTCGTTAAAGTATGACTACAAGAACATAATAAGACTTTGCACTACATATATGTGTCAATATCAAATGCACAATGAAATTGAAATATATATTTCTGAACATTTTTTGGCAAATTTTCATATATACACAATTTGATTCATAATATATTCATGTACATAATTGATACAACATTGAGGAATACAAAAAATAATAATCTGGAGGATCGGCGGAAGCAACATTAGGATTTGTATTTCATACAAATATGAAATGATGTATGTAAATATGTGATGACGTCAGTGGTCCAGAGTATCAGAGCTTTTGGAGAAATGTATGAATTTTCTGGACGGCAGCTTTTGCTATGGTCCAAACAAAAATATGTTAAAAGAAATTTATGGTAATTTCTCTTACCGGATAAGTACACAGTCAATCAATTGACTTATGATAATAAATTAAGTTACAATGCTTGATAATTAAATTAACTTCAATATGTTTTACGAGAATGCTAGAGTTCATTTTACACATTCTGGAGCTCAGACCTGGCAATAAATATCTGAATGTACAACAGCCTCTCATCTGTTACAATACAGTTTCACAAACATCATGGAAAGCACGTTTGTGTTAATATATATTTATATATATATATATATATATATATATATATATATATATATATATATATATATATTCAAATCGAAATATTGAATACGAATATAAAGAAGTTGCACTTAAATACAAATAAGTACACATATAGTAGGTATATAACAGCTGTATGATTTACAGTTCATGATAATTAGACCTATATGTAGTCTAATCATATTCTAACATCATCAAACTCTCTCACAATGTGTCAACCGTGGCCAGGCCAAATAAATCTACCAGTCTCCTTGAAATGCAACGCGAGGCTTTCCGTTCATAAATATTTCTTCATATATAATATCAATAATATCAATCAACGATTACAGCACATTTAAAGTACAATAGAAATATCAACATTTCCTGGAGTTGTATTTATAAAAGACAACTGTATGTGTCCCTCAGCTAGTCGATTCTAAGTGCATTATATACATAACAATATACTGCCATATACAGAACATTATACATCAACATTCTTTTTTTAATATATTATAACGTAGTGTTAAGTGTTCGATTCGACGATATGACCGACACTATCTCTAAATATGAATAGGATGCAAGGGATGGTCGGATGACCCCTTGTAAAACGGCCACCGCTCTCCCCTGGTGACTGGAGTTCAACCCCCGGCGGGGCTTAGAGAGTGTATAATAGTTGCCCGTCCAAGGTCGGTGGTTTTCACTGGGTCCTACGGTTTCCTCCACCCCTGCAGACTTCCGAACGCCACTAGGGTGTCTATGACTAATAAATTCCCAATAAAATCGTATAAAATAAGCTATAAACTGATAAATTAGCATGCGTCAAATGCGAGACGATAAACCCAGCGTCCCAGTCACAGGAATACAAGATGGAGTGGGAGAATCTGACTTTAAAATTCAATGTAGGAAAAAGTCTCCTCAGGTAAAGCCTAAAGACGGAATACATGGAGAATGCACTATAATACCACTGATTACTGTTATATATTAAGGTGAATTGTCCTGATAAACGTTATTAAAATGTATGAAAATGCATCTGCGAATGGTCGATCAATTACCGCTGACAATATTTTTTCAGTTGTTTATTGATGACAGAAAGTCCGGCTATGATACACATAGTACTTTCACAGTCGTTATACACTGATCCAAACCGAAGCCTGCTCAAGTTATAATTTCAAATTAAAAGTAACCGTCCGTTTGAATATTAAGAAGGCATGCAAAGACAATGCTCTATTGAATTTGAGGAATGTCCACTATTTAGAAATTTTACTATCCGAATGAAGTGAAAAACTTGATGATATATATTGCAAAATTACTTCATTTTGCTGAGGCATTTCAGTGTCTGGCTCGATTGTCATCACGTCGCGTGAAGGATAAGTAAACAGATTGTCTTCACGTGATTGGAAGGTTATATAATATAACAAACATTATTTTCACTGAACAGAATATGAATATAAAAGAAAATAACAATATCACTAAGATAAAAACTAGATGGCTGGTATCTTCGTATAATATCTGTCTAGCCATTTTCATGATGAAATATGTCCATCCATTGCCATGATGACGTATGTCCAGCCATTTTCATGATGACATCTGTCAAGCCGTTGCATGATGAAATAAGTCCTGCCATTTTCATGATGACATCTATCCTGTCATTGTCATGATGAAATAAGTCCTGCCATTGTCATGATGACATCTCTCCAGCCATTGTCATGATGACATATGTCCGGCAATTGTCTTGATGACATCTGTCCAGCCACTGTCATGATGACATATGTCCAACCATTGTCATGATGACATCTGTCCAGCAACTGTCATGATGACATCTGTCCAGCCACTGTCAAGATGACATCTGTCCAGCCACTGTCAAGATGACATCTGTCCAGCCACTGTCAAGATGACATCTGTCCAGCCACTGTCAAGATGACATCTGCCCAGCCATTTTTATGATGATATCTGTCTAACCATTGTCATTGACATGAAACGCGCCTGGAAGACGGCGATAGATAGTGGCAGTACTTCAGGGGTCTGCTGACAGAATTCTTTTTGTTTATCTTTGTTTATCAATAACCATCTAGAAATAGCCTACATCAACCACCATTGTGTTGGTGTAACCCGCCTGTGTTAGTAAACCATCCAAAGTTAGATTATCTATCTGTCATGCACTGATCTGCAAAAAGAGAGAATATGCTCTAAATAAACTCTCCTACATAAAAAGCAATCCTTTTTGTTCCTTACTCTGATTTCAAGGTACAATGTTTCAATACACTGTCTCTGAATGGCGATCGAAAACCCGGTCCAATAGAGTAACTCTATCATACAGGATCTTGGACAGGCTTCACACGGCAAGATTGTTTTACGAATTTCTACACTACCATACGCACCGCTTTTTCTAGTTATGATTCTGATAGTTTCTGCAACATTTCCATATAAGCTGTGATTTGTTGTCTACGATTTCCTATGACGTATCCACAATTTTTTAACATGTTCAGAACTCTACGATTTCCAGCGAGTCTCAGTGCTACAGCACAAACCTGTTGTGATTGCTGTCAGGCTCTAAAATATCCTGCGAGTCACAGCACTACGACAAACACCTATCGTGATTGCTCTCAGACTCTGAGAAATCCTGCGAGTCCCAGCGCTCCGACAAACACCTGTCGTGAGTGCTATCAGACTCCAAGAAGTCATGTGAGTTACAGCACTACGACAAACACCTGTCGTGAGTGCTCTCGGACTCCGAGATATCCTGTGAGTTACAGCACTACGACAAACACCTGTCGTGAGTGCTCTCAGACTCCGAGATATCCTGCGAGTCACAGCGCTACGACAAACACCTGTCGTGAGTGCTATCCGACTCCAAAAAATCCTGCGAGTCACAGCGCTACGACAAACACCTGTCGTGATTGCTCTCAGACTCCAAGAAATCCTGTGAGTCTCAGCGCTACGACAAACACCTTTCGTGAGTGCTATCAGACTCAAAGAAATCCTGTGAGTCTCAGCGCTACGACAAACACCTGTCGTGAGTGCTATCAGACTCCAAGAAATCCTGCGAGTCACATTACTACGACAAACACCTGTCGTGAGTGCTATCAGACTCCAAGAAATCCTGCGAGTCACATTACTACGACAAACACCTGTCGTGAGTGCAATCAGACTCTGAGAAATTCTGCGAGTAACAGCGCTACAACACAAACCTGTCGTGAGTGCTCTCAGACTTAGAGATATCCTGCGAGTCACAGCGCTACGACAAACACCTGTCGTGAGTGCTCTCAGACTCCGAGATATCCTGTGAGTTACAGCACTACGACAAACACCTGTCGTGAGTGCTCTCAGACTCCGAGATATCCTGCGAGTCACAGTGCTACGACAAACACCTGTCGTGAGTGCTATCCGACTCCAAAAAATCCTGCGAGTCACAGCGCTACGACAAACACCTGTCGTGATTGCTCTCAGACTCCAAGAAATCCTGTGAGTCTCAGCGCTACGACAAACACCTTTCGTGAGTGCTATCAGACTCAAAGAAATCCTGTGAGTCTCAGCGCTACGACAAACACCTGTCGTGAGTGCTATCAGACTCCAAGAAATCCTGCGAGTCACATTACTACGACAAACACCTGTCGTGAGTGCTATCAGACTCCAAGAAATCCTGCGAGTCACATTACTACGACAAACACCTGTCGTGAGTGCTATCAGACTCTGAGAAATCCTGCGAGTAACAGCGCTAAAACACAAACCTGTCGTGAGTGCTCTCAGACTAAGAGATATCCTGCGAGTCACAGCGCTACGACAAACACCTGTCGTGAGTGCCCTCAGCTCCGAGAAATCCTGTGAGTCTCAGCGCTACGACAAACACTTTTCGTGAGTGCTCTTAGCTTCAAGAAATCCTGTGAGTCATAGCGCTACGACAAACACCTGTCGTGAGTGCTATCAGACTCCAAGAAATCCTGCGAGTCACATTACTACGACAAACACCTGTCGTGAGTGCTATCAGACTCCAAGAAATCCTGCGAGTCACATTACTACGACAAACACCTGTCGTGAGTGCTATCAGACTCTGAGAAATACTACGAGTCACAGCGCTACAACACAAACCTGTCGTGAGTGCTCTCAGCCTTAGAGATATCCTGCGAGTCACAGCGCTACGACAAACACCTGTCGAGAATGCTCTCAGCTCCGAGAAATCCTGTGAGTCTCAGCGCTACGACAAACACTTTTCGTGAGTGCTCTCAGCTCCAAGAAATCCTGTGAGTCACAGCGCTACGACAAACACCTGTCGTGATTACTCTCGGACTGAGATATCACAGCTTGTGACACATGTTTAAGCATGTTGCATCAAAACCACAGAAACCGTAGAAAATCACAAAGGAATGTGGAACAGTGAGAGGACTACTAATGGAAAATGCTAAAAAGGAGAAAATGTAAAGAAAATCAGTCGTGTTAAGATAATTAGTAACACAGACAATGAAAAACAAAAAGAATAACTAAGTCAGATGATCATAGCAGTTTGCATTCCCAGAAGAAAACCTCAGTGCATTCCATAACTATACACATCCACTGTCTCCGTCAAGTTTAGACATTTCCATGTATATCTATCCAATTTGGCAAAATACCCAGCATTCATAAAACTGTAGTCTGCTCGTTTGTTTTAACTATGGAGCACTATGTTGGCTGGAATGGGCGTAAGAGGAAAGTGAGGGCAGGGTTCACTGACGTCACTGCTCTCCCGCACGTTGCCGGACTGTAGGCTGTGGTCCTGCAGTCTCACGTTTTCTGCGGCGTCTACATTGCCGGTCCCGATGCGGTACTTAACCCAGGAGAAGAACGTGGTCATGTTGGAACCTGGGAGAAACGGTACAACAGACAGTCATCAAAACAGGGAGGCGTCAGGTCTTGTGTTTTGGGTCTGTATACAAAATGGGAGGATAATAAGGGATATTTAAACCGCGATCGGCGTTCTCCAAATAGCCTTTTTCGAAATAACATTTTTTTATGAAAATAAAATAAGAACATTAACGCTGATTATGACAGACAAAAATTAACTGATATATTCCAAGATCACCTGTCGTGACTGTATTCTGAGTGTAGGTATGTGCCCGAATTCCCGGTAACTGTAATTTTAATTTCGTCTTGCGTGTTAATTAATCCAACCAAAACCAGACGTCAAACGGTAGAATCATAGTTTTACAACCATTGAATTATGTATCGAAATGACGCGAAAGGAGAAACATATGACAGGAGAAGTTTGGCTACTTATCTTTATCGTCATGTAGTGCATATGATATCATATTCTTACACAGGATATGCATAGTAAAGGTCAAGCATGAACAAGCGAGTTAATCTAAAAGGTTTTCTGGAGACCACGGCAGAGCATCATGCTTTATATGGAAGACCATACACTCATCATGCAACAAACATGCAAAGACATAAACCCCGTCAAATCAGGATTAGGTGAACTGTACTCTTATGAAGACAGCACGGCTGTGTTTCTGGGAGATGGTCCTTCATGTTAGTGGTCCCAATGAAAGAATTTTTTGTACCCGAACCTAAAAACGATGATTCATGGAGGCAAGCTGATGGAGATGGCTGTTACGGTATGGGTGTGTAATTTATTCAATATCAATAAAGAAATTTCCTTAATATAAAGGAGATTTCCTTAATAAACAAGAAATCAATTTACTTAGATTTACTTCAAAGCCACTTTCGGGGCGCACGCCAAATAACAGATTCAAATCGATGCACGGGCATTGGAATTTTCTTCAAACCCTAGATTTTGTATTTTATTTTTTTTTTAACTTTTCAGGAGACGGGAATCTTCATGAATATTGATATTTTACATTATACATAACTAATTATCATGCAATTCTGTGCAAATTCATGCAGTTTGTAATTTCATTATCCAAACTGTGTGAAGTCCTGTATAATGTACTGTGGCGAACAAAAACAGGAAGAACAGATGAACAATACAACCGTTACAACCATTCCCTGCTAAAACAATACAAAGTGGTTTAGGATGATCGGACACTTTCGTCTTGAGCTGGGAGGACCTGTCTTGCCGGGACAACATTCATAGATATATATGTACTTGCTGACTTATTCGAACCTTGGCTACTGAGGCGACGCTTGACGCTGAACAATCGGCGACAGAACACCTTTCTGGTAGTCTTCCGGAAATTCCGGCTGCACAGGCAATAGATGAGAAAGTTGATAGCGCTGTTGACCGTTACCAATAAGTTACTGATGTTGTTGGCGACTTGGGTCTGAAAGTTTATTCTGGACTTGGTCACCAGTTGAATCGTTGTAAGGAAATGTGAAATCGCGGTGGGGATGTTACAGGCTATGAACACCGTGACGACGATCACCACGATGACCGTGATGTCCCGCCGACCGCTCACTTCTTTGGATGGCGCTCGTATCGAGTTCCGGGATACTTCAGCTACGTGAAGGTTACACAGCAGGATCATATTCAAAATGGCAAGCAGAAATACTGGGATAATGTACATGAACAGCGAGTTGAGAATACATCTGTAAACGATTAAATAGTATATGTTGTTACCAAGAGTATATTTTCCTTTCACGCGGTGGTGATTTGACATGTGCTCGTTCTCTAAGAATCTGGGGATGTTGTAGATTATAGACACGACCAAAAGGATGGCCACTTCCTTCCAGACCCGCGACAGAGTGCACAAACGCTGGGCGTGCAGTGGTCGACATACAGCGATAAAACGGTCAATGGTAAGTAAAACCGTCAGCCAGATAGAGCAAAACCGGACGATGTAGGTGAGCGGGAACACGTAGTAGAACATCCGGGCCACCGCCTGTCTGTAGCCTGGCATCGCCACGTAGCAGAAGTCAAAGGTCCTTAAAGTACGGAACGCCATGTTGTATAACAAGATAACGATGTCCGTGACGGCCAAGCACTGCAGGAGAACTGACGTAGTAGTAGAGGGTCTTTGCTTGTACAGGACAATTATTGCCAGGATGTTGCCGAGGATCCCCAAAATTTCTACGGGCATACTCAGCCAAACATCGATTATCACACGCATCAACCACACGCGCTGGTGTAATTGACAGCTTAATCTGGGGGGAACAAATCCTCTTCTGGTGGGAGTAATATTCATTCCATAACCACTTGAATTACTGTCCAGAAAACCGACACTAACATTCATTCCATAACCGCTGGAATTACTATCCAGCAAGCTGACAGTGAATGCGGTCAAGTTCTCAATCATGTTTGCTGTTCCTATTCAAAACAAATCTTTAGACTTGCGTCTTCGCTGGAGCAGTGGGGTGACACAGATGCACGTACATTCTTCTCTCTGAATATTGTTCCTGCGAATTCAAATACAAAAAAATATTATCAAAAGTCATTTAAATACAGTATAATTCTACACTAGGAATCTGCATTTGATATACTTACGTTGAAAGAACACCATACTCCGCAAAACACTATATAGAATGTCAGAATAGGTAAAATTTACATGCAGATGTAATAAGTAAGTGAAACTAGAAAACAAATGTCCCATTTTACCAATATCAATATGATAAGTAAATAAGGAATCGTGGCATGTTAAATGTACGTAAATGTGACTGTTATGTATTGGAAATAAATGAACATGTCAGTATAAATAAAGAAAAATGAACAATTAAACAATTACATTTGTTATATTTTTTAAATATTATCCCAAAGTTCCTGATTTTATTTGTGGTCGATTATAATTTGACCATTTGCTGGCGGGGTCTGTAGGATCGCTGTAAGACATCAGGCCTACCTACCAACCCTCTTATCTATATTTTGACTGACCCATTAATAGGCCACCCCTGTTGTAAAATAGGCTGTCCTTAGGAGGTCAAGGCAGAAGGGTCAATCACTGCTTCTCTGGTGCTTGAATAATCCAGACATGGGCCCAGTGGCCCACGTCTGGTCGGCACTCGATTAAGTTGTTTTGACGTGCTACGGGACTAAACGTTAATCGACATTAGGTGAAAATTCAGTAGTCGCGTTTAACTAATAGATTAGCAGTATATGTTTGGCTAAATAATAACAACCATTACAAATTTGGCCATTCGGCCATTTGATTATGTTAAACTTATATTCCTTTGTTGTTTTATTATATTTTATCGGTGTAAAAATTCCTACAGCGCCATTGCTTCGACTGTTTTTTCTCTTGTTATTACTTACCCATTGTATATATTAGAAATTTTAAAATGGGCTTGATTTACACGATTTAAAGTGGGTGTATATATTAGAGGCAGAGCATGCAAGAGTGTTACATTTGTCCGCTCTAATTTAACATTCATCATACAAATAAAGCTTGTCTTTCATGCCTCACTTAGCAGAACTAGTTTCATCAATAAATGCCGGATTCTCAATTCGCAGACCAAAAGTATATGTTGGAAAGTACTCAGTTTATTAAAATATATTATTGACGGGAAACAGCGGTCGAGATTTTAATGTACTCCGGAGTAAAGTCGTCAATATTATGAATGACTGAATTTTCAATATTCAGCACTGATATATTTAAAAAAAAGATGATCACTTCTTTTAAGCGCGGGTTCTATACACATGATTATACACAAAATATACGATGTATGTGTACAATAGTTTTGATTTAGCTCGAGCGTTAATATTAATCATTTTTTTTATTCTTCAATTGATTTCCTGTCAATTTTGTGAAAATTTATTTATGATGATTTATATCCCTGTACAACCCCAGTAAAGGTCATTTGATGACAGCCCAAGCCGAGTTGATGAAATCTCGTTTATGTTCTAGTTTTGGTGTTTGATGTTTGGTATCTAACAAAAGAAAAGTAAATGTGTCTCTCTGAGGTATATGTATATCACGGCTAAATTGATAAACAAACATCCACGCCTGGCTCATGAACATTTCTGTTCTGTTACCATTAGAATTTACAAACAGATAAACGTATGTTCTTTGTGACTTCTATTGGCTCACGATGCCCTTGTCTGTACCATGAACGTTTTGATTCTGCGCATACAGAGGTAACGCTATTGAGATATAGCTCTCTCAGCTTTGAAACGTCAGCTGAAAATATCAAGAAGTGATATATATGGGTAAAATGACTTAAAACGTCCACTGTCCTGTGAATTACTAATTAAAAAATTTAGACGCATGCGTACTGCCTTACCATTATATATGCACATATAAACACAAATTATATATATATATATATATATATATGGGTATTTCTACAAAAAATGTCGCATTTCATGTCCCGAAACTATATTTGTTACTGAGAAATTAGCAAATGCTAAAAATGACATGAATAATGTCAAAAAAATTTCTGAAATGTGCAGATGAGGTTTTACTGCGTGTCACGGAGTCGAGAAAAAGGTTCATATTTTCCCCTTACCTGGACTATTTATAAAAAAAAGAAAACTGAAAAGTGCACTACTTGCATTATTTTACAATTCTAACGATATTTTTCTACAAATTAAGTTTTGTTATATCAAAATCAAGATTGAAAAAAAAATCACCAAGAAAACCCTTACATTTTACTTTTTCTTCATTGTACTAGTAATTTGTAATCACCCTGGACTAAAATGAATGTGTATAAACTCAGCACAGCTGTTCTTCATCTTTATGTACTACGAACCATGGTTAAAGCTTTTTTGTCAGAAGTGGGATGTGCTGGGCTGCAAACTGACACTTTGTGAATTATGGGCGATAAAAGGTGGCAGACTTGTGCGTGAGATGGAGAAGAATTGGTGTTCCGGTCAACTGACGGGGATGTTCTCTCAATTGTTTAGAGAAGATCATTCGTTGATGAGAGACAAGACTGTCTGCAGTTGCCAAGAGTTGGTTGTTGATATTAATATTGAGCAAGGATTCCTGTTCCAGCAATAGAGACGATCAGTGCCAACCACTGAGGCTGCTGATATTGAGATTTTGTTACCTGAATATGTCATTTTTTGCATGTATTATCTTCATAGAATTTTGAATTTTATAATTTTGAATGTATTTTCATGTATTTTCTTCATAGAATATTGAATTTGTATGGCACATTTTTTTTTTCTTTTCATACTGCTTATGTGACTTGTTGATACTACAGTATTGAACGATGTTATGTTTCATGTAGTAGCTGCATTTGACTTTTCAGCTGAACAGTTTTATTATAACACATGTAAAGCTGAGCGATACTTTGATCACGTGTTGGTTTAAAACAAAAACATTTGTCAGCTGAGTAGTATTTTGTCACATGTATTGGTTTCAAACAAAGCCACATGTCAGAACAATAGTATAATATCACATATATTGGTTTAAAACAAAAACACTTGCCAGCTGAGAAGTATTATATCACATGTATTGGCTTAAAACAACGACACTTGTCAGCCATGTAGTATTATATCACGTATAAAGCAATACTTTAAACACCGGTTTCGGTTGAGACGAGGACTTGTCAGTTCAGCAATTCTATCCCATGTATTTGTGGAAAAAAGACTGTGCAGCTGAGTTATATTAAACCATGACCGTCTGTTGTAAATGACTTGTCAGTTGAGAAATAAAACAACACGTATTTGTTGAATACAGAGTTATACTCTATTGAGTTTCAGCTGTGTTATATTGTATAAAATTTAAACTGAGTTATATACTATTATAACCATCAATGGTGAATCATTTGTCAACTGAGCAATTTCATACCGCATGTATTTGATGAAAAGGTATTTCAGCTGAGGTATATTGTATTATAAGCATCAGCGTTGACCGACTTGTTGGTGAGTAGTATTGCCACGAAAGTATTGTATCATCTGTACTAAAGTTGAGTTGAAGAGGATGCTAATGTACTTTGTGAAGACGGTATAGACAGCTTCAAGAGTTCTGTCGAGTCTTTAGAATTGGATAGAGCGCCACACAGAGATATCAAATGTAGACTGAAAATTAATATCAATCAGGTGAACTTGCAAAACAAATCATGGAGAAAACCATAGGAAACAGGCCAAAAGTTACATTTAAGATGACAACTGTTTAAGTTAAGTGCCCTTTTTATTCTTGATCCTCGGTTCCCTGGTTTCTACTGTTAGCGAGAGTTTCTTTGAGAACCATTTAAAAATCTTGAGTAGGAATGGTCAAATAGGAACAGCGGATTGGTTGAGCTTTAAAGCGACGTATGGTTTGGAGGTTCCGTACTCTGGACTGATAGTCACAGATGTGATAGTGGATGGTGAAAATGTCAAATACATTGGAATATTGGTCGTCAAGGACATACCACAAACCAAGGACGAACGTACTGCCTTACTTTGGGTACTGGGAACAAATATAATGAATAAGCTCCTAATTGTAAAGTCAGTATGAATGTGAATCAAGATACAGTGGATGTCCAGCAGCCTGTAAAGTCCGGTTTTGTTCGTATTGTGTGGATCAATGAAATTATGATTCTATCAGAATCAATGCTGGAAGTGAAAGTGAGAAATCCCCTGGGAAGTAGAACTTCGTTAGTTGAGCTATTGGATACATCACTCCCGGGAACCTTAAAGCTCCCATCTACATGTGTTGACGCCAGCAAAGGGTATTTAACTCTCCCGGTGACTAATTTTGGTCACAGTTATTAGAAACAGAACCTGGTACTCTGATTGGGCGATAGAAAGAACCAATAGACATAAAAGAGTCACCTCAGGTAAAAGTAGATTTGCAAGCAAATTACATTTGGATATCTACACATTCTTGTGAATCTGGAAATGGTGAAAATCTGCCGGAGGGATTGAAACTTCCAAAGGATAAGGAAAGAGAATCTTTACAGAAATTTTAAGAACTCATAAAAGAAGAGTTTTATTTTTGGAGGACACAGAGACACCTAGGCGAACCACAGTTGTGCAACATCCTATCAAAACTACGGATGAGTTACCTATAGTGCAGGCATATAGAAGGATACCCCTTCACTCATGGGAGGAGGTCAAAGAACACTTGAGAGAGCTCAGCCAGAAAGGCATCACTAAAGAAAGCTGGTCTCCATATGCATCACAAATTGTATTGGTACGTAAGAAAAACGGACGAATGAGAATCTGTTTCGATAACAGATTACTAAACCGTAAAATCCCAAGGGATGCACGTCTCTCCAAACGATTAACTAACCCCTGGAGGCACTAGTAAGCTCCCGACTTTTTACAACCTTAGACCTCGCAGTTGCTTACAATAAAAAATAAGTGCTAGAGGAGGACCGCCACAAAAAGGCATTAACAACGCCTTTAAGGTTAATGGAGTACAACAGAATATCGTTTGGTTTGTCAAACGCTCCCGCCACCTTTAATAGGCTAATGAATACAGTCGTCAGGGCTGATATCCTCCAAACGGTTCTCATCTAGTTAGACGACATAATCAATTTCAGTCGCACAGAGGAAGAACACCATGATCGCTTTATTATACTTATATAAAAGATTGTGCTGGTGTTTGAAATTTGCCATGTTAAACTTCGTTTCCCTTAGATTGACAGTTTATCATCTGACAGTAGTTAGAGAATAGAGATGTGCATATCAATATGAGAAGACTATATTATGGAAATTCAGCTCAGGGACTAGCTATCCAGGATATTTCTCATTGATATAATCTGGTTTTAATGCTGCATACACATTAATATTACCTGTGGTCGTTCTATCACGTAATTGAATTTTAAAGGGTGACACTTATTTTCCAACTTGCAGTAATGTGTGGCTTTTGTGTGTTTTTTTTAAATAATTTGTACCTTTACTATTAAAAAAGATTAAATGGAAACTATCATTTGATAGGCACCTTATCTAACACTGTTCATCAGCTCAATCGTTATTTAATACCGGTATATTACTTTTATGTTTTCACAGAGCCATTCCAGCCACGATGTCGGCCACCTTTACCTTTCTTAACTTTTACTTCATTGTTCTAGTAATTTGTACTCACTCTGGACTCTAAAAAACAAGTATGACACTCAGCACTGCCCCTCCTCATCTTTTTTTACTACGAACCACGGTAACATATTTACATATATGTGTGTATGTGTGTGTGTCCCAAAAATATACAATTTAAATATACGCCCGCCATGACGTGTTACATTTTATCGCACCTTGTTGGTTGTAGGGTCAGGAGAACACCAAAGGAACAGATCTTTATATTTTGGCGGTACTCTGAACCATCATTGTTCTAGCGAGCAGAGCTTACCCGTGATTTAACCAAGGAGTTGGTGGACCGTGATACACATTTAAATATATAGCACACAGGAAAATATTATTAAACTTGCTGGTGGAGGTATATACATGGTCTCTGACCATGGTCTCTGACATGGTCTCCTGTATGTAAAGGTATGTCCGTGGCCTCCGATTACTCTTTTAGTTCCTGTATGGTGGAGGTATATACGTGGTCTCTGACCACTGATCTAGTTCCTGTATGTATTATGGCTTTCAACAAAGCCTTAATTACCGATGTGTGGTCGTGATTGGTATAATAAATCATCTACGTCGAACAGGCGAGACCAGAAGACTCTTTAGAACCAGCACGACCCCACATTTGCAGTAAGTAATTGTTAGCAATACCACGTGCAAATAAAGACTCAAGTGGAAGTTTCCACCTTCACATGATTCGAACGTCGAGCAACACTACTCATTCAGCTGACCCTAATATATCGACCATCAATCGTTATACAGAAACCAATGTGACACGTCGACAATCAATGTCGTCAGTCGTGAAGTTGCTTGCGTATTACGGAACAAATAATTAACACAGCTAGTTGGACAACCTGTGGCCAATCGGGACAGCTATTGATCATGGCCGTTTACTTGGGCGGAATCAGTATTCTATCAGATTTCGTGAGCTTAACAGGTGACACCCATAAAATGTTAGCGGAGCCATTGCCCGTCCCAGAGAGCAGGAGAAAAGACCTAACTAGAGTCCCGGGCCTTACCTAGGTACCATAGTGAGCACTGGAGTCCCGAGTCGTAGCTTGGTGCCATAGTGAGAGTAGGATAGACCTAACTGGAGTCCCGGGCCGTACCTATAGGTGGGCAGTAGTTTGGTGCCATAGAGAGCAGGTGCATAGACCTACTTTGAGTCCCGGGCCGTACCTAGGTACCATAGTAAGCAGGTGGATAGACCTAACTAGAGGCCCAAGCCTTACCTAGGTGCGACAGGGAGCAGGTAGTTTAACCTAACTGGAGTCCTGGGCCATACCTATGTACCAAAGTGAGCAAGTAGATAGACCTAACTGGAGTCCAACGCCGTTCCTAGGTGGGCTGTACTTTGGTGCCATAGAGAGCAGGTGCATAGACCTAACTTGAGTCCCGGGCCTTACCTAGGTACCATAGTAAGCAGGTGGAAAACCTAACAAGAGGCCCAAGCCTTACCTAGGTGCTATAGGGAGCAAGTGGATAGACCTACCTGGTATCCCGGGCCGTACCTAGTTGCAATATTGAGCAAGAGGATAGACCTAACTGGGGTTCAGGGTACCTATAGGTGCAATAGGAAGCAAGAGGATAGACCTAACCGGGGTTCAGGGTACCTAGGTGCAATAGGGAGCAAAGGGATAGACCTAACTGGGGTTAAGAGTACCTAGGTGCAAATGGGAGCAAGAGGAGAGATCTCACTTGCGCCCCGGGCCGTACTAAGTAACATAGTGAGCAGTAGGACAGACCTAACTGGAGTCCCGGGCCGTACCTTAGTGCCATAAAGAGCAGGGGGATAGATGTAACTGGAGCCCCAGTCCGTAATATAGTATTTTGTTTCCGATTAGCCCGACTTCAAAACAAATTATTAGGCATTTTTACATTCTAGGATAGTGGTGTATCGATCCTCTCCAATTTTACAAAATTTTATTAAATTCATCATCATTTTATCATTATACAATTCTTTTTAATAAAGTGTCGAATGTCGCAAATATTTGTTGTTAGATGTCAGAAAATTGCTGCTTTACAGATGCTGGTTCAGCCATAATATCAGTCATTACGATGGTTGCAATAGAAGCCCGTACGTTTAATTTGTGCAATTATTCGACAAATTTACCCCCTGTGGTATTTTAACCATCAGTAAAAATTGTTTGCTGACATTATTGTGTCAGGTAATATGAGCATTTCTATAAAAGCTGCTCATTATGACTAAGCTGGGAATCACAGACATGAAACAAAGGATGATGATGACGGGCCTGTTATCCTTAACCGGTCATCTATATTCCTCACGGTGTATAACTTTCTTATGAAAAAGTAATGGACCATTGAAACAAGAACTTTAAAACGTTTTGATGAACAAAGGTTAGGACAGCGATGATGGTGAAGTTTTTATTGGAACATCCGAGGTGTTATGACCATCTGAATCTGTCATCTTCTTAAGTTTATTGTTAGACACATCGACCATATAAGACTGGAGGGCCCCATCAACGTCACACGATGAAACTGAAGAGCCCTGTGAATGTAAAACGATAAAAACTAAACAGCCCTGTCAACGTCACACGATACAACCAGTCATCCCTGTCAACGTCACATGATAAAATTAAACACCCATGAAAACTTCACATGAAACAACTAAACAGCCCTGTCTAATGTCACGCGATAAATCTAAATAACCCTGTCAACGTCACATGAAACAACTAAACAGCCCTATGCGTGTCACGCGATAAATCTAAACAACCCTGTCAACGTCTCACAATATAATTAAACAGTCCTGTTAACGTCACACGATACAAATAAAAAGCCCTGAACAACGTTATTGTAATAAGTGTTATGTGTGTGTGTTATGTCAATAATGTAGATGTTCAAGTATTCATGTATTTGATTCGATCAGGAGGCTTACGTTTAAAAAAAAATGTATGCCGAGTTTATGTTAATTTTATATATATATATATATATTTATATATATATATTTATATATATAATACTATCTGTATTTGTTATAAATCAATAGTCCGTTCCCTCTGAATATTTGCTGGATTAGTGGTTATAATACTACATAGAATTTCTTCGGAAACGTTTCCTAAAATCCATGTATAAGTGTATGCTAGCTTATAGCAAAATTATGTCAAACTACACTTGCTGGACACCTCCCAGGCGATGGCCAGGCAGAGAGAAAAAGAGATTGAAAAAGATTCCTACATCAGATTCATTTGCAGCAGATTTTAACAACGGAATATTCATCAAAAACAATTTTCAGCGGCGTAGTCAGATGATGCATAGCCCCCCCCCCCCTCCCATCCGCCTTTGTATGTGATTTTCTCCGATTATTAAAAAAAAATTAAATTAATGGAGTAATAAATCATGCATTCAGTAAAAATTACAATGAAGTCACATTTTATGCAATAATTGACACTGTTTTCAGCCGTTTCCCAGTTCCATTTGTATTGGTTTCTAGAATGTGTACGATTATGCTACTGGTAAATTACGAAAGCAAAAAGGCTAACCAAAAGATTTGTCAATATTGCATGATTAGGAAGCCGAAGATGAGATTCATCCTGTATTCCAGGGTGCATTAATTGATGTGCCTTACGCATTTAATTTAAAAAATATGGCTGTGCAGGAAAATATTGTATGTTTATTAGCTTATCAATCTGAACATTTATTTATATATATTTCTGTGCATCAGATAAACATTAAGATGACGAGGTGATAATTGTTTCTACGTCAATCATGAGTGAAACAAAGCAATATTTTGTCAAAGCAATATTTTCTAAATATTTACAATAAAATTTAAAATGAAAAAAATACCTGAATTCAACAGTAAAATATTGTTGTATTGAGTGGTGAGTACGTCTTTTTATTTTATTTTTCCTTTTTATCAGCTTATCTTACTTCGTTCAATAAATTGCACTAAAAGACCAGTTTGGTTTTATCTAAAATACGATAGAACATGATGATTGACTAAACCATTTGATTATTGAAAGATAACACGACAAAACACCCGTGACAGGTGAACACGACTAAAGAAAATTTGTTAATTATTAAGCAATAGATAATACAAGTGCATATAAAACAAATTTATATAATATATTTTATTATTAGTATCAAATTGTGTATGTTGATGCTCTAAGAAAATTTAAAACATTCTTATAGTATTTCGTGAATTATATCGGCATGAAGATTAACCGGAATCTTTCAATGCATGATGTATAGTATCTGACTTCCAAGTAGACTCTGTCTTTCATTGTAAATAATTTTTTTAACCTCCAAAAGTATATCTGAGGAAGATGATTCGCCATTCCGCAGCAAATTCTGTGTACATGTTATTTTAAGAAAATTGTTGCGTTCTTTATATAAAACCAGTTATTCACTTATTCTTTTTTTTTGTAGAATGTATGTGCTGTCTTATTCTGAGTACATATTCATCAACTGGCGGCAATGCCTGTTATTAAATGTTCTTATAACTCCTCTGTGACGAATGAAGGCCCATGAGCTTGTTGTTATTATATAAACATTGTACAATGGCCTATGTTGACAAACAGAAAAACCATGTGACATAAGGTGATTGGTTGCATTTGTAAGAAAGCTGACGGTTGACTATTTACAAAACAGCTTATAAAACTGGCTTGCTTCCAGATGTTCTTGTTGAATTTGTTTAGATTATTTTCGCGGGCCCTCACATGTTATAAATGCGTGGATATAAACAAAAAAGACCGCTTGTGCTCTGTGGGACTGGAACCATTTGGCATATTTTATAAAGGGTACATATTTAATACATGTCAGATATCGGAATATGCCCGTTTAAATTTGGACAAATTGGATAACCTCATTATGGAATTGGTTGTCCTGTCCTTTGACGGATTGTTGTTTGATTCTGCCTTGATGCAATCGTAGTTGCCAACATGTGGAGCTGCGATAGTTACTTCGAACATTGAGCAACTCTCTTGATTTATGGTAAATAAAGAAATTGACTACCATCAAAAACACTTTGTATCATTCCTGACCGACCAAGAATGTGCGTATAAAAGGCGTGGTCACAGAGGAGTTCCGTGACAACAGTGCAGTGCCACTACCAGATGACGTGTGTGTGCGTTGTATTAGTTGACATGAACCACGATGTTATATTGATGTTTTTGTACATTGTTAGACGTCCACCAGGGGAGGGGGGGGGGGGGGGCGTGTACTTTACGCCTATATGTAAGTGATAATATATTTGGACCGGTTGGTATTATGTTGTACGTTATGTACATGGTCAGACCATGGGCCTGTGTGGAGGTTATAAGTCTTTTTTTACTTGTTAAGACGTCCACGGCCCTGTCACTGCCGCTGTATTATGAGTGATCTAGACACTTCAGCAGGACAGACTACTAGACACTTACATATTGCGGGGAGCCCAAAATCGTTATGTTAACGAGCCGAAGTGACTCTCGAGAGCAGGAAGTTTCTTTGACCGGTGTTTATAGCCTAGAATAAGGGATATGAAATGATACCCCGCCGGCCAGATAAACACCTCATACTCGCGTTAAGCCACTCTGTTAATGACGTAGGCGAGCCGGGGGAAGCCAGTTTCGCTGTCGGCGAGAGATGCTCATATTTATGTACTGTTTACCCACTCAGTGGAATTCTACATCCGAAGCAGGTATTGACAAAGCAATTCTGTAAGGGGTCGCCCTGCCTAGAAACCGGCCAATTTCATGTCATTGGCAAACAGATGTTAAGTTTGGATTCCGCGTTATACACATTTCACATGACGAGACAAAATCTCCGGCATGTGCTTGTTTCACCTCAGGAATTTCTGGAAGAATTAGCTGAACTTTTCCTCACAGAATATCGCTGAAAATTATAAATGTAATTTGAATTTATTTGAGGAACAAAGCCAAGAACGGACCTAAATAGTGTCATTAGTAAAGAAAGACCAGGTGACACAGAGGCGCAGCAAGGAAAATTAAATGTATAAGTGGTGTGGAGGTGGAGAGGTGATGGGCAACTTAAATTTTGTGAACAGAACCCAGACAACCAACCCTACGATGAAATAGATATATACTAGTTTTTCTTTGTAGCCTTTGAAACTCATGATTATTATCTGCTTTGTTATTAACTGAACATTATTATTTCAGTAATTTGATATATATATATATATATCTAATACAATTTATTTAGAAATATATCTAGTAAGGCCTGATTTAAGTAATCCCTTAAAAGGACGATTAAGAAATTCACAGATAAACTGATAGGTAAACACAATACTACAGGCATTTGTTCGGGAATAGCGAATATAATTGGTTCTTATTACTCGCTTTCTTGGCTTGAAATCAGTCCAAAAATGTTATTTTTTTAGCCAAGCTGCCTCTTTTGTCCTACCCGTGTCCGGCACTGCCTGCAGGACAAAAATATAAACTTCCCCCGGCTGGGACAGTGGCATTATACAAGAGAAACATCGAACATGTTAACGAATACAAATTGTTCAGGGTAAAATACTTGGCCGATGTGGGATTCGAACCCATGTCGGTGGCGCACATGTCCAGCAATCCAACCGCTTCGCCTGAAAAGCAGGATTCACTAGCGAGACAGTTCGGTCCGCTTTTATGTCACCCCGTAACACATCCCCTCTTAAAGCGTTCAGCTATCAGAACAAGACTAATTATCCCAGGAGTCACACTTTGGTGAGCTTATTCCGTGGGCGGCCGGCCACAATGTTTACCGTCAGGTTGGAGGAGCCCCCATTTTGGTGTAAACAGTAGTTTATTGAATCATCAATAAGGATCGGAAAACAGGGCATAGCCCTATATTAATTCCTCTCCTAAGATACAAGATATATTTTAACATGTTTCAAAAGATAATTGTACAATGCAATCAAATACAATTCAGTGACGAAGAAATCCCTACTATTAATGTTTTAAAGGTCCTTGTGTTCTCAGTATTCATTGATAATTAAATAAAAATTATAAATAGGTGCTATAATAATATAACAAGAAATTACAATTTGTGTGGAACACAAAAGAAAATGTGAGAAGACAAATTGTTCAGGGGAAAATACTTGGCCGATCCGGGATTCGAACCCATGTCGGTGGCGCACATGTCCAGCAATCCAACCGCTTCGGTAGAAGAGCAAGCTACACTAGCGAGACAGTTCGGTCCGCTTTTATATCACCCCGTAACAACATGCAACAATTATACTGCGACTATTACCGGTGTTGTTGTGAAGTGACCATTCCTGAAATCTTTCTATACTGTTATAGGTGGCAAAATAATTAATTATAATACTTCCTAGTTGTCCCGTAGTGCATCGACTCAGCAGAGTCGGTATAATTCCATACCCACAGCTGGATAGACATGGCATCAATTAACAATCAAGCAATTCCACACACTAAACACCCAACCTTTCTCCGTAGGACGCGCTCACGCACGTCACCGTGTCATGTTGGTCGTTCCTGATTAAAACTGATAGTATTGTTAGCCGTGACAACCCAACGCAGTGGGCAATGATATTTGGGCTGGTCAGCTTACTTGAGTCGTGAAACAAGCAATATCGAGGAATTCATCGCAGTGGTTTCCATCATGTTGCATACACATTGTGGTAAAACCACCAATAATCTTAATATTATGCTACGGATGATTATTTAACACAAGTGAATACATGTTAACTCACAACCCAAACTGAAAACACGTCTCTATGGTAACGAGTCATTTCCTGTATATATCGCCTGCAAGTTGCCTGCGTCCTGTAACCCGTGCGCGCCATGATTTTGTTCTTACGGTTATAAATTCAACATACATGCCGAGTGGTTTACCAATATACTGAGTTGATGGGAAATTTTCACGCTCATGTTTGGTGTTATAAGAAAGTAAAAAAAATGCTACCGATTGGTCTGGTTAATAATAATTGACAGCGTACCTTAGGCCAGGATATGTTGTCAAAAATGACGAAAAAAATTTACATCCTCATGGACCTTATAATGCGTTCCTCGGACTTAGATGTAAAAACACGCTGACAGGCCAATAATCTGGTCGTAATATCAGAGGGTCGATAAGACGCTATAGTATTATGCGACTTTAATCTTGACAATGATACACCCATATCAAACTCCTCCAACATTCTGAGTTTGTCGGTCGAGGTGATGGATCCATCAAGTTCGATATTCCAGAAATTCTGAGCCAGGCTTGTTAAACAGCCATAATCCCGCACAGTCACCAGCGAATGGACCCGCACAAGTGACATATCGGACTCCAAACTTGTAATGTAATTATTTGATTTATATGATGTAGCTATTCCCCCTAGATGTATATGTAATATGTAACCAAAGTTACAAAGCCTCTGGGGTAACTACAGGGGCAATTGCTAATAATATGAGGGAATTGTGGGTTGATGGACTTTCCAGTTGCTGTGGCTTTTCATCAATGTAAATAATTTTGGGAGAGCAGCTTTCTATCAGTCGCTAATTCTTCCAGATCAAATGGGAGAAACGCGTCTCGTTGACTGCAAAGGCCTTTAATCTAAAATTGTACATGTCTATATAAAAAGGAGTAATTGATGAGCAGAGGATAATCAATCAACATCCACTGATTACAGCCAGAGCATCCATCATCAGACCAGCCATCCCCAGCATGCTGCTGTAAAGGTTAAAAATAAATAGCTCACCTATATAACGCTACTGATGCTGTCACAGTCTAAAAAACAACGGCTCAAGCCATATAGGCAATGCTGTTGTAACATTTACAAACAAGTGACCCATGGGTTATGACGTTCATGTGAAGAACAGGCATTTCACCCTTACATTCACAACTGGAATTTTATCATCTGAGAGTCACATTGAGATAAAACTTCAGATGTAATCTTGATCTTTGACCTTCTTACACCTCAGTCGACAGGGTTCTTCGGTATGTCATGGGTCACATATGTTCATACTGACTCCACTCATGACTGGTCTATACAGGTTGTACAAGAGAAGAATATGATCAAAGTCAAGATCACCAGTTTTTGAAGTACACTGAGAACTTGATTGAAACATTTATTCTATCATATTTGGGAACAAAATAAAAGTTATCACGTTCACAAGAAATCCTCAAGACGATGAACTATAATTCGGCTTATTTGACCTTTTAGATCCAGCTTAAGGTAACCAGTTTTTCTACCTCCTCTGAAAACATGGTCAACGTAACTGGTGTTTCAAATTTGAAGAAAAAACACACTGTGCTTTAAAGTTATAGAACTAGTAATAATACTAAAATTCGACAGGTTTGACGAAGATCGCCGACAACGACAACAGATGATGGGACTGAAAACAATATGAAATCTAGTGGCCCATGGGCCATGACGCTCAACTGAATTTGAAATACAAGTGATGCAAGTATAAATTATTAATGTTATGATCTGGGGAAATAGATTTGTTAAGGAACCTTAACCAACGGCTAGAATGACTTCCAGAGCGCTCAGAATCATGTTTTGCCTATACTATAGTCCTTAAAAATAGGTAACAGTGACCTTATCTAAGGTTTCAAGAAGATTTTTCTAGGAACTCCCTAGCTGGTAAGTTAGAAGTTTCTACATCACACTGCTTTGACTTATGTCCATCCGACTTCTAGGTATCAAAAATCATGTTGTTTCAAGTAGCTCACAGAATAAAGGTCACAGTGACCTTATTTCTTATGTCTAAGGAGACATTACAACGGCCTCCCTGTACATTCAGAATGACATTTCTAGATCTTACAGTTAAGATTTGTGCCTTGTCTGACTTTCTTGTGCTCAAACTTAGGTGTTCTGATCGTAGCTCACAGAACACAGGTCACATTGATCTATTCACAATTTTTGGCCAGTCGTTCGATAAAATATAGGCCACCGTGACCTAATTTCAGGTTCTCAGAAAATTTGCCCAGATTCATCTTGGGTGTTATGCTAAGAGATTCTAGGCCTACAGGTTACAATTTATGCACTGTCTGATTGTCTGGGTGCTCAAACTTATGTTTTTGGCCAGTATAGCTCGCAGGATATAGGTCACCGCGACAAAATTCCAAATTTCCATTGAGCTTAGCCCAGGATCTCCCTGAATATTCCCTGAATAAGGAAAAAGATTCTACAGCTACAGATTCAATTTGTGCCCTATTTGACTCCCTGGATGCTCAAATTTATGTTTCTGGCCCATAGCTCACAGAATATGGGTCACTGTGACCTAGTGTCAGCTTTCCCTGCATAGATCTTTGTCCAGAACCTACATCGATATTGCGTTAGAAGATTATATGGAAGAAATATATATATATATATATATATATATATATATATAATATATATATATATATCACATATATTTCAAGCAGGCATATTTATATCTTTCGCGACGTGACGCCACAATCTCAGTGGTGACGTGTCCAATTCGCGGGTTGGTAGGCACTCAAATGGTGGGTCAACTCTTTCGTTTCATAAATGGCATAAGATATTTAACATTTACAAACGTAATAACCTTTATATAAATATCCTTTTTTAAGTATATAACCTTTTTCATCTTTAATCTTGTATACTTAGTAGGATATGAAATACTGAGTATTAAATTTTGATTAGACCTTGCTCCATCCCCTTCCCCAGTATGTTTGCATATCATTATGAAGATTACAGGTCGTATTTTACAGTTTTAGTTTTACAGTGTCTTAGAATGTGAATCCCCTCATTCACATTCCCCTCGTAAACTAATATTTGACTTTCACCCAAGGCTTTGACCACCAGTTTTACCTGCTGTCGAACATGTAGTTCAGAATATGCAGGTATAAATGGAAAAATTGATTCCGTTACATTTAAAACAATAAGAGATAGAATAACGGATTATAAAATGAAATACATGCCTAACTGGGAACACAAAATTGGAAAACATGGAATACATATTTCAATAGCAGAAATACAATCAACACCATCGAGGACCGTTCGCAATATCCATCTGTCATCGCTCACACGCGGCTTGTCATTGAATGACCGACAAGTGTACTGTTTGACTGTCTGGGTGCTCAAAATTATGCTTTTGGCCTATATCCTAAAAATATAGGTCACCGTGACCTAATTTCAAGTTCCAAATGAAATGGAATCAGCATCAGGATCTCTCTGAACGTTTATTAAACATATTCTAGAGCTAACAGGTACAGTTCCTTTAATACCAGACTGCCCGGACGCTCAAAAAGTCATGTTTTTTCCCCCCCAAAGCTCGGAGAATATTGGTCGACATGGCCTAGTTTCAGGTTTCCAAGAAAATTTAAACCTCACTTGATGTTGCGTTAGAGGTTTCTAGGCTAAACAGTGATCAGTCAGCTGAGCTAAAAATGCGTGAAAAAATACAGGTTTGCGCCACCAGTCTTCAGGAACTGATAAAATTTGTCATTATCAATAAACATATGAGGTTTCTTGAAGCTAGGAGAAACCATAGATGGGACACGGACACCTTACTGTAAATTGGTAGTCTAAAATTATAGTAAAAGAATGCGTGAACAAAATACAGGTGGCAGCACCAGTCTTCAGGAACTGATGAACTAGTCATGATCAATAAATATATAAGGTTTCAGGATTCTAGATGAAACCACTGATGAGAAACTGACACCTTGTTTTCAATTGACAAGTCCGGCAAAATGTGTGAAATTGGAAAAAGTCCAGTCTTCGGAAAATGAAAAAACTGGCCATTATCATTTAACATATGAGATTTCAGGACACTAAATGAAACCATAGTTTACAAACTGTCACCAAAAATTAAGGACAAATTGCGTGAACAATAGAAATAATTGGGATGGCGACACCATGCAGTACTCAGGAACTGATAAAACTAGTCAAGATCAATATTGAAGGCAGGATTCATGGCAGTCCATGCATCAATTAGTAGGATACAGGGGGTTTTGTGTCATTTTAAATATTATTCTGGTAGGTACGGTAGCCCGGAGAATATACATCACAGGGACCTCATTTCAGGTGTCCAGGGTTATTTTTAAAGGACCTATCTGAATTTTGAGTAAGAATATTCCAGGTCCAGTGGAAACGATTTGTGCCCTGGTAACAGACAGACGCACGACGGACATGAATATAGATCATATGACTTTCAGTCAGCTGAACTAATAAAAGTCGATGTTACTTTAACAGTCACAAATAAAACGGCTCAAATCATACCGTCCGTGCTACTGCATGTAACAGTTAAAAAAACGGCTCACGTCATTCCGTATATGCTACTTTAACAGTCACAAATAAAACGGCTCATGTCATATCGTCCATACTACTGTAACAGTCACAAATAAAACGGCTCACGTCTTACCGTCCATGCTACTGTTACAGTAACAAATAAAACGGCTCACGTCATATTGTCAATGCTACTGTAACAGTCACAAATAAAACAGCTCACGTCGTACCGTCCATGCTACTGTAACAGTCACAAATAAAACGGCTCACGTCATATTGTCCATGCTACTGTAGCGGTCACAATAAAACGGCTCAAGTCGTTTCCTGTATTATTTATTTCGAATCTCCGCCACCAGAGGAGCTTGATTAAGCCACATCAAAGGGCTAATGTTATATTTATTGGATTGGTTGGTTAAAGTGTAAGATGCATTTTCTCTGCTGCGCTTAAATTTTCAAATTTCATATTTTACACACACGCACACACACACACACACAGGAGAGACAGGGAGACAGAGAAACATTTTGATTGGACCGGGGGAAGCGTCGTCTGGGTGGTGCTTCATCTTCCATGCAGTGATGATCGTCATGAACGGCTTCACGGACAATAAACCAGACAGCCCGGCCTCACTCATATCATAAATCAACCATGTTAGCCTGGCCTAACTCAGCTCATAAATCCACCATGTGTAAAAACAACATGGATTAGACCTAAATTAATCAGGACAGGAACTAACAAAATCTGTGTTAACAAATCTCTTGTCACAGGCGCTGACTACGGTCAGAAAAAGAGATATACACTTGAAAACATTATTGAATAATACAGGAAAAACTTAATAATAGTAATATATATATACATATTTATATGTGCATTTGTGTGTAAGTTCTGGAAATAGTAAATAAATACAGACCAACAAATCTTTTGGGCAATGACCCATCTGATTGAATCTGCCTGCAGATTTGGCCCAAAAATTGGTCGCTATAAATCTTGTTTTCCTCCAATACTGTTATACTGTAGACTATAATTTCACCTTCATCTATTAAGACTTACCGTTAAATACAAACTGTACGTGTAACCTCATCCTTAATCCTTAATGTGAGACAAAGAGCCCCTACTTTAAAATTCAAAATGTTAAAACAGAAGCTGCCGAAGTTTGACTTGATATATGTTACCGCCTGGCAGCCTGCCAGAGTCAGGGCGGTGCACCGACAACGCACCACCGACTGTTTACAGGATCAACAAAATACAAATATTTGTTCTCTTCTTGGTTAACTGATTCCATTTGTAAGTTGACAGGGCCCAAAGCATAAAGTAGCTTTTTAAATGCACGTGAGTTTATATGTTTATGTTTATTATTGATTACTGAAGGCATCGCCCGTGTCTGTGACCTCGCGTCGCATGTCGTCAACTCGTTTGTTGGTATGCATCCTTTCTTTGATCTGATCGTTTCTGGTTCATCAGCCTCAAGATTGCTAGAAAACAAGTAGATCCTAAGAGGCTCGCAGGAAGGCGTCGGCCAGCTGTTTGACTAGAATTATGCTTGTTTGCACATGTCACAATTACCTGTAACCTCCTCAGCTCACCAGACACTCTTTGCATAGTGATACCCTAATTTGTTTGTAATTTCGGATGTTTTTTCGAATGTTCATCTGCATACATATAGGGTGTTCCGCATTGACGCACTGTATATTTGACGTAATATATATGACCCTCTACCATACTCGAGATCTGAACAGAAACCGGGCTTTTACCACTTCCCGTGCATAACCGGTGTAATATATATATATTCAAACGAGATCCAGGTGTGATGACAACGTACGTATAAGGTACACTAGCTGTGTACTCTTAAAACCGACAACGACCTGCGACACCCATTATATTTACATTATACCTCTAAGCTGATATAACAATATTATTGTTTGATGAAACAAACATATCAGTACAGCTGAGTCGGTGCACTGTCCCTGAATGGAATCTGCTGAAAAAGGTACTAACTGAGAATGAAAATTATTAGAAAAAAATATTGGATTGACAGAGAGAGAGAGAGACCGAAAAACTATATAAAATGGTTTTATCAGGCTTGCAGTGTGAGACAGTTTACCACGGCGATCTGCAGTGTGAGAGAGTTTTCTTCGCGGGCTTGCATGATAAAGAGAGTTTACCACGGCGGTCTGCAGTGCGAGAGAGTTTTCTTCGCCGGTCTGCATGCATGTTTAAGAGAGTTTACCACGGTGGTCGACTGTGAGGGAGTTTTATTCGCAAGCTTGTTGTGTGACAGAGTTTACCTAGGCGTGAGCGAGCATTCCTTATATATGTCGGTGTGTTCATAATTCTGTTGAAATCCCTCGATTTTCGATTTTACCGCATGATCACGTTGATAAGATCACAACAGTTTTCTGGCGTTTTACATTTTTAATGCAGTATATCGAAGTTAATAGGGGATAAAGGAAAATAAAGTTCATGTAACCGAAGGATTAAAATTGCGAGATTAAAATGCTCTCTCTCTCTCTCTCTCTCTCTCTCTCTCTCATTATTTTCACGATTAAGTAGACGCGACATGAAGTTTCAATTTTAAATGTTTTTCATATAAACCTTCTGATTACCTGATAAATAATATATGATAATCCCTATATTACTTAAATTGTCTCACCTCATGCAGTTGTTTGACGTTCCTCCGGGTCGGTTTGTGCATTCATTGTGTTCATATTAAAATTAAACCGTAGACATCGGTCATCTACAAACAAACGGCATTAAGATGCATGCGAATGGCTGACGACGTAAACACAAGGTGTGCGCTAACTCTCATCACGGGGATATGTTTGTAACCCACCTCTCAGCAGAAGCCAACTGTACATTATTGGCGGGTACAGTGCAGCAAGGCAGGGTTGCCCATGCATCTTAATTTAAAGGGCAGTGTTGTTCCCATGCATGGAACACACAGTAAGACAGAGAAAAAACAGGCCGTGTGTTGGACTGGTGTTACAGCTAGTATAGTGTTGAATATATTCCTCATAAATTTATATATATATATATATATATATATATATATATATATATATTCAATCAGCTAAAAGAAGGCAGACATGCAGAGAAGAGGACAGCGAATTATATGAAATATGGTCCTCACATATAACCTCTTGCGTTGACCTATGGTATATACACATATATACATGAGACGGGGGGGGGGACATTGCAGCAGCCCTGAAGAGCCCTGTGCCCCTCAGTAATGTTACACTCCAACCAGTCATATTAAACCCGACCTAACCAGGGACACTTGTTAAAGGCTCATATCAAAATGCTTATTATTGTACGGATAAAATGTATATAGAAGCAATGAAGAATATATCTAGTGAAATGCCTTCACCTGTATTTAGCAGGGTCCATCGGAAATTTTCTATCGAACAGGCGGCAGTTTATATACAGGTTGTGTCCATCCAGGCGGCTGTTTATATACATGTTTTGTCCGTCCAGGCAGCTGTTCATATACAGGTTGTCCGTCCAGTGTTTACCTTGCCTTGAATACCACTACATTACATCTGCGGCGAAACCGATGGGGGCCTGAAAAGTCCCACCCCCTCGAATCATCCCCACTATTATATGATGGATAAACATAAAAAATATCCTAAGGTTAGTATTTTCAGCCTGTATAGGCCTGTATTTACTAATTACGCAATTATAAACCTTTTCTAACCCCCCCCCCCCCCCCCCATCAACCCAATCTACATATCATTCGCCTCCCCTTTCGCCTCGCGACCTCGGTATACTGCTCTATACTACTGGGCCAATCAATGTGTAATGTCAGCTGTAAATAAAAATAAAAACGGACAATGGACTCCTGAAGAATGACCAGTAATACTATAAAATATCTGTCAGCTAAGTAGCAGAGTGAAGTTTTATGGTGATCTTCTTAAACTTATTGACAGTGGCAGTTTCTCTGAGAGTCAGGCAGTCTGCTCCTTGACATCTCTGTGCTCGTCAGCTGTAGCATTTCTGGTTACTTGGAACATTGTTTGAGACACGCTCAGACCTTGAACTTATTCGTTGTAATGGCCGTAAGATCTCAGATATGTTTTGTTGTTAGATAACACCCCTGTTGTGCCAAGCGGTGAAAATAAACTTTACCTGGCTAACAAGATGTTCAGCTGAGACAGGTGATAACGCCGACCAAGGCATGAATCAACACGGGTAACATCTACAGTCGCGCCAATTTTTCTTAATTGTTGGAATGACCGCGATACGCTGAAAGCTGCCGAGTAATCATTTCCACATTCCTTTGAACTGATATATTCACATTCCTTGTACTGACGGTGCCCTACCATATAACATACAATATGTAGGTTATTTGACGATATAAAACTTACTTGGCCGCATATTTGGGTGACTTATCCGTTATATCTTGTAAAAAATCTCGCTTAATCAAACTCATTGATCAAAAAGCATAGATCTGCGTAATAGATTCATTTATACATTACATGAACAGGTAGAGACCCGAGTACACCATAGTTATCTCAACGGTATACGCAATAAAAAAGGAATATCTCATCGATACACTCCAGTACACAAAATTATCTCACATTTATACACAAAAAGAAATATCTCTGCGATACACTCCAGTAAACAAAATAATCTCACAGGTATACGCAATTTAAAAAAAAATCTCACCCAGAAGCGGATCCAGGGGGGGTCCAGGGGGTCCGGACCCCCCCCCCCCCCTTTTTTCACCCGAAGCAACCTTTTTTAAGGGGGTTTAGACGTAATTTTGCGGCCTGGACCCCCCCCCCCCCCCTTTTCCAGATCTTATGACCTTTTTTTTAGGATTTTCATTTGTCCTCCTGGGTTGGACCCCCCTTTTCCTAAATCCTGGATCCGCCCCTGTCACCGATATATCCAAGACCGAGACGATTGACTCCAAGAGCACACATGCTTTTCGAACTGTTATCTACTCCCCTGTATCAATTCTTGTGTTCCAACAATTTCAGTGGGGCCATAATGGTGTTTTGTATTGCAACCAGCGGACCTTCAACGTAGAGGCGACGAAGGGCGATACAGAAGAGTTACATTACTGTGTATGTGTTTTTATCACAAAGACTTATCTTCGGTTATAAAAAAATCAAACCTGCCCGTCCCCAAAATCAGGAAGTCAAATGACTGATAATGTCCTTTGAACTTGAGTCGATAAGGATTTACTCTCGCTCTAGTGATCCGAATTAAAGGTCAGAATTCACCTTTGTTTAAAGACTGTTGCTCTCTCTTGTTCTGGATTTCGTTGTTTGAAGTTCTTTAGGCTTACTGTTGCCGGGTTCATTTATATTTATTTTTATGTCTTCTGTCTTCATCATGAAATGGATCTCGTCTTTATGGTTAGTTTCAATGTTCTTGTTTTGGACAGTGCCCCCGTCCATGTTTGTGAACTAAACCTGACTAAAATCAGTGAGACCACAAATGAATGCAAATAGCCTGTAAACACACATGATGAATACCCAAACACCGTTCCCACTATTTCAGTCAAGAGAAGTACAAATAACGGTAGTTTTGAAATGTCCGTGCATTAAATCTATCTGCCTTCTCGATCTTTTCAATGTCCTCATATTTGGCATGGTTATCAATTTGTCACTTCAATGGCGTTTAATTTCCTGTGCGTAGTATTATACACATACAGTTAAAACCCTCCTGCGCAAATGAATCCCTGGACCATATAATACTTACGGCATTTTCCCCAACATATATCAAGGGACACATTTTATTTATTATTATGCCATTTCGCGGAAAGTCAACTTTTTGTTCAATGCACTTATTGCTCACAAAAGCTTCAGAGCTGAACATTACAGGAATCAATACAAGCCATTAATCAAATGCCATCCACGAAATGACTTGGCCAGTTGATTGTGCACAACCCTCGGTTAGCGCGTGTTGTTTGGCCTGTCAGCCCGGTGTGCGCTCTGTGTTAGCTCTTGTCTGTCATTTATCATTGTGGCGCCAGGCCACTCCATGTCCATACAGCTCAGCTCCACGACTCACCCAACAACTGGCCGGGAACTGGAAGTAAGGGTGTGAGCTACGGCTCCACCAATGTTTCCTGTGATAAATATCTTCGTTACCTTTATGGACAATGACCATTCAAGTAGGGATTTAAAGTTTACCTCAAACAGTTTGATATTACGACTTTAATTTACATTTTAAATGCTTCTGCAGCAACGCATGCCGGGTGATGGTTTTCTCTCGGAGCAATTACGTGATAGTTCCTTTACACATTCTTGTCCATATTCCAAAAATGACACCAAACAAAGATGTCCTCTTTTCTCTCTCGAAAAGGTATACTACATGAAACAAAAAATGCTAAAACTAAAAATTAAAAGAAAACATGCATGAACGCTCTAAAATAAACAAAAAAGCTCAAAATCCTCAAACTGAACAAAACTAAAAACGCAAAATGAACATAAGATAAACATATTCGAATAAACTTATTCAAATAAGCAGGAATAAAATTTGGGAAATCAAGAAAGTAATATGAGAGAGAGAGAGAGAGAGAGAGAGAGAGAGAGAGAGAGGCGAACTAAGTGGACAGACCTGAACTAAGCCACCTGAGTTTATTTTGGTCGGACGTGAATGAAGCTTACATCTTTAAAAAATTGTCTTATTATCTCAAATATAGGAAACCAAAGTATATATAAAATATGCAATGCATTAAAACATGAAATTCGTTTCCATAAATCGTCGCCGGGATGTATTCCGTGATTAAGCAAATTCAAAGATAAAGCCGCTGTGAGCTAGCAAGGCATATGGCGGGTGTCAGGCTGATTTGTGTGCGTGTGAGAGGGGATGGCTGACACCTTCCCAGACCGAAGTCACTGCTCAGGTACTCCCAGAGGTCGTCTTGTAATAACCGAACACAGAAGGTGATCTCCGGCAGACACTCGCCGAGCAAACTACCAAATCTGCTTTATTCACCTCGATAAATGGTTTTAATAGTCTTCCGGGTGATTTGAATGCAACAACACGGAGAGCCAACTAACAACTTGGCATCTTCTGATTTATATCGTATAACTCAGAGTAAAACAAAAACAAGTTCTGCTTTCATATTCTGTAAAGCTGATCGTCTGCGACAGTCACACCCAAACAGGCGTGCATTCGTTAATGATATCACTGTCATACTTGTCGCTTATAGTTACTCCCTTTGTCGACTCCTTTATATGATGGACAAATTGTTTTAATAATCCTGAGGAACTCTTAGGAAATAGCACGCAATCTGCATGCCGTCTATATATTGTGGTCCCGCCAGCTGACAGTTCAGTGTTGAGAGCCTCAGTTCTTAACGTGCGTGCAAAGAGCCCCGATTATCTTTTAATGTCCATTTTTAAACGATGAATATTTCTGTAAATTTAAAATTATGGAAGAAAATAATCATGGACCGGCAAAATGGGTTTAATCAACAGACTGGGGTTATACGACATCTGGACATCTATTTAAACACGAAGGGCCGGGCCTTTTTTTATCTGAAGATAGCATGCATGGATTTTGTGTATAATCCACTCATAATGCTGACAGTATATCGCTACTTAATTTGAATTTTATGCAACTACACGATTATCTGTCCTGAGTAAACGTATTTCCCTGACCAATACCAGCGTTTCAGTCTTATATCTTATACTCTCTATTTAAGCAAGCCTACCGTTTGTCATTTAATATGTTGGGATTTAAATCAGGGCGAATAACAACAAAGGTTGTAGGTAGAACCTGTTTTTGGTACATAAAGTAAAGAAATAAGAATCAATTTTCCCACAGGAATCACAGAACATAGCCTACCTAGCCTGGATTTCCTGTATTTACGTAAACTACGAGAACACAGCTTACAAGAAGCTGACAGGTTGTAAACAGTTGGCCATTTCTCGCCGGAATGGTAAGAGGGGGGGGGTTGGATTTTACTGGAAAGATATTTCGTTTGTGTAAACATTTTACAATCAAATGAACAAAGGTATTCAAGGGAACCTCATTTGATAATCTGATGCTCTGGTCTCATCAACAAGCACAGAGACGTCCACTACTCGGACACCCCTCAGGTCTTCACAGTTTGGTTTGACGTTCCCACATAATTGACTCGGCTTCTGGGGCGTTGTGATAACGTCAGAGACGCAGTCCACAGAGCCCTGTTTTGAGACGCCATTGTTATAGCCCGTCTTGGTCAAATGTTAAAGTCCTCAGGTTCCCTGTCTCAGTTCATGTTATACTGCTTTATAAATCTTGACTCTATATAACTGTTTTCTCCACCCGTCAAGTGTTTTAAGTGAATCACTTCGATATCTCGGTCTGTTTAACCCATCTTATCTTATGTGTCCATATACGGTTAAATTCTCTGGCATCTCAACCGATTTAACTGATCATTTAAATGGAATTATATATATATAATTTAAATTATCTGATAACCTACACTGTTTAATCTTTCTTTAAAGGTGTTATTTATGTTGAATCATCTGACATACTACTTTTTTAACCCTCCGTGTAAGATCTATTGATAAGCTGAAATTCTCACTTCGGAAGTTTAAATTGCAAATGTACAAGTCTTTATACTCTCTCGATAGTATTTTTGAAATAAATATAATCAAAAACATTATCTTATACGTGTAGTATCTTTACTATTTAATCCACCATCTAAGATGTAATTTCTCCCTAAATGATATATCCTATTATGTTTAATCCACAATAACAAATATAATAATACGTTTAAATCTCGCATATACTATTCCTTATTTGAATTCACCAAACTTAAGTCATATTATGAATATTTATTTTGTGTTTTTTGTTACAAATAAACAACGTCAACACACACTCGTGAAGGAGTGCTCGGTGACTCTTACACTGACTGAAGTGATTATGTTTCAAGTCGGAATATATTGTATCAGGAGTAGCGAAATCCGACTGAATAACTTTGTAAAAAAAGATCTTGTTAAAGATTCAACAACTATATCACCTGTCAGCACCTGTATATGTGATGAGAAGAACTACCTACCTGTTAGTGTTGAGAATGTCCATTGATTAGTGACCCCTGTATCTGGTGTGTATGGATGTGAAGACAGCCCGGAGTACGGTAGGTGGCACGCCTCGGGAGTGGCTCGCCAGGTAACCAATACCAAGCTTTATAGCTGGCGTAACAGCAGCAGCACTCATTACACGTCCCCAGACTGACTGGGGCTGCGGCCAGGTGTGTTCTCCATCAACCAGTTATGTTTGGATGCTGCATAAGCAAACTGTATCATTTGCGGGCGAGCCTGTTTATCGAGCTTTCAGTATGCGTGACCTGACAGCCCGCGCCATACGCTTTTCGTCTGAGGGCCCGCTCAGTAATTAATTATGTTATGTACGCACTTACCTCTGTTCTTGCTCTGCATCACTGCCCTTTTTCTTAATGAGCTTACCGTGACGCTCATAGTTCACACTTCTTATTGTACGCCGGCAAGACGCCTTATCAAGTGGTCCCCAAAGAGCAGAATGTAGTTTATAAACACTGATATATACACCACAGCAAAAGGATAATATATGTCACTTTTGACTCAAGTACAGTGCACTGTACCTGTAAACAGATTCACTTCTAGATTTGACACAGTTTTGTTTACTTGTCAGTGTTATGCATTCGTTTTCTCCTTCTTCATAAATCCATCTTAAGGCAAAAAAATTGATATACGTAAACGTCATGCTTAAAAACACTTGCATTACAATTGATTTGATTTTAAATCGGTAGTAAACCATTTTATTAATCTTGAAAATACGTAATCTTTTTTGCTCAGTTTTAACGTGGTATTATTATGAAATTCCACCTTAGCCTATTATCCTGATATGTTTATTAACAGAATAAAAATTAACGTGAAACATATTTATATGGCAAGCAGTCCCCTGAGGTCATTCCTTGACACCATGGTCCCATTATATATATATTATTTAAATTTATTTATTTACATTTATTTATTTACGTTTATATTTATTCATTCATTTATTTATTCATTTATTTATTTATTACAACATTCTGCAGGGTGGCCTGCACCAGAGGAACACTTCTGTTGTAAGCAGGGCACTGTTACTGTGTCAGGTAAAAAATGCAATAAAAAAAGAATCAACATGACAATGATATATAAATACAAGTTACAATACAAATGTGAATGAAATACTAAGAATATTAAACTAATTTAAAATAATTGATCATACTTTAAGATCATTAGGTTATCCTTTTGGGAGAACTGTGAGCGATAAGATAGCAACATGCAAGGGACTATGATCGATAAAATGACTGTATAGTACAAGACGCTAACAAGCTAACATGCTAAGACTGTTAGAGTATGATATTTATACTGGTATGTATATGTTTGGGTGTTTGTGTAACCCAATTGTCATCCAAATTGTTCGGTGTGTAGACAGAAACACACAAATATTTATGTATCATTCATAGGCCACCTTTCAAGTCCATCACGCATCCCTCTTCACTAATGAATAATTTGGTATATTTTATTCCGCGTTAGCCAACATCATGCAGTACTGGGAGTGGAGCAATACCCAACCTGTTTACAGCCCCGTCATTCTATATAAATCACAGCCACTTTCATCATTCGGCAAGTAGGGAGTTTTTTTAGAAAATTATTTTTTTTATCACAATCACAACGACAAATCATCAACTTTCATCTGTAATGATTATTTCCTCTTAATCAGTTTACGAAAAAAAAAAAAACAAATGATAAACTTTCAGACAATGTACAAATGATTACATGACTTTGATAAACAAGGCACCTGCGCAGACGAAATTGATTCTGAGAATATTTGTATGAAATCCTAGTAGTTGTGTTGACTGTGCACTTTTATGTAATACATGTACATGAAAGATGCAGGAGTCTCTCATGATCACATACACGTATATGTTAAAGTTTCAGTATTTCAACTAAGTGACTGAAATATGCATGTAGATATGTCCACTGGGAACTTATGAAACCCTGTATATTATAGAATAATGGACATGAGCTGAAGCATAATAATACACATTTAATTTATTAACTAAAATAATGCTGTAAAAATTAAAATTTTCTATTTTCAAATGAGCATTAACTACATTTGATAAGCAAATTTAAACAAGCCAATTAGGTATACATTGTATCTGCATTTTGTAATATATGAAACTTAATGATGCAATAAGGAAAGAAATAGTAATGGGCCTAAGTTATTATGTAAAAATACATTTCAAAAACAAAATTAAATGTGTAAATGTAATAGTTTTCAATATTAAACATATGGCCATGTGAGCTTAAAATTAAATCCCATGAAAGTTTGTCTAATATTCCTGATTAATTGAGTGTTCCCGTGTTATTCATAGCAAGCTTAAGCCAACTTTTAGAGATATGAATGAAATGCTACAAACAATTACACCTTATCATATATTCAAACATGTCAATGGGCACTTATGTTAGATCCTAATATTTTATCACATTGAATATTTAAATTAATAAATAATATAATATAAATTTGCAATATGTGGACCTTGAGATTCAAATCCTGAACATTTCTTTTGTTTAAAGAAATACACAATTGAAAAAAATTGAATTTAACATTGAAATAATAAGATTCTTCTTGTTTATTCGACCTGTCAGTTGTTTAATAAATAGCCTCAGGTGGCCACACCACCTATGGCATAGGTTACCTGTGCCTGATGTAAACAGCAGTTATATTTATGATATTATGGTCTTCTAAAACTTGGATAAAAGCTACAATTTTTTTATCAATTGCTTTCAAATTTTAGACCTTAAAGTTTAAATCCATATACGTGAATCCTATATAAAATTAAATCAACAGTGCTTACAGGCAAAAATGTGCAACTGTGCAAGTGGGAAAAAAATTATGACTGCAACTTTAAGCTAGTTATTTAAAAAGTTATCCAGATTTAATTTCTTGTGTAAACTTAAATATACAACTTATTAAAAATACACTTCAATCACGGTAACCACTTGTAATACATAACCAAATCCTAAATGTAGCAATGTCTAGAAAAATTAATTAAACATAGAAAATAATAACAATCATCTTATGCATCCTGTCCATGGAGGTGGGTTTGCTGGTAAATGGGGGGGGGGGGGGGGGGCAGAGGGGAAACCTAGCTGGAAGCCAGCTGCCCAGGAGTGCGGTGAGTTGTGTAAGAGCTTTGGAGGTGAGTGCTGTAGCACTCACTGTTCATATACCAATGTACTGGGCTGGCCTGATACAAACATTACTTGAGATGGTGGGTTAAAACTTAAATAAAGCTACAGTTGTGGACCGATTGGTTTAAAATTTCAGATTACAAAAGATTAAATCCTTATGTATACAAGCTGTGAAAATTAGATTAACAGTGCTCATAGGAAAAACAATGTGCCATGGTGAAAGTTGGGAAAAATTTAAGGTTATGATTTTTTCATTTTTGCTTACATCTTAAAAATATTACAAAATTCTTATCTAATATCCGGTATACAATTTAATCTATACTAGATATAGTTAAAACTAAAAAAAAGACTCTCTAGATTCAACCGTAAACTTGTTAAGTAGGTAAAAATATATCCTGATGTTTTGACAAGGTACATTATGTTTAGGTCCGTAACTTCTAAAGCTTACGAAAATTGACCTCCTTTCTGGCAAGTGCAATGGAAATATCCTTAGGACCATATATGCAAAATTTGAATGAAACAACACCAGAGGTTTTCAAAGTGGGCAGTCTTGAAGTGTAACAATAGGGCTTTTAATGAAAAATGGAGATCTTTGGTTAATATCTCGAAGGAATTAAGTCGCAGTGACCTCATTTTGGGTTTGGTAGGAGAACTTAGGAATATCTAGCCCTATGTCGAATCGCAGGTCTAATGTTTCAAAGCGTGCCCAGTTAACGGGCGGACAAAAGACTTGGCTATAGCTCAGGTGACTTATAGCCAGCTAGCTTAGCTTATAATCCTATATATAATACCAGTATACTGAGATATTAAACAGTTTTCGGACTGTCATTGTCAAATTCTTTCATAAGCTCTTTAAACATAAATGAAAGTATACACATATTATAATACGTATTATACATACAAGATGCAACCACGGACACACGGCCTTTATTATACACATAAGATGCAGCCACGGACACACGGCCTTTATTATACATACAAGATGCAACCACGGACACACGGCCTTTATTATGCATACAAGATGCAACCACGGACACACGGCCTTTATTATACACATAAGATGCAGCCACGGACACACGGCCTTTATTATACACATAAGATGCAGCCACGGACACACGGCCTTTATTATACATACAAGATGCAGCCACGGACACACGGCCTTTATTATACATACAAGATGCAACCACGGACACACGGCCTTTATTATACACATAAGATGCAGCCACGGACACACGGCCTTTATTATACATACAAGATGCAACCACGGACACACGGCCTTTATTATACATACAAGATGCAACCACGGACACACGGCCTTTATTATACACATAAGATGCAACCACGGACACACGGCCTTTATTATACATACAAGATGCAACCACGGACACACGGCCTTTATTATACATACAAAATGCAACCACGGACACACGGCCTTTATTATACACATAAGATGCAGCCACGGACACACGGCCTTTATTATACACATAAGATGCAGCCACGGACACACGGCCTTTATTATACACATAAGATGCAGCCACGGACACACGGCCTTTATTATACATACAAGATGCAACCACGGACACACGGCCTTTATTATACATACAAGATGCAACCACGGACACACGGCCTTTATTATACACATAAGATGCAGCCACGGACACACGGCCTTTATTATACACATAAGATGCAGCCACGGACACACGGCCTTTATTATACATACAAGATGCAACCACGGACACACGGCCTTTATTATACATACAAGATGCAACCACGGACACACGGCCTTTATTATACACATAAGATGCAGCCACGGACACACGGCCTTTATTATACATACAAGATGCAACCACGGACACACAGCCTTTATTATACATACAAGATGCAACCACGGACACACGGCCTTTATTATACACATAAGATGCAACCACGGACACACGGCCTTTATTATACATACAAGATGCAACCACGGACACACGGCCTTTATTATACACATAAGATGCAACCACGGACACACGGCCTTTATTATACATACAAGATGCAACCACGGACACACAGCCTTTATTATGCATACAAGATGCAACCACGGACACACGGCCTTTATTATACATACAAGATGCTACCACGGACACACGGCCTTTATTATACATACACGATGCAACCACGGACACACAGCCTTTATTTTACATACAAGATGCAACCACGGACACACGGCCTTTATTATACACATAAGATGCAGCCACGGACACACGGCCTTTATTATACATACAAGATGCAACCACGGACACACGGCCTTTATTATACACATAAGATGCAGCCACGGACACACGGCCTTTATTATACATACAAGATGCAACCACGGACACACGGCCTTTATTATACATACAAGATGCAACCACGGACACACGGCCTTTATTATACACATAAGATGCAGCCACGGACACACGGCCTTTATTATACATACAAGATGCAACCACGGACACACGGCCTTTATTATACATACAAGATGCAACCACGGACACACGGCCTTTATTATACACATAAGATGCAACCACGGACACACGGCCTTTATTATACATACAAGATGCAACCACGGACACACGGCCTTTATTATACACATAAGATGCAGCCACGGACACACGGCCTTTATCATACATACAAGATGCAACCACGGACACACGGCCTTTATTATACATACAAGATGCAACCACGGACACACGGCCTTTATTATACACATAAGATGCAGCCACGGACACACGGCCTTTATTATACATACAAGATGCAACCACGGACACACGGCCTTTATTATACATACAAGATGCAACCACGGACACACGGCCTTTATTATACACATAAGATGCAACCACGGACACACGGCCTTTATTATACATACAAGATGCAACCACGGACACACGGCCTTTATTATACATACAAGATGCAACCACGGACACACGGCCTTTATTATACACATAAGATGCAACCACGGACACACGGCCTTTATTATACATACAAGATGCAACCACGGACACACGGCCTTTATTATACACATAAGATGCAGCCACGGACACACGGCCTTTATTATACATACAAGATGCAACCACGGACACACGGCCTTTATTATACATACAAGATGCAACCACGGACACACGGCCTTTATTATACACATAAGATGCAGCCACGGACACACGGCCTTTATTATACATACAAGATGCAACCACGGACACACGGCCTTTATTATACATACAAGATGCAACCACGGACACTCGGCCTTTATTATACACATAAGATGCAACCACGGACACACGGCCTTTATTATACATACAAGATGCAACCACGGACACACAGCCTTTATTATGCATACAAGATGCAACCACGGACACACGGCCTTTATTATACACATAAGATGCAACCACGGACACACGGCCTTTATTATACATACAAGATGCTACCACGGACACACGGCCTTTATTATACATACAAGATGCTACCACGGACACACGGCCTTTATTATACATACACGATGCAACCACGGACACACAGCCTTTATTTTACATACAAGATGCAACCACGGACACACGGCCTTTATTGTACATACAAGATGCTACCACGGACACACGGCCTTTATTATACATACACGATGCAGCCACGGACGCACGACCTTTATTGTACATACAAGATGCAACCACGGACACACGGCCTTTATTGTACATACAAGATGCTACCACGGACACACGGCCTTTATTATACATACACGATGCAGCCACGGACGCACGACCTTTATTGTACATACAAGATGCAACCACGGACACACAGCCTTTATTTTACACACAAGATGCAGCCACGGACACACGTCCTTTATTATAAATACAAGATGCAACCACGGACACACGGCCTTTATTGTACATACAAGATGCTACCACGGACACACAGCCTTTATTTAATATACAAGATGCATCCACGGACACAAGGCCTTTACTATACATACAAAATGCAACCACGGACATACGGGCTTTATCATACACATAGATGCAACCAGAAAAAGGGGCAGGAGAAAGGGGACGGAGGACAACCTGACGCTTATTGTTCATAATATTTGGGGGGGGGGGGGGGGGTGATATCTCTGCCCGCACCCCCCCCCCCCCCCCCCAGCATATCTATATTTGGCCTCTGTAACTCTGGCGGAAGGATGGTGGGACAGGGTGATGTATTTTTGTGCTTATATAACTGTACTTCATTCGGTAACACTGATGGACTCGGTAAAACAGGGTTATGATGTAATGTTAAAACAAATATAACATTGATAGATAAATTAGTGTTTTTGAGATAATCAATTTAAAAGCTTCACATTTGAGTTGGTAGATCCATTACACCTAATTGGTAATAGTTTATGGAAAGTCAATGAGCCACTTGGGGTTACAATGTTATGACCCAGTAACCTTATGATATTTACACGACCTGGTACGACATTTAGGGCAAATTTTCCTCTCACTCAAATCACCATAGCTTGAGGCAGACGACGCCCGGTCATAAACCGAAGAAATGCTAGCCATGTAATAAGTATACGTATAACGGATTATGCGAAGTGATCCTACTGTTTGGAATTTTATTATTCTTTAAATGAAGGAACTAATTTTTTTTTTGGGCTCAACCCACCACATAGCCAAGGTTTGATTTGATATTATGTTAGATTGGTAACCCTAGACTACTGCTTTGAGGTAGTTCTCCCAAACTTTGTGGCATGTGTTTTTCACTACTGGCAATTTTATAGTTGGAAAGAAAATCGAGGGAAGGAGTCATAATCAAGTTCATAATTATTTTAAACTTAAACCGATTTTCAGTTTTAGAGCCTCAATACGTTGATATTATATATTAATTTATCACTATATATAATATTCTGGGATTCCAAGAAAACATATGTAGTTTCAGTTGATACATATGTAGTGAATATCGTGTGATTTACATGTTCCAAGCTAAATTAGAAGAAATAGGCTACACGTATAGTTTTCGGAACTATTTTGAAATATTCATAGCCCCATGGCATGTGTTATGGTATTTTACGCACTTCGTTCTACACACTTGAATTTTACACATAAAATTGGACTTTATACATTAATAAGATATTCGCTGTCCTCAGCATGAATATATGTTTTTTTTTTTTTTTTTTTTTTTTTTTTGTTCAAATACACTCTGATGTCAAGACAGAGTTGTCTCCATGACTTTCGTTCTTAACTTTTTTCAGATTTTCCTTATTAGGAATCTGAGTGATGAAACTTGTGCAAATGATTACATCTGCGGCTGAAGATGACATGTTCGATCTGCAAAGTACCCAGTAAAGGTTCTGTTTGTGACAGGTTCATGAAGCCAAATGGGTCGCAGTAACATTGTAAATTAACTGTTATACCATAAACATTTAAAAAAAAGTTTTATTCATAAAGAACCATGACAGCAAAGAAGTATATATTTATTCTGAAATATTAATTTCTGTGTGCGATACATTGTAGTTCTTCATACTATAACCAATTTATCTATTTGTGTGGATTTATTTTTTAACCACCAAAACTGTTGATAGTTACTTCATATCAGAGCTTACAGTTTGTTTTGTGTTTGTTGTCACTGCTGGTTGATAAATTCAAAACCATTATCGGCTGATCGATTCTATGGTTTAATGTAAACGTGATAATAACGTTACATGAACACTGCATGTATGAACTGCTTGCAAAACGTTCTCTTAAATGAGTTGTACAAAGTAAGCTCTTTCACTGTCAAAATACCTTCATAATCATGGCAACATCTGACTATTGTATGTAGATATTGTTCCCATTCAAGAAATAATACTGTTCTCCGGCCATCTTTTAGCCGACAGTATTGTCACTAGTGTTTCCCTCATCTTCATACTACCAAGTCATACTACCATGTCGTACTACCAATCGCAGAATCAAGGTCTGTGAAAGCGAAAACGCAGACTTGGTAGTATGAAGACGATTACCCTGTAAGTTTGGATATCTGTCTGTGTGAGACCTTCAAATTCACATGGTGCTGTAATATGGCTTTCCTTTTAATAGTTTCAGGCTTTTGACTATCAGCCAATAGAAACATTAAAGTAAACTTTCTGCGTTTCGGATAAAGTACTGTTAATTTCTTGCTTGAAACACAGCGAGTAAATATATCAGCTGTCACATTCCATATTTTTTCAATATTGTGATCTTTAAAATTTAGCTTTTGAAACACCTGCTGTATCTGAAAAATTTGAAACAAACACACACTGTGCATCTGTATGCTGTTTATAATTCTCTTTTCAACACCACTACCATCCTTAGGAACTTCTAGAGCTATCAGTACACTAATATATCGATACGAATCGATATGCTACTTTGATACAGTTCGCGTTCTGCTTTGAATGCTGTATTGTCTTATCGATAAACAAAATGACTACTAACAAATGTGGATACTGTTCTGACTCAAGCTAAAACCTAATGTATTTGTAAAGCTAAAGAGATATATATATATAAATCCAGCAGAGTAATTCTAGAATAATATTCATCAATGGGTTATTCGATTGGCTTTTTTATTTTTGTTTAATATATTTGAATGATTATATGTATTTGTGTCTTTATTTTTTATGACTTAACCCTTTATTTGAGAATAAGTAATAAATAAAAAAAGTTTACATCCTTGGGCACTTGTGCTCACTTTCTATATCTCAATAAAATATCTAAAAAGAGATAATTAATAGATCCAATTGATAAATCGGTTGATAAAATAACCGATGCCCAGTTCATTAAATTCTTTTGCTAAAAACTCCCCATTATTACTTCTTCCTCTAGAGAAGTCTATTTTTGATGAGTTAATCATATATCTCCGCCATGCAGATATGCAGATTCGATGGTTGTTAGTCAGGAACTGAACTCAGGTTTTGGACGGATATTTGATGAAATAACGTTGAAAACCAGAAAGAACGAATCTCAATAACCTCGATCATCATAATGTTTTTATTTAATATATCTTTTATTTTTATAAAAAAGGGCGAAAGTGACAGGTTCTCCTAATAGGCGACACTGGTATAAGGAGAACCTAGGATTATCACCAAGAGAGGTAAGCAGACTGTACACGATGGAACCTTCGGGTTGATGGATAGTGTCACGAATTTCTCTTGGTTTGGATTAATTCATTCCTTTTGCTACAAAATATAAATTCCCAAAATAAAAATAACCTTGATATGAATTTTCTTACCTTGAAGTTTGCATTAATGTTTTGTCCCAACTTTGTCCATGACATTTATGCGTGTACCAGTTGTAAACGTTGTCTTGGGAACATATAACAATTTGCTCATCTTTGTCCATTTACAACGATTTAAAAAATCAGGACGTATATTAAGTGTTGAAGTGCAAAGACGAATTTTTATATTAAGCCCTATACAGTCATGTTTTTTTTTTCAGTCAGGAAATTATTGAATGTTATATTGAAAAGTACTTAGAACTAACTGAATGTGATACTGGCCATATCGGATACCTCCTATCATCTATAAATAACTTTAAATTTCTTAAAGTAATTATTCTGAATAGAGACAGGGCAGTATGTCGTTTTAAAAATGCAAAGAATTCTGATTTTAACAGATATTAAATGACTTCGGGGAACCTATCCAAAGATCAAAAGACTGTATATATATATATATATATATATATATATATATATATATATATATATATATGTATGTATACATACGCAAGTGCCTCCTTATACGTATATATGTGAGAATGGGACAAGCTTTTAAATTGGTAGCAACATCTATGTTTGTGATACCAGCGAATCCATTAAAGCCATGGCCATACTTGTATAAAATTATTCTTTGCCACCAAATTGGATTTCAAAACTGACACTTGTGAGCAGCATAGAACAATAATTATAGTGGCTATACTAATGCCTGTGACATTAGGGACTCCATTGATCAAAATTCCGCGTTTCATTAATTTTGTTTTGCGGTCATATTGAATTTATGATTTATGATTATCTTTGCTGGCATCTCTGCCTGGGAGTCCCATAGAGCAGCATCCAAGTATATAAATGATGCCAAAAATCCACATTCATGGTGAAGAGGATCTAGTGTACAGCATGTCTAGCATTTACCAGGTGAATTCAACCGCAACGTTTGATTTACAAATGGCCGATATCATTTCAAGACTTGTGATTAAATGAAATGTACAAGCATTTTGTCACTGATTTCCTCACCTTACATGCAAATAAAATAAACTCTATCAAAATGAATGTCAATAATTTCAAGAAAGCATTTTCTTGAAAGGAGACAATGTGTTAATCTTTGAAAGGTCCTGACCACGTGTAACTTGTGGAACTGTGCTCTGGGCGTTTACTACTTCAAAGACGCCTGTCACGCCAGCTTACCTCGTACTCCGTTTATTGAGGAGTGCATGACATTAAAGGTTTTTTTTTTAAAGATTTAATCCTGCAAAGAGTCTTCAAAGACGTTTCAAAGACGTTTCAGGCCACGTTTCTGGTTTTGTATTATTGAGGCAATGGTGGATTGTCGCTAGGGCAGCTTCTAATTCCTCATAATGCAGTCACAATAGCAACAGATTCAAAGAGCAATTATTGACACGTTGTTATGGAGAACTATAACCAATTGACTGTTCGCTTTACCCTGTTGTGTCATGCATAAGTTATAACAGCATTTGTATCAAGACAGTTTTAGCTCTTGGTCCTGACTTGTACGAGAGGGCATTGAAGCTACAGTCTTCAACAGGGAAAGGCCACCTATTAAGAGTTGGTGAGCTGTAGGCTTGATGTTTTTCTTCACTTCACTTTGTCGCAAAGTATAGAGAAGACAGCATATTCACCCAGGACCCGCAGGTGCGGTAGACACCGGGCCTGGGTGACACCAGGATACAAAATAATATATGATAGGAAGTGTGTGCTACCGCCCTGTCACGTAGTCTAAAACCGATATGGAACTCTGCAGATGTACAAACGTAGATTAAGGATTAGACAAGAAAGCATTAAAAATGAAGGCGGTTACCTCCACCAAAAAAGGCTTCAAAGAGCGTTCCACTTTACATGTTATACCAAGACCTTGGACAGACTCCACTTTGTCTCACCAGTTCTATGGAGCAGGAGGATAGTTCACTTGATCAAGCAGGCAGCGACAGGGGCAGAGAGATTAGTTGTATCTAAAGCAGAGAAATCAATTTCGGATCCAATGGAGAAAGTTAAACTAAGGACCTCCAATATGTGCAAGAATGAGAGTAGACGCATTGCAAATTGGTTAAGAGAAAAGAGAAGATCGACAACTATTGACAAGATTGCTTGTAGTTCAGCATTCATGTCCTAGTGTTTTGAAGTCTCTTAGGAGACAATAGGTAGAAACAGGTTTTCTGTTTTCTATAGGCTACTCTTCTCCTTCAATGGTATTCTTTTGTTCCAACTGAAAACAATGCCTTTGTTCAAGCAAATAAAGAGTACAACATTGAGCCTTCAAGCGAATCAGATTCAACTGATGAAGCCTTTGTGCATCAAACCGTCACTTTCAGAGAGCATGTCCCATATCGTTAACTAGCAAATGGTATAAGGAGTCAGGACCAACAATTCCTCATCTTATTGACAATATCGCTAACTCGCAAATGGTATAGGGAGTTAGGACCGAAAATTCCCCATCTTATTGACAATATCGCTAACTCCCAAATGGTATAGGGAGTTAGGACCGAAAATTCCCCATCTTATTGAAATATCGGTAATTCGCAAATGGTATAGGGAGTCAGGACCAACAATTCCTCATCTTTTCGACAATATCGCTAACTCGCAAATTGTATAGGGAGTTAGGACCGAAAATTCCTTATCTTATTGACAATATCGCTAACTCGCAAATGGTAAAGGAAGTTAGGACCGAAAATTCCTCATCTAATTGACAATATCGCTAACTCGCAAATGGTATAGGGAGTTAGGACCGAAAATTCCTCATCTTATTGACAATATCGCTAACTCGCAAATGGTATAGGGAGTTAGGACCGAAAATTCCCCATCTTATTGACAATATCGCTAACTCGCAAATGGTATAGGGAGTTAGGACCGAAAATTCCCCGTCTTATTGACAATATCGCTAACTCGCAAATGGTATAGGGAGTCAGGACCGAAAATTCCTCATCTTATTGACAATGGATAGGTGGAAACATAAGGCATACTTGTAACAAGTACGGACATTGCTTTGATTTATATCTTGGTATCACAAACATGGATCTTACTGCCATTTGTATTCTTCTGCTCAGAAGTCCAGATAAAGGGCAAAGTATAGGAAGAATGGCGGCCATATTGAAATTCAATATAGCGGCCTCATCCAATTAGTAGCAAGTATATTGCAATGGCTTAAATGGAATCCCTGGTATCGCAAACATGGGTGTTGATACTATTTATATTACTCTACAGTGCTCAGAAGTCCGAATGAAAGGAAGATTATAAGAAAAATGGCGGCTAAAGACGCGGCTGAAAAAAATGGCACCTGATATTTTTGGAATCAGCACCCCTAAACTGATAAAGTTAGCCGATAAAATCCATTTTGGCATAACACTCCAGCTGGATCAAATATCTGACACAGCATACTTTACTAGTAGCTCGACCAGAGTGATAGCTGAAAAATATGGAATTCTGAAACATGTTAAACAGGACGACGTTGACGATGATGGCTAATAAGGCTTGATTAAGTCTTATGGTGAATAAATGCCGTAACCCCATGAAAACTATTAATATGTCTCATTTTAAACCAGTTTGGTTAAAAAAGTTAAAAACAATGACTAAATACATATAGTTGAAATAAGTCAAGAATATACTTTGTTCTGTCAACATGTATCGTTTAACTGTAACAATTTATATACTGATCAGCATCTCGTATTATGTTTATCGTTTTGTAATTCTATGTAAAATATTTGTATATTGGTAATATTTTATTTTGTTAGTGTGTAAAGAAACATTTGGAATAATGTTAAGGACGTCAGGGATCGTATTAGCTTTGTGATTCCGGGAACATAAATTCTTTAGCCTACGCCACACTACCACATATATCTTCAGTAATGTATACTTATGACCTCTCTGTTATCACGAAAGTACAGGGGCCATAATCGCCTTCTCGCTTTCATGTTTTCCTAGGGTAAACAAAAGATACTTGGCCGCCTCATTCTACATGTCATCATGCATTTATGGTGGAGTAAGAGAGAAATCGGGAATCTTTTTAATACAATGCTATATACTTGTCTTGGAAGTACGATATCTGCTCGTTATGTCCCGGTTGTGTGTTGTGTGTACTAATTCCCTGTACACCAAGGGATAGCACCTGGCGCCTGTGGACAGCTGCACCCATGGAATATTTGTGTACCTGGGCCAGGGAATGTAAAAAACATTCCCTGCTCTAGCGCCTCCGTTTATCCAGGTGATCGTGCACACAATAAGACCCAAACAAATGTTTTTACTCCGGAGTCCTGATTCAAACGCAAATAATGATTATGGAGAGGAGAGAAAACACGGGTGATCGGTCCCTCCTGTGGCGGCTCTACTGCTGGAAAAGATTTACGAATCTCTGTGGTCGGTGAATGCGTCGGGTGTCTGTCCTTATGATAAGTGGTAATCATTAATGTCACTTCTCTGTAGCTATGACGTCAAAACAGTGATTAATTGTCTACTGACAATTTTGGAACCTTATCGGCAAATGCTGATATGATAAAGCGCTGCTTATTTTAAAACAGAATTTTCAGTTTTGTACTAATCTTATTATCAAGATTTAATATGGTGTTTGAGATGGTATCGATGGCGTATAATTACTTCGTTGCATTTTTTAATCCGTGATCAGAATTGATGCATCTTAATTTCCGAATGAAGAATTTTATTCCTTACAATAAACACATGTTCATCATAATAATACGTGGCAAAATAGAACTTGCATTTGAACCCAAGCGGCATTTATCTAGTAATTTAAACGAACTATACCAGCGCCACACCAGAACGAGATTAATTAACCCAGGTGTATCACGTTTTGGTAAACTATGAGGCGGTAATTACCCAGTTACTAAAAACCACCATCCCCGGGCACTAAATTTTGGGGTCATGTTAGACGAGCCCCCATACATTACGTACACATTTTGCTCAGGGGAAAATATCTGGCCGATCCGGGATTCGAATCCATGTTGGTGTAACACATGTCCGCCGTTCCAACCGCTTCGCCTGATAAGAAAACTGCACTAGCGAGACAGTTCGGTCCGCTTTATGTGCATCCCGTAACAATCAATTTATATATATATATATATATATATATATATATATATATATATATATATATATATATATATATATATATATCCCGATCTGATATTGTAGCGCCTGTGAACATTTGGCTTCGAAGTCAATGTCTTTGAAATAACACATGCTCACTACGAAAGATTGTGATTGAAATAAAAGGCCACTGACCACGCAGTTGTATCGACGTCCTGCGTTTTATGGGTTGGACACTATAGCTATTTGAGTGACCCTGGCACAAAGGGGTGGGTATTAACATTGTAAACAAGGGACCAATGGGTCGCAGTGCTCAGCTGAATTTTATAAAATTTCAGCAAATGCAAAATATACTTATAATAAAACTAACAGCCTGACATGACTGCCGTGGAAAAACCAGTATAGGTGTTTGAGATACTGTATTGCATATATATGAACTGTTAACAGATGGACAGACAGTTGGATAGAAAGGACTGATCCTTTTATTTCACATTCAGGGAAATAATGATTTAAAGTCTTTATTAAACCCTATTTTTTTAGCACATACATTTTTTGCATTTATAATTTTTATCATATTATTTTTTTTTTAATTTATAAATTTTCAATAAAACAATTATGAAAATATAAGTTAATTCAGAATTGTAAGCTGTATCATTATTTATCTTTACTTTGATCCACATCATGTCAAATTATGCATACACAATATTTTTATTTAATATAGTTATATGCTTGAAAAAGGCCCCCCTAGCTTCAACAGATATTATGTTAAGTAAGTAATATCTTTTAACAAATCTTTGATTTTTAACAAGGTATATTTTGTTGGGGCCCATAACTTCAACAAACTTCAACAGTATTTTTCAATACTGACCTTACTTCTGGCATGTACATGTGGTATATGGAGGAATAGTTATGCCAAATACAAAAATGTATATCAAAACAACACCAAAGGCTTTCATGGTGGGCAGTCTTGAAGTGTAACACGGCTTGTTGTAAACAATACTTGGCTTGGTCTTCTAAAACTTGAATATAAGCTACAATTTTTAAAAATCACTTTCAAATTTCAGTTTATATGAGCTTAAAAAATTATCTGTCCATCATGTGAAAATAAAATCGAATATACTTATACGAAAGAAATGTGCCATAGTCAAAATTGGGCAAAATGTATGGTAAAGATGTAACATTTATGCTAATAACTTTAAAAAACTTACAATATGTTGATCTAATTTCTAATATACAATTAAAACTTTGTCTTAATTGGATAAAATGAGTCCTACCGTGAAGTGATTGTACACCGAGTGTGCTGTAATATTTATACACGGCAGATACCGAGCTGGTGATAGAATAAGTGTGGCAGAATCACGTGTCCAGAAGTCCTGCATGAGCTTGAGAGAGAATGGGAGATGTCTGATAAACATTTGCACTGTTACTGTACGGGTCTACATGATGACGAAAATGAGTGTGTGGTACTGACTAACTTACTAAGGTAAGGATAATTACCACTGTGTGTTAGGGAAAGAGGTAGGGAAATCCATGAGAGTGTTAACCTAAGTGGATAGGGTAAAACCAAACTAGTAAAAAAATCTCGAAATTATACCGCACCAAGGCAGGATGCGCTCAGAGCAGGATATAAAATTGATGGAAGAGGACAGGGAAAAATGAAATCAATCAGAAAGGGGTGTAAGAGAGGATGATACATCTGCAATACAAGAAGGAAGCACCAAAGGGATTTAGTGTAGGATCCAGGAGAGAAAAATATATAGCGCCAAACAGATGCAGATATCCATGCAAGACAGCAGAATGCAACGCTGCAAAGAACAAATGAAGGATATGTCATTGTGAAAGAGAGTGCCGAACTACAGAACATACCTCAACCAATGATATTGAAGATGAATATAAGATGAAAAGCAGTTCAATGCTAGAGTGAGTAGTTGTGAAACCACAGACTATTATGAGGATGTCATGGTGAAAAAGATGAGAAAGTTCACTTTCAATTGAACACAGTTTCACCATATTGCTATAGAAACACTTCAAACCTCTTACAACAAGCATGTGTTGAACTTGTTCTCATTAAGAGGATCCACAAAACAACGGTGGCACAAAAAACGGTTTAAACCGTACATGCTTAGACACCAGCAATGAACATAAAGCTTGTCAGACGGTCAATCTGCCCAATGGAGACAGCTGAAGAGGTGACGAGTGAGCTGAATGGAGCAAAGAACTTCAGAGGCCTTGACGCTGAAACAAGGTAATGTCAGCGTCCATTGGACGAGTAATCGTCATACTTGACTACTTTTAACACTGTACTAGGAACATATAGATCTCTAAGACTTCCCTCCAGAAGGCTACCTGAAATCTATCTATGAATAAGGGACACTATGATAGAAGACAGCAGGTACAACTTCGACCATAGAAGATAAAAATGTTGCCTAACAACTGAAGAGCATGACGAAATCCTGAATAAGGTTCTCCATTGAGCTACAAAATGGAACGTCAAGCTCAACCTAGAGAAATGTCTGCTGCGCCTGATAAACATCAGATATGCTGGCCAAACTACAGTTTAAACCAAAACAGAACTATGACACAAAACTTCGACGCAAAAGATTTGACCTTCGTTTGTGACACTAAGTGTCCTGAACAATTTTAGCCGTAATCAGACTTGTGGAAAAAAATCAATGGTATATATTATAAATTGTACATTGCTACCGTTAAGTACCGCCTAACCTATATGTGCTTATTATTAACTACAGTAATAAAGAGTTCTAATTGTCATGGCGGGCTAGTCCTAAAAGTATTCATCATTCCTCATGACAGCCATACCGTTACGTACACTCCTCACGCAGCGGTTATACATTGCAGTCGTCCTGGATCTCGTGTAACCGCTTCTTTGTATAGCAAGATTTTCTGAATTCGACCACCAGGGTAGGCACCGAAAAAGAATTGAAATCAGAATAATGAGAGCGTGGAATCGCATTGTGCATGCAGAAAATTATAAACATGCGAAACCCGCTCTCGTTTGTCTGATAGCAAATTTAAGACACAGGGCCAAGCGGGTGTCCTGCATGGAGGTATTTAAACGAACTATTGTGCCTTGCCGTCGTGGCTAAACATGAAAACGGGACTACCGATTCAACTGTCGTGATTTTCTGGGGACTTTTCTGATAAGTTATGGCCGCTTCTTCGTTTCGGTGTACCTCTCACCTGTCTGGAACTAATAAACTGTGCCATATAAGTGCAAACCCGTGTTGGACCTTGTCTCCCACGCACAAGTAAACCTCTTCAAGATCTACATTTCTTGGAGGAAATAGAGACGGATGAGGAAAGCATACGGTTTAATCAAATTAACTTTATATATATATATATATATATATATATATATATATATATATATATATATATATATATATATATTTGTCACTGGTGTTAATGGAATTCCTAGATGCAGCGCTGTCCTCTACCACATTATGTGGCAATTGAAAATGAATAAAATTTTAAAATATTAGACTTGTATTGAATTATGTACCTAGTAATCCATCAGACGTTGCTCAAACCTGATCCCAAACACAGGGAAACAAACCATTTTCCTTAGGCTTTATTATAATTTTAGAGGACTATAATATTATTTGTCTCAGCTTGTAACTCATTGAAGAACTCTCTTTTCCTAAAGATGATCTGAAGTTTTATATTCACACCTCAAGAATATAATTTATTAAAATAATGCAAATTCTGTAGATTATGAAACCTAATCTATGCCCCTTGACATCAATGGATTGAATATACATTATATTGCAGAAAGTAAATTGTGCTACCGATATGGCACTATGCTAGCTTGTCTGGTATATATGTTATCTGATATCCTAACCAGTGCTACCACCATTAGTCAACAAACCGTTTTAGTAAGTTATACAAATATTAAAATCAAATTCCACAAGCCTACATGTGTAATACAATTCAATGCTTTCAAATAAATTTTGGTTCCGGTAAATGTTTTGCGTAGCCCCATGCCCGTTGCATTGGTGGAACATGTTGCCTAAAGTGTCGTCAAATGTAATCACAACCCCCTTCCCCCCCCCCGAGAATATTATTCATATATTGGAAATGAATTATGTTAATAATTAGAATTATACACTTTAGTTCCATTTTCCGAGTTTACTATAAAATATAAAGGGTGTATGTATATATATAGCTCGGAGAATATGGGGTACAGTGACCTTATTTTTTATTTCAAAGGACATTTTCATGGACCTCCCTGGATGTCACGTTAGAAGATTTTAGGCCAAATGGATATATTTCAGGCCCCATCTGACTCAATAAGTGCTTAAAAATCAATTTTTGTTCCCTTATTCGCAAAATATAAGGTCACTATGGCCTTATTTCAGGTTTCAAGGGAGATTTGCCTAGGTGGTCTTCCCTGGATGTAAAGTTAGAAATTTCTAGGTCTAACGGTTATGGTTTGAGCCCTATTAACAGCCAGACCATTTCATTTGAAGGTCTCAAAATTAAAGAAAAAAGTGTAAAAATATTTAAAAAAAAATAGGTGGTGCCACCAGTCTGCAGGAACTGATGAAACACTCAATGATCAATATGCATGGAAAGTATCATGGCGATCAATAAATGAGTTATTCAGATACTGGAGCTTGTGTCAAATTTTTAATAATTCTGGGGGTACTTAAGAGCCCCATAGCTCGGAGAATAATGATAACAGAGACCGGTTTTCAGGTTTATATGGAAATTTTTCATGGACCTCCCTGGGAGTCAAATGAGAAGATTCTAGGTCCAACAGTGACGATTTGTGCCCTGTTAACATTGACCGCTTCATTTTAAGGCCTAAAAAATAGATAAAAGAAAAAAGCTTAAAACTTCGAAAAAATACAGGTGGCGCCACCAGTCTGCAGGAACTGATAAAACATTCCATGATCATTATGCATGCAAAGAATCATGGCGATCAATGCAACAGTTATTCAGATACTGAAGCTTTTGTTTAATTACAGTCAGCTGAGCTAAAAAGGGTGCCCCAGTGACCCTCCAAACCTTGAAGATAGTTTGCACCCCTAGCGGATTACAACTACCCAGACAAGCTTTACGATTTGAAAGAGTTCACACAACGAGGTCTAACAGTATATTAAATCATATCAATTAGTCTTTTCTTTTAACATTTAACGTGACCGATTTTCTTTCTTTGGGCGTGTGGCAAAAATAAAAGTCCATATGCTCATAAAGTTGTTCACACAAATTAAATAGCAACTAACGCAACCATATTCTATTATTTAGTACCAAGTAAGTAACTTTCCTTGTTACCCTTTCTACAGAATAACGCATTATACGGAAGCTTATTATTTCGTCCGCATGTAATATGGAAATTCACCCCCCCCCCCCCTCCCAGTATAACCAAATAAAAAAATCAGTGACGGTAAAGACCATTGCCGTTTGACCAGAGGACGTAATTATATATAACCAAGGGATGGATGACTACTTTATCAATTATTTATAAACTAGATATTTCTTGGCACCGCAGGTGCCATGGTATTCCCAGACAATTATCCTCACCCCCCCCCCCCTTCCCCTTTAAGAATAGGCCACCCATCTTCAGCAGCATATACTGCCAGTTGGCAATCGACTATGGTTTCTTCCATCTATCAATTTGAGAAACAATATTTTTAACCAAATATGGTTAATCACTCATGGAGAAAAGAGGATTAATTAATACTATATAAATGGTAAGGTAGGTGGCGCCATCTGTCCGATTGATGAGGAAACTCTCCAAGATTGATGTACATGCCGAATTGAAGACCCACACATTGAACGACTCCACAGATATGAGCAATTTTCACCTAAAACAAATGTAAATCCAAAAACGGATTTTTAATGCTAACAGTATTGTTTAGTGGAAATGATGGGGGTATTAAACGGCACAAAAACAAGAAAAGGAAAATAGGTGGCGCCACCAGTTTCCGGTACATGACAACACAATCCAAGATCTTCGGTCAAGTTGATTTTTTTATCAATCCATGCAAGATTTCTTGAGATACTTAAGAAATTGTGTGATCCCCCCCCCCCCCGTCATCTCACCCATATCTATGCACATGTCAAGTTAGGCATAGATCCGTGAAATATTTTTTGAGTTATCGCGTCCAAAAAGAATCTCTGCGGCGGCGGCGCGACCGTGCTTAAACCATAGTATGCAGACTTTGTCTGGGGATACAATTATTTATGATATATTTAACATATATTAATATGACTTGATAGGCATGTCATTTCATTTTGAAATCGTGTTAATAGGAAACGTGACACTAGAAAAACCGTGTATCAGTGCTTTGTCGAGCGCCCTCTGTCTTCAATGTAATGTGTTTTGGTGATAGCATGCAATGTTACGATTAATGGTTCACAAAAAAACTCAAATATATATGTAACGGGAAAAGAGAAGCAAACAACAGGAAACTACTCCCACGTCACATGTACCTTATAAAATTACAAGGACAGATGAACCGATAATAGCTACCGGGATTTAATTAGCAAACTCATTCGAGTATCAGAAAGGCAAACGTTGACCGGAACACGGTAATAAATTGACACCAAGACCGGTATTTTCTTACCATATCAGGTTGCCAATTATGAAATCCTAATTAATGCCCTCGGTTGACCAGGGGATGAGATTTCAGGTAGGTTGCTATGTAGAAATTGTATTGGCTTCCAGATAAATTAACAGGTTACTTACCTCTCGCTTCTTGTACATGTGGCCGGGTAATTTGATCTTTGTGCGGATGGCAGAGTGAAGGGAAGCTCAAAATCAGTGCCGATTGAAAGTAAATTGAAAGCTTCCACTAGCTCATCAGTTCTTGAACTGTCACTGCTAGTTCAAGTATATAGGCTGACCAGTTACCAGGGGCGGAGCCAGGATTAAGGATATAGAGGGGTCCAAATGACGTAAAACACTATATAAAGGTGCCCAGGTCCGGAAAAGGGGGTCCAGACGGCAAAACTTGTCAGAATCCCTTGAAAAAAAGTTGCGGTGGCTGAAAAAGGGATCCTGAGCCCCTGGACCCCTCCTCTGGATCCGCTTCTGGTTACTGAACGGTTATCGCTAGTTAAGTGAACGGCTGACCAGTTACTTAATGGTCACTGCTTGCCCCAGTGGGCGGCTTACAAGGTACTAAACGGTCACTGCTTTTCTAAGTGGGCGGACGATTAGTTACTGAGCGGTCACTGCTTGTCCAAGTGGGCGGTTGACCGGTTACTGAACGGTCACTGATAGTTCCGGTGGGAGGGTGACCAGCTAATTATCTTTTACTAGTAAGTGGCTCACCATTGCTGAACGGTCACTGCTTGTTCAAATTGACGGCTGACCACGTACGGAACGGTCATCGCTTGTTCCAGTGGGAAGGTTATCAGTTACAGAACGGCAGGATCTGTTACGATTGCCGATTAATTGTAACCTACAACGCTGGAAAAAGTTTGGAACATGTTCGAAATTCTACGACAAGGGTCTACGACAGTGTTTTTCCGTCGAAAAACGCCTTAATATCGTACGACACACCCATGACTCTCCAAGGAATTTCCCATATTTTCTGTCATAGACCTGTCGTATATGTGTTGTGCGATGTATGTGACGTAGGCTTTATTGGGGTCTTACGTGAAATCCGTTTGACTTTTTATGGATTTCTAAAAATATCTTAATATATTTCCATTAAAACCATGGTTACAATTTATGGATATTAGAAAAGAGGTTGTTCAAAGCTTACAACATAAATACAGTTCCGGGGGGTGGGGGGTGGATGCATAAATGTTTTTTAGGATCCGAAATCTCCAGGGACTATGAAACATGAAAATATATTAACCTTTCCATCTTTGAACTGATTGGGATTCCGTGAACAAGCTAGATCTGCAGTCAGAGCCTAAACACCACTTTGCCACGATCTTGCATCTAAAGATGTAAACCTGCCATTAATCTGGGACCATCATCAGTTTCTGATCAACTTAATCACAAGCATTTAATGCTGTGGACGTCTATTTGCCAGAGCCTGAGCCTGTCTTTCCATATTGGCAGCTTTTAGTTGCATTTCGAGTGCAAGAGCCTTCAATGACATATATGTCTTTGTTTTCATACCCAGACTTCCATCAACTGACAACTAAATACATCATTTTTTATGTCCTTTTAGCTTCAATTTATACAAATTGTCTTTCATAAACTTTCACTTTTCTATATACAGTCATATAATTCCTTCAGATTGTTTTCACAATATAGATGGTTTATATTTATACAATCACCATCACTCCGGCAATGATGATGCCGTACCTAAGTTGTAAATTGGGAAAAAAACACATTCTCAGGCAAAATTCGTATACTTTATATATGCCTCACGTCTACTTCTTTGTTTGATTTCTCGAATAGCATAATTTTCTTTTATAGAGGAGGGAGTTTCCTGGAAAATCCTAGCACAAGTGATCTTTGTGTATTGAAAAACTGTCCCTGCGAAAACACAGGATAACAAGAGACCCATGGGTCATGACGCTCAGCTGACAAGCATGACCTGTATTTAAAGCCTGATGGTATACCATATATGGTATCTGACCATACTTGGAAGATGGAAGGTTTAGGATGAAAAGTCTGACTTGAAATGCATCCACAACTTTTTTCAAGAAGCTGGTCCTGTGACATTGACCTTTGACCCTAAGACCTAAATATCAAAAGGTTTGTTCCTCTATTGACATGTAAGGTTTGGGATGATTATTTTGGCTATAAGAATTAATTCTGGGAGATGCAAACAAACCCCGTAACTCAGAGAATATAAGTCACAGTGACCTAATTTCAAATCTGCAAGGAGATCTTTTTAGAACCTCAAGACTGCATAGGGTTCATGTATCTAGCCCTTGCAGTTACAATTTGTGCCCTGCTAACGGCCGGACGGCTGGCCGGACGGACAGACGGAAGGACGACGGACAAAGACCCATCGCTATAGCACATATCGCTATATCTGGTGATTTATATAAAAATATTCAGATATCTAGGAAACTAAGTTTATTGCTATGATTCCATAAAATAAACTGCAAAATGTTCCCATCATCTTATAAATCAGTAGCTAAACCTTAATACTATACTCTCACAGTTTTTAATGCCTGGCTGAAGCATTCCGGCAACAGTGTTTTTGTTATGCAGTAACGAGGTATTTATCACTCAGCCTTATCACTTAACAGGCTGATACAAAAGAGAGTCATATGTCACCAGCATCACTCACAATTACAGCCACACAGTGAGATGTACCATAACCAATGGTTATATGTACAAGAAAAATAGAGATGGTCTACAAAATAAGTTATTGTGAACATCCCTGATCTATGACCTTGGCCTTTTGCCCACATATCAACTGGATTCTTTCTAAATGATGGGTAACTACTAACCACTTACATCTGGCCGGGTGTAATTACTTGGCAACCAATGAATGAATAACTTAGACCTGAAACCTTAAACTCCTGACCAGCTGACCTCAAAATCAATTAGTTATTTCTTCATGCAAAAAGACCCATGAATATGAAGTTTGAATCACATTCAGTTATGCATAGATGTGGCATATGTGAAAGACTGAAGGTTTGGGTTGAACATTTTCACTTGAAATATGTTCACAAGCATTTAGAACAATATTGTGACCTTGACCTTTGACCTTTTGAACTCAACATCAATAGGCTTCTTCCCCTATTGGTAGGTAAGCCATATATGACAGATGAAAAGTATAGATGGAAAAGTTTGCCCGAAAACGACTCCACGCAAGAAGAGGGTGCTGTGAACTTGACCTTTGACCTCAAAATCAACAGGTCTTTTCCCCTGTTGGCAGAGAAGCGATATCAGTGCTGAAAGGGTTGGAATGAAAGGTCTAGCTTGAAATGTGTCCACAACCTTTTCAAAGAAGTGGATCCTGTGACCCTGACCTTTGACCTTGTGACCTCAACATCTATAAGATTCTTCTCCCACTTAGTAGGTGAGCTATATGTGAAAGATTAAAGAATTGGGATGAAAGGTTTGGCTTAAAATGCATCCACGGGCATTTCAAAGAAGTTGGTTCTGTGACCTTGACCTTTGACCTTGTGACCTCAAAATATTTATGGATCTTCCCCTGTTGGTAGGTGAGCTGTATGTGAAAGATGGAAGGTTTGGGATGAAAATTTTGGCTAAAAGAATTATTTCTGGGGGGTGCAAACACACCCCATAACTTCGAGAATATAGGTCGCAGTGACCTAATTTCAGGTTTGCAAGGAGATCTTTTTAGAACCTCTAAGACTGCATAGGGTTCATGGCCCTAGCCCCTACGGTTACGATTTGTGCCCTGCTAACGGACTTTCAGAGACTGTGTCTTTATTTGATTTGACAAATCAAGCTACACTGGTTCATTCACCCCCAACTATGCACACGCTCGTTATGTGCTATGCGCATGCGCGGTTAATAGGTATGTTGGTACAATTAAGGGTAAAATACACGGAAGAGACACAAAAAGTGATTGATATTTTTAAAATAAAAAAAAATAGATGCAGACATAGCTGACAACAACTGACAAACAGGCAGACATACTGACAAAGTGACACAAGCTTTAGACCAGATGACTTAACCAGGTTATCGATAAGACTCAGAGGAAGAAAATAAAATTTAATATTTGGGAAGGTCGTGTGCAGCGCCCCCTAGTGGCAATATCCGAAAAATGAAGAATCTTTTTCGAGATATTAGTGTAAAACATAATATGTCCCAGTTTCAAAAGGATTCCTTCAAAACTGTGGCCTGAAGAATGGTATATGTAAGACACAAGAACCAGCAAGCAGGCGAATTTGAGGACAACTGTCAAACAGACAGACATACTAACAAAGTGACACAAGAATGAGACCACAGGACTTACCCAGTTTGGGAAAGACCAAGAGAAAGAAAATAAGTCATATTTTCTGTAATTGAGAATTATAGTTATGGAGAAATGGCCAAAAAAAGTTATATGTTTGGGAGAATCATGTGCATCGCCCCCTAGCGGCCATATTTGGAAATGAAAAATTCTTTTCCAGATATCTGTGTAAGACATAACATGTACTAGTTTCAAAAGAATTCCTTCAAAACTGTGGCCTGTAGAATGCTATATAGGCGAAAACCAGCAGGCAGGCGAATTTGAGGACAACTGACAACAGACAGACATACTAACAAAGTAGCACAAGAATGAAACCACATGACTTAATCAGAATATGGGGAAGACCAAGAAAAATAAAATAAGCCATAGTTTCTGTAATTGAGAATTATAGTTATAGAGATATGGCCAAAAAATGATATGTTTGGGAGGGTCATGTGCAGCGCCCCCAAGCGGCCATATTCGGAAAATGAAAAATTTGTTTCGAGATATTTGTGTAAGACATAACATGTACTAGTTTCAAAAGAATTCCTTCAAAACTGTGGCCTGTAGAATGCTATATAGGCGAAAACCAGCAAGCAGGCGAATTTGAGAACAACTGACAAACAGACAGACAACTGACAAAGTGACACAACATTTAGACCAGATGACCTTCCCAGGTTATGAAGAAGACCCAGAGGAAGAAACCAAGCTATCATTTCTTTAACTGAGGTTTATAGTTTTTGAGATTTGTCCAAAAAAAAGGCATGTTTGGGAGGTTCAAGTGCAGCATGTCAGTTATGTCAGACATAAGATATATCAGTTTTAAAATGATTCCTGCATCATTGGGGAAACTAGTCTATGACTAAGTGATATCACGAAATATCTCGTTTAACGAGATATTGTATGAGATATTGCGAGATTTTTAATATAATCAAATAACCACTAATTGAATACTACCTGATGCAAAAACGAGACCTCTCTAGCTTTAAAACTGACAAAGATAGAAAAATAAGACCATTTATTTTCGAATATCAAGACCTCTCCCCGAAAATATGTAACCATGGTTACGACCAATTTGAGTCGGCTACACACGAGAAGAAAGGCCTTAGAATGACGATTAAAATGAGCTACAGTTGAAGTAGATACGACTAATGGTGACAAAGATATGAAGAAATAACCGTTTTGCAAACTTTTGATGACCTTGACCTTTGACCTATATTGACCAAAACAATAGGCTCCTGTCATTTTACATTTTCCATCAACTGTGTAAGTTTGAAAGCGATTGCTGCAAAATTGCGACCTGTACAGAGAGAACAGACAAACAGACAGACAGACAAAACATAAAATATATCAGTTTGAAAATGATTGTTGATAAATTGAGGCATGTAAGGCATCATAAAGTTAAATATCACAAAAAAGCTCCTTCAGCGCCCCCTGTTTGTCATTTTGCAAAACATGAAAAATAATCTTGTTACACTCACTGAACTCTACATGATGCAAAAATCTAAACCCCTCTAGCTTTAAAATGACAAAGTTACAAAAGACAAGGTAAATATGTGAAGAATTTTACATAAAATAGGTCACCAAGGTAACCGCAAAATTAGGTCACGTGTATCCAGGAATAAGCGTATTGATTATAATTTCAGTTTCTGTAATAAACATCTTGACATCTTTTATAGTTTTGAAGCTATTAGTCAAAAATTCATACTTAGATCTATTTCAGCTGCAGCGCCCTCTGGTGGCTTTATTCGAAAATGAAAAATTTGTTTTTGAGATATTTCTATTTAACATATTACGTATTACTTTCAAAGTGATTACTTCAAAACTGGGGCCTCTAGGGCATCATCTATGAAATTTCGCAAAAATGTCGTACTGTGCCCCCTGGTGGCCATTTTTATACATCTGCAAAAAATCGGGCAATTCTAAATAAATTCTACATATTCCAAAATACTAGACCTCCCAAGCTTAAAATATGACAAAGTTAAAAAATATTTTAAAAAATTTGAAATATCAAGATTTTCGCCCAAAATTGTGTTACCATGGTAACAACAGAATGTCAAGGTTTTGAAACAAGAAGAAAACACATTTAATGAAAAATTAAATGAGCTATATTTTATGTGGTTACGAGCATTTCCTGACAAAGTTATGAAGAAATAACCTATTATGAGGGGTGTCAATGACCCCGACCTTGACCTTTGAATGATTATTACCCAAAACAATAGGCTTCTATTCTGATTGATTATAATCTTACTGTATGAATATTAAAGCGATTTGTTCAAAAGTGTGGCCTGTAGGATGCGCACAAACAGACAGACAAACACCCAAACAGACATACAAACTGATCAACATACTTGCCGAAATCGGAGATTTCCGGCAAGCAAAAAAGTTACCCTTACTGCAAATCGTTATCATCTTTTTATTGTGGCAATAAAACTATTTAGAAACATATTGACAGAAAATTACAAAGGTTACCATAACCCACGCCTGCCGCCCTACAACCTGGTGCGCTTTAGTTCTGGTCATGAGAACGCAATATATATCAATGACATATGGCCAGGTCTAATGTGGTGAGTTAATGACCACGGCGGCAACACTTGATAGGCGAGCCATTCAGGCACCGACGGTACAGAGGCAATCAGAGCCCGGTCAACCGGCGAGACCCTCATTACCATCAAACCAGAGGTCACGTGATCTCCGGGCTGTCGGGCGTCTCTTATGGCGGGATCAGGATTTACCAGCTTAGCGTGATGTGCCCCGTGCAGCAAATTAAAAAAATCTGGCCCACTCCGGCCCCAGACTTCTAGTCATACAACTATAGATGTAAAGCACAAGTCAAACAAACCTGAGAGTTTCCAGATATCGGCACCAAATTGAAAAAAAAAAGAACCCTTGGTGGATTGCTATACAAAAGTTCTTGCATAATATGGAAGGATTAATACAGGTAATAGAACAAAAGATATAGATTATGAGCAAAATCTCCCCTTAGAACTCATTCAAATGAGTAGATTTCGAAATACATGTAAGAATATAGCCCTATGATCCTCTATCTTTCGACTCTCTGGACTACACACCAGGTTTTGTAGAAACATCCAGCATTACCACAGGACCTTCTAATGTACACGCCAGGCCCTGTAAAAAGCTCCAGCATTACCACAGGACCCTGTAATGTACACGCCAGGCCTTGTTCAAAGTTCCAGCATAACCACAGGATCCTCTAGTGTACACGCCATGCTCTGTACAAAACCCAAGCATTACCACAGCAGCCTCAAATGTGAGGCACAGGCTTTGTACAAAAGGCCAGCATTACCACAGGACCCTCTAATGTACACGTCAAACCCTGTACACAGATCCAACATTCCCACAGGACCCTCTAATGTAAACGCCAGACCCTGTACACAGATCCAGTATTACCACAGGACCCTCTAATGTACACACCAGGCCCTGTGCAAAACCCAAGCATTACCACAGCACCCACCAATGTACAGCTCAGGTTTTGCACAAAGATCCAGCATTACCACAGGACCCTCTAATGTACACGTCAGGCCCTGTACAAAGCTCCAACATTACTACAGGACCCTCTAATATACACGCAAGGCCAAATTAAAAGATCCCAAATTAAAAGCACCCTCCAATGTACATCTCAGGCTTTGTACAAAGCTCCATAATTACCACAGGACCCTCTAATGTACACGCCAGGCCAAATACAAAGATCAAGCATTACCACAGGACCCTATAATGTACACGCCAGGCCCTGTACAAAACCCAAGCATTACAATATCACCCTCCAAAGTACAGCTCAGACTTTGTACAAAGCTCCATCATTACCACAGGACCCTCTAATGTACACGCCAGGCCAATTACAAAGATCCAGCATTACCACTGGACCCTATAATGTACGCAGCCGGTACTGTACAAAGCCCCAACATTACAACAGGACCCTCTAATGTACACGCCAGGCCCTTTACAAAACCCAAGCATTACAAAATTACCCTCCAAAGTACAGCTCAGGCTTTGTACAAAGCTTCATCATTACCACAGGACCCTCTAAAGTACACGCCAGGCCAATTACAAAGATCCAGCATTACCACTGGACCCTCTAATGTACACGCCAGGCCCTGTACAAAACCCAAGCATTACAACATCACCCTCCAATGTACAGCTCAGGCTTTGTACAAAGCTTCATTATTACCACAGGTCCCTCTAATGTACACGCCAGCCCAAATACAAAGATCCAGCATTACCACAGGACCCTCTAATGTACACACCAGGCCCTGTACAAAACCATAGCATTACAACATCACCCTCCAATGTACAGGTCAGGCTTTGTACAAAGCTCCATCATAACCACAGGTCCCTCTAATGTACACGCCAGGCCAAATACAAAGATCCAGCATTACCACAGGACCCTCTTATGTACACGCCAGGACCTGCACAAAACCATAGCATTACAACATCACCCTCCAATGTACAGCTCAGGCTTTGTACAGAGCTCCATAATTACCAAAGGTCCCTCTAATGTACACACCAGGCCAAATACAAAGATCCAGCATTACCACAGGACCCTCTTATGTACACGCCAGGCCCTGTACATAGCTCCAACATTACTACAGGACCGTCCAGTGGACAGCTCAGGCTTTGTACAAAGCTCCAACATTACCACAGGACCCTTTCATGTACAAATCAGCCCTGTACAAACCTTCAGCTTTACAGGATCTGCTAATGTACACCTAAGGCCATGTTGAAACCCACATGCATGTCTATATTTGCCATACATATTACTATAAATGTTTATTTGTAGCTTTAAAATGATAAAATCAAAGACATGAACGTATGTACATAAGAATGTGCAAGTGTTGAAAAAGGGTGAACATTTCTCTGGAATGTGTTCAGGTGATATACTATGTATATAAATAACTACAGAATGAACGAGGGGCTATTCCGAAGTCCTGATGGGAGAGAAAAAAATATACCGCGCCATGATTCGTGTATTTATATTAAAGTGTCCTGACTAACTGGAATGCTTTTAGCCTCGTGACCGACCAGTGTACTAAAATGCGGGTTAGCCTTATGGCTGACTAGTCTACTGGAATGCAGGTCAGCCTCATGGCTGACTAGTGTACTGAAATGCGGGTCAGTCTTGTGGCTGACTAGTGTACTTGAACGCAGGTTAGCCTTGAGGAGTACTAGTATACTTAAATGCGGGTTAGCCTCGTGGCTCACTACTGTAGTGGAATACGGGTTAGCCTCCCATTATTGAATAACAGTTCATTTTTCTTAGTGAGATTAATAAAATACTAGCATTCAGATTTTAAATTTCAGATTTGAGGCAGAAAACAAGATAAGAAAACCCATAGTAATCTGCCTTTGTTTAAGACAAGGTAGTGATTAAGACAATCAAGTGAGAAAGTCAGTGATACTGACAACCAGATCACAATGTGAGACTTAATGTTAGGCAAGTGAACAAATATTACATAAAAAATATAATATGATGGACATATATGCTTACGGTATGGTAGTTTTAATACAAGGTCGACATGCACACTCACACATACACAAACCAGTCCCAGTCCGAAACCCATACCCATGCAGTCTCTATCTCTGAGCGTACACCATCACATATCCGGTACAAACCAGTCCCTGTCAGAGAGTACAAACTAGTCCCTGTCACCGGGCATGAACCAGTCCCTGTCACCATGTACAAACATTTCTCTCTCAGCGAGTACAATTAGTCCCTGTCATCGAATATAAACCCGTCCCTGTCACGAAAAACAAACCAGTTCCTGTTACTAAGTACAAACCAGGATCTGAGTATTAACCAATCCCTGTCAGCGAGTACAAACCAATCCCTGTCAGCGAGTATAAACCAGTCCCTGTCACCAAGTACAAACCAACCGTGAGTATGAACCAGTCCCTGTCACCAAGTACAAACTAGTCCCTGAGTATGAACCAGTTCCTGTCAGCGAGTACAATCCAGTCCCTGTCATCAAGTTCGAACCAGCCCCTGTCATCATCTACAAACCAGTCCCTTAGTAAGAACCAGTTCCTGTCAGCGAGTACAGACCAGTCCCTGTCACTAAGTACAAATCAGTCTCTGTCACCAAGGACAAACCAGTCCCTGTCACCAAGTACAGACCAGTCCCTGTCACTAAGTACAAATCAGTCTCAGTCGCCGTGTACAAACTAGTCCCTGTCACCAAGTACAGACCAGTCCCTGTCACTTAGTACAAATCAGTCTCTGTCACCAAGTACAAACCAGTCCCTGTCACCAAGTACAAACCAGTCCCTGACACTAAGTACACATTATTCACTGTCGCCGAGTACAAACCTGGGTGTAATAATTGTCATATTCTTATATCAGTTATCAGAGAGATGGTTCAAACAGGGAAATTAAAAACTGAACCGGCTCTCACTGAAAGGTAGGAACTCCTATGTTTTAGGCTACTCTGGTTACGGTGGCCACCCCAACTTAACATCATCTCAGTGCCCCCAATCACCACATGTGTAAGGTCTTCACCCCTACTCGATTACCCCCTACAAACATGCCTGCGCCCGTCACCTCAGCTCATTTAGGGTAGTTTATGTACGATGATTGAAACTTTCCCGGGCTGTACCCTGTACTACCTGTTCTATATATATCCTAGTGTACCCTGTGGCACTTTTCTATACATCTCGTTGTACTCAGTGCCACCTATTCTGTCTCCCACCGTTTCCCTCTCCTTCCCCGCTTTCTCTCCGTGATTATCTTATTGTTAACACTAATATAACCCGACACTTACCTAATAATCTCACTGGCTAAGCAGCAGAAAAGTCTTGGAGACCTGAGCCTGTTATCTCCGTGGATCTTGTACGTATGACGGTATAAACAAAACAATGACAGCTCTCCATACCTTTGTGATGAGTAATCCCGCAGTCTGGCCCCAGTCACGGTGATGATGTACGACACCAGTAAACCCACGGACGGCTTCACCGCACGCCCAGCCCTCACACCAGTCACATCTGTATACCTCCCCTACTACGTGGAAATATTGCTCGGGGGTTAAACTGAGGAAACAACAGCTAATTAGGTGGTTACCCTAAGAGACAATAAGGGGGCTATGTCAAATATACATGGAGAGGGAGCATGCGGTCTGCGCCTCCACTTGTTAACTCTGTGGCTACAACACGGGAGAAACAGTGTTGACGTTCTACCCGCAGTGTCAGTTTTAATAGCTCCGACTGATTAGAGGATGTTAACCCAAAAACACGTCATTTTCATTTAACCTGATCACAATGCTATGTTTTCAATATGTCAAAGGATGAGAAAATGTTGACTGAATGAGTCAGTTCATTTAAATAAAGAGCCTAAAACCTTAAAGCAGTCTACTCTCTTATCCAGACTTGTTGCTCACTAAAAATAAAATATTAATGTAATACCTACAGCAGACGATAAGACCAAATGTATTCATTTTGCAGGTAATCCTATGCACGTAAAACAATCCATATAGGCTTTGGAGTCTGGTAGTGGTGCCCCCCCCCCCCCAACCAAACATTTTTGGCGAAAGGAGGTGATGTACGTGGGATTTAATCTGCCCTTTTGTCAAACAAGACTTACTTAACTTTACGTAACTTTGTGACCCTGACATTATATATATATATATATATATATATATATATATATATATATATAATTTAAATGAATTTACACACTGACTATTATGAAAAGTTTAAATATCACATACTGGTTTACTAATTCATCCTGCCCAACAGTGATCTACAGTCAACAATTAAGGCTGAAGAATCGGGTCCCTAACAAGATAAGTAGTCGGAGTACAAGATATCTTGCTGATACCCGCAGTTCCGTGATTCACATCAAATAACAAAGAAAAAGTTTGATTTCTAGTTTTAGCTACACGTTTTAATTGTGGACAGCCATTAAAGAATAAATTACCAACCATCATGGAGATATAAGATGCCATATCCTATTTCACTGGATGTTTGGGTTGTTTTGTTTTCTTACCTTGAAATGACTATGCACATATTCAATATTGTATGTATATATATATATATATATATATATATATATATATATATATATATATAAAGTAAAACCCCTGTAATCAGACCACCTGCGAAACTAGCTGAAATTGGGCACACGTAGTCGGTCAAAGGTCATAGGTCAGTTGAAACAAATTGAACGCTTTCAGCAAACCAAATAGTGGTCTTAATAACAGACAGGTGGTCTTATTAGACAGGTGGTCTTTCAGACGTGATATACATACACATTAATATATATATATATATATATATATATATATATATATATATATATTACAAAATATATGAAAAAAGGACCATTTTCTTAAATCAAATTTTTAATTGTTAACCTATACCTTTTCCTTATCATACTCTTTTATGCTAGATATTCACACTGTAAACAGCGGGTGACTTTATAGACGGGAACAGTCAAAATAGGAAACACAGGACTGCATGAAAACTAAAAAAAAATTATTGTTAGCCTGGTTTCCTAATGAATCTATCTGCGGGTAGCTATACGGGTAACCTACTGTGTCCTTGTCACTAAGCTCTCAATAGAATATTCCCCACGATTTGGTGTGTGTCTTTAGGTTTAGATATTCTTATACGTAGAACTTAGTGTATCAAGGCAAACCGCATCAGTCCCCCTGACTCATTGTCATTCCTAACGGATTACTTAGTAATCACAAGTTGTTTTTTATAACATGACAGAAAACGTTCAACTGTGTGTCGCCACCGATCGTAATCACGTCTTGGCATAAACCGCTCAACAGCATCGTACTTGTCTGATCAGCTCACACTAATATTCCTAGTAGCCTCTTAGGCCAAAAAAAATTAAAGGTATGGTTCTCAGGCACCGCCCGCATCAATTTTAAACCCCCGCATCAAAACTTTTTATTTTGATTTTCAATAAAAACTTTCCAATTTTGAGCTGCTGCCGCTCCGACATTTCTTTCAAGAAGATAAAACCATATAATTTCCTTTGTTTTGTAGTGCTTTTACTTATTTAGCAAAATAAAACTGTTATTTTCATGCTTTTCCCTTATCATTTGACATTTTTATCAAAACATACCAAAAAATTTAAAATAAAAAAAGCGCCCGCCCGCATTGATTTCTGAAAAAAAAGTGCCTGAGAACCATACCTTTTTTTATTTTGGCCTTATAATGACAGAAAAGTAAGCAGCATCTCCAACATTATTAAGCTGATAAACTGACCAAATATCAATGAGAATATATTCTGTCACAACCAATTAATGTTAATGATCGTAATTCGTTTAAGTAAATTTAGGTAACGAGTCTGGTTTCTGCTATCACTCTCGGTAGTGCTCACTCTGTGAAAACCTGAAACACACACAACAGTAAAAGACCGTACGTAACAATAAACCAGTGTATTTGACATTTTAACATTTTAAATGTATAAAAGTTTAAACTTACCCGGAGGATGGATCTCTGTCATGCTGCATTTAAGTATAGCTAAATAACAAAAATACATCCGAGGTATCGTAAGGACCACTGAGTCCTGAATACATTAAATATACCATTGTCCGTAACAGTAATGAACGAACGGTTCAGTGTGCCCAATGATCGCGTAATCCTTGTTGCACAGGTTAATCAATAAATGTCCTATCATCTGGTTATCTTAATTCACAACAAAAGTTTTTAACGAGCAAACAGAACATTAAAATGTCCAAAGGTCAACGAATTCCTGGAAAGTGCAAGTAACGTAATGTGTGACACCACTGAATTACTGGCAGTTTCTGGTAACATTTAAAGTCTGGCACGTTTCCCCATATACACAATATCCATATCGGGCTGCAGAATAACACATCTCAGATCATCACAACACTGGTTATTCTTCACTGACTGGACAACACACATACGCACGGGCGACCATGCAACCATTTAAGACGATGAGTAATTCCACATTCGTATAAACAGACAATTAACCATGTTCCCCAATCTCAAAAATCAATACATCGTTAATTCTGCCATCATAATCATCAATTCAGTATTAAAAGAATAACATACATCATTGCAACTAATTCAGACATATCTACGGACAATTTAGCTTACAGTTCTGAAAGCAATCACTCTGACATATACAAGTCCAATACAGTCCATGCAGCAGGTATTGTGAAAATGCGGTAGGTGTCACATAAATATTTAGATAAAAGAACAATCAGTTTATAATTTATACAGAGCCGGTATTCAAATGTGACACATAACGTAAATAATGACATTTAATTAAACAAATGTTTCTCGTATTGAAAGTATGATATTTTTGTTATCTGACAGTGTTGCCAATTTGTCTGTCTTTAAATAGTTACTTCGGTGTACTATATTCCCGTGATACCTAACTATAATATCCTTTTATTTCCCAAAAGCGTTTCCACTTATTCAGCTGCACATTCTTTCTTCTTCTGATATTTTATTTCTGATTGAATTCAACTGAGTGATGTTGAACAAAGTATATACTGTATATGTAAATGCATGGTCTTTTTTATATGATTGCGGTTCAAAGTAAACACTGAAAACGTATTGCCTCGTAATAAATAACATATAAAGCGGACTAGGATTGGGGCTGTATATACAATTATACACGAATTATTGTAGGGGTATTGCTCCTCTCCAAGAGTGAAAGGATATAAACTAGTCAAACTTTAAGAGAGAAAAATATAAATATACAGACAGTATTGATATTTGCTATCGATCAAAAATGCATTGAACAACGTTGCATACATATATAGGAAAATAAGATTTTTTATAATGCGTCCAACGTACATGCCGGCCGGAGTTCTCCCATGTGTGTAGTAACCGCACACAGGGAAGCGTAATGCTACTGATTATTCAAAATAAACATTAGTGAGTAAAATAAACTAGAAAATCAGCAGAGTAATTCAAGTATAACATCGATTATAAGGGGATTTCGGTTTGCCTTACATACTATTTAAATGTTTCAATGTTGTTTAATGTCCACGTTTCAAAATGTCTACTGTTTGTATTTATTTTATAAATGGTGCTTTGATTTGATAAATATTAAAAAGAAATTATAGTTAGGTCCGTGCATTCTGATTTTCATATCTGTATGATAACATAACAAGAGATAATTGGAAGGCTACTGGGTGGGGTTATTGCGTTCGTCCTCCTCCGGCTCCTATGACTCTAAATGTGCGAATACCATGACAATACAGGGTGAGCTTTTTTACCTAGGGGACACATGATGTGTTTTTATTTCGGTTCAGGTGTATGCAATGATATATTTGTAGTTTTACCTAACCAAAAAAGTAGCTGGAATAATCATACACATGCGTATTTTTACAAATACATATATTCGGTCAAGTATACATTTGTAATTCATAATTAAGAGTTTCATAGTCAAGAAAATGTTGCTTCTTTCTTAAATACTTATATTTCTAAAATTCCAAATTTGTTCGCTTTTACCCATATCCTATATAAGTTGTGTAGTATTTCCAGCCTGTCAAACCTGGCACTAAAATAAGAGTGTACAACGTATATGACCGAGGGTGCAAGTGCTTTCGAAATATATTTTCAATTATTAAATTCCTAGAAATAGGAAGACGAAATTTTGTTTGCTTTAAGATATATTTAGATAAAAATATCGAATCTTTGAAAAGTGGCAGTCCAAAGGGCGACACAAGACACTTGTTATGTCACCGGTAACTTAGGTGGTGTTTCAATGATTTCACGAGAAATCCCTGTATATTTAATCATAAAGACAAGGCTCGACATCTGAGCAGAAAAAAGAGGTAATTGCTCAGACGACAAAGCAGTAAAATCTTTAGACCTAAAAGCAAAACTTAAGTTTCTTAATATTGATTTTGTTTGTTATTTATTCATTGATAGTTAAGATTCAGAACAGATCATCGATTGAATAATCAATTCATTAGTCATTCTGATTCAAGTGAAATCGCTTTTATAAATTCAGTCAGGGGAAGATTCAAAACATAATGTGGAATAAGAATATTGAGTGCATTTACTTGTAAGTAAATATTGAAACAGAAAATCCAGAAAAATCCTTTTTGCTCTTTTATCTTTTTATAATGTAGTTTTATTAGCGTCCGTGACTGGGCGAGTGTTCATGTCTACTCCAGAAAAAAAGAACCCACATTTGTTATCTTTAATAGGTGAGAAAAAAAAACGCTTCTTGAAATATACCTCTCCCACACGCACCGAAATTCAGAGAATATTGAAGAAGCACGATTGGATACACGTCTCAGCCCATTGACAAATGCTATATATTTCGTGGCATCTTTACGTCTATATTAAAAAGATAATAGATGAATAGCATTTCGAATATTATAGTACTGTTGAAGGGTATTTGGGTGAATCTCAGATAACGCCTAGAATAAAAGAAATAGGAATATAAATAAAAACGTATATTTCCCAAATAAAAATATCGATAATCATGATATGAATTTTATGACTAGGAGTCCTATTTTTTTCAGTTCTAAACTGTATCAATCTACGTCTTTTTATTCTATCCCCCCCCCCCCCCCCCCCAGCTGAAACATCCTGGATCAGCCCCTGATTCCGACCCATGTTGTTCATATTCTGAATTTGACGTAAGCAATATAAGCAGTTACATATTACTCGTCAGTAATATTCTCTGTTTAGTTCGCGTCTTGCTATTTTACCCATTCCAGATCTGAGAAAGTGAAGAGCTTGATGTTCGTCAGGAGATGCATTGTTCCAGGGATTTGATAGTGGATTATGCAAATTTTTACATTAAAAACTTAGACTTCTTGAGTTTAAACTACAATGTCTTAACTTTGGCTAAATTTCTCCATGAAATAATTGTAGGTTCCCCGCAAGTCTAGTGTGATATTCTATTCAAAGTAAATGTCAATATTGATGCCCGATGTTTAAACCTGTGATGATTCCTGGCCTTTTCCCCCCGTCTGTGATCTTAATTCCTAACTCGTTAACTCGGACAAACGTGTGCCCGTCACCCCGGTAACACAAGAGAGTAGATTGTGGAAGCGTCATTTAATAAATGGACATTCAGATTGCACCTGGCTACACTAGTTGCATGATTATCACCGATTTAAGTAAACGCGAGCCGTCGACCGCACGTGACTCTTCAACTAAATGTACTACTTGACTGAAGAGTGTAATTATCTCTGACAAACATTTGTTCCGCCCAGACATCAAGCCTTGGACCCTCTACAATACTTGTATTTGTACAGTTTCTCCCTTCCATCAATTGACTGATATAAAGACCAGCAAATCCCGGATAAAAAGGTTGGAATTTTGCTATTATATTACCGACATAGTCAGTTTCATCCGACGTTATACTTTGACTTCCTGGTCTTCCGAAAGCATATTAATTCACTCAGCCTTTTCCGATGCTTTGGGAACATATAACACAAAATAGGGACTGGATTTTTTGGGGGTACTATTATTGGCCTTGAGCTTTGTATTCATTCAGAATTATTATGTATTTCATATCACTTGATGCTTTATCATCATTTGAGGATACTGATTTGAACTCCTAATGTTGGAAGCGTTGGTGCTGCAGCGAGTAGCCTTCACAATACACTCCTCACCTAGCATTTATCCACAGTCGTTTCATATCTTCGCCGCTTTAGTATATCAAGATTATTTCACCATCAGGGCTGACTCAAAGCAAAGCATTGTAATCAGATCAATGAGAGCGTGATATCGGACTGTGCATCTAACCCCAAGTGAAACAGCGGTCACCGGAAGGAGATCTGGAAGGACCGCAGTGCATAATGCTGCACAGGGAGTGTATTCTGACAATTAACTATCATGGTTAGTTCTGTTGAAGTCAATAGAAACATACACATAGCACAATCACGTGAAAATTCTGTCCTAAAACAGCCTAGTGTTGAACGTTACAGATAAGTTTGAAACATTTGGACATACCCCCCTTTATTTTTCTATATGCTTACTTTGTTGAATTTTTTTCAAAAGATATTGTAACGAAATTGTTCCAAATGCGAAAATTTTTATACACTTAACTCCTTATTTTCATGACAAAGCCTATCCGGATACTGCGGCACTTTCCTAATCCCATTTTATTATATGCAAGTTTAGATCGTTTCCGTCGTGGAAACACAGATACAATTTTTTTAGATATAAATACACCGATTGCATGAATAAGTTAAAAAAATAAGTTAAAAGGTAGACCAATATTGTGCGGCCAGTATTTAAAAGGTATGGGAACTCGATCATTGATATCCATTATTATACCCAAATCTACTGGAATATTTATCTCTCCATTCAAGTTATGTCCTTATGTTTTCATCTATTTTTAAATGTTTGTTAGACCAAGTGCTCTTCATTTGAACTACTATTAGTTAAATACTCCATTTTAAGAATTTTCCAGGCATATGAGCTTCCTTTCAGATGTTGGTAGTTTGCTCATATTAACTTATCAGATTTACCCCTGACATAAAATTCCGAAGTAACGTTATCAAACGATTAAGACATATTCTCATGTTCCCAAAAATTTCCATCATTGACCTTTGCCATATATACAAATATATGTCATAAATATACAAGAAATTGTTAAAACAGAATACAACAGAATCTATGCATGGAGTTCTTAAACCACTCGTTTCATAGTCCTGACAGTATTTCTACCAAGTCTGCCGGTATTTCTATTTAACAGAAATTTATAATTCTGTACATTTCTGTTTATAATCTCATTGAACGATAAATGTATGCATCGAAGGGTCTGTTCATTTAATACCAAATAGTTTCCTTTTACAGTGATGTCGAACCTTGCCTCATAACATCTGATTATTTTTTATTAAACTTCAGTCAACAAACATGTTAAAGATATATGAAGTGTTGTCAGTCATGTTTTATTATTTATAAAAATCAGAGTATCGTCTGCGTATTGAACTATTTAATGACTTTATTTTTGTAAAGTGATACTTTAAATATGGTATCCACGTTTTCAGTAGAGATACCAAGTTTTATTTTGAACAAAAACACTAAATTTATGGGCAAGCCCAAGTTGCACGTTTAGTAATTCATTGTCTATAAATTTCAGTTATCAATGTATCTTCTCGTCTTAGCGATTGTAATACCTTCACAAAGAAGCTTTCAAAAAGTAACGTCGCTTTGACGCAGTGACTGTCTCCTCAGCCATTTCGTTTCGAATAAGATGCTGCATCTTTAGCAAAGGTTATAGAATCACAAATAGCATTCTGTTCACGTAACCAGTCATACTTTGTTAAAAGGTTTCGCCTGTTTGTTGCCCCCTGTGGAGAAGATAGATCGCCAAGAAACAATTATTTGTGGAACAAAATGTGCTATTGGTGTTCGTTGAGTTTTTTTTAAAGACACACGAGTGTCATGAGGTAAGCACACGCTTACCTTTATCCCAAGGCATCGCACGAGAAAAATTAGTTTTTAGCAGTAAAGCGAATTAAAGATGTCAAATAACCCATGCTTGAAGAATCCTCACCGTCAGCATGTCTTTTTTCTCTCTCTCTGTTTCCGGGATTTGTCTCATAGCATACCTTTTTTCCACATTGCTCATTTTCTTATTGACATCCCCCGAGAAAAGTTAAATATTAAACGTAGACAAACAGTCAAGTTAAATCCAATATTAAATATAACAGCATGATAACGTTAGCCTGGTTAAATATTTTCCCTTTTTTGTACATGTTTAGCGAGTTTGTTACTTTATTCTGTTACCCTTCGTTCCAACAGTTAAATACATTTTACTTTCTTAAGAACATTATAAAACGATGGAAAATTAAACTTATCTCTGTTTGTACATTTGTGGAAAATCGCTCCAGTGTCAACCAAGTTTACCTTTTCCACGATCGCCTTTCCGCCAATGAATTATACCTTCACGGAAAATCAATTGTGTGATGCGCGATTTTTTTGCTCGCAGACGAAAACGCGAACCGATAGTCGATATGCGATCATGGAAAAGGGGCCTTACGCTGGGCATCTTTGCAACTCCCAATATTAAGTACACCTGTATTCATTTTTGGTTAATCCAATCCATAAATGCTGGCCCATTCTTTTATCTTACAATAAAACGTTTTAATAGCTCCGACAAACATCCACAAAAATAAAGTAAGAGTTCGTATACGGTATAAATGATCTTTTGATATCACATAAACATCTTGAAATCTTGTAACCTTGTTTTATTCTGTATCAGTGGACCCACTCTCTTAAATGGTCCTTAAGACTATAAGTGTTAGCACGCAAACCGTGAAACTTGAGTTTGTGACCACACAAACCGTGAAACTGAAAAGACACAAAGTTATTGCTCTAAGTTATATAGAAAAAACATTGCTGAATATTGCAACAGTATAAATGATATTAAGCTTTACTTAACATAATAATATACTTCTGATTAATTCATATATAATTACATCTTCTGTGATGTACAGTTTCCATGAACAAGTAACAGACTATACTTACTGACACACAATATAAATAGCAGTATAAATAAATCTAAAGGAGTCCAGTGTTCAAGACTGAGATTATATAACGTTTTGAAGACGAATGGGATCGCCATCTATGGAGCGAAACTTAAACTATTAGGTGGTATGCTTATAATATGAACCAAAGTTATAAACGACTATGAATTCTCGATAAATTAAGTATACAATTTAAATGATATAAGGATCGCTTCGCTCATTCCTGATACGAGTAGTATTCAAGCTCTAAGATTACGCTAAGAAGTATACAGAAAGGCGGGGGGGGGGGGTACGTTCAAATAACTGACAAGGGAAAACCAGGCAGTTAATATCTCATAGATTATACGAAGTAAGAAAACACATTAACCTCGTTGATTACCCTGGATGGGTCATGGAGGTATGTTCATCTATAAAGATAAACGACTGCCGGAATACAAATTGCGAACTGGTCTAAGCCAGTAGAGACCACGTGACCTTTCCAATATGACTCTCGCCTGAGCTAGCTCCCTGGCTTAACGTTACCAAAATACGTTACACTTCCCCTTCGAAATCATCTATGATTTCTTACCACTTAAAAGAATATAAAACTAAAAACTATACTTATTAAAACTATTTTAAACGTGCACTGATGTCCATCATCACGGACCCACCTTGAATCTACTTGCCTACGGTTGAGGAAGGTCACTCTCAACGAGAAGAGTCAATTTATTGATAGGCCTTTTCAAGATAGTAGGTTTGGCAAGTCTCTTACCATCTTTGCTGGGGTGAGATGGATGTTGCCATGAGCAACTTAACCTTTCTTACCATCCCATCCTTACTTGGTAGAACTCTAATGACTCGGCCAAGGTGTCAATGTCCTTTGACTAAATTATCTTGTCTGAGATTTACAATGTCACCTACTTGGAGGTTCCTCCGATTTTCATGTAACTTCTTGCGACATTGTAAAGCATTGGAGATTTTCTTTTCTCCACTTCTGCCAAAATTCGTTGGCAAGAAATTGTACTATCCGCCATCTCTTGCGTGTATGAACATCCGCTTGTACAAATAAACCTGACAGAGGAGGGACAACTGAGGACTTCATGAATAAGAAGGTGGTTCGGTGTAAGAGGAGTTGGTGCCGAATGATCACTGATAGAATCCACTGTCCAATGGTTCCAATTGACTATTGCCCGTCGCATTGCAGTGGATTATTTGTTTGACTAGGCAGGTCGTACACCTCTGAACGATAAGGGCATGAGGAAATACCTATCATCTTCCTGGTATATTCTTTCCTGCAAAACCTTCATTAACCTCATATCGTCCTGAGAGGTGAACATTTATCTGACTGACGTTCAGAAAAATCAGATTCGAGGAGATTGCCGATGGAGGATCCCCCTTGACCGATTCCTTGACAACAATCGTGACTTCATTACAATCATTTCCAATCAAGAGATTATCCTGAACCTTTCGCCTGGCTGTGAGATTTGTTAGCCCAATAGCAATTGCAAAAGTCGTCCGACAAACTTGCGTACCCTACGACACTCCGTCCAAGATCAGTACACTCAGAAAAGGGCTCATTTTCAACGCCTGTAATGCAATGACGTGGTGCAAATGCCTGAGGACAGTTCTATCCAATGAATAGTCCGATCTCCCATTCAACAAAATCTATATCTTTTAAGCGATTTCTCTTAGTTGGGGCCACCTTTCTGCGACGTATGGTGAGGGGATGTGTCTTTCATCCTGTGGAATTTGATCTCCTGAATAGGTTGTTGGCAAAGTAATCCGAATATCCGAATCATATCCTTGTACTTCTAGGTCCTTGTATTTCTGACAGCTGATGAGCATAACGTTGTGAGCCCAAGTCCAGTGGATTCTTTATTCTCACTTTGGAGCCTGTCTGCTACTTGGCTTAAGACAAACGTGGTATCTGATAATGTATCTAAAAGAGCATACCCCAACTGTTCTAAGAACCATAAAGGAAAGACCATGGAGGAAATCGGCTTTTGTACTTGATCCTGCATTACAGGTGCTATTTCTTGGTTCGTTCTGAGAAGATTTGAGAACTCTGGGTCCTTGCAAAACTTTCTTTGCTTTCTGACTTCTTTGCCCTTCAAGCACTGTAATTCTTCTTTGTTTGATCTTCGTGCATACTTTTCGGATGTTTACCATTGCAGCTTTTACATGTCACTCTATGTTGACTGTTCTTAGGAATGTGTCCTGAAGATAAACAACCAAAACACAGACTGTGCTTTCAAATGAAATATCTTTTCTCTATAATTTCTATATAATTTATATGGGCATAAAGAGAATCTACAACAAATACCTAATCAAGTAAAAGTCGTCTTGGTCTTATTGAAATTTTTCGATCGCCATGTATATTAACATATATCAAGGTTCCGTAACTCCCACAAGTCAACTAAATTATACTTACACAGAATAGATTTTATCATGTTTGACCCATTGACATTCCTAGTGTCTGTATCAAACTGTGACAAATGTAAATCACCTACCGCAATTATGTTTCAGAAGCCATGTTTAAATTTTTAGCACGGTTGAAACAGCAGCAAAGAACGATCATCGTTCTCTTTCAGTATTAGGAGCATACGTGTTAATCAAAATATAATTATAACCCTAAACTCCAGCTTTCAAAATTAAATAACGTCCACCAGCATCAGAAAGCTTATACAATTCTTTAAACTAGTTTTTCACCCACCATAATAACCACACCGCTTGCTTTATTAGTTCATGAGAAAAATAAATCCAGCCTGGCCATCCTTTTTTTCCAGTATTCCTCTGCTTGTGTTGTACAATGGGAGTCTGGATAGGATAATTTTACTCTCAGTCCAACTTCTATTTGACAGCCAACTATAGATTTAAATTTTTTTTCTACCCAGACCATTAACATTGAATGTAATTCCTGTTAATTAATTACCTGAGGCCCTTATATGGTAGTATGATATAATGTTACTATTAAAGCACCACAGAATAACACAGATCTTGATCTTACCATTACCTGATTATCAACCACAACATATCAGTATATTTTACAGATACATTCTCTATTTCATCCACTCTATTGTCAAATAATTGTTTAGCAAGTCGCCCAGTTAACTGAAAATGAAAATCAAAACCAGTGTAAAACAGATACAAAGCATAGCATATACAATAGTTATTATAAGTTAATATAAGCTAGATTTGTTTATATTGATATATTTGGTGCTATTCGAGTGGTAAATTGAATTAACCCGCTAAATTGAAAAAAAAAAAACAAGAAACAAAAATAAGAAGGGATTAATTATGTAGAGACCCTTTGTAGCGTCCCCGGCCATTCGGAGTCGCGTCTTGCCTTTGAGCACACTGTTCTTTGTCCTGCGTGACCTGAACTTAACAATAACCTGATTACAGGTCTTGGCTTTCCACCTGGTAGGGGGCGGCCCACTCTGTGAGACCTGTCGATTTCAGTTTTATCAATATTGATAATGTTATAAAGACAGGTTTTGACCACATTGATCAGAAGGTTATCTGTGTCCTCATCTTTCCTCTCGGTCCACCTAATAATTTTCCTAATTGAATGTCTTGACACAGCAGAAGAAGTGCTTGTTGATATATTCATAAGATTTTCTTAACAAAAATGTTTAGAATAATAACAGATATTTATAAAAAGCAAATACTAATCATTTTGAACCCTAGTATAAGCACCAATTACACAAATGTCACTCCTGAAATACTGTCATGGATCTACACAACACAAAAATGATTGTAGATGGATGAAACCTGGCCCACTCTGAAATAGTTGACAGTCGATACAGACAAAATCTTGGCCTCTTGTCAGATCTGTTTACACATTCTGAAAGATGTTGGTTACAATGCTTTTTTTCATGCTGACATATATAATTAGATTTTCATATCAAAATTGTTTAGAAAAATTACAGATACATATACAAAGCAAGTCCTAAACATTTTGAACCCGAAACATTTTGTGCCAAATACACAAACGTCACTCCTGAAATACTGGCATGGATGTATATAACACAAAAATGATTGTAGTTGGCACCAACAGTTTTGTGTATGAAAAAGCCATCGATGATGTATGGACATGCAAATATTAGGCACATACTTTAAAAAAAAACCTTGAGCTATGTGCGCTGATGCATGAAACCCAAAGAAAAAAAAACAATTATAGGTGGTGCCACAAGTCTTGCATACGACAAGCTATCTGAGATGTACAGATATGTCAGATATGCACAAATTCAGGCTGATATATCAAATTTCTGTGCAAACATCATTGTAGGTGGCGACACAAGTCTTGTGTAAGAGAAAGCCATCAGAGAAGCATGGACATGCCAAAATTTCTTGAGGATACATCAAACTTCCTTTAGTTGGGTCCTCTCCGCTGACCAAGCTCAGCTGAGGAAGGCAGTTGCCTCTTAGTCAAAGGTGGCTAAGTGCCAGGTGTAGCTACTGCACTCAGTAAATCTTGATCTTACCTGGTTGCACTGACTGAACCCTGAACTGTTGTCTAATCTGTTACAGTTGGCAATCTGCCAAAACTATATATAGATACAGACTGATACCGGGCCTGTTGCCAAATATGAAATAGTTGACAGTCTGTCAAGATAAGCATCGATACAGACAAAATCTTGACCTGTTGCTAGATCTTTTCACACATTCTGAAAGACTTTGGCTCAAATGCTTTTTTTTCATGCTTACATTTTCATAAATTTTTTCTAATAAAAATTGTTTAGAATGATAACAGATGCCTATTGAAAGCAAAATCAGGATACAGATAAATTTTATTCATGGATTTATCTTACACATAAGGTTTATTAGCTATTGTGTGTATTACTTTACACAGGGGTCGTTAAATGCTAATCCATTGGAAAGGTGAATATCAAGATGATTTCCACAATAGTAGTCCTAACTAATAAGTAGTAACAGCCATATCGCTCAAAAATGAAATATTTTACAAGTGGTGTTCGACCAACTCCCTTTATTTCCCATATTTTGCTATAAAAATGCTCTATTATTACTTATACTCTCCGGCATTTTTAGGTCCTCAAATCGTGTTTATGGTACAACAGTATTACTATTGAAAACAGTTCTTTCTGCATGTGAGTATATGCATGTAGGATGGCATGTAATATGGGAGAATCAGGTCTACACTGAGCGAAGTGTGACTGAAAGTTTGATATCATGATATCTTTTTTAGCGTAAAGGTAAATTTTTCTATTGAGAGGCAAACCCGTATTTATGCCTTTCAGTTGGAAAGGTGAACAGTTCAAAGTATTACGATCCCTGTTACACATACTTATTTAAGCTGCCTGTACAGCTCTGGTTATATATCCACAGAGCTTGGTCTATTACTACAACAAATCTGCTACTAGCTTCATTTACGAAAGCATCTCACGGTCCTTTCATCGTTAAACGTCCAATAATTCAGCCAAAATTATAAAGGTAAAGTGAACAAAAGCCACCTATGAATCATTTCTGTGCAGTGTAATAGAATTTCGCAGCCCTCAGTTTGATACAGGCTTACGTAGCGTCAGGACCCACTTCAGCCTTTTATGAGTCTACCAAAATCAACTTATAAAATGGATCTATTCTGATACAATTGAGAGAATCCTACTCCAGGATAATCATTGTGAACAATTAAACCATTCAGCTAGGCAGTTTCATCATAAAACATTTTTAATGTAGAAGCTGAAAGAGGCTCCTAATTATTGCCCGTAAAAACGCGTCGATGTAGGTCGCGCCACAAAAACTTTAATTTTAAATATGAGTCATGTGACCAAGATTCGCACAAAACTTGGTGATGACAGCTCCAGCCGTTTCTGTGACTGTTATCTTAAAGTGCTTTTTGGCTCAATGACTGTGCTCAGCGTCCTGTAACTAGGCCAAAAATATTCGAACTGAAACAATTCGACAAACTTGAGAGAGTTGTTCCCTGGATTATTTCTGTGAAATATTGAACAATTTGCAGGACATTTTTGGAGAAGAAGATTTTTAAAGTTGTTTTTTAGTTATTTGCAAATAGCAAAAAAATTAGCTCAACCCGACGGTTTTTTCAGAGGACTGATTTTTGCATAAAATTTAGTGATGCTAGCTCCGGCTAATTTTGAGTCAGTACGCTTTTACGTAAGGACGACGCTCGACGGCCGAGGGTGAGCATAAGCTCACAAGTTCACACAAAATATAACATACATCTTGTTTATGGATCCTGTCCATGCATGGGGGGGGGGAGCGCTAGCTAGGCAGAGATGAAACCTAGCTCAGCTGAGTCAACGGAGCTGCCTGGAGTGAAGTTACATTAACTAGGTGAGGTTATCACTCACTGCACTGGGTTGTCTTGATAAAAACAATTTTAACACTTGACATGGTGTATGAAAACTTGAATAAAAGCAACTCATTATTACAAATTCCTTTCCCATTTCGGTTTTAAAAAGAATAAACTAATGTGTACATGTTGTGAAAATAAAATCGAATGTACATACAGAAAAAAATTGTGCCATAGTCAAAGTTGGACAAAATTTAAGATAGTGATTTTACATTTATGCTAATAACTTTAAAAAATTACAAAATGTTGATCAAATTTTTGATATAAATAAAAACTTAGTTGAATGTGGTGTCACTTAGATCCCCTTAGATATACGTTTGTGTATACATAAATTAATTTCATCCATTTATTTTGTGTGTGACAATGTAGAGTGGGAGACACGGCCTGTTGTTTATGGTCCCAAGTACTTGTTAAATGCCTGCTTTGATAAACACTGGTAGCATTGACCCGTGTCCAGTCAGGTGTAACAAAAATTCCAAAGTAGTCCTTGTGTCCAAGCCCTATAACAATCCCCCTGAAACAAGAATAGGGCTGCCATAATTTCACTGGTTCTGCTCACCTGTACTCTTTTCGCAAGAACAAATCAGTTGGGCAGCAGCTCTGCTAGAGGGAACAGGGACCTCTCTCAACTTGAACTTTAAGAAACCCAAGGGCTGCAAAACAAGCCTGTTAGTATATGCTGCTCTGACAATCAAGACCAAGAGCTGTGTTCTGTTAACTTTTCTGGTATGGTCAGCTAAAGACTTGCACACGCCTTAACCATGGTATAAACCATGGAATGAACCGTTCAACACTCACAGACCAGAGAATGGTGACTGTATGCATTTAAAGAATGTTTCCAGTGTGGAGAGGCTATTTGGTGATCGATCGATACTGGCAGTGCTCGGACACAACCCAGGAGTACCCAGCATGGTGGATCTCGATAGATACCGGCAGTGCTCGGACGCAACCCAGGAGTACCCAGCATGGTGGATCTCGATAGATACCGGCAGTGCTCGGACACAACCCAGGAGTACCCAGCATGGTGGATCTGAGACTGTGATACTTCTTGCATGAAAGGTGAGCCAATGTACAATTATTCTTGGTACCAAACTATCTATATGGTCTTCCCATAAAGTATACATATGAAACAGTACCATTATTGCTATCTACTGAGGTACTGGTATACTTCATTCCCTTGTTCTGAAATATATAAGGGACACATTCCTCACAGAGCCAGGGAATGAAAATTCCTTTATAACCTGTTTGGCTTTGAAATACCGGTTCTGTTACACCTAATTTTTTAGGTTTTTTTTCTTATTTGAGCTGAAAAAGCCCTGCCTTGTTTTACAGGGGAGCCTTGTGGTATTCGCCTCCTTACTTCCGGGGATGGATCCATTTGACTCATGTATACTCTGAACTGTTCCTACTGTCCCTACAGGGGAGACATGTTGTTTTCAGTGCCGTCGTCGTCTGTAGGATATCTTGTGAACGCGATAACTTTTGAAGGGCTGCATATTTTTCTCCGAAATTTGAAACACTGATGGTTCCTACCAAAATCTAGAACGAGTACGATACCCGGTGACCTTGACCATCATCTTTAATTTCAAATCTGCCGAAATGTAGTATTTTACGAAGCCCATAACCCTTTGAAGTATTTCACATTTTGTCCTCAAATTTGGGACACCAATTGTCCCTTCATTGTTCTCGAAGTAGTTTGAAACCCAGAGGACTTTACCTTCATCTCCAAAGTCAAATCTGCCGAATTGTGAATTTTGTTGGGTTATATTGTGAACACGATAACTTTTGAAGAGCTGCAAATTTTCCGCTGAAATTTGACACACCAATAGTTCCTACTGAAATCTCGGATGAGTTCGAGAATTTTGTCCTCAAATTTGGTACACCAATTGTCCCTACAAAATTCTCGTCGGAGTTCGAAAGCTGTTGACCTCGACAGGGTCAGATCTCGCACCGTGTCTTCATTGATATAACCTATATGCAAACGGGAGGGGGGACATCTGTTCTTTTGCAGGTGCAAAAATAAGCCATTAGTTTAATTTGTTTTACATATGTCAGTTGTTCATTTGTATAGTATTGTGCGAACATTTCATATCATATAATAAATTCTTAAAGAACCAGGGGCAAGTTGCTCATGGTCAGGGGACCTTAGGATGAAACCTTGACATATAGTTATATGCTTGAATTAAGCTCTTTAGCATAAAAATTATCATAATAAGTGAGAAAATATAATTACCGATTTGGCACGAATAGAATAACTCATGCACCTCCCCTGAGGCACAACACCTCTGTGAATAGAAAACGTTTTATTTTGTTTCTTAATTTTGCCACTTATTTTTTATCTGCCTCTTACTTCTCCATTACATGAATCCTAAACATACCGGCCGTCCGTATAACACTCATAACCTCGTCGAGACAGTGCACGACTGATCCCCCAGTCGCTCCCCTAATTTTGACAAAATGCATTGTTGGGCCCATAACTTCAAAGATTTTGGCAATATTGACCCAATTTCCTGCACGACCATATGAAATGTATGCAGAAATAGTTTTATCAAATATGAAAAGATTATCACCAGCGGTTTTGATAGTTGGAAGTTTAGAAGTGAAACTGACAAAGGACCATGACTGCATTCACTTTCTGATCAAAAGGAATCCCATTTAAAGCTGTGTTGTAACCGGGTTCTTGATTCACTGACGTAGCCACTAGACGGAAGTACGTGTACTGATGACGTTTTTGACTGGTCTGGAATATCTGATACTTCATACCACTGAATATAATTTGAAGTTTAAAACTGTTTATTTATATAGTGTTTAACGACTGTGGACTCCGCACGTGTCCAATGCTTTATGTGCAGAGTTGCTAGCCACTTTGTTGTCATAGTGGGATCACACAGAACAGTATAAAATAGAACAATAAACTTCTGGACACGGCACACGTGAGTGTTTACATTGTTATCAACGGGTGATGTAAACATGATATTCTTGTCTTGTTGGCAGCTCTGGGATGTTTTGAGGCCTTTTTAATGTGGCACTGCAGAGTTTTTTTTCTATGTGAACAGCCACAGATGATGCAAATGCGCCAGCGTGTGCCAAAAAAGTGGCAACAAGTGCATGATAATTGTTATGATAAATAAGACAGAATCCAACTGGAAATAACTGACAGCTACAGAGTTTTGTAAATTAAATGTAAACTATTCAGACAGCAGGAGATAATGACGGCTACGAGGTTTTATCAAATAATGTTCGGGCTTCGGACAGTTGGAGACACTGACGGTAACGAGGTTTTATCCAATTGATGTTCGGGCTTCGGGCAATTGGAGACACTGACGGTTACGGAGTTTTGTCCAACAGATGTCTGGGCTTCGGGCAATTAGGGACACTGACGGTAACGAGGTTTTATCCAATAGATGTTCGCGCTTCGGACAGCTGGGGACACTGGCGGTTGCGAGGTTTTATCCAATAGATGTTCGGGCTTCGGAAAGCTGGAGACACTTGACGGTAACGAGGTTTTATCCAATAGATGTTCGGGCTTCGGGGATCCTGGGACACTGACGGTTACGGGGTTTTATCCAATAGATGTTCGGGCTTAGGAGAGCTAGGGACACTGACGGTTACGGGGTTTTGTCTAATAGATGTTTGGGCTTCGGAGATCTTGGGACACTGACGGTTACGAGGTTTTATCCGATAAGTACGGGCTTCGGACAGCTGGAGACACTGACGGATTTGGGGTTCGTCCAATAGATGTTTGGGCTTCGGAGATCTGGGGACACTGACGGTTTCGAGGTTTTATCCAATAATGTTCGGGCTTCGGACAGCTGGAGACACTGACGGTTACGGGGTTTGTCAAATAGATGTTTGGGCTTCGGAGATCGGGGGACACTGACGGTTACGGGGTTTTGTCCAATAGATGTACGGGCTTTGGAGAGCTGGAGACACTGACGGTTACGGGGTTTTGTCAAATAGAAGTTAGGGCTTCGGAAATCTGGCCGGGGACACTGACCAATAGATATGTATACGTGATTTAAAGAGTTGGGGACACTGGCGGATAACAGGAATTATAGAACAGATGTTATGGCTTCAGCAACTTGGGACACTGGCGATCACGGAGTTTTTTTTCCATAATAGATACAAAGTCTTCACAGAGCTGGGCATCAAGCATAAATAATGCGTCACACTCGACAGAACAAACCATTGATTCTTTAAAAGGACCCATGCCCTTCTATATATAGTGCCGTAAAATATGGGTGATATTGTTAGTTAACGGTTAACAAAAATATATTTTGTCGTACAGCGATTGACAATCTCTTAGTCGTGCTTGGTCTTTAAAGTCCAAATAGTCGTCCGTGGATAAAATTGTAAAAAACTTAGCTTGGTTTCATTTTCTACCGAGGTTAAATATACTCGGCAGAATAATATTTACCAAATCTTGTATAATAAAAGTGTGGTATAAACATTCATCTTTTAAAATTAAATTGCACTGTGTAAGAAATGTAATGTTTATGAGCTCATTCTATAATTAGTAACTGCTGAACGGTTTGGTCGTTTTTAAATCCTGAAATATAAATTTTCAGAATTAACTTATGTAAATATGTGCACCATGTAAACAACAAATTCATTCATTAACTTGTGTGAACACGTAAACTATAATGCATTCATTCTCCAACGCATCGTACCACACATCTATGACGAGTTTCGCGTTTAGGCATGTTACATGCTGTATTTATTTCAAGATGTATTTATTACATGCTTTATTTATTAGGGCCTGCTTGAAAACGGTGCCCTATAGTGATTACCGTGTCAGTCCGTCCGTCCTTCCGTCCGTCCGTGACGCTTTCTTTCGCGCCCGATATCTCAACAAGAAAATGCTTGATCTTTCTCATATTCACAGCGATGATCGGTTCCTATGAGGGCTCCAGATGAGTCGAATAACAGGCCTGTCAGAATTCCAGTATGGCCGCCAGAGCACAATCGGTGAATTTCTTTCGCGCGCGGTATCTGAACATGTACATGCTAGACTTTCTGCAGGGAGGATTGGGCTCCATCTCAGTCACAATACACACCTGCCAAAACTCCATCAGACCACAATCAGTGATTTTCTGTCGCAAACATTTTCATAAACAGAAGACCGTTGATTATTTCAAATTCACAGGGATGATTTGAGCCTATGAGGACTCCGTCCCTTTTGAAATATGGACTTTTGTTCGAAGTCAAACATATGGCTGCCAGAGGGCGATGGGAGGTTTTCAGACGCCCTCGTTATGACAAACAGACCACAATAAGTGATTTTCTGTCGCAAACATTTTCATAAACAGAAGACCGTTGATTATTTCAAATTCACAGGGATGATTTGAGCCTATGAGGACTCCGTCCCTTTTGAAATATGGACTTTTGTTCGAAGTCAAACATATGGCTGCCAGAGGGCGATGGGAGGTTTTCAGACGCCCTCGTTATGACAAACAGACCACAATCAGTGATTTTCTGTCGCAAACATTTTCATAAACAGAAGACCGTTGATTATTTCAAATTCACAGGGATGATTTGAGCCTATGAGGACTCCGTCCCTTTTGAAATATGGACTTTTGTTCGAAGTCAAACATATGGCTGCCAGAGGGCGATGGGAGGTTTTCAGACGCCCTCGTTATGACAAACAGACCACAATCAGAGATTTTCTATGGCAAAATCAAATATGGCCGCCAGAGTAAGCCTACTATCGGTGATTTTGCATTGCACAAATTATTTCTAACATATTTTTCTTTAATATGGTTTGAACAAGTAGGACTTTTGTTTTCTCATGAACTGTGACATGGATAAAACCTGTTTCTTTTGTCATTATTTTTAAAATATAAACTTGTCAAAGGAGTCCTGACCCTCCCCCCCCCCCCTTTTGGAGCCAAAACTACCTTTTTTATGGTTTTACCCTAAATTTTGCGACCCTGATCCCCTCCTTCCCATTCCAGAGGACCTTTTTCAGGTTTTCTCTCAGTCCTTCTGGGCGTAACCATCCCCTTTCCAAAATCCTGGACCCGCCGCTGCCCTCTGAGGAACGTTGTCCGACCACATTTACTTTTTTTACTGTAGAAATATTTATTGTAGGTGCGTAATGTAATTGATCATTTGTTTGTAAAAAAAAATAACACGATTTGTTCATATACAAAACACATAAGCAGCTTAGCCTGTAAACATAAGCTTGTGTTGGTATAGGTCATAGCATGGTTCCTAGTCTGCCTTGCGCCACACTCACGGAGGCATGGCACGAAGGCTTACCATCCTGGTACCCGGGCGACATCTACAAGTCCCCCGGTTACCAGGATGGAAGGTTTACATCATCGTCCCACAATACACCGCGCGAACCACAACAAAGCCACATGTCAGGAAGGTAACCTGTGTTGGTTTGCTCGCTTCGAAACACCGTGATTTTATACTCCTCATTTGATAGCAAGTTGGCGAAAAAATGATTATCCTTTGTATGCAGTGCTTTCTTGAAAGCATACAATAATGTGACTCGCTGAATGATTTCTGAACAAAAATTAATAAATTAAAGGAAGTTTCTACACAAGCAAAAACAACGTCAGGTCGCTGGAAATTGCATGGCAGAGTACAGTGACAAATTTACCCATGTTTGACGTCTGCGTTTTGGGTGTTATTCTGCGGCATTTTAAGAAGATTTCTCTCGAAGCGAAAAGCCCAACACGTGTTAACATCCTGAAAAGTGGGTGTGATGTTGTTAGGTGCGGTGTATGGAAGGACGATGATGTGAGCCTTCGTGCCATGCCTCCGTGAGTGTAGCGCAAGGCAGGTTGGGAACCATGCAAGTATATTTATAAAAACTAAAGGTTCTCCTTTGAAGCATTTATCAAAATAGGCGGTGGATATCACCGCACAGAGGCTGATTGTTTTGTTTATATCGACGTGTTTATAATATATTGGGGCCCGCCAAAATAATCAAGACAAATTAAACAAGGGCAGCAAGTCAGATATGCCAGAGCTTTGCAAATAATGTTTTGCAACAAGTGACCTTTCTACCTCCGCATATATGCAACCTAGCACATTAGGTAACGTGTTTGTAAATATTGCTGTGTTTACAAACATGTTGTTGAAAAACAAGTTCATACATACTTAACGAAGGCGTTATAAGAACTTTTCACAACCAAAATTACCCTAAGATCATTAATATACACGGAGGAAGCCTGAAATCATATCAGTTCTTTTTTCAAAAGGCAGGTCAATGGAAACCTTTAAGATTTCTAAACTACCAGACCATGATGACAAGATTAATAGCCTACTGCTTCTGTGCAATTTATAATTTCATGTCCAAATTTTTAACTGAAGTAATTTTGTCAGTAAAGAAATATTGGCTGATCGCGAGCACGTTTTAGTTTTCACAAGAGATCAGCTTGAAAATCCGAAACGTTGCTTCTACCGACCAAAGATCGGAATCCTTCGGATTAAATGTAAATTTATTCGACTTTGCTTCATATTCAAAGCCGGTCACAATAGTGACCATAGAAACGCCATGTATAACTTGTTGCAGCAAAATCCATGAACGTAGTATGCAGACTTCACGGATTTCTAGGTGAGATTCTTGTTTAATACTGGTCCGATGATGATGACGAGTGCAAGGTTAGAGGAGGAGGAGGAAAGAGAGAGAGAGAGAGAGAGAGAGAGAGAGGGTTTGTATGTGCCTAGTGCAATTCGCCATATGATGTTATGGTCACGAAAGGCAGTTTCCAGACGGTGCATGTTCATTCCTTAGGAAAGGCCGCATTACCGAATCTTTAACGGTACTGATAGAGATAATGAGAGCCGTAAAGGCACAGAAAAAAGTTATACAGGTTGCGCCACCCGTCTTCACGGACAAAACAATTTCATCAAAGATCTTGGATTAACACAATTTTCCTAAAAATCCATCCAACCTTTTTTGAGGTATTATTTACGTGTTATTTAAGCCTAATATTGATCTTTTCAAGGTCAATCTCACTGCAGAAGTCATGGTCCCATTTTAAATAGACAATTGTATTAACCCTCTATCCAAATATATATATATATATATGTGTGTGTGTGTGTGTGTGTGTGTGCTAAGATAAAATTTGGAAACTAGGGACCCATTGGTCTCGACGTTCAGCTAAATTTTGTCTTTATGGATAGGTTTATGAAAAGGCGCTGAACTGAGCTTTTCCATCTGCGCGGCGCGCTTCCGCGTACCCCCCCCCCCCCCCCCCCCCCCCATTACTTATTTTCACAAGGGATTAGTACAGTCAAATTAGTACAAATTGCAACAAAAACTTTCCCATTTGTTTTGTACCCTAGAAGGTATCCTTTTGAGCATTACGCTCCCGAGGCAGCGGAAATCTTGCGCTTCTAAAGAAACAACTGATTTTCACGCTGCAAGCTTTGACCGTTTATGATATATTTGGACACCAGAAGACGGTTCGTTGTCCGCTGAGAAAAACGTGCGTATGATGTGACAAGCAGCCAAACAGTTTATGACATTATGATTGTGTTAGTGGAGCCATGTATCTGTTGTCTGCAGAACTGAAACCAGCCAGCTTTGTTTTTGCGTTTCGTTTGAATTACAGCTCACCGGCCGGGCATCCTATGTGCCCAAGGCCCTAAGCAAACTACGTCTGGGGCAATTCTCTCTAAGCTTGTGGCTTGGCTGTGTCTTCCAGCACAAGGTCTCATCTGATTGAACAAAAATACAGTGCTCGTATCAATTCAGGATACGAGGTCATAACAAACAGCGCTTACGATGTAGGTAGTAGGCCTATAGGTAAAGCGCTGTGTAAAGAGCGTATTTGAACATATGAAATATCATAGGATATTCTCCTTGGGGAAAGAGGTTAAATTTGGGAATATCTAAAATGGCCGCCAGAAGGTGTAGAATCCATCAAGTTTAATTAACAAAAAGTATAATTACATGTAATACAACGTTTTCAGGGTTTTTTTCAGGGGTTGATGTGGAAACGGTCAACAGCATGGGGAGGGGGTGGTAGCACAACTCAGTAGGCATTTATATTGAGCAGGTATCCCTAACTTGGTAACTCACTCACCTAACTCACCTATCCTGTTCCACTGATATTATAATAACTGGATATTCAACAAAGACGCAGAGGGACTGACCGATATGATCGGTTAAAACCGATATTTTTCTTTCTTGCACATGGTAGGTGTTCTTAAAAAGTATACTCAAACAGCCACGATTGGTATGGTTTATGCCAAGTGACGAAGCGCCTGCTTCTGAAACGCTCAAACAGGTTATTTGATGCAACTGTCAGACTAACTAACTGCAGCACCTTCAGATGCGCGTGCAAAAAGAATCACATAGGGTGCAGCCTGGCTGGTTGAAAGTAGGGATGCTCTGGCTGCGTACAGGGTTGCCAGAGGTCAAGGAAGGTCAGGAAAATATCATGTTTTCAAGGACAGGGAAAAGTCAGGGAATTTAACAAAAAGTCATGGAATTATAATGTTTATGTAATTTAGGGAAGAGTCAGGGAATTTTTAATGGCCATGGCGACTGTAGTTGATTATCAGGTAGGAAGTCTTTTTCAACTCATGAGCCAGCATTCAATTTTTTCATACTACATTTTCATTTTCCTTTCAATGAAAATTGTCTGTGCCTGTAGGTATAATCTTATTTCCCTCTGATTTTTGTACACACATGAAAGTTGATGATGCATAGCATGGATACAGTAAATGGATACATGTAGCACCAACCATTAATGAAAGACCATATGTTTCTTAGAAGTAATACAAAACTACAAATCTATAGTACTAGTAAAAAAATTTACACAAGGATAATAATTTCGCCCAGGAGAAAAAGTACAAAGGCAGAACAGAGTGGAGTTACCTGGATCAACTGAAGTCATATTTTTGTTATTCTGTGATAAATTTATACACATGATAAATGCTTGATAACAGCGTGTATGGTTCTTTGAATATTATATTGTCAATACCTTATTTCTAGTCACACTTTCCTTTGATTTCAGTTACATTGTTAGCTCAGCTGACTGTAAGTCATCTGAGCTATAGTGATCACCCTTTGTCCGGCGTCCGTCCGGCCGTTCGGTCGTCCGGCCGTCCGTCCGTTAACAGGGCACAAATCGTAACCGTTAGACCTAGAAACTTCTAACTGTACATCCAGGAAGGTCCATGGCAAATCTTCTTAGAAACCCAAAATTAGGTCATGGTGACCTATATTTCTTGACCTATGGGCCGAAAAGATGATTTTGAGCACCCAGACAGTCAGACGGTGCACAAATTGTATCCATTAGGCATAGGCGCCTCTTACCCAATATTTTGGGAGATCCTAGGCATATGTCCTTGGAAACCTGAAACTAGGTAACTGTGACCTATGTTCTGTGACCTATAGGGAAAAGATGACATTTGAGCACCCTGACTGTCAGATGGAGACACATCGTAACCTGATATTAGGTCATGGTGGCCTATATTTTATTTCCTATGGGCTGAAAACATGGTTTTTAGCATCCAGACAGTCAGACAGGGCACAAATTGAAAAGATAAGGCCTAGAATCCTCCAACATGACGTCAAGAGAGGTCCTAGGCAGATCTCCTTGAGAACCCGAAATAAGGTCATAGTGACCTATATTTTGTGACCTACAGGCCAAAAACATGATTTCGAGAACCCTGAATGTCAGATTGGGAAAAATCGTATCTCTGAGGCCTAGAATCTTCCAACTCAACATCCTGGGAGTTTCCAGGGAAATCTCTTTCGAAACCTGAAATAAGGTCACTATGACCTATATTCTGCGACCTATAGCAAAAAGATGTTTCAACACCCTAAATGTCAGATGGTGAACACCCTAAATGTCAGATGGTGAAAAATCGTATCTGTTAGGCCTAGGATCTTCTTACACAATTTCCTGGGAGGCTCTAGTGAAATTAGGTCATGGTGACCTACATTTTGTGACCTACGAGACAAAAACCTGATTTTGTGCCTCTTGAATGTCAGATGGGCACAAATCATATCCTTTTAGGCTTAGAATCTTCTAATGCAATATCCTGGGAGGTCCTAGGCAAATCTCCCTGGAAACCTGAAATTAGGTCATGGTGACCTATATTTTGTGACATACAGGCTGAAAACAGGATTTTGAGCACTCAGAAAGTAAGGCAGGGCACTCATTGTATTTGTTAGGCCTAGAATCGTGTATTGTTATCTTGTAATCTTCTGAGACGTCATTTGCAGATGTCTTTGGAAAACTGAAATTAGGTCATGGTGACCTATATTTTATGCGACTTTTTAGGAAAAGAAGTCATATAAGCACCCAGACAGTCAGTCAGGGCACACATTGTACCTGCTATGCCTAGAATCTATTAATGTATTATTCTGAGATGTCCCTGGCCAGTGTCCTTGGAAACCAGAAATTATATCATGGTGACCTATATTTTATGACCTACGGGCTAAAAATATGGTTCTTAGCATCTAGACAGTCAGACAGGGCACAAATTGTATTCATTAGGCCTGGAATATTTTAACATAAAATTCAGGGAGGTCCCAGTCAAGTGTCTTTGGAAACCTGAAATTAGGTAATGGTGACCTATATTGTGTGACCTATGGGCTGGATAATGGTTTTGCGTACCCAGACAGACAAGGCACAAATTGTATCCATTAGCCCTAGACTCTTCTAACATGATATTCAGGGAAATCCTTGGCAATTCTCCATGGAAACCTGAAATTGGATCATGGTGACCTATATTCTGCTAGCTATGGACCAGAAATATCATTTTGAGCACCCAGACAGACAAAGTACAAATTTATCCATTTTTCTTGCAACCCTCTATTGTAAAATCCAGGGGGGTCCTGGGCAGGTGTCCTATGAATCCTGAAATTTTTATTTTCTGTCTATTTTTCAACACTGTAACTTTATTCATAGGCTATTCTCACAGACATTATATAACATTCAGAAAAAAACATGAGCACCCAGTCAAAATTAGCTGAGTGTCATGGCCCATGGGCCACTATAGTTTTCAAATAAAAATTTAGTTTGCAGTAGAATTACGTTTATGAGAAGAAATTTAATTTTTTTTGGTCAGTTTTTTTCTCTAGGAAACCAGCTAAAAGTCCGAGAATAGTCAGGGAAAGTCAGAGAAAAGGAATGCTAACTAAACGTATGCTGATAGGACATTTTCAACATGTAGACCTTCATTTTGGGACGAACCTGCTAATGATGTTAAATGAAGCGAAAATATTAACGACTTTAAGAGAAAATTAAAAACGTATCTTTTTCGACTAAGTTTTAATAAAATTTTTACTCTTCTGTCATAATATATTTTATTGCCTTTGTATAAATGTTGGCGTTATATGAAATGAATAAAGTTTATGTTTAAAAGTCAAAAGACTTTTTTTCTGAGTTGACTGCTGGTAACCCTGTGCGTAACTCCTTTGAGATAAGGATGGACAAGATGACGTCTAATTTAACATATGATAATTACATATCTACATAATTTTACTGATACGGTGATTAAAACAAGGGACCTGTGGGTCATAGTGCTCAACCGAAGTTGATCTTGAATGAAAAAATCTAAAATAAAAACTAATGAGGATAACGTCTCAGAGGAAAAGGTTGTAAAAGCTAGATATTGGTTGATATGATTGATTCGTTCTGATAAGAAAGAAAATTGTTGCAAATCATACGTTGTGATCTAACCATGTGTTTTCTTACGATGAAACTGAATCATGTGGGCAATTTGTAAACATAAGATCTATACTATTACCATGATCAATGGTTGACTCTTTCATAAGTTGTTGACAGTTAAGCAATTGACACGTTTGTTAAATAAAGTTTAAATCTTTTATCATACCATTTTTTCAATTTTATAAATTTTATACAGTTGCTATATTACTAAAGTCCCAAGTCATCATGTGCAAGGACCTTATGATGGGGAGGGGTTTGGAGGCGCTGAATGGTGCGAGTTTCAACATCTCTGTATTGTTACAGAACCTAATATAAACATATCACGTATGCGTGATGAACACAAATTTTATAATGGAGATAAAAAAATCAGATTCTGTAACACTAGGCAGCGTGAAATGTCTAGGGGAATGAATAAAGAAGTCAGTGGTTTTTTGTTAACAAATAACCCTAATTTATTCTTAAAACAACCCTAACATTACAATACACTAAATCAATACAATTATACAGTAAAACAGCGATATAACAACAAATCAGTACAATCACACCGTAAAAAACACAAAGTGCACAGGACTTGGATACCACCACCGTCACAACGATAAGTCCTTTAAATGTATACTCTCGGAGAATCACAGTCCAGTGTAAAGCTCTTGTAACAATCCAGAAAGTAAACTGAAGTCCAAATGCATAAATCCAGGAGAAATTGCTGAAGAAAATCTATCATTGCCGCACTCGTCGGATAAGGTCCCAGAAAACTGACACACGCTTCTGCGTCCGCTGGAAATCTTCTCTGCTGCTCTTTCGGCTCTAAAACACAGCCCCTTTACTTAGTCTTCACCCCAAGCCCAGAATTTTCCACTTCTCGAACAATCTAAATGATCTTACACAACACAGTTAACACGCTTTACAGGAATCATCTAGAAGAACATCGCTGTGCGTCTTCACACACCAGGGTCCACACGTGACTCACGACCAGGCGAGAAAGCCCAAGGCTAGCATGACAACGAGAGTTCAACCAGTACGGATTAAACTGGGAATGTAACAAACGGCCCGGCGAGGGTGTCACAACACTTGTTACGCCCGTATCACACAATAAAAAAGAGCACCTGTAACAGTATATACATGTGGGATATGAAATTTAATTCAACAGTTGGTACAGGAAAAACAGTAGATGCATAATTTCTGAATATTAATATAATTTCTGAATAAAATAATCACTTTATTACCCATTCTCCTTAGGCAGGAAAATGATAAACAAAAGTTTGCATCAGATCCTCATTTTTTATTTTATCATTTGTTTTAAGTATCATTTGTTTATAATTTTCATACATTAGCAATATAACATATATATCCGGATATACTTCTATAGGTCAATTCAAAATTCTAAATATCATCATAACTATCGCTAATTTTACTCACAGAACATCACATTATGCACACTGATGGATTTGATGTTATTTCAAATCCGAACTTGATTTGAATTAATTTCTTTAAAAGTGCCACAATACCACAACATGTCATCTTGAAGATTACATTGGAGATAAAACAGCTTTTTAGTTTTGGAAATACAGTTCACACAATAACAACAATTCCATTACACTTAATGTATATTGCTGTGGAAGTGGGATGGGGAGTGATTTGAGAATAACTGTGCACTTTTGACAGCAGGGGTGCTCCTTAGTGACACATTTCTGATCAGGTATGCAGGCAATGCTGTATAAAGTGACCACCAGTGACCAGCGATGGGCAGTTTGGCTTTTGACAATGCTAGTGAATACAATAGTGCCCCCGCCCCACCAAAACATAACTTCAGTAACTAGCCTTTTTGTGGGCTTTTAGTTTCAAAATTCAAATATATCCTGATGTGTATATGCTGTGAATAGCAAATCAGCAGTGCTTACAGGAATAAAATGCCCATTGGTCAAAGTTGGGCAAAATTTAACACACTGATTTTACACTTATGCCAATAATTTTAAGAATTTACAAGTTTTTGATCTAATTTCTTTCAAACAATTGAATCTTGATTAAAAAGTTATATTTTTGAGAAAAAAAACTCCAACTATATCAGTTACCATGTTAAGACAGAAAATATATTTCTTTGCTATTTTGATAAGGTACCCAACCAATGTTTCGTCCATAACTTTTACAAATAATGTAATATGGACCTAATTTATGGCCCGTTTATATGAAATACATATAAATATATTTATAAATATGAACAAACACAGACGAGGTATTTTTATATTAGGCAGTCATGAGGTGTAATAACAGGTTTTTCCTTAATTTCTCAAGGACCGAAGTCGCATTAGCCCAATTTGGGGCTTGGCAGAAGAAGCTAGAGAACTAATTGAAATCTAACTATGTCAAAATTTGAATTATTAGGTCTAATGGTTTCAAAACGTGCCAGTCTAACGGACAGACAGACGGATGGACGGATGACAGACAATGGATTATAACTATAGCTCAAATGACCTTCAGTCAGCTGAACTAAAAATTGTAATGTATATCAGCAGTTTTGACAGTGTTAAATTTTCCGGAGATCTCTGGTTATTGTTGCCATTTTCTAATAGTATTGCACAGGATGTCCCTTTAATTCGTAGATTGCTGATTTTTTTAATACCTAAACCATGTTGTCTTATACTTCATGAAATACATTTTATTTCATAACTACAATAAAAAGCATGACGATAACAAAGCGATCATTAATACAAGACCTTTTGAACGCTGATGTATGTTGAAATAAAAGGTATTTTCTGCCTTGTCAAATTTGATGATTTCAGACTCCCCCCCCCCCCCCACACACACACACACACAATTACTTAGGACATTTTTTCTGACTTTAAGGCCATATAAAGGAATCAAAGTCAGGTGATTTTGCTTTTGTTGCAATTTATATGAGGTTGACCACTTATTTCGAGTAAAATGCCTGTACAACGTCGCAAATAAAAGCCTTCCCGGTAACATCTCTAGCATGTGTCTGTAACGTACAGTTCACTTTATTCATGCAAAAGTTTAAAATTCCCATATATTTAAAGGAACCTAGTTTTTTTTATTACGGCAGCTATTGACATGCGGATGGGGGTCATATATATATATATATATATATATATATATATATATATATATAAGTAGTGCTATATTATGTAAGTCACATAGAATTCGTAATAAGTGACATACTTAGTAGAGAATGAAATAAGTGACATAAAATTCGTAATAAGTGACATACTGAAATAAGTGCCAAAAAATTCGCATTAAGTGACATACTTGGTAGAGTTCGTAATAAGTTCCAAAATTCGTAATAAGTGACATACTGAGTAGAGTATGCGGACTTTGGCCCGAGTGGGGGTGGGAGGGGTGGGGGCCCCCTGGCGGTTGACCGGGAGACGCGGTGCTGGTCTTTAACGGAGCGCTCTCTACTGGTAACCGGGGAGTAAGGCCAATTCAGGAATTAAAGCACCCACTGGGACTTTTTCGGGAATTAAAGCACCCACTGGGACTACTCTAATAACTAAAGCACCCTGGAGGGGAGACCTAGCAGGAACTAAAGCACTTTAGCGGAGAGCTCTCTACTGGTAACCGGGGAATAAGGCCATTTCAGGAATTAAACCACCCACTGGGACTTTTTTCGGGAATTAAAGCACCCACTGGGACTTCTCTAATAACTAAAGCACCCTGGAGGGGAGACCTAGCAGGAACTAAAGCACCCCCCTTCCTGGGACTCCTTTAAAATCTAAAGCACACTGGAGGGGAGAGGTAGCAGGAACTAAAGCACACCCCTTCATGGGACTCCTTTAAAATCTAAAGCACCCTGGAGGGGAGACCTAGCAGGAACTAAAGCACCCCCCTTCCTGGGACTCCTTTAAAATCTAAAGCACCCTGGAGGGGAGACCTAGCAGGAACTAAAGCACCCCCCTTCCTGGGACTCCTTTAAAATCTAAAGCACCCTGGAGGGGGGAGACCTAGCAGGAACTAAAGCACCCCCTTTCCTGGGACTCCTTTAAAATCTAAAGCACCCTGGAGGGGAGAGGTAGCAGGAACTAAAGCACCCCCCTTCCTGGGACTCCTTTAAAATCTAAAGCACCCTGGAGGGGAGACCTAGCAGGAACTAAAGCACCCCCCTTCCTGGAACTCCTTTAAAATCTAAAGCACCCTATAGGGGTACCTAGCAGGAACTAAAGCACCCCCCTTCCTGGGACTCCTTTAAAATCTAAAGCACCCTGGAGGGGAGACCTAGCAGGAACTAAAGCACCCCCCTTCCTGGGACTCCTTTAAAATCTAAAGCACCCTATAGGGGAGACCTAGCAGGAACTAAAGCACCCCCCTTCTTGGGACTCCTTTAAAATCTAAAGCACCCTGGAGGGGAGACCTAGCAGGAACTAAAGCACCCCCCTTCCTGGGACTCCTTTAAAATCTAAAGCACCCTATAGGGGAGACCTAGCAGGAACTAAAGCACCCCCCTTCCTGGGACTCCTTTAAATCTAAAGCACCCTATAGGGGAGACCTAGCAGGAACTAAAGCACCCCCCTTCCTGGGACTCCTTTAAAATCTAAAGCACCCTATAGGGGAGACCTAGCAGGAACTAAAGCACACCCCTTCCTGGGACTCCTTTAAATCTAAAGCACCCTGGAGAGGAGACCTAGCAGGAACTAAAGCACCCCCCTTCCTGGGACTCCTTTAAAATCTAAAGCACCCTGGAGGGGAGACCTAGCAGGAACTAAAGCACACCCCTTCCTGGGACTCCTTTAAAATCTAAAGCACCCTGGAGAGGAGACCTAGCAGGAACTAAAGCACCCCCCTTTCCTGGGACTCCTTTAAAATCTAAAGCACCCTATAGGGGAGACCTAGCAGGAACTAAAGCACACCCCTTCCTGGGACTCCTTTAAAATCTAAAGCACCCTGGAGAGGAGACCTAGCAGGAACTAAAGCACCCCCCTTTCCTGGGACTCCTTTAAAATCTAAAGCACCCTATAGGGGAGACCTAGCAGGAACTAAAGCACACCCCTTCCTGGGACTCCTTTAAATCTAAAGCACCCTGGAGAGGAGACCTAGCAGGAACTAAAGCACCCCCCTTCCTGGGACTCCTTTAAAATCTAAAGCACCCTGGAGTGGAGACCTAGCAGGAACTAAAGCACACCCCTTCCTGGGACTCCTTTAAAATCTAAAGCACCCTGGAGTGGAGACCTAGCAGGAACTAAAGCACCCCCTTTCCTGGGACTCCTTTAAAATCTAAAGCACCCTGGAGGGGAGAGGTAGCAGGAACTAAAGCACCCCCCTTCCTGGGACTCCTTTAAAATCTAAAGCACCCTGGAGGGGAGACCTAGCAGGAACTAAAGCACCCCCCTTCCTGGAACTCCTTTAAAATCTAAAGCACCCTATAGGGGTACCTAGCAGGAACTAAAGCACCCCCCTTCCTGGGACTCCTTTAAAATCTAAAGCACCCTATAGGGGAGACCTAGCAGGAACTAAAGCACCCCCCTTCCTGGGACTCCTTTAAAATCTAAAGCACCCTGGAGTGGAGACCTAGCAGGAACTAAAGCACCCCCCTTCCTGGGACTCCTTTAAAATCTAAAGCACCCTATAGGGGAGACCTAGCAGGAACTAAAGCACCCCCCTTCCTGGGACTCCTTTAAAATCTAAAGCACCCTGGAGAGGAGACCTAGCAGGAACTAAAGCACCCCCCTTCCTGGGACTCCTTTAAAATCTAAAGCACCCTGGAGGGGAGACCTAGCAGGAACTAAAGCACACCCCTTCCTGGGACTCCTTTAAATCTAAAGCACCCTATAGGGGAGACCTAGCAGGAACTAAAGCACCCCCCTTCCTGGGACTCCTTTAAAATCTAAAGCACCCTGGAGTGGAGACCTAGCAGGAACTAAAGCACCCCCCTTCCTGGGACTCCTTTAAAATCTAAAGCACCCTATAGGGGAGACCTAGCAGGAACTAAAGCACCCCCCTTCCTGGGACTCCTTTAAAATCTAAAGCACCCTATAGGGGAGACCTAGCAGGAACTAAAGCACCCCCCTTCCTGGGACTCCTTTAAAATCTAAAGCACCCTGGAGGGGAGACCTAGGAGGAACTAAAGCACCCCCCTTCCTGGGACTAATTTAAAATCTAAAGCACTCTGGAGGGGGAAACTTTTCGGGAATTAAAGTTTCCACTGGGACTTTTCGGGAGTTAAAGTTTTCACTAGGAGGACTTGGCAAAAGCTAAAATAACCTGGAGGGGAGACCTAGACAAAAGCTAAAGCACCCCCTGGTGGAGTTTGCGGGAACTAAAGTGGGTTGGGGCTCTTTCAAACACTTGACCACTCACTCATTCTTCCAAGCATTGAAACATTCATTGTTACACAGTTTAAACATACTAATAACACATTGATGTAAAAGGAATAAAAACAAATTTATTCCTTGAAACCTAAAAGCTAAAAGATATATTATTTATGTCTGTATGCCACCTGTGTTCTTCGTTGTTTGTGTGTGTAATCAAATGGAGTGCATGTCTGATGCTATGTTCTTCCCTGTACCTAACTAAAAACGCGTGAAATTTAAAAAATGTCCTAAAATTGATTTTAAACTAAATCAAAATCCAGCACAACACGCTTCCTATCATGAAGCTGGTATTGCCCCACCTCAATCGTGGTGGCTTCTTGTATTAAGTCCAGTACCATCATGACTGCTTTAACGGCGTAGATTCTAAAACGTCACAATCCGTTAACAAGACAGGTCCCTGCACAGGGCACTGCAGGCCTTCACGGGCATTTGCTTGTCTTCCAGTGCTCTCATCTCGTCCAGATGTTGGTAAAGGAAGCTCCGGATGCGGACCAGCTTCTGGTGTTTTGTCGGAAGTTTCTCGTACGGTGCTCTGACGCCCCGCCCGTAGTTCAGTAGTCTCATCAGCTCTTTCGTCGCTTGTGTAGAGCCGCTCTGCGAGGTCGTCGTACTCCCTCTCAATGATTTCAAAGAGTTTGTCCCTGCTGATACCGAGCACAGACGGGGTTGGGGCTGAAGGGATAGTGGCGGTGCGGTCGGAACAACCCGGTGGGGGGGGGGGGGGGGTAGTCGGGGGTCCGGCTAACACCCCACAAGGGCGTGGATGTGGGTGTAGAGGTGAGTAAATGATCAAAGGAAGGCATGGGAATGCTGGGGGGGGGGGGGGGGGGGGTAGCAGATGGCTCACTATACCTGACGACATCGAAGTATATGGGAGTGGGAGATCGGGCGTCTGTGCTCGGGTATCCGCAGGGACCACTGGTGGAGAGAGCGGTGACGATGTAACAGGCCAGATTATACCCCCTGCCCAGTTTATACCCGGGTATATTTTAGCCTAGGCAAGATTATACCCCGGGGTATATTCCGGCCTAGGCTGTTTTATACCCCTCCAGGCCAATTTATACCCCTGACACGAATCACAGAAACTGACTTGTATCAGGCCAGATGCGGATATCCATTTGATCAACAGTATCTAAACATACCTAATCTTAATTCTTATAAATTATTTGTAATATCTATTTTCTATCACCACGCATTATTAAATATCAGATTAAAATAATTAAGGGCTACTCCAAACCATGGATCATTCATCCTTTGGAATATCCATGATATCAGAATCATGTGTGAATTTAAATGTAAGTTTAATTCAACACTGTCACGTTAAAACTTACAATATTAGTATTGATACGAAATAATTGAAATTACATTAGCACTGTACTTTTATATACTTTTATAAATATTTGTACATCGTGTTACTATTTGCAGATAGAGGTATTTTAAATGTGGATATTGTGTGGTCGGTTTGAACTAACTTGAACCTTCATATTAGATGATGATATAATTTCGGAAAATCCAAAGACAGAACACTGTTATGTAGTATAACGCGTTTATACACACTTACATACCGATCGCCTTAGATATCGTTCACTTATACACTCGATTATTACATTAAATTAATAAAAACACTGACAGAAGGTGAGTCATTTCGTAAAAAAATACAATTGTTTAAGGTATAAACCACAGCTTTTAAAAGCAACAGGGGTTATAATCGAGCCTAAGGGGGTATAAAATGGACTAGGCCAGAATATACCCCGGGGTATGATCTGGCCTGGCCCATTTTATACCCCGGGTATAGTTTTGGCTAGGCCAGATTATACCCGGGTATACAATCGAGGGGGGCTATTCTGGCCTGCTACACCGGCGGCGACGTTTGGGGCTGTTAGCTCGACATCGGATGCACCTCTGCTGTTGTCTTCTCGCTTAGATCCGATCGGCGAGACCGGTGGACTTTCACGTGATAGTAGTGACCGGCTTTTGGAGTTGATGACCATGGTGGGCTGTGACTGCGATGTCTGTACCGCTTGCTGCTACTGCATTTGGCTGCCCTGCTGCGACATCTTTTTCGGCCATAATCTCGTCGAGAACACTGATTATCTCCATCTTGTCTGCAACGGTGGGTTCTGCTGCTGCTACCGGTGGTTTGCTGATGCGTGACCGTAGACGTAACCGTCTCAACAGACTCTGTATCCGTTGCTTCAGCTTTCCCATTACGACGAGTGGCTTGGCTCATACCTCAGATGTATAGCGGAGAGGATGGGGAAGTCAGGGGGGAATGAACTTTTATACCTAAACATGGACTGGGCGTGGGGGATGGGTAGGTAGGGAAACTATAGCGATCAACCAATCAGCGCACGTTTCATACATCCTATCACCCCCGGAAGTAAAGTAAATTAATTCACAGTCAAAGCTTCTAGAACATTCCACCGGAAATGCCATACAAAGAACAAGAATACACCATGCCGGAAGTAGTTCACAACACAGTAAATATAACATATATACAGTTTTATTTGTATCAAAACAATTGTTTTTTTTATATAATATTGTATTTTTATGTTTTACGGTATTTTTCCGTTTATCTGTGCTTAAAATGTGCAAAAGTATGATATTTAAGCAACCGGAAGTAAATGGTGCAAAAAAAACCTTACCGGTTGTCATAAATGAAACTTGGTTTTAAACGTTTTCAAACATTTTTGACAGAATAAATAAAAGTTAATAAAAGTAAAAACACTTTCCTACGCAAAATGATATAAATTGTAGTATTTTTTATTGATCTGAGCCTAAAAAGTGAAAGTATGATCACCGGAAGTCATTCATACAAAATAAATTACGTTTTCATCAAACGTTTTAAATAAAATGAAACGTTTATTGCTCGAATTCTTTCAATTAAAATGATTTTACAATCCTTTTCTTGTCTTATTACTGTGAATTGTATTATTTTCTTATCATTTGTGCTTAAAATAATAGAAAAAAGAATGATATTTCAGCTTACAGGAAGTAAATTAAACAAATAAAATCTTTCCGGAAGTCATTATAAAGATAAAATAAACATTTTATTTAATGTTTTAAATAAAATAAAACGTTTTCTTATATGAATTATTTAAAATAAAACGGTTTTATTCAATTTTTCCGTCTAAATAATATAAATTATTTTATTATCTTATCATTTGTGCTTAAAATAGAGAAAAAGTATGATTTTTCAGCTAACCGGAAGTTAATTAAACAAATAAAAACTTTTCCGGAAAGCATTTATAAAGATTATATAAAAATTTCATTCAATGTTTAAAATTAATTAAACGTTTTTTATATGAATTAAATAAATTATAACATATTTATAAAACTTTTCTAGTCTAAATAATGTGAATTAAAGTTTTTTTTTTATCATTTGTGATGAAAATATGTTAAAAAATGATAAAAAAAAAAGTTTTAAAATATAAAAACGTGTCTTTTTGGTCTTAACAATGCAATATAACTTACTACAGTAAAATGCAACAAAGTCCATCATCATCTCGTTTGTTCAGTCATTTAAGAATAGTTTGGAATTCACTGTCATCCCTTTTTTCTTCTGCGAACTTTGATTGTTCGATGCTCATTCGCGAACTGCAGGAACACAGGATCATGTGACGTTTTTTGTTGTCGAGATGAGGGCTTCCAGTTTTAACGCGTGAAGGCATCAGCACGTGTAAGATCTTAGCGGGCACAGCATCGTCGTCCACGATATTAACCATCATGGCTAAGAACCTGGGCGCGGAGAAGGCTACTTCTTGTATTTGAACGGGCGCGCAGAGTCGGCCGGAGAACACATCATGATTGAACAGGACTACTCCGTGTGTAGTATTCAGATTCCAGGTGAAACATTCCACATTGGGCTGTAAGATCTTGAAGATGGAAGACACATCAGCGGTGATACAGTCGTTGCCGAACAGATACCGCATGACCGCACTTTGATTGTAGATACCATTCCAGGAATCAGGTAGGGTCTTTGATTCCAGGAAATTGAATTTGATAGCATAGGTAATCAATTCGATGGCGAGGTTACTCAGTAGGAATCGGAAAATGCATGACGGGACTGTGAACGCGCTCCACCCGTTTTTCAGTTGACCCGGGGCGTGTTGTTTTGACCAGTTTTTAGCCAGGAAGTATCGCGCTTTAGTTTGATGCGAGGTTGTTTTCTCACCCGTTTTCAAATCAACCAGCGCTTCACGTTGCATGATGAGGATAAAATTTTTACCTTCATCCAGGAATGCGGCAATTTCTAGACGTGCTCTCCAGAACATATCTTTAGGCGGGGTGCATTCTTTGTGTACGGAAGTTTCATCACAGCGGTTCAAATGGCGCAAGATCTTTGAGGCCCAATTCATTTCTTCAAGAGTCCATTTTTCTTTGTTACAGAATTCTAAGAAATCAGTAGCCTCTTTTTCCAGTGGATTGGTTTTCACCAGGTAGACCGTACTAAGAATACGCGATTTCGGTACCCCGCATTTCAGCATGGCATTGACAGCACGAATTTGTTCTTTTTTCAGCGCGTCGACCACGGTTGTCATTGTATCAGTGTGTTTCTCGTAATCAGCATACCCTTGCCACAAATCGAAATCAGGTAGAGATTTCTTGGGTTGTGGTGGTGTTTCAGTTTCCTTGGCGGGGGTGGTGGTCCTTCAACGACCATCGGCTCCGGTTCTTTTACCGATTCTTGCACTTTAGCAGTCTCTAGTCCGTCCGGGGATGGCACTTGGAACATCGTTAGTGGGTGGATGGGTTTCACAGCAAGGCGGGTTGTCCAAGGCTGGTTTCTTGTTTTCAAATATATGATCAAGAGGGCTCGGTTTCATTTGCCCTTCTTCCATCCACCTGGCGGCATCTTCTTGATCTTGTAGTTTTTGCCATTCTTCACGTGTGAGTTTTTCTTTTTCCATACTGTCAACAAGCACTTGGGGTATTTCGTCTTCAAACCAAGCGGGTGATGACCATGTGATTACTCGTGGTGGGTTGGAGTATTCGTAGGAGTCAAGTTTTGAACGATACTTGTCCAATTTGCCTAATCTCTGGAACCACAGCGAGTCGACAAATTCAGGTTTGAAGTTGTGCTTTTGTAGTTTGTAGTTCTCTGGTACAAAATCGAGCAGCTGGAATTTTTCTGCGTTCTCCCTAGGCATGGGAGGAGTATGCCAGACTTAAAAAGCCCCCAGCATTAAATTAATTATAGATGTCTACCGGAAATGCTTTGAAAAAATAATACCCACCGGAAATACTTTCAACAAAATAACTTCTATTTATAGGGGGTCACGTGGGGTCTTTGCCAGTCATTCAGCGTCAGCCATGGCAACGTCACGACCTTACACGTTAATGGAAAAAACCCAGGCCTACTTCAAAAGTTTCAAGAAAAAAGGAGTGGTGGTTCAAGTACAGCCTGACTTGGAAAAGCTGAAAAAAAAGAAAAGATGTGAAGCGTTGTACAGTATATTTGAATCGCTGTTGGACGAATGGAAAAAACTTTAACCGAAGAATGTTTCGCTCAAGTTAACATGATTTCACCAGGTCTACAAAACAAAAGCATTCAATACAAAATGGTTGCGCAAAGAAGATTTAACATTAGAATACATCATGACGCAAGTAGAGAAAACTTTAAACAGCAATGAACACTTTCGACTTACCCCAGACTTTGAAATGGAATTGAAGACTGTAGAAATACCTGAATCAGTTGGAGGGCCCTGCAAACAAGTCTGGCAAAAGAACCCACGTACTTATTTGGATCCTGGGAAAATATCATGTGCATACCAACGGGAAGATTGTTTTATTGCCGCTTTTATATTAATGGATTGGAACAACAAAACAGATTTCCACCCCATTGGCGCACGCGGTCTTAACCAAGTGTCCTGTTGAAACAATTGGACACAGAGGTTAAAAGAATTAAGAAAGAAGCAAAAATCACCCGTTCCCGAGTGAGCATCAGTGAAATGAAACGGATCAATGAATTGTTTCCTGACAAAAACATCTTGGTTTTTCATGATGAAGGGGATCAAGTTTTGTTTCGGTCAGCAAATTGGTCGTCAGAGAAACCTACAATTTTGATTTTGGCTAATGATGGGCATGCATGGGGAATTTTAAAAATCAAAAATCATTTACCCAAAAAAAAGATTTTTTAGTATGTTTCAAATACATGGGGGGAAAATGCACCAGTGTGTAGGCGTGTGTAAAATGTGCGGTTTAGCACCTAAGTGTAAATTCAATGAAGACAAAGACAAATTAATGAAGTACAGGGATTGTGGGTTTTACGGGCTTTACGGGGGAAAATGTTATAAGAAACATAAGAAATCCGTCTCAGGGAAACCGAGCACGTGTAAAAAAAGAAAAAATCTGTGAAAACTGCGGGCAGATTTTATTTGATGCCAAACATCAATGTGGTTTTTACAAATGCAATATTTGTCACATGGATGTCGCTGTGGTTATGGCCCATTCGTGTTACATGAAACCATTGAAATCAAATTATGTGGATTCAAAACTCCCCCGCCCGTACCTATTTTGGGATACGGAAGCCATGCAATCCCCGCCGAATGAAAAATGCATATCGGTGCACACGGTCAATGCCATCGTAGCCCATTACGTGTGCGAACTTTGTTTACAAAAAATTCATATGGAAGACTTTTCCGCGCGGACTCACCAAATTGTAAATGCGGGCGATTTCAGTTTAAAGATGTAAATTCGTTTTTTGATTGGATGTTCCACGATATGCGTCATTGGTCAGAGAGAACCACTATATGTTTTGCTCATAACTTCGGTGGGTTCGACGGCGGTTTCCTGCAACAGTATCTGATTTCAAAAGGATGGGCGGCCGATTACATAATTGCCCGCGGGTTACGGGTCATCACTATGAGAGCGAAATGGGTAGACTTTAAAGATTCGTTGAATTTGATCCCCATCGCATTAGCGAAATTCCCTAAAGCGTTTGGTTTATCTGAATTGAAGAAAGCGTATTTTCCATACATGTTCAATACCATGGAAAATGATGATTATGAAGGCCCGATGCCTGAGAAAAGATTTTTCAAACAAAACGGGAACGCGGAATTCGATCAGTGGTATGAAGACAAAGTCAAATCAGGTTATATTTGGAACCACCAGCAAGAATTGTTTGAGTATTGTAACAGCGATGTGGAATTATTAAAACAAGGGTGTTTGAAATTTCGGGAAACGTACCATTTGAAAACCGGGTTGATATATTATTGCACTCTTCCACTCTACCTGCGGCTTGCATGTATGGTTACCGGTTAAATTATTTAAAGCCCAAGAAAATCGCCATGATCCCGCCTTTTGATTTCACGCACTCATGTATCAGAGAAAGCGAACCAATGGTTGGATGAATTACAAGTGAACACGCCGTACAAAATTTACCGCGGGCAAGACAATTGGAACGCGAAAGAATGTCAGATTCAATTATGTGACGGAAAATACGTAACCGTGGATGGGTACTGCCCTGAAATCTTCACCGTGTATGAATTCAAAGGGGTGTATTTGGCACGGATGCCCTTTATGCACGGATCCTGAAGGTACGGTGCCGAATTCCAACTTGGTCAATTACCAAGCGCACGCTCACCAAATGAAAAAAAAAGAATCGAAATTGCGTATGACCGGTTATTCAGTGGTATCCATTTGGGAACACACGTACGTCCCCGGAAATCCATCGAGTTAAAAACACATTTACAACCGCGAGACGTTTTTTGCGGAGGGCGGACCAATGCAACGTGTTTGTACAAGAAAATTACTAACGCGGATGAAATGATCGATTATTATGACGTGACATCCTTGTACCCGTTTGTACAAAAAACCAACAAGTACCCTGTGGGTGAACCGAAAGTGGTGATGAAACCCACTTTAGAAAGACTGAACCAATCCCCGGGTGGGATTTTTTGTGGTAAATTTCTACCTCCCAAGAATTTGTTCAATCCGGTATTGCCTTACCATGCGTGCAATTAATTGGTTTCCCCTATGCGCGAAATGTGCGGAAACGTGTAACCAAAGGGAAAAATGCCAGCATAAAGAAAGCGAGCGTGTTTTGGTAGGGTCTTGGTGCATTCCCGAAGTCAAAACAGCTTTGGAGAAAGGATATGAATTAATAGAGGGGTATGAAATGTGGGAATGGGAAAATTGGGAATTCATTTTCGGCCCATACATCCAGAAATGGTATGTGGAGAAAACCAAGGCTTCAGGTTGGCCTACAGACGGCCCGATGGAACGTACAGAGTATGTGAAATTGTTGAAAGAGAAACAAGGCATTACCATTGATCCTGATAAAATCGCCCATAACCCAGCATTACGGTTTGTTGCCAAACAAGCCTTGAACACCTTTTTGGGAAAGTTTGGTCAGAAAGACGGGCAAGTTAAGAAAGTGCAAGTGACCGATTACGACGAATTGATCAACATATTAGATGATCTGACAGCAGATGTATTGGACATTGTGAATCTGGGCGAACACATTGTGCAAGTAGAATGGAAGAAAACCGAAGACGACTACGATTTGGGCCGTACCAACAATGTGGTCATAGCTGCTTTCACGACCAGTTACGATCGAATGGAACTGTACAAAATTTTAGATATTTTGCAGGAAAGGGTATTGTATTTCGACACTGATTCCGTGATATTTTATTCAGGGCCCAACGACGGGGCCGTTGATGGGGGATTTAACAGATGAGTTGGATGGTGGGAAGATTGTAGAATTTGTGAGTGGGGGACCCAAGAATTATGGGTATTTGGGGATAGACAGAAACGGGAAGAAAATTGCGTGTCAGAAAGCCCGAGGGTTTCAAATTGAAGGGAAGGTGGATTTTTATGATTTGAAGAATATGGTTGATGCTTTATTGAAGGGTGAGGTACAGACCCCAATGAATGTCCCTATTGAATTCCATGTGTTACGGGATAAGCAAGGCAATGTGAAATCCATGCAATTGGATAAAATGTATACAGCTGTATATGACAAACGCCGGTTTTGGCGTGAAAGCGATGGCCTTGATATGTACACTACATTTCCTAATGGGTTTTCAAAATAAAGTTTTTGTGTATAAATATCTGTGTGATCATTGTTTTTCTTCAAAAGATGTGGTACAAATTCCATCATCCGTTTACCATGTTGATCGCCGGACCAACCTCGTCCGGGAAAACAGTGTGGGTGTGCAAGTTGATCAAACATATGACTGAAATGATTGATCCGGTACCTGAACGAGTGCTGTGGTGTTATGCCGAACCTCAAGCCATTTATACCGAGTTAAAACAAATGTTAAAAGATAAAATATTTTTTCAAGAAGGGTTACCTCCGAGAAATATAAAAGCCGGGACGTCATTACAACGACGATTTGATGCGAGAAAGCGGTGTGGAAACAGCAAAAATATTTGAAAAAGGAAGCCATCACAGAAACATATCTATTATTTTTATCGCTCAAAATTTATTTCATCAGAAAAAAAGAACAACGGGACATTTCGTTAAATTCGCATTACATGGTGTTAATGAAAAATCCACGGGACCGTTTACAATTTGAATCGTTAGCCCGTCAAGTTTACCCCACCAAAGCAAAAGAATTACGTCACATTTATGAAGATGCTACAAAAGAACCGCACGGGTATTTGTTGTTAGATTTTACGCAGAGGTGCCCGGACGAATACCGGTTAAGAACGAAAATATTCCCTGACGAAGAACATATTTATTATCAACCAGCATGATTCCGTTTGCGGTATATATTGCCGGGGTGACGGTGGTAGCGGTGATAGAACTTTTAATTGAGTTGGCCGTGCAAGCCATCGAATGGGGTGTGGAAGAATTATTTAGATACATCCAATGGAAAAGGGCTGGTATGCCATCATCAGATGCCAGTCAGAAAAAAGGATGGTTACAAATCGAAGGCAACTACCGTGTGTTTTGGCCCCCTCCGGATTCTTACGTTTTCAGTTTACACGACATTTATGTGAAACAGAAAACAAATAAAACAGGATATTTAAAAACGAGGTAAGCTTTTGTCAAACAAAAAGATAAAACATTTAAAATCCGTTTAGTGAAAGTGCGAAAATCACAATTGGGAGGCCGTATGCAGACCAGTAATGATGCGGGGAGACCGATTATTGTAGATGCGGATACATCTCAGAAAGTGATTGATTGGTTTAATGAGTCTAAAATTGTTGACCGATGGATTGTCGTCAATACTTTAATGTTGGTCTACCTTCATTTTCCTTGGCATTTATGGTATTCAGCATTAATCAATCAACCTTTAGAAGCTAGGTACGTCCCATCATTAACCGAAAAATGGGGGAATAAAGATCCAAGGTACCAAACATATTATGACCGTTACAATTCAAACGGGAAACATTACTGGGCCTACCATAAACGTATCAACGGGAAAACTTATATGCGCGTGGATATCCCGTTACCCATTGAAGAATTAATTGTTAAAGGGTAGATCACCGAAGGCAAACGTGTCCCGTGTTTAACAAGAGACCCGACCTCTAGAAAATATCTAGATATAGGGAAATCGGAATGGTACCATCAATTTTTTATTGACATGGAAAAAGGTAAAAAAATATCGGGAAGAATTTATGAATGAACTAACAGAAAAAGAAATGTTAGGAAAATCTCCGTTCAGTGGAAATAAAAATTTAGAAGATTTCGGAATCCGGCCTGTGCCGGGCTTGAGTTCACCGACTAACCGTACTAAAATAACAAAATATGGTTTGGCTCATATAGACGATGGGATTTGGATAGAAGAACCGTTTATCAATATATATTTACCTCAATATTATAATATTCACACCAGATATTATAAGGAAAAACCGGTGATGATGAAAGTGATTAATAAAGTGCGATTAGCCATAAAAAATGAAATGTTTAAATTGTGGCGTCCGGTATGGTGGAAAATCAACGGTCCTGACGCCTCTGGGTTTGAAAACTAAATGGAAGGAGACCCGTTTTGGGGTGTATCGTTTGATCAGTACGGGACCTTTTTTGAATTACCCATACCCCATTTTTACCATCCTCCTCATTTACGTCAAGAATTATTAGAAATCCGTGAAAGTTTTCATATGGACGCAAAACTGTTATCCATGCCAGCTTTTCATTAAACCCGCCCAGAGTCGCGGACGTATAAAGCGTATAAACAACTACAACCGTATCAAAATTGGACTTGGTATTTATTACATGCGGAGTATGGTATTTCTCAACAAATTAAACGAAACACACAATTAGATTATCACGGGTTAAAAATGTATTATAACATTTTAAGAGAACGCGGGCAGGAAGTAGAAAATTTACCGGATATGCCGGGAAAAATACCTATGAAGATTCATTGGCTTTTAGAATACATTTTAACGGACGAAACCGTGGATTTAGATACGTCGTATTCCCCGTGGTACAAATTATTTAACGAAGACCAAGTCCGAAAATATCGCAGTAAATATTTAAAAGTAAGAAAATATGATTTAGTTTTAAAATTATTTTATGAACGGGATAAAATCGGAGTATTTCGTGCATGGGATTCCACAACCAGGGTTTTGGCGTCATCCAGCTCCCGAAAAAGATTACGGGAAAGGGCAAGATGTAGGATATTGGAAAAAAAGAACAAGAAAAAATAAAGAAGAAATTAAGAAAAAAGAGATTCTAATAACACACGAACAGAAAAAGAGAATCCCGTCCACTTGGGATTGGACGACATTAAAGAAAAAATTTTCGGCGTATCACGAGAATAAAGAACGTGTGCGCGCGTTAGATTTAATAAGAAAAAAAACAACAAGTTAACAGTAAAGAGGAAGACAGTCCTGAAAAGACGGGCTCGAATAGAATACCGTGAAAAAATGAGAGCTTGGTATTCGGTAGGAAAATAAGAACCAAATAAACCGTTTGACACGGGGAAAGGAAGATCTCGAGGTAGGAGTACAAAAGAAAGTTATTTAATCGGGATCATACAGAAAAATGGCACGTTTTAGCGTGTTAAACCACGAGGTATTTCATCGGTAGAAAGATCTGCTTCAGGATTTTCAAAAGTTGGAATAAGTGGAGCAGTAGGGAAACGTGTATTTCAAAGAGCGGGTCCGAGCAGCGGTTTAACGCAAGCCGCCAAAATAAGAAGACCTAATTTTAAACCGAATCGTATTCATCCCCCCCGCCCGCAACCCCGTGCCACCGGTGGACAACCACCCGCCCGGGGCGGTGGACCAACGCCCGCCCGTCCGCCGGGACCTGTACGTCCACCAGCCCAGCCGCGCCCGCCAGGTGTTCCGCCCCGAGCGGGTCCGCCATCCCGGGCGCCGCCTGTCCGGGGCAGACCGCTGCCTGTCCGGGGACCACCGCCGCCCCATCGTCCGCCTGGTAGCGGTCCCCCGAGGAGAAGACTTCTAGTTCGTCCTCACGCACGGCCGGCGCCCAGTAGGATTGTTCCTAGAAAACCTCCGATACAACGGGGTCCTCCATTTTCCCAAATGAGACGTCCTCCATTAAAAAGAAAAGCCCAATAATACCACAACATCCAAAAACTATGGCTTCTGTTAAAAGTAAAAGAGGAGTCAGATCGACCCGCGCCCGTCCTCAACCTCCTAAAGGAAAACGGCCGAGAACACAACAAAAACAACCTAAAATGACTAAAAAACAACAAAAAAGAGAAGAAAAAAAGAAAAAACAACAAAAAAGAGAAGAAAAGAAGAAAAAAGAAGCAAAAAAAAAAAGACGAACAAAACAAAAATAAAGAGAAGACAGACGAAAAAAAAGAGAAAAGACGATGAAGAAAACAAGAAAAATGACAAAAAAAAAGAAAAAAGATGAAGAAGAAAAAAAGAAAAAAGACGAAGAAGAAAAAAAGAAAAAAGAAGAAAAAAAGAAAAAAGAAGACGATGAGAAAATGAAAAAAGAAGAAGAAAAGAAAAAAAAGAAGAAAAAATATAAAAATTGGGTACAAAGATTAGCAGGAGCTGCTGTATTTGCCGGATCAACATATTTGAAGACACAAGGAAAAATGAATTTGAATGATCATCAAAATAAACAAGGTGCTAATGAGCAAATGAATTCTGCAGCAAATGGAACTGGTGCTATGTTATCCCAAGTAGTGGTTCCTATTGGTGGAAACCAATACACTGTCCCTGCAGAATCCCGTGAAAATTTTTCACAAATGGCAGTAACATTAGAAAAATCAGATGCCGCAGGTAAATTTCCAGCGCAGGAAAAAAAGATTGAAAAATTACAAGAAAAAGTAAATGATTATTTAGAAAATAAAAATATAAAAGAAGGAAAAGTAGAATTACAAACATTAAAAAATGCTTTGGATAAAGTGCAAGACAGTATTGACATTAAAGCTAAAAAGTTCAAAGCGGAATAAAAAAAGTTAAGAAATTAGGATATAAAGCAGCAGCGAAAAAGACTTTGAAAAAAGTGGTACAAAGTAAAAAAGCACTAGCCATATTAAAGGGGGTCCAAAAAGAAGCTTTAAAAAGTATGGGAATTGAAGGAATTGAACAAATAGCACCGGATATTTTTCGGTGTGGATAAAGAAGTTGAGCAAATGGCAGGAAATATGTTAAATAATATTATTTCTCAACAAATGCAAAGGCAAACGAAATTTAAAAAAAAAAAAACAGCAACCACGGGTAAAAGATGTGGCGAGTGGTTTAGGGATGAATGAAAACACCACACGATCTATAGCTATAGCGTACGGGCAAGGACTAGAGCAAGCGATAGCTATGGCTCCTAAAACCACTTATACATTAGGAAAAGTCGCTAAACGGATTGGTTCAAAAGCGGCTCGAAAACGTCCTATAGGAACAGGAACGACATCCGACATGTTAAAGATATATAATGAAGGGCAATCGACTTTAAGCCGTATTTCAAAAGCGAAATGAATCAGGACCACGTTTACGCGTATTCTCAATTCAATCCAGACGAGCAAGTTTTTGTAGCCCATTTAACCCGTTCTTTGTACAATCCGACACAGTCATGGGAAGTCGCTTGCGATATGATCACCTACCCCCGACAGAAAGGTGTATGTTTTCGCAAACAAGCTACAATGAAACTAGCATTATACAAAACCGATGCGGAAAGTTCACATGATATTGATAACATGAAACTGTTTCCAAATTTAAAACGAAATTTAAATTTTGAAAACCCTTCAATGGATTTAGTTACATTTATAACGTGCAATGAAGATGTGGAATACGAACCAACAGTAACATTTGATTTAGGTTGTGATGTCAATTTTACACCGGAAGAATATACAATTAATTTTAACGGGCTTTAAAAGTATTATTTGAAAATACACCTTGCAACGGAAAAAAGTCCATGCGTGGCGACCAAATTGATGTAAATAATGATAATTCCCCGAAATACGCCCGTGATTTTGTTTTAATTTAAATATGATAAGAAAACTGAAAAATTAACTTTAACGATGGAATTTATTAAAAATAAAGGGGAAGTGAATAAAACAGATATTTTTACAGATTATATTTATGGGATTTGTTCATCAGGTATTTTAAGTTATTTTGGTGTCACGCAAGACGTGACATTATTTTTTCCATTAAATCATTTTAGAAAAAAATCATGTTTTATTTAAATACAATACGGAAAGGGTCATATGCAATTTTATTGAACCGGAAAAAGTATTGGAATTTACAACGGTGCCTAAAACATTATTAGGAAAGGTCATTTTAAATCGAAATAAATCGTGGGCAGATAACGGAACATCAAAAAGTACATGGCCAAACTGGGAACGTTTAACGATGAGTTACGAATTTGAAAAAGTAAATTATATGTCAGAATCCCGTACGTTTATGCTATCGTGCAATTTAATTACACCGAGCTATATTTGGGGACGCGAAGATCAAGAAAGCCGTGCGGATATGTACCCGTTGTTAGTCTGGCCGTCTGGGGCACGTGGACATTACGAACCGAAAAGTTTAAAATTTTTCCCGGTGCAACCGACTCAAGAAACCAATGTCGTTATTTTTAAATTGCAAGATATGGATTCCCATCACACGTTTATGTTAGAAAAAGGGAACGTGGTAGTCGGATTACTTTTCTGGTATAACTTAACACCCATGCACATTATATTTTATCAACCAATCACGTATCCCCGTCGTTGGGACGAGTCTTCTGATTGGTCCGATATGATCCAGTCGTATGACATGAGCTACCCGTTTTTCTATTGACCAGGAGTCTATATAAACCTGGTCCGAATTTTATAAAGGCATGGTGAAAAGATGGATTTCACATCACAAGCCGACAAATATGCGCCTTCGTACGCATCGAATTCCGGTTTAAACAAACCTGCTGTGAATTTTGCTTGTAATTTATTGTACAATTGGGTAAAAGGAAACGTCACTTTACCGAAATCGCAAGTGGATTTACTATATAAGTACGATATCGATACATTAGTCACTCCTGAATCTTCTTACCAGGAACGTAAAAAGTTTTTAACTAAAACAGAACAAGGACGTAAAATCCGGGAATTTTTTTCAAAAGAATTATGCAAAAATTGGTGTACAAACAAACCGGAGAAGGACCCCCCACCAAATTCGAAACCCCGCTCACAGAAAAACAATCATCCGGAAGACGAGTTTTACGAGACACTGCCCGAAGACCGGTACGATCCCCTCCCCGCCGAAGAACAATATCACGAAGAGAACGGCGAGTACCCGTACCCCGAACCTATTCCTACCGTGATCCGTCCCCGCCGTCCCCAAGGGGTACGGAGGAGGAGGAGGTACGCCCCGTATACCATCCCACGCCGCCCCGTTAATTACGAAGAGGACGAGGAATATTCAGAAACGTCCGAACCACAAGAGGAGGAGGAGGAGGAGGAGGAAGAAGTTCCCGTGGAAGAGATTTGGGAAGAAATGGACGAACCCCCAAGACAAAGGAGAAGAAAGACATAAAAACCCGTAACGTCAAACGTGAACTGGATTTTTATTTTCCTTTTTAGACAATGGAGAAGGCTTTTGAAAAAGGTCCGTACGCTTTTACGGGCGATGCTAAAAAACTAGCTCAAAGTGTTGGCGTTTCTCGGGAAAAAGGAGTAGAATTTTTAGGACGGCAAAATGCGTACACGTTGTTTAAACCCGTCCGTCGAAAATAAAGGCGAAGTAAAACTTTGTTAGGAGGTCTCGACGCCCAGTGGCAGGGGGATTTAGCTGATATGTAAAAATTAGCGCATTACAATAAAAATTACCGGTACATTTTAACGGTCGTGGATATTTTATCGAGGTATGCTTGGGCGGTGCCATTAAAAGATAAATCGGGAACTCATGTGAAAAATGGGTTGGAATCTATTTTCAAATCCAGTAAAAGGATCCCTCAAAAATTACAAACGGATGAAGGGTTAGAATTTTGGAATAAACAAGTTCAAGAATTAATGCACGATCATGATATCAAATGGTTTGCAACAAGAAACCGGGACGTGAAAGCAAGTTTATTGGAACGGTTTAACTGTACGTTAAAACGACGTTTGTTTGCAGCCATGACCCATCATAATACCCGGCAATGGTTGAACGATTTACCTCAAGCTATTGACGAATACCATTCCCGCCCGCACACATCCCATGGCATGGCCCCGAAAGACGTGACATCGAAAAATCAAAGCAAAGTATGGCGGATTTTATACGGGCATCCAAAAGATTTACACCGGGAAACATCCAATAAGAATATATTTAAACCGGGGACCAAAGTGGTATTTAGCAGTGTGAAGAAAAATACATTTGCTGAACGGGGGTACATTCCCCGTCGGACGGAAGAAACGTTTACGGTAAAACGGGTGTATCCAGAAGTCGGGGGTGTGGACGTGTACGAAATTGAAGACGAAGAAGGAGAACCTATAAAAGGTCGATTTTACCGGAAAGAATTACAAAAAGTAAGTACACCCCGTCCGGCTAAAGTAGAAGAAAAAGTATTAGAACGCAAAAAAGGATGGAAATTGGTGAAATGGAGAGGGTATCCGGAAAATTACAGCACGTGGGTAGAAATAAAAAACGGCGTGGTGCTCGAAAAATTTAGCGTTGTTTATTACCCAATTATCGATCATATTTATTTTAATCATTACGGCATTAACTATTTTAGCGGGGAATTATTGCAATCCGGAAGACCGGACATGCTGGGCAGGAGTGTTATCAGCTTCGGCGGGGTATATTATGCCGACCCCGAAACTGAAACGTATAAAAAGAGGAATGGAAAATGAATCGGGTATTTCGTTTGAATAATGCGGGCCAGATTAACCACAGCGACAGGGTTTGGGACCCATGGAGTACGAACACGGGCCGGTTTATTGGGCGGGGGGCAATATAAATTGAATACCAATTTGATGCAAGCTGTAAATATTAAACCCAATACAGCGTTCATTCGACCGGAACCTCTACCGATGCAAGGGAAAAAAGGTAGTGTGCCTTTAGTTCCGGAAGACATGTTATTTTCTCAGGGCTACCATGTCGAAAAACCCAGGATCGATTTTGTACGAATGGGTGTAGGTCCTCCGACTGATGCCCAGCAACGGGATGCCGCCATGTACAACCAGTTTAAGAAAAATTATTTAGCTCCGCATGCGACTTATTTGCCATATGAAGAACGCTTCCAGTTACCGTTCCGTCAGATGCAAGAACAAGACCAATCGCCTTACGGGACTTTAGCTTACCCGGCCGAGATGTTTGGTGCTGTGGAAGAAGAACCGTTAGTGTTCCAGGAAGATTATGAGGAAGAACCCCCATTAAAACGGGAACGGCGAGAAGTCAGAAAAAAAACGGGTCAAATTGTATTATTGAGCAAAAAGTATAAAAGGGCAGCACAGAAGCGGTTAAGCAATCGTTCCATCATGAAACGTGCAATGAAACAGAAGCTTTTGTCAGGCAAAGCCGTAAAACGAAATTTGACGAGCATCAATACCCTCAAGGACAAAGGGTATATATATTTAGCAGGACGTAATTATCCTAAGTGGTACGGAGGACGAACATGGTACACTCAAAATTAAAATGTAAACGCAAATTAAAACAAAGTGAAAAAAAACGAAAAAAAAAAACTATGAAAAGGCCAAAAACAAATTCGTAAAGATGCTAAAGAATGTTTTGACAAGAATTAACCTCGTCCTCAGTGGTATCAAAAATTAATGAACCCTTTAGTTGGCGGAACTCCTGGGCAAAAAGGCGAGTACCGTCCGGTAAGAAGTGGTGTGCAAGAAAAATGGTTACGTAGAATCCCTGGACGGTTTACTCAACCTGGCGAGACTCGACATGAACCTTATACTGCGGGTACGGTTTATGACAGTTATGTCCCCACTGCTACAGAAGAACGTGAATTATAACCCCCGAGACCCCGTCCCTCACCAGTGATCACTCGGGAAGTGGGTGAAGACGGGTACTATAACATTCAACCTATATAAAGCAAAAACTTTTATGGGAACCAAACAATTATGGCGCGTGGACGCAAACGAAAAGACGATAGTGAGCTGAAACGGCCACGGGGACGGCCGTTGAAAAAAAGAAAAAACACCCCCGAAATCACCAAAAAGGAAAGAACGGGAAAAAAAGATTTTAGTCTTTGAAACGAAAAAAGGACCGAAAATGGTCAGTATATTAAAACAAGGCCTACAGGCCTAATGCGAACCTGTGCATTGGGAAATACACCAGGTATAATGCTTCAATGCTGGACCATGACTTCTCATGTATATGAACAATGCAGGTACTAAACATTTTGAATAAGAAACAATTACACAAATATCACTGCTGAAATTCTGGCATGGGTGCACACAACAGAACTAGGGACCCATGGGTCTCAACGCTCAGTTGAATTTGTCTATAAGGATATTTTGAAAGAAATTTTTCAGAACGACAGTCCTGTGACCTTAACCAATGACCTTGTGACCAAAAAATCTTAGAACTTAATATCCTTGAACTTGCAGCATTAGGATTATTGTAACAATCTTTTAAAAAGTGACCTTGACCTCTGACCAGATAACCTCAAATTCTACAGGTTTCCTCACTTTGGGCAAGTAAGCCATGTGTGAACGTTGGAAAGTTCAGGATGAAAAGTTTGATTTACAGTGCTTCCACAATCTTTTTTAAAGATGTGGCTTCTAAGACCTTCAACTCAGATCGCTGAACCCTGAAAATCAAAATGAATTTACATATGTGGTTGGTCATTATTAAATCAAGTTTGAAGCCAGTCTGTCTATCCAAAGCAGAATTATCATCCATAAACTAATTTGTGAATGGATGGGCCCTGTGACCTTGACCATTGACCTATGACCCAAAAATCAAACAGAATCTTCCCCTAGTGGCAGGTTAGCAATATCTTGAAAATGGAAGGTTTGCGATGAAAAGTTTGGCTTCAAATGCATACACATTCCTTTTAAAGAAATGGGTCCTGTGACCTTGACCTTTGACTGTTGAACCCCAAAATCAACATGGTTCTTACTTTAGTGGTGAGCCATTTATTAGTTAAGTTTAAAACCAATATATCAAACTTAACTGGAGTTATCATCTGGAAACTAATTTGTGTGGATGGACGGATTGACAGACAGACAGACAGACAGACATACAAACAGACAGACTGACAGACAGGTGATTAGTATAGGGCATCAACTTGTGATCAATAAACACACCTGGTTTAGGACACCAGATGTAATGACAGTTGAGAAACTGACATGATTGTTGTCATTTTATAGTAAATAAATAGAAAAATATTTGTTAAAATAGGAAAAAAATATAGGTGGTGCCACCACGTTTCAGGAACTGACAAAACTAGTCAAGGTCAAAATTCAAGGTAAGATTCATGACAAACCATGCATTAATTATCAAGATATTGGAGGTTTTGTATCAAATTTTTTACTATTCTGGGGGGTACTTTCAAGCCCTATAGCTCGAAGGAAAAAGGTTGCAGTGACCTAATTTCATGTTTCCAAGGAAATTTTTAATTGACCTCCCTGGATGTTCACTTAGAAGTTTCTAGGACCAGCTGTAACGATTTGTGCCCTGCTAACGGAGGGACGAACATCCAGACGGACGACGGACAAAGCGCCATTCCTATACCTCAGTTGACTTACAGTCAGCTGAGCTAAAAATGATTGTAGCTGGCACCACCAGTCTTGTATACAACAAAGCTATCACAGATATATACATATGCCCAAGTTCAGACTGATATATCAAACCCCTCCTGAGAAATAAGCAGGGACACTGTGCAAAAAATTATTGTAGGTGGCACCACCAGTCTTGTATACGACAAGTATACGATAATTAAAATACGATAGGTATAAATATGCCCAATTTTAGGATGATATATCGAATTCCTCAATAGAAATAAGCAGGCACAAAAGTCACTGTGCAAATGTCATTGTAGATGGTGACACCTGTCTTGTGAACAAGAAACCCATCAAAGACAAATAGACAGGTCAGAATATTAGGCCAATACATCAAACTTACCTTAAGTCTGATGCAAGGGGCTGACCAGGCTTAGGAGAGAAAGGCAGTTGCCCCGAGTGAACTGTGACAAATTTGCTAGCTCAGGCTACTACACTGAATGAACTCATGACCTGCACCTGGCTAGACTGGGTGAACGTTTGACCTGTACCTGGCTGCACTGAGTGAACTCTTGACCTGTTGCCTAATCTGATACAGTTGGCAGTCTGCCAAAGCTATAAATAGATTGGCTCCACATGCAGCCCTGAGGGGCATGACACCCATGAGATGATCACATGCTGCCCATGAGGTGATCACATGCCGCCCATGAGGTGTTCACGTCACCCATGAGGGGATCACATGCCTTGTGCTTGGCTGCACTGACTGAACTCTTCACCTATATCTGGCTGCAATGAATGAACTCTTGATCTATTGCCAAATCTGAAACAGTTGGCAGTTTCTTAACCTATTTAAATATACAGACACGTCCTTGGCCTGTTGGCAAATCTGTTTACACATACTGAAAGACTTTGGCTAAAATGCTTTTTTTTCAAGCTGAAATATTCATAAACTTTTTTTTATTCAAAATATTTAGATTAATAAAAGATTCAGTTCTTTCATTGTTAAAGGTCCAATAATTCTACCAAAAATCATTCAAGTAAACTTGAACAAAGGCCACCTAAGAATAATGTTTGTGCCATGTAACGGAAGTTATAATTGAAACAATAATTTGTAGAAGAACAGTTTTGCAGTCCTCAGTTTGAGTTAGACATAATAATGGCCATAAGAACAATTAAGTTTTTCTAATATAATTGAAAGAACCATGTCCTATGATAATTCTTTTGAAAAATTGAACGATTCAACTTGACAGTTTTATCATAAACATTTTAAGTTGAAAGAGGCTAAAATTGTGAGGTTTTTGCCCATAAAAAACAGGTCAATGTAGGTGGCACATCAAAATCAGCAACTTCAAATATGAGTCATGTGACCAACATTTGCACTGGCAAAAAATTTGATGATGATAACTCTGGCCGTTTCTGAGATTGTCATTTTAGTATGCTTTTTAGACAGATGACTAGGTTCAACTTCCTGTAATTCGGCCAAAATCTAACTTGAACCATTTGAACAAACTTGAGAGAGATGGCATAAAAGAATATTTCTGTGAAATATTAAACAAATTGGCTTGACTGTTTCAGAGGAGAAGATTTTTAAAGGTTTTTTAGCTTTTTCTCTATAAAATCTAAGAAAATGCCAATTTTTTTCAGATGGCTAATTTTTTGCATTAAATTTCATGATGCTAGCTCCACTCATTTTCGAAATAGTATGGGTTAACGTATACCTGTGTTTTTAAACATTGCCTGGCATGAGGAATATCTAAAATCATCAATCTATATTTTTTTTAAAGTTTTAAAAAAACATTCTTGTCAATATTAACTAAAGATAACCTGAAATCTAAATGTCTGGAGCATGATGTAACGGATGCTGATAAACTGGTTCCAGGCTAGATGTATCTGCTTCACACAGCTAACATATATGGTAAAATGACTCAATTCAATCTTTATTATTCATCCAAAATTCATTCTTTGGAACCATAAAAGACAATCATTATAAGAATTATTCAAGGGGATTATTCTTGTAAAATATTAAACAAATAGGCCTCAGTGGTGTCAATCAAAAAACGTTTTGCAGGTTTATAACTCATATGGGAAAATAAAGCAAAATGGCTAAGTTCAGCTTCCAATAACTCCGCCAAAAATCACTGAACCGAAACCATTTGAAGAAACTTGAATTATCAACATCTAAGGATAATTAATGTGAATTTAGAATTTGGCCCAGTGGTTTTTGAGAAGAAGATCTTTGTAGCCACTGAGCTAAAATGGGCTGTTATGGCATATGACAAAATTCAGCTTCCCATAACTCAGCCAAAAGTCACTGAACTAAGACCATTTGAACAAACTTCAGAATGCACTACCCTAGGATCATTTTTGTGCGATATTAAACAATTTGGCCAAATGGTTTCAGAGAAGAAGTTTTTTGTAGCTGTCAGTATGATACGGGCACTGATGACCCCCGTTCAAAAAAGGCCGATGCAGGTGGCGCCACCAATACCTCAATTTCAGACATGACTCATGTGACCAACATTGGCATAAAATTTGGTGATGACAGCATCAGCTGTTTCCAAGATTGTAATTTTAGTATGCTTTTTTGGACAGATGACTAAGTTCAACTAGATGTAACTCGGCCAAAAATCACCGAACTTAAACCATTCAAACAAACTTAATAGAAATTGTTCCAGGGATCATTTCTGTGAAATATTGGACAATTTGGCTGAACAGTTTCGGAGAAGAAGATTTTTAGAGCTTTTTTAGCTTTTTCTCTATGAAATCTAAGAAAATGCAGTTAGCCAAAAAATAAGCAAAATCCGACAGAGTTTTTTAGATGACTAATTTTTTGCAGAAAATTTTTTATGCTAACTTATTGCCGTTTTCAAGATAGTATGGGTTAACGTACAGACGACGGACGACGGACGACGCCATACCATCGCATAAGCTCACAGGTCCGCTAAAAAATTGCCCCACCGAAAAAACCACCCGGCCGGCCGGATTTCCGTGTTTTAAATCAGACCCAACCAACGACTTACCGGTTAAAAATTCCAACCCGCTACCCACCACCTACAGCTACCGTCAGCATACGTCCACCCAGCCCGGTACCGGTACCTAGCCCCGAATTTAAAAAAATTAATTGAAACGGCAACGATCGATTTCAGTGAAATTGAGCTTTACTTGCACGGTAGTACTGTTCAAGAAACCGAAAATTTATACCGGACTCAAGAACGTCAACCCGGTAAACCTTTACCACCATCTAAAAAAAAACCCACCCAAACCTGTCCCTGCGGTCTCACAGAAACCTGTTCCGGTCACATTTGCCCGGTTTTCTCCTTTAAGCAGAGCAAAACCGTCTCCTAAACCACAACCTAAAACTAACCGACCCCGTTTAGTTCCTAAAATCCCCGGAGGAGACAATGTTGTGCGAGGAAAAAGCGGGGTCCGAATCAAATTAGCATTAAAAAAACCTAAACCGAGTGATGCGGTAAAACGGCTCCTCTCTACAGATAAACCCCCTCAACCACCACCGACTCCACCACCCTCCTCCGAAACCGTAAATCCGCCCTATTCCTCCACCGGTTTTTACGTTACTGAGTACGACCATGTTACCAATAATGAGCGTGAAAGCACAACCATTGGTCCTTCCAAAAACAAGATCCAGTGAAACCGATACCCGTGAAATCGAAATGCAAACAGATATGCCCGTGAGAGCGACAGTCGGGACCCAATCGTTAGTGCCTACCAACGAAATGGCCATTCAAACCCGTCCGACAGTGGGTGAAGGTATAACCACGCAAACTGAAGATCCCGGGGATAAAATCGACAGCCGGACCCAAGCGGGACCGGGCTTAGGTATCCCACCCCCGAATGCGCACGTGTTAAAAAGCGATGTTAAAGAATCGTTCCGTCGGAATGCTAGTATTTTAAAACATTTAGCTGCACAACCGAAAAGCATTTTAATGGATCAAACTTTACGTAAAGAAACGTTCAGCACTTCCCCCGATGAATTTATTCAGATGATCGCTTTAGCGTTAGCTATAATCTCAGAAACGCTATTATGTTTCCGGGAAGAATTGAAAAACGATAATATGGCCTTTTGGCAATTTGTAGCTTCTCGAGGCGATATTCCTCCGTATTACCGGGTGGATCGTAATTTAGCTCAAACCGTCTCCAAACACACGGGATTACCGGCGAACACGGTACGTAATTTATCCAACAGTATCGGGAAATAGGAATCGGTGAATGCTAGAACCATTGATGTGGCTCGAGAATCGTTAGAAAACCCATCGGGTCGGACATGGTATTTAAGATTGATTTTAGAAAATACACATGATCAAGAATTTACGGATTTGATCATTTTAGCTTTAAAATATTTCGCCGGGATAATGGATGAAATAGTATAAATAGCATAAAGTATCAGTTTCATCATTGTCAATCAAGATGGTAGACGCCGCCACAGACATCGTCCAGCAAATCGCCTTGTTTGCTGGTGGAACGAAACAAGATTCTATTTCACAAGGGCGATGGGTCAAAGTCGATCCTTTAACACCTTCGTACAAAACCGGAGGGCCCATCACTTTTTTTATCAGCGGGAATTCGTCCGAGTATATCGATTTGACAAATACCATGCTGGTGGTGAAAATGGGTATTTTCAACCAAGCCGGCAACCCGTGTCAAAAAGTCACTGAGGATTTCGTATCACCGGTCAATAATATTATTCATAGTAGTTGGCGGCAAGTCAATATTAAACTGAAAGGGGTCGCATTGAATACACAAGATAACATGTACATGTACCGGGCGTATTTGGATAATTTATTAGGGTACAATAAAGGATACAAAGAAACCTGTTTATCCGGCATGACAGGTTGGTTTAAAGATACACCTGGTAAATTCGATGAATTGCCACGGGCGATGGATAGTAGCAAAGATTACAGCAAGTCCACCGCCGGCACCGGCGGATTACACGACTGGAGCACGGACGACGGCGGGGGGAACCTCATACGAAAAGTACTCGTTCGATAAAACCACGTCAAGTTCGACGAGCGCAACAAAGGAAATCTACCAGACGGTGATCATTCCGTCAGGCAACGGGGAAATTGGTTTAACTAAAAATACTGCCATTAAAGAATCAATTTTAACGGCGGCTTTAGGAAAAAATTATGGCATTTTAAATCGGTTTTTACAATTTTTTCCTAAAAACAATAAATTGTGTACGAACAGTGAACGGTCTAAACAAATTACTTTTAAAGCCCGAATCCATAGCGATATTACCAACCAGAAAAAACTGTTACCCAATGGTGTTGATTTGACACTTGAATTTGATTTTACCGGATCCACCGAATTTCCTATCATGCAAATAGGAGGAAAAAATAATCAATTGAAAAATATGAATATGTACCTGGATGTCCGAAAAGTGCAACCGTCTCACCGTTTCCAACAAGCAGTTGAAGCGAATTTAGCCAGAAATATGCCTATTCGCTATCCTTTGAAACATACATTTATGAGAAGCCATAATTTACCCGTAAGTGGTACTCAGGCGACATTGACCAATATGTTACAAGGGCAAATGCCACGTCGAATGGTATTTGCTTTTGTGGAAAGTAAAGCTTTAGCTGGAGATGAAACGAAAAACCCCCATAAATTAAAAAGATTTAGGTGTCAATAAAGTTCATGTGTATATGAACGGCCATCCCATTCCGTCACAGCCGTACGAACCAGATTGGGATAAAGATTGGAAACGGGAATATATTGATTTTTTAAATAATATCGGAGTGGTCCGTGGCGGGCTTGGTGTAGATATTTCTTATCAAGAGTTCAGGCAAGGGTATACGGTTTTTGCCATGGATTTTTCACAGACTTTGGCATCGGATGAAAAATACATTCAAGACCCGACTGTAGGGGTATTAAGAATGGATTTAGGGTTCAAAGACCAAACAGCGTTGGCTGAACAACATATGGTCATCGTTTACTACGAAATGGATGGGGAAGTGACTATTGGGCAATCACGAGAAGTATTGAAATCGTATACCTAAAAAGTATAAAAGGCATTTTTCATTTCACAAATGAATTAGTTCCATCATGGACGGGGGTGGCGATCTCGTTCAAAACACGGCATTATTTACTGGAGGCACGAAACAAGATTCTATCTCACAAGGACGAACGATTAAAATCGATTCTTTAACCCCTTCATACAAAACTGGAGGTCCCGTTGAATTTGTTATCAATGGGTATAGTAATGAATATATTGATTGGGCCAATTCTTTTATGATCGTTAAATTAAAAATAACCACGCAGGCGGGTCACCCATGTCAAAAATGGCTGGCCGATTTTGTTTCTCCCGTGAACAATATTGTTCACAGTTTATGGAAACAAGTCAGAATGGAAATGGAAGGAACGGAATTGAATACGTTGGATAACATGTATGCCTATCGAGCCTATTTAGAAAATTTACTTTCATTTAATCAAGAATTTAAAGAAACTAGTTTATCGGCCATGACAGGGTGGTTTAAAGATACGCCGGGAAAATTCAATGCGTTTCCAGATACTACTAACTTTAAGACTAAAAACAGGCATTGGGAAGAAACGATAAAGGGTGAAAAAAATAATGATAACAGAACAAACAAAGATTTGTATGCCTGGTCACGTGTTGCAGCTAACAAAAACACCGAGTGTAGTGAAAAAATAACAAAAATAAAATTGTGTGTAGTGATTGGCGTCCATACGTAAAAGTATTCTTTAGTAAAGATTCCGATTTAATTAAAGTTCGGTTTATTCCTACAGCGTTGGGACCTGTGGGTTTAGAAATAAAAGATGATAAAACTAAATATTCTATTTTAACCGCTTCGGTGGATAAAAATTACGGGATGTTAAACTGATACTGATACTGAAATTTCACAAGAAATTACTTTTAAAGCTCCTATTCATGCAGATTTAACCACTCAAAGTAAATTTATTATTAATGGTGTTGATATTAAAGTGACATTTGATTTTCAATCTAATCCACAATTTTATATTATGCGGGATTCTACAAACACTGGTGTCGCACAAAAAGGAGAATTAAAAATAACTAACATGTATTTGGATATACGTTAAGTTAAACCTTCTTTCCGGTTTCAACAAGCTGTGGAAGCTAATTTAAGGGGTTACCGATTCGGTACCCTTTAAAACATTCCTTTATGCGTACTTATGATTTACCGACAAATGGCACCGAAGCGAATCTTGTAAATATGTTACAAGGTCAAATGCCCGGACGAATGATTTTTGGGTTTGTTAAAAGTTCTTCGGTTCGCTGGAATGAAAAAGAAAACCCTTATTTCTTCGATAATTTAAAAGCCAATAAAATACAAGTGTACATGAATAATTTTTCTGTACCTATTTTCCAATATGAACCTAAATGGAGTAGGGATTGGAAACGGGAATATATTGATACATTAAATACGGTCGGAGTAGTGAGAGGGGCTTTGGGTGTGGATATTTCGTACCAAGATTACAGGAAAGGGTACACATTTTTTGCAGTGGATTTTTCACCGACATCAGCATCGGATGAAAAATATATTCAGGATCCGTAGGGGTATTGAGAATGGAACTGGCATTTGAAACCACACTCACAAACCAACACACACTCATTGCATACTATGAAATGGATGGTGAAATCACAATAAACAAATCACGTCGTTTTAAAATCCTTTATTTAAAAAACGTCACATATTACTAAATGCAATTACATTTTATTATTTTTTTACTACTCCCAGTGATTTTATCTTTGAATGTATTTTTATCATTATTTAACTTTACTTCATTTCTTCTTAATGCGTGTTTACATTTTACAGTTCAGTAGTCTTTGTTACTCTTTGAAATCGCCCACTTGGTAAACGTTCAATTGTCCTTGAACAACATTTTCATTGAGTTCATCATCGAAGACACCTTCATCTTCAGACGACGAAGAAACAAAATGATCTTCATCCACTAAATTGCTGCCAAAGCCGATGGACCGCGTCACACTTATATCATCTGAATATGTTTTCTGAATTTTTATCAACATTCGACTTCCACTGTCGGGTGCACATTCTGTTTTCATCTCACAGGCAAACACTAAACAACAATTTAATTTCCCGTGCTTATTTTCCATGGACTGGAGATTTTCAATCATCATCCCATCTCTGTTCCTGATCTTGGCAAAGAAATTTATTTGGTCCGGTTCCGTTTTAATGATCCCTCGAGGTTTCGGATAAACACACGAAATCGGAAGCGCCGAATCGTACGCAAAGATTTTGCGCCCGTCTCCTAGTTGACACCAGACCATCAATGCTTCTCTTTCCAGCTGTGCTTGTAACAAAATCACGTCGCCGTATTCTCCAATGTATTCTTCAAACGCTTGTTTTAAATTTTCAAATCCTTGAGGGAGTTTTTTCAAACACCAACTTTGTAAAGACACTCGATCCGATTCTACAAGGCCCGACGGTATCAGTTTCAATTCTTGTTCGTACCCCGCCCGTAAATCAATTGGTTCATGGCCACACTGTGGACTTTACGCGACTCTGAAAAATAGTCATGGATCAATTGCCAACATTCCGAAGACAATAAATCTAACGGGCGTATCATTCCTTCCCGGCCCGTGATTTTGAATTTGTCAAACACGTACTTGGTACACACGCGTGAATAAAAACAAGGTACATGCTCGTTTTCTTTCAAGTTCTTTAACACGAAATACAGTTGGTGTCCCAGGTAGCACATTTGTCCGTTCCAGTCAACCAGCGGGTATGTGGGGGCCGGTAAAGTCTTGGGAGGGGCAGGGATCGTTTGCGTTAACAACACCCCGTTGTAACAGATGTACAAAAAACAATCAACAAATTCCGGAAAATGCGCATCAAATACTCCTGAATTATGTTGCCATGATGTGAATACAAAAGGAAAAGGGATATAGTTTGTCAAATACCTTAACCCATACCCCATAAAAAACTGCGAGACTTCGGATGGGAGGTCGTCCAAAGATAAAAAGTCGACATTGTTGTCATCGGGGATCCGTTCCCTTCTGTCTGAAAAATTCAATTTCACACACACGGTGCTGTCACATAACGCGAACGGAGATGACCGCATCATCGTTTGAAATTGCCGGGGGGTCACGTGTCTCGAATGCGCTAACAATAGGCTTACTACCAATGACGTCATTGTAACACGATGGGCACATTTTCCATATCCCACGGTTAGGATAAATAACTTTGTACCTGTCACTATTATCATGAAGAAAAACCCGGCACATGATGTCGGCAGGGTTCGAACATGATTGCTCTTCATCGAAAAAATATTTCATCCATTCCAAAACCGGTGGAGGATCTCTGTCTATCCCTCGTGCACACACTACACTATAAAAAGGCTCGTCACTGCCTTAACTTGCGTAAAACCCATCAACAATTTCTTGCCGTTATTGAAATGTCTCTTCCGTTAAATCTTCCGGGTGTAAATATGGCCGGAACTCTTCACGGAGTGGTAGAACGTTGCAACAGTGGGGCGTACAAAATTCTCTCACAATAACTCCTAAGACTGCAGTATATTATCCACAGGCCGAGCAAAATGTCAAATACATTCTATCTTCCGATTCCAAAGTAATCAGTCTGTACTTGATAGAAAAATTGCATACACAAGTGTGGCATCCCGTTAAGACATTGGCTGCTCGTTTTTTACAAATCAAACAGGCACAGCTGTGTTTGTCGGTTGCCAAAACCGTAGCGGGTTGGATTTTTTGCCGGTTGAAGTAGATGCTGGACATGACTTGGAAAGGTTCTTCTATAGGCACGTACCGGTGCCCGATAACCGGTGAATCCGTCCAGACAGATTTTAAACACCCGTTCCATACTTCTGATTTGTGTGTGTTACGCCACATGATTGATTATTGATGAGTAAAACCAGAAAATTTTATACCCTATATTTTTTATCAAGTATTTCCGGTTTCTTTTTTTCTTGTGTAAAGTATTTCTGGTGTCTTGGAATTTTTATCAGTCACTTCCGGTCCTCGCCAGTATTAATACAGGGGTATCATGTAACAAGAGTCAGTCTACTACGGCTACCGTCATGAACAACCCACGGCCCGCTAAGAAGTTAAAGCTGACAGCGCCCCCATCGGCACCAGCAACAGAAAGTATGGTGGTTCACGATGAATGCCGGGCTTCCCGAAAAGTCTTTCTGGGCGGTAGTGAAAACAACTGGTGGTTTCCGACACCTCAAGGGTACAATGTGAAAATCGGGTGCTGGAGTAAAGGCATGCCTTTGGCTAAAAAGGGCGTGACTTTAACACCTGAAGAGCTCCGTAAATTGGCTACCAATATTGATAAAGTCAATAACACTGTCATTGAAGTTCTCCACGATAGCCATAAAGATTACCGCTTCACCTTATCACCGGGCAACCCTAATTTTCCCGATACACGGATCGTCGCTGTCAGCTGCGGAAGTGCCTGGCCGAACATCGTCAACATCCGAGAATGGTACTACAACGTCAAAGAAGGCAAACGGTTCCCAAGTAAAACTGGGGCAGCATTGTTTTTCGACGTATGGGCTGAAGTTGTGAAACATATTGATGATATTGTGAATCTGATCGCCTGTCAAGAAGACCATGGCAATATTGAAGCCGCTGTGGCTTGCGGGAACCATCCTGAGTTTATGTTTTCAGAGACTTTATCTGATGACGATTATTGACTTTGTGCTTGATCATCATTTGCATGTGTGTTTATGAAAAGAAAAAAGAAAAAAATTTTTGCTTTGATATCCTGTCTTGTTTCCTATATAAACGAACGGTGTGTGAGATGTGAATGGAAAATGGCGTCCGACCCGTCTTTAATCCAAACCCAACCTTTTTACCTGAACATAAAAGCCCAAGGTCCTGTGTATGATTCCATTACTAAAGGCAATGTAATTAAAATTAAAATTGAACCGGAAATGATGTTGCATCCCCGGGCGGGTGATTGGGAAGTGGCCCTAACCCGGTTAAGTCATCCGAGTGCCTGGTACAATATCCATGAAAATGAATGTTGGGTAAAACTGACTCATAAAACCAAAACGGATAAGTACTCTATTAAAGAATATGTCCCCGCAGGCTATTATCCCCGCTTATTCATGTACGGAAAAGAAACCGATAAAGATAATGAATTCAGTACAGCTAGAGGGGTCGGATTATGGCAAGCTTTAGAAGATTGTTTTACGAAATTAAATGCCCAAAAGATCAATTAAATTTAGCCGGTTCTGAACAAGAAAAAAGTGATAGCGGGACCAAATATATTAATCCTCAACTGGTTCGGTTATTTGATTCCGTATTTCCAGGAAGTGGGTCAAGGTCTTCCAAAGATAAAAAACAAAATATGCGAATGAGAATTGCATTTCCAATAGATGAAACATCTGGCGATCATACGTATTCATTAGAAATGGATGTAAAATTAGCACATATGATGGGGTTCAGAGAGAAAAGTTTAAAAGAAACGGGCGGCTAAAAAATGTGATGAAGTTTTATTTGTTATGTCTAAAACAGAGGATATTAATGATTGGATAATAAAAAAGGGAGGTGAATTAGAAACTTATAAAGAAAATAAAAATAGTGACGTTTATGTAACAGATAATAAAACTGTGAAATATAATTATCAAACCCATTATCCTCGTGTAAACCAACTGGATATACGCCCCAATGAAATGGAATTTATTATTGAAATCCACACCGATTTTACTGAACCCGATACGTTTCATAATGCCCTCCATCATGAAGGTGCAACCCGTGTTTTAGCCACATTTCACGCTAGAGCTGAAGCCAATGCTAACCGCCCTGAAGACCAATGTTTTATTGAAAGTACTTTTAAATCGGCGGCTATCGGGTTCAATGTACCTTACAGCACTATTCGCCAATATCTATCATCCACCACTAATTACCATGCCACCTTTCATCAGTATCATAAATGCCGAGTCGGGTGGTATTCTGAACTGAAATTTCAATTCAAACATCCAAACGGTTATCCCGTCAATTTTATCCCGGGTGGGGATTTATTCATGCAATTGTATTTTAAACCTCGACGTTAACGTAGGAGGGGTATATAAAACCCCTCGTCCGTTCTGTTTGAAAGGGAGTTGAACATGGATCCCCCGACCTCGTACCGTACCAGTGATTTTTTTATTTCCATTGAAAAAAATCATTGAAAATGAATCTGCATGAAACGGTCAAGTTAAAGTGAATTTATCCCCCCAACTTTTCTTGCATCCTCATTATGGCCCGTGGGAAGTGAGTTTAACCCAATTAACATTCCAATCCGCTTGGTATACCGTTCATAAAAAAAGGAATGTTTTTTACGTCTGGTTCATACTAAAATTCATGAAACCACTACCTATTCCGCACAAACATATTTAGAACCAGGATATTATCCCCGTCATTTTATTTTTCGAAAATGGCAAAATAGGGCCGGTGGGAGAAAACAATTAGATCGTATGCTCTATGTAGGATTTTTAAAAGCTCTAAAAAATATAATAGAGGAATTAAATCAATTAAAAGCAGAATTACATTTAGAAGGATCCCAACATGAAAATAATTTAGTAGGAATTATACGTTTAGTTCAACGTGTTTTGGTTGGAACTACAGACAAAAAAGATAAGAGTGGAGAAAATGTTAGTTATGGACTGGCTTTCCCAGGAATACATGATACATCCTGCAAGTCAGTTGTCTCTGGTACGGATAACAACACTTATGACCATCATTTCAAATTAGAAATGCATCCCAAGCTCCGACACATGTTTGGATTTAATCGGGATTTATATGAATATGGAATTGAAGAACCCATTATAGGTTCTACATATGTCGTAAATAAAAACAAATGGAATATCATGGATTTAAATTGGGAACGAATTTTGCATTCGCATTTGAGAATAAACAATGACAAGAAAAATACAGACAAAGCCTGTTTTCAGGTGCATTACCCTCGGGTCGCTCAAAATCAAATCCGTATCAATGAAATTGAATCCATCCTGGAAGTGCATATGGATTTTACACGCCCTGATATGTTCCGAGAAATTAAAGATTTTAATCCTAAAAAAGATGAAGGGCCTGAACGGGTCTTGGCCACAATTTACGCCCGGCCCGAAGCCAATGCGAACCGCCCTTAAGACGACTGTTTAATTGAAAGTAGTATAAAAACCCAGTGCTCTCATTTCGAAAACCTTACAGCCGCATCCGTGAATTATTTTCTTCCACCTACCATCACCCCTTAACCACTACTAATTACCATGAATGTCTAAGCGGGTGGTACTCTGATATGACCTTTCAATTCAAACATCCGTCAGGCCATAACGCTATTTTTATCCCGGGAGGTAAAATATTTATGCAATTGCACTTTAAACCATGTAATTGATGATTTTTTTTCAAACAGTTCCGGTTCCCCTCTCCGTACTTCGTTGCCTATGATCCTTGCATAACACTTCCGGAACCCCATGAAATTTTTTTAAACCCTTCCGGTCTACTTTGTACCGGTCCCCCACGGAAGTCAGGTATATAAACCGGGTCCCGCATCCTCACAGAAACCATGGCATATAGTCGTCACTACGCTCTTTACACAGCGCTTTACCTATAGGGCTACTTCCTATATCGTAAGGCGCTGTTTGTTATGACCTCGTATCCTGAATTGCAACACCAGAGGGGAGCACTGTATTTTTGTCCAATCAGATGAGACCTTGTGCTGGAAGACAAAGCCAAGCGAGGAATACACGGAGCCAATCATATTAATTTCTTTTTGAGTGACAGCTCATCCCCCAGCGTAACCGTCTGAACAGGCCACAGGCTCAGAGAAAATTGCCCCTGACGTGGTTTGCTTAGGGCCTTGGGCACATAGGATGCTCGGCCGGTGAGCTGTAATTCAAACGAAATGTAACAACATAGGCTGCGTGCACACCTCGCTGGCTGGTTTCAGTTCTGCAGACAACAGATACATGGCTACGCTGACACAGTCATAATGTCATAATCGAATCGGTCGATGATGCGAGAATGCAGAGGGAGCAATTTAAATTCGACCGGAAACTCATCAAGCAGCGCTTGAAGCGCGGCAATGGGTGGAGCCAGGATGCCTGTCGAGTGTTTGTTTATTGGCATCTGATTGGCTGCTTGTCACATCGTACGCACGTTTATTTCAGTGGACAACAAACCGCCATCTGGTGTCTAAATATATCATAAACGGTCAAAGCTGGCAGCGTAAAAATCAGTTGCTTCTTTAGAAGCGCAAGATTTCCGCTGCCTCGGGAGCGTAAGTCGTCACCAGCTTGGTCTGCCTGGGCACTGGGGATCTCGTCAACGTCCTTGCAAGCATTGTTAAACACATTTAGCCAAGTATCCTGAAAACGATCACAGTTTTTCTGCTTGGTACGGACACTCCAACTGTCAACGAGGAGGGTGTAATTCCAAGCTGTTCTCTCTACTGTGTGACGTGTCGGAATTTCATGATGATCATTTCCGCTGCCGCAGAGATGAGTCTTTAGAAGATTTAATCTGGGCCTACCGCACTTCCGTGCTGGAATTCAGTGACTGTGACGTGTTTTACGAAAGGAATTTTCACCACGTTCCCAAAGTGCCTGCAGATAGAAAGAAACTGATCTTTGAAACCCGCAGTACTCCCATCCATGTGACACAGGTTGATACATTGAATTATCCCAGTATATACCAACATAAAATCTGGGAAGATAAATTCCAGGTGATAAATATCCATGCCCGAAATCGTGAAGTCGGCTTCAGTAAAACAACGGAAAGTTGTCACGTGAAACCCATGACATTGACTTTAGTGATGCAATGAAAAAATACGAAAGCCGGTACCGCCTCCTGGATAAACATTGCTGTGCTAAAAAATGCCGGGTCTACATGATGCACGCCTACATGGGCCAAGTGAAAGACGCCGCTAACGAACAAGATAAACAACAAGGAAAACACATTCACCGCCATATCTTTCATTTTCCAAGTTGGACTGTAAAAAAATTCTGCCCTACGGAATATCACTTGTGTTCTCGGAAAAGTGAAGATAATTTTTGCGGGGTGGTCACAGACTATATTACGCTCGAAAAAACACCGTTCAAGAAATATCTGATCGGGCACGTGATTCGCAATCATTTACGTATGGCTAACGTTTACACTTACCAAGGTCACCTCAACGAAAATAAAACTGTGGAGATAATTAAACACCTGGCAGTACATTCATTGGGCCCTGATCTTACTGTTACCAAGGGAACTATCACTTTCGGTAAAAAAGTGGTATAAAAGCAGAATGTGAACTGTGTATTTTTCACTTCTTCCCCGACCGGAGAATTGGATGTCCACAGATTTGATGGAAATAATGCTACCGCCCGGAACTGTGCCTGCCACCATCCCGTTTCCACAAACCCAACTGGAAGAAGGGGAGTTACCCCGTCCCGATCACGGAATGGGGGCCGCAGAACAAGAACCCGCACCAGATGTGGTAGAAATGGCAAACAGCATCAACGAATTCCTCGCTAGCTTGGGGCCGCCACCCACCACAGAGCAAACGGGGTCCACCCCATCTACACCTCCAGAAAAAAAGAAAAAACGTAAACGTCCTGTTCCCGGGAAGAAACAACCATCAAAACGGATCAAACGCCAGCAAGTTGTTCCTGATGATGATGAAGATGCCAGAAAGAAAGAAGAAAAGAAAATCATCAGCAAACTTGAACTTTATTTCAATAAGATTGAAACAAACATCAGTCTTATCAAAGAACTTTTAGTTAAGCTGCGAACCTATACATAAATAGCGTTTCATATGTTTGTATTGAATTAAAGTTTTGTTTTTGGATGATACCATGCCTTTTTTTTCTTTCTTTATGACGTGTGGGATATGTATAGGTGCGTGTATGTTTGAAAGGACCCCAACCCCCCGCCAACTCCACTAAAGTTTTCGCCCACCGTTAAACACCACACGCTCAACCGCCAGGGGGCCCCCACCCCTCCCATCCCCACTCGGGCCAAAGTCCGCATACTCTACTCATTATGTCACTTATTACGAATTTTTTGGCACTTATTTCAGCATGTCACTTATTACGAATTTTTAGGTCACTTATTCAGTATGTCACTTATTACGAATTTTATGTCACTTATTTCATACTCTACTAAGTATGTCACTTATTTCGAATTCTATGTCACTTACATAATATAGCACTACTTGATATATATATATCATTATAGTGGACAAGCAGAGCAGCAATTAAAGGGACATAATCAGGAGCTATTTTATGCCTATTCTTTCATACTATCAGTTCAGTTTTGCTTCATAAAAACGTTTCCCAGCTAAACCATCCAAGTACACAGTCTCAGTACCTCACATAAGGCTGTTTAACACCTGATTATGGCTCTACGTATTGGTTAACACAGTCCACGTGTGTAGTTTTACCAATACTGTTAACTTCTAACGTACACTAGCGCAATTATTTTTTCAGCGTTTTCCCGCATATGGAAAAGGGGCCCATGGGTCCTGTGATCAGATTGATGCCAAACTGTCTACCCAATGGGAGTAATCATCCATAAATTAATCTGTGAATGGATGGGCCCTGTGACCTTGAACTTTGACCTAGTGATTCCAAAAGTAACCTTCAGCTATTGGCAGGTGCGCCACGTATAAGCCGGAAGGTTTGGTTTAAAAGTTTGGCTTTAAATGCATCTACAATCTTTCTAAGTATGTTGGTCCTGTGACCTTGAACTTCGGCCTCATGACTCCAAAACTAAAAGAGTTCTTGCACTAGAGGGGGGCCATATAACAGTCAAGTTTGGAATCCATATGTCAATCCAAACTGGAGTTATCCTCAGGAATGCAATTTGACGGACATCCAGAAAGATGAACAGACGAACGGACGGGGTGAATAATAAGTGCATCGGCATATTCAAGCGATGCCATTATAATAAACAACACACGATTTCAGGACAGATGAAACCACAGTGGCGATTCTGGTAGTATCAAAATAATCTGGCAGTCTCAAAATGGAAAAAATGCAACAAAAAATACAGGCGGCGCCAGATTTCAGGAACTCAGGAAACTAACTTGAGCGGCCTTGACTGACATTGCTGTATACTGCAACCACTGTATAAAACCATGGCGGACCATATGGACCCTGACGTCGCCTCAGAATCGCGCCTATTTACCTAACCCGTGCTTAAACATGGTGGCACGTGTTATTGTTTGTATACATTTACACCGCAACGTCATTAATATCACCACGCATTGTGATCCCGGGTTTTACAACATTTAAAAAACAAACAATCATAGTATTCTTTTTTATTAGAAATTAATGATGTTGATGTATGTTCTGTACTGCCCTATTGCCTTAATTATTGTAATCTTCAAATGCCAGGCGATATGGCTCGCTTTAGGCCGGTTAGTGTACGGTGCGCACCAACGTGTGCTCGAGATCTATCCTTGAGCTGAACATCATAGAAAGATCACGCGTGTGGAGTATGCACCAAGGGGTGGTCAGTCCACACATTTCCAGTCCAGCTGTAGGCGGTCCGGTCCTGTGAGTTGACGGTCCAAGCGGCCTGGTCCATTTATTAAAATATCATTAAAGTAAAATTGTAATTTTTTTTATACAGCGTTTTTTATTCCTGATATTTTTATTACATATATAGATTTGTCCAAATATTTAATAAAACCGAATATCATACACAGCAAAACGTGAATAAATTTAATATCATAATCTAAGATCTGGGTTCAATTTTTAATGACAAATTTAAAAATTACAATCTTTGTAAAAAAATTACAACAGTGGAATATTTTGTGTTTCTATTTGTGGCATGGTGGCATAGAATATTAACCAAATTGTGCAGGGTAGACTTCAGGCCCGTAGGCTGGGGGGGGTTCGGTAGATTCGGACGAACCACCCCGCTGAGCATCTGAGTTCCACCTGACGAATACTAATATGCTATAATCTAGAAAAATTATACAGAACTTTATGTTTAACCATTTTTGTCCGGTTCCATGCATATCCTCACAGGGAGAGACCATATTTCTGTATAAATATTGTTTATAGCGCCGATAAGCGTCCTCTTTATTTAGCTCTGTCAGGTATGTAGATTGCAAGTATAGTTCAAAACGTTTAATTTCACCTGAAACAAGCCTTAAATAACCTGTTCACTGCTTGCTTCTGATTATGGTCAAGAACTTGATGTTTGTTGCCCTGTGAGAGGGGATAAAGAGAAATTTGTTGATTGCCCCCTCTCATGCAAAGAGGGCAGTAGCACCCTCTTGTTTCCGGGCCAAAGGACTATAAGAACACTCTTTCAATAGAGCACAGGAGACATACGTGTCAAGAGTCCAAACCAAGCTTGATTCCATAAGAATAATAAATAAAGGGGAAAAAACAAACAAAACGTTAAAAAATATCATATAGAGATTTATAAATGAGCTTATGGAACTTTTCGATTTGTAGGTGTTGCAGATTAAATGAGGGCCTTGCATATAACTTCGTTACTTCAGAAGATATATATGGCGATGACCCACTCTCTGTAGTCGTCCTATCAGCAGTTTGTATGCACGTCAGATAAGCATGATTTTACATCGTTACCTATGGATTTGAAATTTTACATACAGTATGATGTATCAAGTTCTATACCAAGCCGGAAACTAGGTCACTGTGCTTTGTTCCTATGGAAAATTAAACTAAACCAGTTTGCATTCAAAACCTATTATAACAATTCAAGACTGCCTTATATAAAAAAGCTTGTATTGTTCTAATTAAGGCACAGAGCTTTTCATTAAATGTCCGATGTATATGAGGAAAATTATGCCAGTATTGAGTAATTAAAAAAAAGAAGGGCTGGATCATGTGTTAACCGCTTAAGCTGGAGCTCAGTTCATCCAGAAAATACCTACAATTAATTTAGATTGAAGTATACACCGGAGATAAGGTCGGAAATTCAATGAATTTTCGAAGTAATCAACAAATGTAAAATAACTACCATGAATTTTACCCTATACTTTGACTATCGCATATTATTTTCTTGTAATCACTGCTGATTTAATTTTCAAATACCATGACTACATGGATTTAAGCTATTGGTTCTGAAATTCTAATGCAGTTACCCAAAACAATTAGTCATATATGGGAGTTTTCAGGGGGGTAAGACTATATTATTTATGAGTAATCCAAATCAGGGAACAGGCCACCTCCACTGTACCGGAGGGCAAGATGGCGATTTGGTATAGATATATGGCGAAGTGTGCACGTGTGCCCCTTGCCTGTAGGGACTGATGAATGACATAATTTTCATTTAATATGTCTAATATTAACATGGATTTCATTGACCAAGTCTCTATAAGTTACTTTGATTGTTTATTTTGTCAGTTTTTAGGCTATATACATTCTAAATTGTTCAGTCTACACATCTACACATTTTGTTTTTATTCGGACCTCGCAGAAATGCCCCGGATCTTAATTGATCCCCTAAAGTTCCAGCTCCGGGCCTAGTTCTGTCCTATATAGTATATACTGCTTCGTTTGTCAAAGAATTTGAATATAATTCTAGCAGCCTTGCCTGCTAGTCCTTTTTTTTAATTTTTGCAAATTTCAAGTATAGCTAGAAACCCCAAACATCGCCCGGTTCATTTCTTTCCAAGAATGTTAATTTACAAGTTATCTGCATTGAATGATATCAATTCAAGCAACCTCATTTAACTTTCAGTTAACGTGATAATAACTCGAGTGGACAGCTACCGGAGAATATCAGATGATGGAGGTGTGAGTTTGTCAATGAATATGGTTGTTTTCTTCTTTTCAAATCTGAAATGAAATGGATGCCAATGCACTTTTTTGTTTAGTGTACACGTATTACAGCCTCTTTATGACCATGCATACTTGTTCTGTAGTAGCTGCTTGCGAAACGCTTTGGATGGGACGTTCTGAGTACACACGGCGAGAAAAAGGACAATTCGCTGATAATAGGTTATTTGGATTGTTTTTATTTCGTTAAAAGAAAACATCGGGTATATATATATATATATATATATATATATATATATATATATATATAAAGGTTTCACCATCAGTAAAAACGAACCCTCCCACTCAGCAGTCAGCCTACGGGCCTGGGTAGGGCGAGCTGGTTTGCTGGGCGGGGATGGATGCGAATTGACATAACTTGATTAATTATGTAGTGGTTTTAGTGCAAATAGATATAGAACACTTATTTATATGTTTATGATTTAATATATAGAATATATGTAATGTATTCAACGTATAGAAATTGGGCTTATTATACACAGTGATACAGAGGAAAAGTATCGGCATTACGCAAAACAGCAGGGGACAATGATCTAATGCTGAAATGACCCTTTACTGTTACTCAGAGGGGAAACGTAAAATTTTAATTTTGGCAGCTTAAATACATTTTAAGTAGCTAAAGAGTCTTTCTTCGAGAGGTTAATTACCACTTGTTCATAACACGATTTGTTGGTTGAAACTTAATCTTAAGTCATCTGCTACAAGTCATTTATTTAGCTTAACCCTTTACTGTTTACAAGCCACTAAAGAGCACTCAAAATGGGCCACTAGAATGCCATGATATGTATAGATTCTTTCAGGACAAAAATATTGCATATTATTTCTAAGTTTCAATGATTTTCAATAATCTTCAGCAAACCCTCTTAGTGGGAACTGTTGAAAATTTGATAAAGATACAAAAAAAGCTTGAAAAGATATTGCTGTTAGAGTTACTATAAATAGTGTCAGAATTTGTCGGAAACCTAAAATAAATGTAAACAGTAAAGAGTTAAACCTTAAAATATTAGGTAGAGCGGCCCGGGGATAAGCGGTCCGGTATTTTATGTTAGCGGTCCGGTCCAGCCCATAATTATTGACCGGACCAGTCCAAGCGGTCCGGTCCGCACCTCTATACGAAAGGGCCGCGCCATAGGACAAAGATCAACGGATACAGCTCATGTAATTTTCCATCATAACAAAAATATAATACTTTGGTAAATAAAAGTTGGGTATCTGGTCTTCTGGAGATGAATGTGCAACAGTTCATTACCTTGCAGTATCGTGAACCCATATGGAACAACTATTCAGGACTACTCCTACATTTTCTTGTACAATAGATCCTTTTTTTTATTTTGAATTAAATAACACAAGTTGATCATATATAAATAGACATTTTATACCAAAATCAAATGGAGGAAGAGCATTTTGTTGTACAATATTAAATCTTTATTTTGTGTTAAAATATATATAGGAAATTCTAAACATAACAACCAATTCAAAGAAGATGATATATATGTAAAATATCTACAAACGGTGACACAGTGTGTAGAGACTCATTTGATGTTATAATCAGAATAATGATTGGAATGGTTGTAGCAGTATATAAATACGGATGTTATTATCAGGCACTCCAGTCGGAATCACTTCCTGTCGAGTCATGACTTGATAAACTTGATGAGCCGAGACTGAAGGATGAATTGCTGAGACTGTCATCGATGTTGTACATGGACATTTTGGCGAGATTAGCTCGGGCACGGTTGAATGTTGCTCTACGAGAACTGTATATATTATTGTCACGTTGATTAAAATGTTGATAAAAATGTTCATACTGTGACAAGTCATTCACGTTAATGGAAGACCTTCCTCTCAACTCCAGGCGTTCGATGTGAACTCTCAGTTGCTTTGAACATTTGCTAGGTTCGACTGATTCACAGTCCTGACTGTCACTCTCAGACTCTATACGCATTCTCGTACGCCTTTTACTTCGTTTTCTTGAGGAAACCGTTTTGAAATTTATTACCTCATTGTCACTGGTGTCACTATGGCTATGTGTACTGGAATATAACACACGTCGTTTAATACCTTTTCTTCGACGAATGCTGCTGCCTTTCATTTTCTTTGAGTTTTTTTCTGGGACAGGTTTGTGAAGGTCTGTATAACTTTGACGGACATAATAGGCATTCACGACTAATTTTGATGTCTTGCCAGGAATAATGACAGAAGGGTCTACCAACGGATCAATATCTCTGTTAGGCTCATGACTTTCAAGATTATTGGTAGTTCCTGAAAGAGAACTGCTTTCATGGTTTAACTGAACAGTGTCTGTGGGCTTTGGGAGAATTGCCCTATATTTGACAGAGTGAATTGGTGCTGTGAGGGTCCATGAAGCTGGCTCAGTGTTGTTATTCGAGCCAATTTCTAAAGATTCCGTCAACTTGATAGTACCTGGAGTATTACTAACCGCAAGTTTATTTTTGACGGTCTCTCTACCAATACAATCATTGTGGTTATCTCCTTTGCCGGTCTGTTTGGTATCTCTAATACCTGCACCTAGATGACCCATCCTTTCAGGTCCGACACACGTGACTCTCTGTTGCTTTAGGGCCGTGTTAGTTTTAGATTCCGATGCGATCTGATTGTTTGAACACAATGCCTTTGAAATACTTTCATTTGCTCTCACGAAAATGTGTTCCTGCATTGTTTTTTGCTCGCATCGTGTTGTCTGATAACCTTTTCTATAGATATGTTGTCCATTTTGAATACTTTCTGCAGAAGTTATCGACACAACACCATTGCAACTATTATCAGTGCTTCGCTCATGGTTTATATTTTTTGACATTTCTCTTGCTTGAAAAGCTTTATTCTGCGTTGGGGCGATTACAATAATTCCTGTTCCATGTTTCGTAAGACTGTCGAAATTATATGAAACACCATCATGAGCGGCAATTCTGCTTCTAGAAGTCTCTTCATGTACAGATGGACTATTGTATTCACCAGTATTTTCTCTCTCTATTTTGATAAAATCATCCTTTTGAAGACTTTTTTTAGATGGAATTTCTGGTAAAATTTCTATAATTTCCTTCTCACAGGGTCCCTCAACTAACGTTTCGGGAGACGGCTCATTTGCTGGGGAATCGGCAGTTAGTGTTTCAAACAATCCTATCACTGCTGGATGCAGCTCAGGATTTTCACTCAATAAACCACCAGCGTCCTTCCTTTGAGGAGAGCTGTGTTTAGTTCCTCCTCCCTCTGGTGTTTTTCTCCTTAAAATAAGTGGCTTTTTTCTCACAACTGTCTGTGGAGGTATTTTTCTTGGTTCGTCCCTTTTCCTGCCTATCATTGTCTCACTGTTACTTGTTCCAGTTCTTTTGTTGTTTTCTGGAGTTCGGCGTAGCATAACGTTTTCATGAATATTTTTGTTTTGGGGCTTCTTCCGATGGAGAGTACTCATGCGACCCTGTGCCTTTCGAGAATGTCTATCCTTGTTGAATATCCCATCATTATCATTTTGAGTCACCACTGTTGTTAAAGCTGAAGTTAAACCACCACGCTCTGCTAAGCCCGAATTTCCTGGTAAACAACCAGCTGACACCGATTTGCCTGTTGCCACATCCAGTGGTTGTGATAAACTAGCTAGTGATACACAAGCATTTACTGTATCACGAGTTCCCTGTGATTTTACTATGATCAGAGGTTGCGGGCTGACAAGCGATACTTTAATTCCTTGTCCATACTTTAAAATGCCAGGATCATTTGATATTTGAGAACCATGACCTGGTTGTATTTTGGACAAAGCTGACTGACTGATGGAAACATAAGATTGTCCAACTGATTTGTGTCTTTTCTGCTGGGTTGCTGTTGACTCTGTCAGCACAACACCTGGGGATTCTTGGTACAATGAGGCACTGACTATGGCTGGTTGGCGCAAAATATTGCTCTGGGACGTTGAGGAAACCTGTTGCACTCTGACACCTGGATTAACCTGTGATGATGAGGTAAACTCTTGCAATGCAATACCTGGATTAGCCTGTGGCGCTCGGGCGAACTGTTGCAACGTAATACTTGGATTAGTCTGCTGCGCTTGGGCAAAATTGTTGAATGAAATACCTTGATTAGCCTGTAGCACTGAAGAAAGCTGTTGCAATGTAATACCTTTATCACCCTGTGGTGCTGGGGAAAACTGTTGTAATGTTATACCTGGATTAGCCTGTGGCCTTGGTGCAAACTGTTGCAATGTAATACCTGGATTAGTCTTTGTTGTTGAGGCAAACTGCTGCAATGTTATACCTGGATTAGGCTGTTGCCCAGGGGCTACATGTTTCAATGTAATACCTGGATTAGGCTGTTGCACAGGGGCTACATGTTTCAATGAAATACCTGGATTGGGCTGTAGCACTGATGAAAGCTGTTGCAGTGTTATACCTTGATCACCTTGCGGTGCTGACTGCTGCAATGCAACACTTGGATTAGTCTGCTGTGCCTGAACACTGTTATACACAAGTTGCTGATTAGAAGTTGTCCACTGATCATTTTGCTGTATAACAAGTGCCTGCATATTGTTCTGTGTTGAAGGGTTGCCCGGAACATTTGAAACAGAAAGAAAATTACAGCTTTGAAGCCTAGGTTGTCCTATCAAGTGTGACAGTTCTGTACCTTTTATTTGCTGTACTGAAGATGTAAAATGTCTCTTTTGCTCACCTGACTGCGAGACAGAGACAGGTGAATTCAACGGAGATACTGGACTAAGTACACCTCCTGCTGGAGTTAACAAATTAAGGGATGAACTCACTGGTTTCTGTTGCAACTGAAGCTTTGGTGATTGCATCAGCCCCAATACCTTAGTCTGTAAGTTGAAAGCAATGGGACAATTACCAACAGGATTGCCTTGCACTGACTGGGTACCTTGAGAGCTGGGAGACAGACCAAGGCTCTTAGAAGGCTTCACACTTGAGCTCCTTTGGGATTGTTGCTGTGTTAACATAACTTGAACCTGACTAGTCACAGGGGCTGAAACATTCACTGGTCCAGGTGGTAATACTGCTGCCGCCACCCCCACAGGCTCAACTGGCCTTTTAACCATTTGTGCTGATGACTGAGAAAGTACTTGCAATGTCACTGGCTGGCAAGAGTTGTTCACTGTTTGGAGTTGGTTCATTTCAAGAGAATTTATTAACAACGGCTTAGCTTGCAGAGCCACAGGCATCTTTTGTACTGGTTTAGATGCAATTGGCTGTAGCTTTTTGCTCATCTTGGTTCCCCTGTCTGTTTGCTCTTGGTTAAATGGGTCTTGTTTGCTTAGGATGGAAGCAACTGGCTATAATTGTGTGTTCATCATTGTCTTGGAATTGGCTTCTGTCCTGATACTGTTTTCATCCATCCTTTTAAATCTGATGTTACATTTTATATGTCTGCAATAGCTGGCATTTCTTAGCTGGAAGTATTCCTTACCCTTATTGGTCAGTCTTCTCTCTGAAAAAAAAAATTCTGAGTAATTGATATTTAACCATATGTAAGCTAGAGTCCCTCAGCTCTCTGTATCTGCCATGGGGAAAATTTCAGATTTTCATAAACAACTATTTTATATAGTGTCATGCAGAATTACTGTATAACTATTTTATATAGTGTCATGCAGAATTACTGTATAACTATTTTATATAGTGTCATGCAGAATTACTGAATATACAGACCAAAGTGGTGGCACATGTGGCACTGCCAAACCAGGGACCTACTGGCCTTGACACTCAGCTGAGTTTGACAGACACGATTTTAAGATATATGTGTTCTTATATTGAAAATGTATTACAAAACCAGGGACCCTTGGGCCTTGATGCTCCACTGAATTTGTCTATAAGGATAGGTATATGTTTTTTTTTTCAAAATATGGGTCCTGTAATCAGTTTGAAGCCAACCTGTCAACCCAACCCAGAGTTTTCATCCATTACCTTATTTGTCAACTGATTGGCCCTGTGACCTTGACCTTTGACCAAGTGACCCCATAATCAATAGGAACCTTCCCATTTTGGCAGGTGCGCCACATGGAATATGGAAGGTTAGGGATGAAAAGTTTGGGTTCAAATGCATCCATAATCTTCTAAATATGTGGGTCCTCACCGCCCTGTGACCTTGACCTTTGACCTCATCACCCTAAAATCAATAGAGTTCTTGCGTTAGAGGTGTGCCATATATATGTTAAGTTTGAAATTCATATGTCAATCAAATCTGAGTTATAATCAGGGAACAAATTTCATGGACATACAGAAAGACAAACAGATGGAGGGACTACCTATACCTCTGTTGACTTTCAGTTAGCTGAGCGAAAAATCAGCTGTGATTTAAGGGCCAGTACCAGACTTACAACAATGGACCCTAGGGTCACTGTGCTAAGCTAGGGTTAACCTTCAAGGTAGAAATCTCACACTAGATGACCAAAGGTCCAGCGCTTGCTAGAAGAAATATGACATACAGACAGAGAGACAGGAAGACAGGGGAGCAATTGAACACAGTAATTTGAATAACAATTTTCTGGGAGAGCAGAAACAATAACATTTATATATTAATGTGAAAACTGAAAAGTTGGGGACGAACAGACAGAACATATTTCGTGGTATTATTATACCTTTCTGTCTTTCAGAAGAATTGCTAAAACAATGTGGACTAAAGAATGACATGTCAAACCAAAGAAGAAGCAGGCAGGAGAAGTTGACAACAACAGATATACTGACAGACTGACACTACCTGGATGACAGGTGACCTAACCTCCACTGGGTTACACAAATAAAATGAGCAATAGTTGACAAAGTTGTGAGCAAAATAATATTTTTTTTTTTTTTTTATAATCTTGACCTTTCTAACTTGAAAAATGACAAAGTTAGAAAAATTAGACCCCTCATTTTTGAATACCATGAATTTCCCATGAAAATACATTACCATGGTAACAACAGATTGAAGTAGCCTCACATCAGAAGGAAGGCCATGAGCAACAATTTAAATTTTGCGGCTTTAATAAATTTTGACTAAGATATGAAGAATAAACAATTTTATGGTTTTGAGATGACCTTGGCCTTTGACCAAGTTACTCTTAAAGACATTGATTAGACTTCTAGAACTTTAAGTGTTCTGTCAACAGTATAACATTATGAGGGAGTGCTAAAAAATTCCTGCCTATTGAATGCCAAATGCCCAGACAAAAAAACAAGCTAGAAGGCACATATGACCACAATTTATAAACAGATGATGAGACTGACATACTGACACATCCGAGATGGCATCTGACTAGACCATCCAGAGGAACATGGAGGAACAAAATAAGCTATAGTTTATGAAGATAGGCCTCTTTTTGATGCTAACAAATTTTTGACTTTTTTGATGACCTTGACCTTTGACCTACATTGTCCAAAATCTAAAGGCTTCATGGACTTTAGGTTTTCAATCATCCCTGTAAGTTTCAGATTGTTTGCTACAAAATTGCGGACAAACACACATCTTGAGAAACAGACATACACAACTGACCAACATGCTCTGCACAGGGTTCGTACACTTATCATGAGAAAAATTTCAAGCACTTTTCAAGGACCTGAAAAGTATTTTCAAGGACATCAAAATTTATGGACGGTCAGTGCACCTTCATCCATGCATGTTGCCGACATCGAAAGGCTTGTAACACAAAATGCAAAATAATATTTGTAATGAGATGGACCATAAAGTGTGATAAAAAAAAGGCTAGGAAATGTAAAATAAATAATAGTTATAAGGAAATGACTCAGAAAATAACAAATTTAGCCGAAATCTACACTAACAGCAATTGAAGCGCTTGTTAAATACCCTTCGGTATAGCCAGTCGCGGTTTAATACACAGCGGCCTATTGTTTTAACTTTACATTCAAAATGATCACTCATCTTTGGCATGACCTTGACAGATTTGACTAATCTGATAACGAGGGTCTAAAACCTATAATATCTTGAATAGGGATCTCTGATTTGCCGACTAGCTCAAACTTTAGCAAATTATATGCTCCGGCAGAAAGGGTGCCGAAAAACTCTGACAGTTCGGCGATCGTGGGGGATATTCATTCAAGTTTTCAACGGCAAAAAAAAAAAAAATAAAAGCCTGTAATATGTTACCCTTATACGATATTTTGGTAAAGTATTATCAAATTATTCAAAACAATATTAGTCAAACTTCGTATCAGCACGTTTGATATGACGACCTTGTCGTCATGAGGTTTCTGCCGTTTACCGCCAAGTCACTGGACGCACGTGTCAACAAATGGCCGGGCAACACCTGAGAAGGTCGTTATCTTACGATCACAGACGCAGCCAGATTTCTATTCAAACATGTCCAACATTTGATTAAAACTAAAAATGTGAAATCTTATTTAAAAAAAAAACTCTTGTTGGTGACCTTTATGCAATCGTTATGCAGGGCAGGGAGGGGGCCGATGCTGGAAGTTGTATATGTCGCTGATCACTCTTTAAACTGCCAGCGTACTTCGCTTACAAACGGCTATCACATCGCAACAAAAATGTGATTTCCCCCATGGATCCCAGCCTTTTACAATCTGACGCCAGAGTATGTGAATATACATCAGTACCTGCCAAACACCTTAACCTATTTCGGACAAACAGTATTTATCCTTAATTGGATTGACCCCGCGTGTAAACTGTATTTCGCTGATCAGTGGTCTAACGATCACAGCGCGTACGCGTGAAATGCGCAGGTACGAAGATAAAAAAAAAACACGCAACCCTTGGAAAAACTGAAAAACCTTAAACCAAAACAAAGTCGGATTGGGTTCGTTGGGGAAATATGACCCCTCTGATATAATTATTATCGCCGAGTTACCAATGTAAAACGTAAAGTTAACTTGATTTAAACGACATATTCTACTGAGCGAATTAGTTTTATATTATTATTATCCCTCAGATTCTAAATGTTCCCATCATGTATTTTTCACACATTTTATTCCCCTGTTTTTTTCCCAGATAATTATTTCCTTTGGACAGATCTTCTCAATAGCTATTAATAATCTCTGTAGTATTACTTTAAAATTTAAATTATAAATCTTGCGAAAATACTTACGTGAACTCGCCTAGCGTGGATTGAGTTTTCAATTAAAGAGCTTTTATACGTACCTCGGGGGAAATCTCCACGATCTTTCCAGTAAAGCAGCTCACTTACTTTTTGATAATAAACATGGTTATTACCCTCGTATGTTAACTTGTTACATCGTCACTTTCACTGCCCGGTCTCATTCATCCACGATTGGGTTAATTCTATTTCATACATTTGATTGACGTAGAGATGCCCGAAAGTCGATATTAAAATACCAGGTATGCATACACACAACATACACCAAACTCCTTCACAAAATTTTATTTTTCAAGCACTTTTCCAAACCACTCTCTCTTTTTAAGCACTTTTCAAGCCCTTGAAATTGAAATGACTAAATTTAAGCACTTTTCAAGGTTTTCAAGGTGCGTACGAACCCTGTCTGCAGAAATCGCTATTTTCGGGCAAGCAATAATGTCAAATGGAAATAGTCTGAGAGGAAGAGGTAATATTGGCTTTGGTTGTTTGATATAATTGGTTTGTACAGATGAGAAAGAAATTGTTGCAAATAATATATTGTGACCTAACTATGTGTTTCCAGTTTGGGAACATAATATCTGTACAATTACCATGATCATTAGTTGGCTTTTTGATAAACTGTTTACAGGTCAGCAGTTCACATTGTTTAATTAGACCTATTTTTGTATTTTTGTATATATATTAATCTATTTTTATAGTCGCCAGCCTAGGTCTGGCGACTATAGGCTAATCGTCATGTCTGTTTGTTTGTGGGTCTGTTTGTCCGCACTCTACAGGTCGCAGTTTTGCAGCAATTGATCTGAAACTTACAGGAAAAGTGTAAAATCGGTAACTGTCCAAGCCTATTCTTTTTGGCCATGATCGGTCCAAGGTCAAGGTCACGGTTCTTGGCAAACGCTGGCGACTATGTCATGATTACATCTTGCACTTGTTTAATTGTATTATTGTATATATATATCTTTTATCTTATAAAATGTATACAGCAATATAACTAACTTTCCAAGTCCACAGGTGCAAGGACTTGGTGGTTTGTGGGGGTGGGGGGAAATGATGGGAGTTGAAACATCTCTGTATATACATACAGGATATTTACCTAAATCAACAGTGCTTACAGGAAAAAAGTTCATTCACAATGACCAAATATTTAACAAGGGACCCATGGGTCACGGCGCTCAGCTGAAGTTTGAAATTTTTGCAAATACAAAATATGCTTAATATTCTATTGTAATGATTTTCATATATTTAAGCATATGAGAAGCTAAGAGGAAAGAGGCCCTTCTATTTGGTTATAGTAAATTTCTACATATATGATTGCAAAACTAATACTCTACCAAGACTGTCATGAAGAAAAACAGTAGAAGTTTTGCGATACTGTAATGCATATAAAAAATTTACAGATGGACAGGCAAGTGGACAGAAGGGACTAATACCATTATTTAACTTTCAAGGGAATAATGCATTTAAGTTGATTAAAAGCCTATTTTTAGCATATCCTCTTTTTTTCATTAAAAGTTTTTTAGGTTCATTTTTTTTTAATTACAAGATTTATAAATTTGTAATAAAAAAATCTGAAAATATGAGTTAAATATCAGAATTCTAAGTTACAATAATTATTTATCCAGAGTGTAGCTCATATCGGGTCATAATATGCATACACATTTATTTTATTATATTTAAATCACTATTTATCCAGAGTGTAGCTCATATCGGGACATATTATGCATACACATTTATTTTATTATATTTAAATCACAAATGTTGAAACCGAATTTAAAAGAAAACTAGATATTTCTTGGCACCGCAGGTGCCATAGTATCGCCAGACAATTAATCACCCCCCCCCCCCCCCTTTAAGAATAGGCCCCCCATCTTCAGCAACAATTAATATCAGACCACACTCATAGAAAAGGTCATTCTCAAAGAAAAGGTCATGATCCAAATTTCAATATACATCATCCCCTAACCCATGTCTATGTATATGCAAGAAATCTGTCCATTAGTTTTTGACTTATAATGCTCACAGTACTGTTAAGTGGCAATGATGGGGTATTAAACGGCACGAAAACAAGTAAAAGAATAACAGGTGGCACCACCTGTTTCCCGTACATGATAACACTATCCAAGATCTTCGTTCAAGTTGATTTTTGGACCAATCAAAGCATCCCTTATTGAGAAATTAATGATTTTGTGTGATTTTCACCATATATGGCAATATTCAAGGTCAAGGCCACTCATTGGAAAGGTCATGACCCCTATTCAAATAAACATTATCCTATAACCTATATCCATGTATATGCATAATATGAAAGAAATTTGTCCATTAGTTTTTGACTTATAATGCTCACAGTACTGATAAATGGCAATGATGGGGTATTAAACGGCACAAAACAAGTAAAAGAATAACAGGTGGCGCCACCTGTTTCCGGTACATGACAATACTTTCCAAGATCTTCGAACATGTTGATTTTAAGACCAATGCATGCATCCCTTATTGAGATATTAATGATTCTGTGTAATTTTCACCATATATGGCAATATTCAAGGTCAAGGCCACTCTAATAGGAAAGGTCATGACCCCAATTTACATATACATTATCCCATAACCTATGTCTATGTATATGCATAATATGAAAGAAATCTGTCCATTAGTTTTTGACTTATAATGCTCACAGGTTATAAATGTACTGTTAAGTGGCAATGATGGGGTATTAAACGGCACGAAAACAAGTAAAAGAATAACAGGTGGCGCCACCTGTTTCCGGTACATGACATTACTATCCAAGATCTTGGTTCAAGTTGATTTTTGGACCAATGCATGCATCCCTTATTGAGAAATTAATGATTTTGTGTGATTTTCACCATATATGGCAATATTCAAGGTCAAGGCCACTCACTGGAAAGGTCATGACCCCTATTCAAATAAACATTATCCCATAACCCATATCTATGTATTTGCATAATATGAAAGAAATCTGTCCATTAGTTTTTGACTTATAATGCTCACAGTACTGTCAAGTAGCAATTTTGGGGATATTAAACGACATGAAAACAAGTAAAGAATAATAGGTGGCGCCACCAGTTTCTGGAACATGACAACCCTATCCATGATCTCAAATCAACTTGATTTTCGGATCAATACATGCACGTTTTCTTGAGATATTTAAGAATTTGTGTGATTTTCCCCAAAATTGAACCTATTCAAGGTCAAGGTCACTCTCCTAGTTGAGGTCATGACCTCATTTTAAATAGGCGTCGTCCTCTCACCCATATCTATACATATACCAAGTTTGGTAAAGATCCGTGAAATATTTTTTGAGTTATTGTGTCCAAAAGAAATCTCTGCGGCGGCGGCAACGCGACCATCCCTAAACCATAGCAGTGCCGTTACAGGTATTGAACAACCTCCCGGTATTTTGTAGCCCGATTGAATCAGACTCTAAGATAAAAACTCTTTATCAAGAGTCCGATAACTATAGGGTGAGAGTTCCTGGTATATAACCCTGGCCCTGGCAAACCATTGAAAACTGTCCGAAACAGCTCGTTTCGTGAACATATCTTGTATAATTTAGTCTATATGGCCTTAATAATCATAGCGTCTGATTGTTTTGCACAATTTAAGGGAGTATACTCACTCTGGAATCAGAACTGAGGTATTTTTGCGTTGTTTACTTGGTTCCCATGTCTTGTCCATAGTAAAATCCCGTTCTCGCTGAGAATCTCGCACACAGGGTAACGGAGATGTGAGCGGGGGCTCCCCTCCCCATTATGCCAAATTAGCATAGGATTCCCTATTTCCTATTCTTTCTGCGCATGCGCATACATTCCAGTCTCACCTACCATCTTGAAGCCAAGCGGACGGAGCAGCTAGGAGAACTACGGTGGAGATATGTGAAGGCCAGTTACTAGTCAATAATACATTTATCATTATATTACTAGTCAGCATTGTAACCACAAAATGCATACCAACTGCCTTGTACTATGATATTAGGCTTGCGACGTTCCATTAAGCAGTATTTACCAGTTGATTTACGCGTAAGAGATCTATACGCCAGGGCCAGGGTTATATACCAGGAACTCTCACCCTATAGTTATCGGACTCTTGATAAAGAGTTTTTATCTTAGAGTCCGATTCAATCGGGCTAGGTATTTTGATGCAAGTCATATTGTTAGCTGGACGCATTGTATGCTTGATGGAACTGCCAGACTATCTGAGAGAGCATCGACTTCGACTTGACGAAATGTCGCGTGGTGCCAATGAAATCTGTATGAATTTGTTTAAATTTTTGTAAAGTTCGTTGAAGAAACACGCGAGTCAAAATTATAATTAAGAATTATATACATTGACCGCAAGTCTGGCTTCAATTAAAATGGAATATCTGTTAACAGATGAACGATTTTAACCTGAAGTGTCACTTCCGACCGTCACAGATTCGCTCCAGTCCAAAACTTTTAAATTTTTATGACATATGAAAACGTGACAACTTAAAGTGCATATAGTTAATTTCTTGTCTTTGTCGTGCGAATAATCTTTCACGTTGTCACAACTGAGGAATCCATGACTGCGTCTGGTCTAGATGGAGATTGTCGTAAGGCCTACTCAATTGTTTTCTGCCCATGTCTAATGTTCTTCATAATATTCAGAACTTTCTCGGGCGCTATTGGATACGTTTGTCACATGTCTTAATTTGAATAGGAATTCCCTCATGTCAATATTCGCATGTGCAAGCCTTAATCGCCCCGTGACCTCTGTGACCTGTTGTATGTACCAGCAACCGACCGACACTTTCTGCAGTTAGGCCCTATGACTATGTGACATGAATCCCGCCGTTGAAGAGCAAGCTGCAAAACATGTCAGGCCCACTTAAAATGCAAGTTTGGTCTATTTAGAATTATTGTTTTCTGAAATGAAGCTTGGCAGTTTCTGCAATTGACATTTGTCGAACGATATATGAACTGATAATACGCGTTTTTAGCGAAGGTCAACTGACACATGGCACCACGAAAAAACGTACACTTTGATGCGGCTATCTGATATATTTATATAGATTAACAAACGGGGAAACAGTTGATTTTAGTAGTGGTCAGGTACTAGATGCAATATACGTACAGATTTTTTTAAAATATATATTTTTTTATTTTATTGACTTTATCATCGACTTTTTATTAAACCAAGAAGAAGAATGAACAGATCGACACTGGCACTTGGTTTTCCGTCATACCTACTAAAACTCTGTCAGTTAATTAAAAAAATAAAGATTTAGCACAGAGGCCATATCCGCATGCATGTCGATTCATATATCATATGATATACCTATAATTAAACACTTCTGGTATTATCTTCTCCTCTTCTTATAATAATTTCTTTCTTGTCTTTTTATTTGTTAAGACTTTTCGTTTATGTTAAAGGGCCAATTATCTGAAGTATCCCCGGAACTCATCAGTTGATGAAATTTCATGCAGCCAAACTTCAACAAAAATATCTTAAATAAAATAAATGTTTGTTTGTAAATATTTAATTTTGAATGTATTCTGAAATATATGTGTTATAATGCCATCACAACCAAAATATTTTAGTTATTAGTGTATAAAAATACAAATTATGCTGTTAGTAAATGATCATCATGGAAATTTGTTTGTAAACATTAAAATTATGGTTATTAGTTATATTACAATATAAGTTAATCTGTTGACCTTATGGGTAAACACTTCACCTGATACTGCAATGAAAGGTAAACTATACCTGTCACCAGAAATCGGTGACAATATGTACGGTGTTTTGTATCATAGTTTAACGAAGTCTGTTCTCTATTGATATTGACGTGAAGCGTCATCCTAAAGCGTTGACAGGTCTTGATTGTATATATATATTGTGTATTCTTGTATGGAATCCCATCGGCTATCAGCTGATTTATCCGTGTCACGCATCGTGTGTATTATTATTATTATGTGGTATGTGGGTCGCCAAGGTGACGCTAACAGTCAATCTAGGTCACATATATCCTTATATGGGACACTTGAGAAATGAGCCAATCAGAGAACCGGATCGCCGTATTGTGACGACGACAGTGACGTCAGAGTTCAGGGAGAGACGCTGGAAGCTGCCTTCAGTTGGGTCTTGAAGCTTGAGGTGGCAGCACGCACGCACGAACATTGAAACGCCAGGAACGGCATAGAAGCAAGCTTCTGCATGAGGCAAGGACCCAGCTCATAAGAACTCAGCCGTGCTGCCGAAAGAGCTTCGTATTGGCGATATAGAGAGAGCGCGTTTGTCACCTGCCGGCCTAGTTCAGCTTGACCTAGATACATAACCGCCGTAAGCCGTGAACCCATTGCTACACGAGCAAGGTCAAGGACTCTAAGCTCAACGTAAACATTCGTGTGATCGTAAACCTACCCGGGTCGCTGACAAGCAAGATCAGTTGAAGATCGCTAAACTCAGAAAGACTATATGCTGCTAACCATACGCTAGATTCTACACAAAACAGTAACCAGAGATCTCTGAAGGAACTGGACTTTATGGCTTATTATCCAAACCATGGACTCAGTAAATATCTAGTATTTTTAATGTGAAGAACTGTCGTATTGACACATCAACGCACACACTCACATTTGTGTCTCTGTAAGTATTGTCTTGAATTATATTTGTGAATTTAACCTGATGTCTCATAGTTTCTATTGATCTGGGTGTATGATTGTCTGGTATTTTAATACACGTCCTTAAAAGAACCTGGAAATGTCACCTGTAATGACCGGGATCTAATTTCTTGATTAATGAAATCAAGTGGCGAGCGTTAACCCATCCTATTGTTTTATAGGATATATCCGTTGTAAAGTTTTCACGTTAAGTTAGGGGTGACATTGTATGGCGAGCAGTGCCAGGATATAATTAGCCTTAAAAAAAACTGGCTAATTACAGTAAGTTTCAGAAATTTTGAACTGAGAAAACAGTACTGAAACCAGACATTCATATACTCAAACTAGAGTTGATCTGAATTAATAATTGGATATGACACCAAATTGATGTTATAGTGTATACTTGCTCAATGAAATTACCCCACTGTTGGGAGTTAATATTTATTCAGTGAGAATATTACCTGAAGCACAACATTGTTTCAGGATTAGCATATACCTTGAAGATTTGGCTAGAACACATGCATGTTTTGTGAGTAATGCTAGTTCAGTGATACCTGAACATCATTACTGGTTTGATATAAACCCAGATTAGAGTGAAAATTTTTGATGTTGTTAGATACGCCCTGGTATAATTTTTCCTACACTGGTTTGTGATTGGTCACGTGGTAGGGTCTCTTTACAGGTAAGTTTACCCCTCCCGATTGGCATGGTAATCATAGGTGCATGGTGTTTATCGATATCTTGATATCCATCCGTCCATCCGTCTGACCCTTCGTCCGACCTTCCGTCCGTCCGTCCGTATAAGTAGATTTTGATGCGTAGAGCTACCGTGGTGTAATTGTACGGATACCGCCGGTTCGTTAGGTTGGCTTTAACAGTACGTATTTACGGATTTTTAAGAGCGGATATTACTAGATACTGGAATCTTACTAGGTTAGAGCGTTACCATGGAGACGTTAGAGTCACTTGTTAGATGCGGGCAGGCCTTGGGGCTTAAGGACCAGGCTTTACAAGATTATGTTGTGGCTAGACGGCGTGCGGATGAAGAACGTGAGGAAAGAGCCAGGCAACGTGAAATAGAGCGCGAGCGAGAGGCTAGAGCCCACGAATTAGAGGTTCTAAGGTTAAAGTCTGACTCTGGGGTTAAAGAAGAGAGAAGTAGGGATGTATTCCCGAAAATCCAGCTTCCACCTTTTGATGAGGCTCACGATCAGCTAGATGCGTTTCTTGAGCGATTTGAACGATTAGCTGTATGTCAAGGCTATGATAGGGAGAATTGGGCGTTACACCTGAGTCCGTTACTGCGGGGTAAGGCGCTAGGGACTTACACACAGTTATTGGTTAGTGAGGCCATGGATTACGATAAGTTAAAGATAGCCTTGTTAAAGCGATACCAAATGACCGAAGAGGGTTATCGACACAAGTTTCGGACTTGTAGGCCTGAGCGAGGCGAAACGCCGAGTCAGTTTGCGGTGAGACTGAGTGGATACCTAGACCATTGGATAGGGATGGCAGGGGTCGGAGGTGACTACGACGGGGTAGTTAACCTGTTGATGTGTGAGCAGTTCGTAAACTGCTGTAGTAGGGATCTCTCTATGTTTTTGAAAGAGAGACGGTGTCGTGACTTTGATAGTATGGTAGACTTAGCCGAGAGTTATACGGAGGCTCACGGTGTACACAGCCTTACAGCAGGTCCTCGTTATGGCAATAATGTGCCGCGTCCAGCGCAACCAGTATCTCAGCCTAGAGAGAAGCGAGAGGTTGAGCGCAGTCCGGACGGTCAGACATTTAAGCCATCAGGAGGCATCAGATGTTATTTATGTAATGAACTGGGACATAAGGCGCGGGAATGTAAGACTAGTGCCCGGTCGAGGCCTAGGTCTTCCCCTCAAGTAAGGCGTGCTGCTGGCGATCAGCAGAGGTATAGGACTAATTTTAGCCCCCCGTATAACCCAAAACAGAAACCGGAGACTATGTCAATGGCAGTAGTCGAGGCGGAAACGGAGACAGTCGGTGCGGTGAAACCGGAAGTAGAGAGTCCGAGTCAGTCGTTAGGATTTGCTGCCCAGACAGAAGGCAGAATCTCGTTACCTGTGTGTGAAGGGCTGGTGAATGGTAAGTCAGCGAGGGTGCTGCGGGATTCGGGATGTTCCTCGGCAGGAATACGTGAGTCGTACGTGGAGCCGAATCAGTTCACCGGACACCAGGTCGAGTGTAGGTTGTTCGACGGGTCTGTAAGACAATTTCCTACGGCTAGGATTAATGTGGACTGTGCGTACTTTGTCGGTACTATCGAGGCAATGGTGGTCAGGGATGCTGTATGTGATTTAGCGCTAGGTAACGTAGCGGGAGCGCGTGATCCGTATGATCCGGACCCGACGTGGAAGTCTGAGCGGTCCTCAGGCATAGTGTGTGACGGTGTAGAGTCACAAAAGGAGGTGTCGTCCGCGGTGGAGACACGGAGCGCTGCACGAGAGAAACAGATACCGACGCGTAGCTTGAATGTTGCAAGCCCAGTTGCCGATGTGAGTCCGGCCGAATTTTTGAAGGCGCAGGAGGAGGATGGGTCTTTAGCGCCGTATTGGAGGCTAGCTAGAGAGGCTAGAAATGATAGTCCGTTTAGAATTGAGGACGGATATTTAGTTCGGGTTGTGAGTGACAAACGGGGAGATCAAGATGGATCTCGAGTGGTGGTACCTCAGACGTTACGGTACGACGTAATGAGGATGGGCCACGAAGCGGTTATGGCGGGCCATCAGGGCATAGACAAAACGCACGACCGCGTGAGAACTCAGTTTTTCTGGAAAGGGATGTATAATGACATTGCTGAGTTTTGCAAGTCCTGTCCCATTTGCCAGAAAACCATACCGAAAGGCAAGGTGCCTGGAGCTACGTTAGGCCAGATGCCATTAATTGATGAGCCCTGGCGTAGAATTTCGATGGATCTGGTTGGGCCGATCCATCCAGCGTCTGAGAGAGGTCACAGGTATATTCTGACCGTTATGGATTATGCCACTAGATATCCGGAGGCTGTTGCTTTAAAGAACATAGATACAGTCTCTGTGGCTGATGCGCTAGTTGATATTTATGCGCGGTTAGGAGTGCCGTCAGAGGTGCTTACTGACATGGGAACACAATTTACGTCAGACCTCATGCGAGAAGTTAGCCGTGTTTTGTCTGTAAGACAGCTCACCACTACTCCTTACCATCCTATGTGCAACGGAATGGTGGAGAGATTCAATGGAACGTTAAAGTTAATGTTGAAACGGATGTGCGAGGAAAGACCGCGAGATTGGGATCGGTACCTCAGCGCCGTGCTTTTTGTGTGCCGAGAAGCGCCACATGAAAGCACAGGGTTCTCACCCTTTGAGTTGCTCTATGGTAGGATCGTTAGAGGACCGATGCGGATTCTAAGGGATCTGTGGACCAAGCGAGATACTAGCGTCGAGACTAAAACCACGTACCAATACGTCCTGGACCTACAAGACAAACTAAGCATCACATGCGCGTTAGCTAGAGAGGCGTTGAACAAATCAGCGAACAGACACAGACTGTTATATGATAGAGGTAAATGCACGCGCAGGTTTGAGGCCGGAGACGAAGTTTTGTTGTTACTCCCGACGGAGCGGAACAAATTAATGGTACAGTGGAAAGGCCCCTATACTATTGTAAACAGGGTTGGGGACTTAGACTATCGGATTAAGATTGGCGATAAGGTTAAAACCTTCCACGTGAATATGCTGAAACGGTACCATGCTAGAAACGAGCCCCAGCATATTCTGGCAGCGGTAGCCAAGGGCGCACCTGATTCTATACATGATCCTTACGGTGTAGACGGGGAAACAGAGCACTGATAGACCTAAGACAAAGAAGTCTTTGCGAGCATTCCTAGGTCTTACAGGGTACTATCGAAAATTCGTGCCAAACTATGCGGAAATAGCGGTGCCCTTGACCGATCTAACGCGTAAAGGTCAACCTAACAAACTAGACTGGAAACCCGTACACGAGAACGCGTACTGTTCTCTAAAGGCTAAACTGTCAGACCCTCCCATACTGAAGCTACCTGATTTCAGTAAACGATTTTATTTGAAATGTGATGCATCTGATGTGGGTATTGGCTGTATCCTGATGCAAAGACACGAGGGGATCATGCACCCAGTAGCTTATGCCAGTCGTAAACTATTGCCCAGGGAGAGAAATTACTCCACCATCGAGAAAGAGTCATTAGCAATTGTATGGTCTGTACAGAAATTTGAGATGTACCTGGCTTGTAGACCGTTCACCATTCAGACCGACCACAAACCATTAAAGTGTATTAGCAAATCAAAATGTGCTAATAAGAGAGTAATGAGATGGGCACTGGTTCTACAAGAGTTTAGATTTGATATTGAAGCAGTGTCAGGTAAACTAAACCATGGACCTGATTTTCTTAGCAGACTGCCTGAGTGTTAGGATGTAATGAGCTATAATGTTTAGCCAGTTAAGTCTAAACATGTACAAGATTTTTGCCCGGTGTCATAGACCGTGGGCATGTACTAATGACAACTTGTTACATGACCCTTATGTATTGCTATGTATTGCTACATGTAAATATGTTTAGCTGGACCCTGTAAGATAGAACGATACAATGTATCGAGAAAATACTGTGTATTTTCCTTAAAAGGAGGGGGTGATGTCACCAGAAATCGGTGACAATATGTACGGTGTTTTGTATCATAGTTTAACGAAGTCTGTTCTCTATTGATATTGACGTGAAGCGTCATCCTAAAGCGTTGACAGGTCTTGATTGTATATATATATTGTGTATTCTTGTATGGAATCCCATCGGCTATCAGCTGATTTATCCGTGTCACGCATCGTGTGTATTATTATTATTATGTGGTATGTGGGTCGCCAAGGTGACGCTAACAGTCAATCTAGGTCACATATATCCTTATATGGGACACTTGAGAAATGAGCCAATCAGAGAACCGGATCGCCGTATTGTGACGACGACAGTGACGTCAGAGTTCAGGGAGAGACGCTGGAAGCTGCCTTCAGTTGGGTCTTGAAGCTTGAGGTGGCAGCACGCACGCACGAACATTGAAACGCCAGGAACGGCATAGAAGCAAGCTTCTGCATGAGGCAAGGACCCAGCTCATAAGAACTCAGCCGTGCTGCCGAAAGAGCTTCGTATTGGCGATATAGAGAGAGCGCGTTTGTCACCTGCCGGCCTAGTTCAGCTTGACCTAGATACATAACCGCCGTAAGCCGTGAACCCATTGCTACACGAGCAAGGTCAAGGACTCTAAGCTCAACGTAAACATTCGTGTGATCGTAAACCTACCCGGGTCGCTGACAAGCAAGATCAGTTGAAGATCGCTAAACTCAGAAAGACTATATGCTGCTAACCATACGCTAGATTCTACACAAAACAGTAACCAGAGATCTCTGAAGGAACTGGACTTTATGGCTTATTATCCAAACCATGGACTCAGTAAATATCTAGTATTTTTAATGTGAAGAACTGTCGTATTGACACATCAACGCACACACTCACATTTGTGTCTCTGTAAGTATTGTCTTGAATTATATTTGTGAATTTAACCTGATGTCTCATAGTTTCTATTGATCTGGGTGTATGATTGTCTGGTATTTTAATACACGTCCTTAAAAGAACCTGGAAATGTCACCTGTAATGACCGGGATCTAATTTCTTGATTAATGAAATCAAGTGGCGAGCGTTAACCCATCCTATTGTTTTATAGGATATATCCGTTGTAAAGTTTTCACGTTAAGTTAGGGGTGACAATACCCTACTGAACTATATTATGATATATTAATGAATTAGAGAGGAAATTTTAACACTTTAATTTCAGGCAAGTGTACCACTCGCCTTAACTCCACGAGGGGAGTGATTTTTCACTCCCGTGCCGTTTTCAAAAGGCAAGGCCTGAAGGTCTGAAATGAAAATTTTGGAAATGACTACACAATCTTTTCAAAGATGTGTGCCCTGTGACCTTGACCTCAAAATCAATAGAGGTCTTGCTTTATTGATGGGCAATATATGTCAAGTTTGAAATCCATATATCAATCCAAGCTGAAATTATCATCCCAGTACCTAATTTTTGGACAGATGGCTCCTGTGACCTTCACCTTTGACCTTGCGCCAAAAATTGGATCAGGGTCTTCCTCTATAGACTGGTGAACTATATGTGCAAGATAAAAGGTCTGAGATGAAAAGTTGGCTGAAAATGCATCCACAATCTTTTCAAAGATGACTGTCCTGTGACCTTGCCCTTAGACCTCATGACCCAAAAATCAATTGGGATTTTGCTTTTTTAATGGGACATATATAAGTCAAGTTTGAAATCCATACATGAAAATAGCTGGAATTATCATCAGAAAACTAATTTTTTTAGACGGATAGTTCCTGTGGCCTTGACCTTTGACGTTGCCACCCCAAAATTGATATGGATCATCCACTATTGTCAAGTGAGCTATATGTTCAAGATGAAAGATCTTGGATGAAAAGTTTGGCTTAAAATGCATCAATAATTTCTTTAAAGATGTGAGTCCAGTGACCTTTGACCTAATGACCCTAGAACCTATGGGGTTCTTACTTTAGTGGTGGGCCATACATTACGTAGTTACGTTTGAAATCCATATGGGTATCAACACTGGAGATACCATAAGAGGTGATTTTCACCAAATACGTAAATATTAAAGGTCAAGGCTACTAACATGGTAAAGATCATGATCCGAATTAAAAAGACCTCATCCCATATCCCATCTCTCTACACGTTCATAATATGAAAGAAATCTGTCCATTAGTTTTTAACTTGAAATGCTCACAGTACTGTCAAGTGGCATTTAAGGGGGTATTAAAAGGTGTAAAAACAAGAAAAGGATAATAGGTGGTGCCACCAGTTCCCCGCATATTACAAGGCCATCCAAGATCCAGATGGACTTATCAAAGGTCAAGGTCACTCTCCTAGCAAAGGTCATGACCCCATTTTAAATAGACTTCGTTCTCTTACCTATATCTATACAAATGTCAAGTTTGAAAAAGATCAGTGAAATATATTTCGAGTTGTCCCACTCACAAGATTTTTCTGCGGCGGCAGGACCGTCATGAAACCATAGTATCCCGACTTTGTCTGGGGATACAATAGTATACACACTGTTGGCTGAATGAGGGACAAACAATGTCATTTTGCTCATTACTATCTCAGCTATAATTTATTACAAGAACTAATATTCAATTTCACACCTGGTGAAGGTTTTCTCTTCTGAAGTAAGGAATTACTTATCTGATGAACATCCACACTTTTATGGCAATACACCAGTTGTGGACACAATTAAATATGCACTTTAATCATTGTAACCCTGGTGGTACAATACAAAATTTAAAATGTAGCATAGCCCAGAAAAAGAATGAATCTCTTACAGAAAATTATAACCTTCAGCTAGATTGTACATCATCTGGGGGGGGGGGGGTGAGTGTAGGGCAGCGGGGAAGCCCGCTAGAAGTGGCCAAGCTGACTCAAGGCAAGCTGCCTGGAGTGAGTTACATAACACAAGTGAAGGCTGCACTTATGAAAGATTATATATACTAAATATCATCAAAAACAGATTGATCAGTGTTTTTGATATTATGCAGCCTTCAAGTGTAACAATGGCTTTTTTTTAAGGAAAACAGAGGTTTTTCTGTAATATCTCAAAGGAACGAAGTCCTAGTGACCCAATTTTTTGTATGGAAGGAGATTTTGGGGACATCTAACTGTAGGCAAAATATTGGATTTGTAGGTCCAACAGTTTCAAAACGTGCCCTGTTAATGGCTTGAAGGCGTACAAAGGACCACAACTTTAGCACAGATGACTTGTAGTCAGCTAAGCTAAAAATGGACAGACAGACAGGTAGACAAACAAAGTTACACATCACTTTATCTCCCATTCTACTGAGGCAGGAATATAATATATGAAGTTTCAATGAGATCTTAATTTTTTATTAAAATGTTTTGAAGTTTATATATTTTATACATTTGCAATATTAAATAATCTGAATAATATACATTTGCAATATTACACAATCTGAATATATGTTGCTTTAAATTTCAAACTTTAAAAGCTCAAAATCCATATACTGTAGTGTAGTATCAGAAAAGTTATATAGATGCTTATAGGAAAAACATTCTTAATTCATATATATATATATATAATGAAAGCAGAGAGATGATGGACAGACTGAACTGATCATTTTATGTCCCATTCTCCTGAGATTTTATTTTTTTTCTAATACTAATTGTTTTTAAAGTAATAAATTTTACTAATTCCAACACCTCTGCATAAACCCACATGACAAACAAAGCCTAATTTCCCACCCACATGACAAACAAAGCCTAATTACCCATTCAGCTGAGGCTGGAAACTGGTACAAATTTTTGCATATGATCACTTTTTTATTATATCAATTTTCTTTTCAAGTTTTTAATTTTTCCACACATTTCCAATATAACATATATATGTGAAAATAAATGTAGAAATAGAATCCTAATTCTAATTTGCATCATCATATATTTCAATCTTGTCAGATGACACTACATTATACGTACTAATGTATTAATTTTTTTACCACAAAAATATATCTTTTAAATCTGAAAATCAATAAATATCTGGAAATAATAATTAATTCAGAATTAACAATTTGAAATTGTGCCTATATTCTTCCATAATTTAGCTCATATGATATCAATTAATGCATACTGATGAGTTTAATTATATTTTAATTTAAAATTATTTAAAGAAAATTAATTTCTTTAACAAGGGACCCATGGGTCCCGCATGGGTCCCGGCACTCAGCTGAAGTTTGAAATTTTTGCAAATGCAAAATATTCTATTTTGTAATGTTTTTCATTTATATAAGAATATGAGAAGCTAAGAGGAAAGGGGCCCTCCTACTTGGTTATAGTAAAGTTCTAAATATATGATTGCAAACTAATACTCTGACCTGACTGTCCTGAAGAAAAACAGAAAAAGTTTTGAGATACTATGATGCATATGAAAATTTACAGATGGACAGGCAAGTGGACAAAATGGACTAATCCTTTATTTCACTTTCAAGGGAATAATGCATTTAAGCTTATATATAAGCCTATTTTTTAGCATATCCACTTTTTCCATTAAAAGTTTTATCTGAATCATTTTTATTTTACAAGTTTTATAAATTTTTAATAAAAAACTGAAAATACAAGTTAAAATATTAAAATTGTTGCAAAAGTTGCAATCATTATATATCAAGAGTAAAAAAACTTAAATATAAGTTAAAATATCAGAATTGTTGCAATCATTATATATCCAGGGTGTAGCTAATATTGGGTCATATTATGCATACACATATATTTTATTATTTTTAATTCACAAATGTTTAAACAGAATTTAAAAGAAAATATTGCCACAACATGGCATCTACAAGATTATTCCTTGAATCACTATTAAAAAGTTTTGCACATTGGAGTTTTCAGTTCATGCTTAATTTTATTCACTGAAATAAAATAAAAGATTCAGTAAACTTGATAAAATAAAAGATCTTTTCCAATAAAATATACACACTTTTGGTTGAATGAGGGACAAACATATCATTGTGCTAATTACTATCTCGGCTATAATTTATTACTGGAATTAATAGTCAATTTCACATGTGGTGAAGTTTTTACTCTTCTGAAGTAAGAATTTACTTATCTGATAAACATCCACACTTTCATAGCAATACACCACTTCGTGGACACAATTAAATGTGCACTTTAATCATTGTAACCCTGGTGGTACAATTCAAAATCTAAAATGTAGCATAGCCAAGAATAAAAGAAAATACAGAAAATTATTACATTCATCTAGTTAATGCACCATCGGGGGGGGGGGGGGGGGGGGGGAAGAGTGCAGGGCAGAGGGGAAGCCTGCTAGTAGTGGCCAAGCTGGGCCAAGGCAAGCTGCCTGGGGTGGGTTACATAATGCAAGTGAAGGCTGTGTTACTAGGTGGGCTAGATGTTAACAACACTTGACATGGTGTATGATAACTTGAATAAAAGCTACTCTTTTCAATCAATTCCATTGAAATTTCAGAATTTAAAAGATTAAATCCTTATGTATATATGCTGTGAAAATTAAATCAACAGTGCTTACAGGGAAAAAATGTGCCATTGCCAAAGTTGGACAAAATTTAAGGTATTGATTTTTTATTTATGCTAATAACTTGAAAAATTTGCAAAATTCAGATCTAATTTTGGGTAAACAATTGAATCTTATTAAATAAAGTTATATTCCTGAAAAAAAGTCTCCAGCTTCAACAATTCTCATGTTAGGTGAGTAAATATATTTCCTGATTTTTTTAAGAATTGCATTATATTTCGGCCCATTACTTCAAAATAATACCTAATACTGACCTAATTTTTGGTATGTTCATAGAAAATGTATGAAAGAATATGAATACTAAATATGATCAAATACAGAACAGTGGTTTTGATATTAGGCAGCCTTGAAGTGCAACAATGGCTTTTTTATGTAAAATGGAGGCTTTTCCTTAATATCTCGAAGGAACGAAGTCCTAATGACCCAACTTTTGGTATGGTAGGAGATTTTTGGGACATCTAATGGTAGGCAAATTTTTGGATATGTAGGTCCAACGGTTTTAAAATGTGCCCTGTTGACGGACGACAGACAAAGGACCACGACTATAGCTCAGATGACTTGCAGTCAGCTGAGCTAAAAAAACAGAAAAATATTTGTTGAAATAACAAAAAATACAGGTGGTGCCATCACTTTTCGGGAACTGACAAAACTAGTCATGGTCAATATTCATGGCAAGATTTATGACAAACCATGCATCATTTATCAAGATATTGGAGGTTTTGTATTATATTTTTGATTATTCTGGGGGGTACTTTCAAGCCCCATAGCTTGGAGTATATTTCAGGTTTCCTAGGAGATTTTTTATTGACCTCCTTGGATGTTCACTTAGAAGTTTCTAGGACCAGCAGTCACGATTTGTGCCCTGCTAACGGACAGCCGGACAGACAGCGGACAAAGCGCCATTCCTATACCTCAGTTGACCCACAGTAAGCTGAGCTAAAGACTAGAATACAGGTAGTCGACAAGAGACTACATGTTTCCACCAAAATCAAGAGTGGGGCAGGTGAAGTGAGGGGTGGATTGAGTGGCAAGGAGAAATAGAGTGAGGTGTGTTGCATATTAGCCGAAATGCGTATGTAGGTGATGCCACCTGCCACAAAATCAAGAAAGTTATCCAAGTTTTATACAATTGCAAAATTTTAGGCAGGTAAGTCAAACCACAGTTGTGCAAAAATGGTTGCAGGAGACACCACCAGTTTAAAATATGATAAAGAGCTATGTGAGATCTATACACAAGCAAAATTTCAGGAGGATACTTAAAGCCAGTCCTGAGATATAAGCCTGGATGTCTGCAGCATGAATATGAGTGTAGATGGAGCCATCTGCCACAAAATTGAGAAAGCTATCCAAGATGTATTTACGTGCAAAATTTTAGCAGATAAATCAAACAACTGCTGAGATATGAGTTATTTTATCCAATGGTAGACAAACAGACAGACCCTGTGCAAAAATGGTTGCAGAAGGTGCCACCAGTGTTGCGTATGATAAAGAGCTATGTAAGATCTATACAAACTGCAAAATTTCAGGAGGATATGTCAAACTAGTCCTGAGATAAAAGCCTGGATGTCTACAGCCTGAACTTGAATGAAGGTGGCGCCACCTGTCATAAAATCAAGAAAGCTATCCAGGATGAAAACACAGGCAAAATTTCAGGTGGATAAGTCCATTCACTGCAGAAATATGAGTGATTCTATCCCAAGGCAGATGAACAGATGGACCCTGTGCAAAAATGGTTGCAGGTGGCGCATTCATTTTTATGCATGTTATAAAGCTATAAAGCTATCCATTGTCCAAAATTTTTAGCCTGATTGGTCAAAAGAGTCAGAAGATATGTGGATTAATATGTCAATACAGACGCACAGATGGACGCACTGGAGAGAGGATAGGTCAGAGGTCAATGCAAAATATTTTGGCACCATTTCATGTGACCCTATAATAGTGTAAAGTTTCAGAAAAATCTATCCAGTGGTATCAGAGTTCTATTCCGGAAACAAACACAGTGGCTGTGGTGGAACCTGGTCAAAAACATAGTATACACAAAATTTGTTTTGGCGGATACAATTAACCTAACTTAGATAGCGTTGAAGACAATGTAGCAGACGTATGTGTGTATAAATATACATGTGTCAGAGACAAGACTGAAATGCAGGCAGATTTTAAATTTGCCAAGACCAGATTACAATTTTGATCTCGCCTAGGTGAGATTGCGATTCAAGATTGTGATCTCACCTAAACGGATTTTAAACTCGCCTAGAAAAGATCACAAAATCCCATCATTTGGCAGGCCATGATTTTAATCTTGCCTAGGCAAGTTTAAAATCCAACTGGTATCATCCAGGTGAGTTTATCTCAAACCTTAGGCCATAAAAAATATAAGGTATGGTTCTCAGGCACCGCCCGCATCAAATTTAAACCCCCCCCCCCCCCCCCCATCAAACATTTTTATTTTGATTTTCAATAGAACCTTACCTATTTTGAGCTGCAGCCGCTCGGACATTTCTTTCAAGAAGATAAAATCATACAATTTCCTTAGTTATGTAGTGCTTTTACTTGTTTAGCAAAATAAATCTGTTATTATCATGCTTTTCTCTTATCATTTGACATTTATATCGAAACATACCAAAAAATTAAAAATAAAAAAACTGCCCGCCCGCACTGATTTATGAAAAAAAGTGCCTGAGAACCATACCTTTTTTTTATTTTGGCCTTAGGTGTTGTTGTTTGACCTTCATGAATTTTGGGTGAGATGTTGTAAAACTGTTTACTCAGATATTTACTTTTTTTGCATTATAGCCATTATTTAACAAACAAATGAAAAGTGGGTTTAAATATTTTGCAAGGTTTGGTTTTAATTCAATTATACTCAATTATTTATTGTCTGTAACACTGACGATGCTCATTAGCTTTTGGTGATAATTATGAAATCTTAATATTTCTGTCCATTCTGTGTAGCAAGAGCAGAAGATTATGTGAACTACAGGAAATATAGAATGAAACATTTAATTAAAATTCATTAAAAGTTTATATTCTAAACCCCTGCCAAATATTCCTCATAAAGTGACAGCAAAGCATGGTGGGGCTAGGGTTATATTTGGCTCTGCAGATCAATGATTTCATCAGCACTGCAAAGCCATAATACCATAGTGCCAGGGCAGCTGGGGTTTCTATGTTACAATTGTACAAGAGAATATTTTGTTTTTTTTTCTGTATTTTTTTTTTTATTTGTCATGTGAAGAACATCTGAGAGTCCATCTTTCCAATGGATTGGTCCAAAATGAACTTGGGACCCATGGGTCTCAACGCTCGGCTCAATACGTCTACAAGAATATATTTATGCACTTTTTTTTCCAAAATTAATTGTGTTTTTCTATTAGCAGGTCAGCTACATGTACACGATCGAAGGTTTGGGATTAAAATAAATACTTTATAATAAAACCCTTTTATAAAAAACACACAAGGTTTCAGGACTCTAGATGAAACCTAACCACAGTTGAGTATCTGAAAGTAGCAATATAGTTTGGCAGTCTCACAAAACAAGGAACTTTTAATTATTCTAGGGTACCAAAGCATGCCCCATAACTTGAAGAATAAAATAAAGGTTGCAGAGACCAAATTTCAAGTTTCGGAGTAGATCTAAGGAATTCCATCCTGTCTTAGGAAAATGATAAAACTAGTAATAGAAAAGGAAGTTATAGAAAGAATTTTAAAGAAATACAAATTACACTTAACCTTTCCCTCATTACTATTACAGCTCAATTTCTTCCATCTTTTATATTATAAAACTATTGCTAATTATCATATTATTGTGTCAAAATTTAGCAATCTCTGCTGTGCTGAAACTGCTAATACAAACAATCATGGAACCGTGATTAGGAAGCATTAAGCTGTTATCATGCTCCTTCTGTCATCCATGACAGGCATTGTTTTAACTAAATATTTGTCACCAGTGGACTGTGACTTTGTTATTGTATTGCATGTTCAAGTAGGGAGTATATAACCAGATGATTGTTTTTACTGTACTAGTGTTGGGGCAATACAATTTATTGATATCATAATAACTAGACATTTCTTGGCACTGCAGGTGCCAGAGTATCCCCAGACATAGTAGGCCCCCCCCCCCCCTACAAGAATAGACCCCCATTTTAGCAGCATATACTGACACTTGGCATATTTATTGTTTCTTCCATCTAACAATCCACAGTCTTGTTGAAGATGTTGGTCCTGTGACCTTGATCTTTTAAAAGATGTGTCCTGTGACCTTGACCTTTGACCTCATGACCCCAAAATCAATTTTGGTCTTACTTTTCCAATGGGACATATACAAGTCAAGTTTGAAATCCATACATCAATAAAAGCAGGAATTATCATCCAGAAAGTAATTTTTGGACATGTGGCTCCTGTGACCTTCACCTTTGACCTTGTGACCTCAAAATTGATAGGGGTCTTCCACTCTTGGCAGGTGAACTATATGTGCAAGATTAAAGATCTGAGATGAATTGTTTGGCTGAAAATGCATCCACAATCTTTTTAAAGAGGTTTACTGTGACCTTGACCTTTGACCTCATGGCCCCAAAATCAATTTGGGTCTTGCTTTTCTAATGGGTCAATAACAAAGCCAAGTTTGAAATCCATACATCAATAATAGAAGGAATTATCATCCAGAAAGTAATTTTTGGACAGATGGCTCCTGTGACCTTCACCTTTGACCTTGTGACCTCAAAATTGATAGGGGTCTTCCTCTCTTGGCAGGTGAACTATATGTGCAAGATGAAAGATCTGAGATGAATTGTTTGGCTGAAAATGCATCCACAATCTTTTTAAAGAGGTTTCCTGTGACCTTGACCTTTGACCTCATGACCCCAAATTCAATTTGGGTCTTGCTTTTCTAATGGGTCAATAACAAAGCCAAGTTTGAAATCCATACATCAATAAAAGAAGGAATTATCATCCAGAAAGTAATTTTTGGACAGTTGGCTCCTGTGACCTTCACCTTTGACCTTGTGACCTCAAAATTGATAGGGTTCTTCCTCTCTTGGCAGGTGAACTATATGTGCAAGATGAAAGATCTGAGATGAAATGTTTGGCTGAAAATGCATCCACATCTTTTTAAAGATGTGTCCTGTGACCTTGACCTTTGACCTCATGACCCCAAAATCAATTTGGGTCTTGCTTTTCCAATGGGATATATATATAAGTCAAGTTTGAATCCAAACATCATTAAAAGCAGGAATTATCATCCAGAAACTTATTTTTGGACAGATGGCTCCTGTGACCTTCACCTTTGACCTTGTGACCTCAAAATTGATAGGGGTCTTCCACTCTTGGCAGGTGAACTATATGTGCAAGATGAAAGATCTGAGATGAATTGTTTGGCTGAAAATGCATCCACAATCTTTTTAAAGAGGTTTCCTGTGACCTTGACCTTTGACCTCATGACCCCAAATTCAATTCCGGTCTTGCTTTTCTGATGGGTCAAATACAAGTCAAGTTTGAAATCCATACATCAATAAAAGAAGGAATTATCATCCAGAAAGTAATTTTTGGACAGATGGCTCCTGTGACCTTCACCTTTGACCTTGTGACCTCAAAATTGATAGGGTTCTTCCTCTCTTGGCAGGTGAACTATATGTGCAAGATGAAAGATCTGAGATGAAATGTTTGGCTGAAAATGCATCCACAATCTTTTTAAAGAGGTTTCCTGTGACCTTGACCTTTGACCTCATGACCCCAAAATCAATTTGGGTCTTGCTTTTCTAATGGGTCAATAACAAAGCCAAGTTTGAAATTTCCATACATCAATAAAAGAAGGAATTATCATCCAGAAACTAATTTTTGGACAGATGGCTCCTGTGACCTTCACCTTTGACCTCGTGACCTAAAAATTGATAGGGGTCTTCCTCTATTGGCAGATGACTTATATGTGCAAGATGAAAGGTCTGAGATGAAATGTTTGGCTGAAAATGCATCCACAATCTTTTTAAAGATGTTTCCTGTGACCTTGACCTTTGACCCCAAAATCAATTTGGGTCTTGCTTTTTCAATGGGACATATATAAGTCAAGTTTGAAATCTTTACATCAATAAAAGCAGGAATTATCATCCAGAAACTAATTTTTGGACAGATAGCTCCTGTGGCCTTGACCTTTGACCTTGTGACCCCAAAATTTATATGGATAATCCACTATTGGCAAGTGAGCTATATATTCAAGATGGAAGACCTGGGATGAAAGTTTGGCTTAAAATGCATCCACAGTATCTTTTAAAATGCCAGTCCAGTGAACTTGACCTTTGACCTCATGACCCTAGAAACTATAGGGTTCTTACTTTAGTGGTGGGCCATACATAAGTCGAGTTTGAAATCCATATGGCTATCAACACTGGAGATATCATAAGAGGTGTGTGATTTTCACCATATATGGCAATATTCAAGGTCAAGGCAACTATCATAGGAAGGGTCATGACCCCAATTTAAATAAGCATCATCCCATAACCCATACCTATGTATATGCATAATATAAAAGAAATCTGTCCACTAGTTTTTGACTTATAATGCTCACAGTACTGTAAGGTAGCAATTTTGGGGGTATTAAACGGCACAAAAACAAGTAAAGAATAATAGGTGGCGCCACCAGTTTCTGGAACATGACAACCCTATCCATGATCTTCCATCAACTTGATTTTGGGATAAATCCATGCAAGTTTCTTGAGATATTAAAGAATTTGTGTGATTTTCCCCAAAATTGGACCTATTCAAGGTCAAGGACACTCTCCTAGTAAAGGTCATGACCTCATTTTAAATAGGCGTCGTCCTCTTACCCATATCTATACATATACCAAGTTTGGTAAATTTCCGTGAAATATTTTTTGGGTTATCGCGCCAACAAGATTTATATGCGGCGGCGGCGGGACCGGTATGAAAACATAGTATCCCCCGACTTTGTCTGGGGATACAATTATCTCGATATACTGTGATATTGTGATATTATTACTTTAATATATAATGGCATTTTTTTTTTATAAGCAATCAATAATAATATTAACAAGATGTAATCATGACATAGTCGCCAGTGTTTGCCAAGAACAGTGACCTTGCCCTTGGACCGATCAAGGCCAAAAACAATAGGCTCCGAGGGATACCGATTTTACACTTGACCTATAAGTTTCAGATCAATTGCTGCAAAATTGCGACCTGTAGCGTGCGGACAAACAGACAAACAAACAAACAAACAAACAGACACGACGATTAGCCTATAGTCGCCAGACCTAGGCTGGCGACTATAATAACAGCCACCTCTGAAGTCTTGACTTTATACATGGGGATAACTATTAATATCATTTATACCCATTGTGCCAGTACCACAGAATGACTCATTAAGTGATGTAAGTTGCATAAAGACACTGTAGGTGAGCAAGCTTGAGGCGCAGGGAGTCCTGCTCCCATAGTCAGATCACGCTTTTCAGAACTTTCTACCATGTTTCCTATAGCTGCACAAAAGCCAGAGAATCCCGCTGAATTTTCAGAGAGCGTGACATACCCATCATGGCTAAATATTCTAACCCAATTTTATATGGCAAAATAGCAACCCAAAAGGATTGTTCGATCCAGTGGTGACACTTTTATGTTGATGTTCCATGCAATAAAAGCATAAATATATTTATTAATTGCTCTTTCTTTATAATGTTATTTTCTCCTGGAATTCTCTAAACTCTGAAAACAGTGTGTGACCTCCTGGCCCGGTGACCTTCCACTCACACGCTGTGAGAAACAGCAGGATTTTTCAGGTTTTGCGCTGGATAAAGTAAAATCAAATTGGTTCTGCATTTAAACAAATCTACAGAACTGGTAGAAGAAATCTGATTGGCTTAGCATGTAACAAAACATAGCTATGCCAGTGGCAAGATCGTGCAGGATATGCAGACTGTTGGGATAACTGACCTCAGGCATGTCAGTGAAGAGACTGTGTTGAAAGTTTAAGACTGCATCGTGTGTAATCCAATGGGGGTGGAAAAAGTCTGTGCTACCAAACGCTTTCCAAAGCAGTGTAAAGTGACTGGTACCTCAAAGAACATCCGATTGTGCATAGTGATATCTGCAATGTGTTTGGTTAAATATTACGCAGGGGGACTACCACAGAGGCAGTATTGCCTGGTGGCCAAACCTGACCGCTATGGCGGTCTAATGCAGCGGGAAGTGTAGCGAATAGTTGAGCGTAGTGTAACCGCTGCTTATGGAGCGTAGGAATTTTCCAGCTTTTAGTCCTCTCCGATTCATCCTGCTACTTCTGGACATTCGCGACTAATCCTGAAGTCTGTTAACACACAGTTCCACTCACACGCAAATATTCAAATATATTGTACAAGTGGTTTATAAAAATAAATGTGATTCTTGAAAATAAATTTATTTTGAACATTAACGGACTCTAATGATGACTCTAAAAAAAATACACTTCAAGGGCTTGCTTGTGAACCAAATTTATGAACAAAAATTGATATCCTGATATTGCAATAATAGGAAAGTTGATGGTATGATTACAGTAGCTGTCTGATATTGTGATAATACTGTATACCAGTAACCGTCCCAACCCTATATTGTACATTTATATGGAGTATCATGTTTAGATATCAGCATGAGAACTTTAGTTTGAGAGCACACGTGCCCCTTTTGATGTTAACTTTAGTACAGTTTAATTCCCTGGGAGGCATCTCTGTTTGGCAGTATCTATAGTAACAATTGTGTAGACTTCAAAGGATCAGCACCTGTTTAGTTTGGTTTTCTCAGGGTTTTGTCTCAAGAGGCACGTCCATATAACAATTAATGTAATTATTGGCAGTCGCCATAACAGGGAGTGGTGATTGGCCAGATGACAGTGGTGTGATAATACAGCATGCCTTATTTTTTAACCTGTCTCTAGCAACTTCCATTAAGCGACACATTGAGGAAAATATGAGTTGAAACTTTTCTTTATAAATTCAGATCAATTCAAAGGCATTTGTAAACTTCAATTCTAGGACCATAAAGTGGAGCTGTTGTCGTGAGAAATTGTCTCCCTGTCAATCTTAAATATAGGCCTACTATAAACAGTACCAGTGTGTTGATAGCTATGTTCTGTTCTCACAAAACACAAATTTATATCTAGACCACACTGTCTCATCTCTCTAAAAAGAACGATTCGATTGGCTGACTTTTCCCTGTTCATGTTCTGTGACATATTGAGCCTACATTTCAAAATATAAAAACATCATAACATGCCTTATTTTTGCTAATGTTTACTGGTAATTAACAAACAAATTCATGAAATTGAAGTCCCCTGCTTGTGCCTCTTGTTGTCTTTCATGGTTCCCTGATCAAAATGTTTCAGTTTTTATGTTTGCTTGAAGATGTCTCCACATGTCATTGTGCCATGATAGTGGCTGCTTAGTTTTTATGGTACCCTGTGGTTGTCTCTACATGTCATAATTTTGGTTGTGAAATAGGTAAAAAATTTAATATTTTTGTTTTGGAGCTGGAGAGAATAAATTTTCAGACAGATACTCAAAATCCAACCTCAACCAAAATATGGAGCAATCAATGACCCAAATTTGAATGACATATAAGACAATATTTAGGAAAGTTATTGCATGGAAACGAAAACACGAAGCAGGGGACAAAAAGTAGGTCCCACCATTAGTTGTCTGTGCGTTTATTTGTCTGTTAGTAAAATAACTAAAAAAATATTAACAGATTTTGATGATATTTTCAGGATAGCTCAGCAAGGATACAAGGAATAATTGATCAATTTTTTGGGGTGATCTGGATCACAAGCTGAATCCATGAATTTTTATATGGAACAAGGGACCCGTGGGTCACGGCGCTCAGCTGAATATGACAGAAATAATTGTATCACCATTGTTGTATGTAGGTCTGTAGATTTCATTTTGACAGATGTAATTTTTTTGTATTAATTATGCAGTTTAGCGGAATAGTAATATAGAACTTAGAAGTATCAGTATTTCCAATATGTACAAGAATTTGTGTCTAAAATATTGCAATGGGAATGACCAGATGTTGTAATTTGCAGAGGAAGGAAGTGGAGATTTGCAAGTATAAAAATACACATTTAATAAATCAAAATAATTATAGAAAAGGAGAAAACTGATATTTTTTGGGAAGCAGTTGTTGCTGAATGGAAGAGGAAACAGAATGTCTCAAAAAGTATCTATAGAGAAGAAATGGTAGATTAAGCTTTGAGAAGTTTTATTAACAACTGTTGTTGACACGTGGCCTTTTGTGCCTCGCGGCCTATGGCAACATGTCAACAACAAACTAAGGATTTCCCCTGGCCTTGTTCAAGCCATTAAGTGAACAAGTCTGGTAGAGACCAGATGAAAGCTCTGCTTTCAAATACTTTACATGTGAGTACTGTTAAATTGTTTCATATCTATTATGAAGTTTTATTAAGCAGTCCTGAAGTGTGAAAATAGATTATTAATAAGAAATTAAGGTTTTTCCTTAATATCTCAAAGGAACAGTCCTATTGACCAATTTTCGGCATGGTAGGAGATTTTAGGGACATCTAACTGTATGCCAAATTTCAGATTCTTAGGTCCAATGGTGTCAAAATGTGCCAGTCTTATGGAAGGACATCCAGAGGGACAGAAGACTGACAATGGACAACGACTATAGCTCAGATGACTTATACAATATAGTCAGCTGAGCTAAAAATGCTGCTCTGACAATGCCACATAGGGGTAATGAGCTGCCTTGGTGGAGGTCTGCGCTCTGAGCACATTTCTAGTTTCAATTAAATCTAATTCCAATTCATTTTTTTTGCCTTCAATTCCAAGTTAATTCAGAATTGGCCCCAGGTCTGATAACAGTGTATGGAACCAATATTCATGTCCATTAAAAGACATTCATTCATTCATATATATTTGCATTTGTAAAGCATTTGCCTCGATAAACATATACGGTGTTTAATGACATGACAGATATATATATACCTCATATTTTCTGTGTATATATTAATATTAAATCCAAGCCTTTTCTGTACTTTTATTGGGGGGGGGGGGAGGGTCTGTATTTCTTGTTTTTTTTCAATTATTTCCATAACAAATGAGATGCATGTTGAAGTGGTTAAATCTAACTCGAGGAGGAACAGGTTGCCTGGCTGAATACATGTACAATAATTATATGACGTTAATTTTTTGTGTTTGTTTAGTTGAGGCACATAGCATTACAATCACTTGAGAAAATGTAAATGAGTATGTTATAATTATTGACTGATAAACAGCCTGACCCCCTGTTGGCTGTTCCAGAAAGGGGTCAAGCCGCCTCCTTTTTTTTTGAGCCAAAACAACTTTTTTTAGGGTTTCAAATCAAATGTTGTGACCTGGACCCCCTCCTTTCCAGAGGTCATTTTTTCAGGTTTAAAGTCTTTCTGGGTATGACCCTCCTTTTTCTAAAATACTGGATCTGCCATTATATTCCATTAAAGTTAAATTCTACATTGGATTTTGTGTCTGGGGCCTGAATCCGGATTTTAATAACTGCCTCCATTCCAGCATAAAATCTGGAGAAAAGTTCAAGAAAATACTGACAAATTTCTGTACCAGGGCAGTAAAAAATATCATTCTGCTTTTGACTAAAATAAAAAAATATACTGGGCTTACGGGTTGTGGATCACTTTCGACACACGGCTAGACCAATGACCATTGTGAACTAATTAATTCAGAGTTTACAAGGAGATTCCACCTAGATCCATCACTGGCAGCAGGATGTCAAATCAGAACAAAGTACTCAAGTAGTCCAGGTGGAAAAGAGAAGCCCATATTAGGCCAAAATAATTAATTAAGGCCATATGGTAACGCAGACCCAGTTGTGTAACCCTGGTGCCTGAGTGGTGGTAACATCTCTTGGCTGTAGCCAGTGGTCCAGATACAATGACACCCACACTAGCCACAGTAGTGATGATACAACAGGCATGCACACTGCTGCCAGCTGCTTGAAACAATCGATCGCACAGGGACAAGGGGATAGGCACTCAACATCACGTGTAGCAATCACCCGTCAACAAGATAAATGAAGGCATGGACCTTTGGCTCTGTGTTTACAATAGAGCCACAACTGGGTCCAATGGTAACGCAGTAATAATATGAAAAGGTATATATTAATTTCCACTTTTACTGAAATGTAGCCGGATATTGATACAACTACACTTCATAATTGATACCAGATGTACTGAGTTCTGAGAAGATACGTACCTTGCGTCAACTGTCCAGAACACTATATCCTACATTTATTCCCATAAATTCTCTCTGGCCTGACCGTCCATAAAATGGCTGTCTCTCGATGTTGACCATATTCCATCGCGTGACACAACGAAGCTCTACTGGGCGGTTAAATCAAATACTATTGGCTGATTCTGAGTGACTCCGCCTTCCCCGATTCTGATTGGTGACCTGAACCTGTGTCCGACATGTTTTCAGGACGAGCAGAAGGTTTCAGCCAATCATATTCGACCTCGCTTCCTGACTACATTAGCCTACATTTCCCACATCAGTTCATTGGGTAGATTTCTCAGGAAAGGTATGCTTCGACAAGCGTTGCGACCTTTCCTGCCCTGATCTGGAGAACAATTAAACATCATCTGATATATATATATATATATGTATCCTAATAATTATTTTCCACAGCCAATCGGGGCCCGCAAGTTTCCTCGACCTGCCGCTTGAGCCCCGACATATTGAATCAATAATACTCGGCACAGGCCCCGAAGAATTTGCAGTTTCAACCCGAATACAAGTGAATGTTTTCACAATATAGGACAGGCTGCCGTGCGAGAAATCTGTCATTGATGATGGTTTTTTGCCGATCGACATGTCGGACATGGCCTTTGTCTGTTAGTGTACCGTGAACAGCCTTTACAAGGACGTATTTAGATTTCGTAAACGTGCAATGACAGTCTGCCTGTTTGCATGGATGTCTGACGTCATTCGTTTCCGTCACTGACACTGGGGCGAGGGTTACCGGCCGTAGGCCTACAGAACCAGCATACCGGCCGAATATTATACATCCTTGACCTGTTTATTTAACGTGTTTATTAAAAATGTATACATTGGACTATGACCGGTAATGTATTATGTACTGATGCCTACAAATCTTTCAGTATTTAATTCGGACTATTATCGGAAATTTGCTAGCAGCCTACGCTAATATAGGCCTTTTTATTATCGTATATAAATAATTATGATTTTATTATATTGCACTGTTATCCCCTCGTACAACTGTTTAGTAAAGCCTCGGTCGTGCATATACATTAGTCCGTACATAATTTCGTTTTTAAGCGCAGCTGACGGTAAGTCATCTGAGCTATAGCGGTCACCCTTTGTCCGTCGTCCGGGCCTTTAACAGGGCACACATCGTAACCGTTAGACCTAGAAACTTCTAACATCCAGGGAGGTCCTAGGCAAATCTCCGTGGAAACCTGAAATAAGGTCATTGTGACCTATATTTTGTGACCTACGGGCCGAAAACATGTTTTTGAGCCCTCAGACAGACGGGGCACAAATTGTATCCATTAGGCCATCAGGGAGGTCCTAAGCAAATGTAGTTGGAAAAGTGAAATTAGGTCACTGTGACCTATATTTTACAACCAATAGGAAAACATGTCATATTATAAGCACCTAGACCGTGAGATAGGTGAGGCACAAACTGTATCCATTAGGCCTAGAATCTTCTAACATGAAATTCAGGGAAGTCCTATGCAAATGACTTTGGAAACCTGAAATTAGGTCACTGTGACCCCTATTCTGTGTCTATGGGCTGAAAAATGGTTTTTGAACACCCAGACAGTCGGAGGGGGCACAGATTGTTTCCATTAGGCCTGAAATCTTCTGACCTAATATTCCGTGACAGCCTTTGCAAATGTCCTTGGAAACCTAAAATTAAGTAACCGTGACCGATATTCTGTAATCTATAGGAAAAGGTGTCATATGAACACCCATACAGTCAGACGGGGACAAACTCTATCCATCAGGCCTAGAAACTTCTAACATAACATGCAGGGTGGGCCTAAGCAAATGTCCTTGGAAACATGTAATTAGGTCACTGTGACCTATATTCTGCAACCCTCAGGGAACAAGGTGTCATATGAGCACCCTGAGTGTCAGATGGGCACAAATTTTAAGAATTGGGCCTCGAATCTTAATGAACCAGGTAGCAACATTCAGGGAGGTTATAAGCAAATCTCTTTGGAAACCAGAACTTAGGTCATGATGCACAGGCTATATTCTATGCACTGTGAGCCAAAGAAATATAAATTTGAGCACCAAGACAGACAAGGTATAAATTGTATCTATCTCATTGAACCTTCTATTGAAAAGTCTAGGGAGGTCGTTGTTCCCAGTGTGGATCAGTTGACAAGGATTATGGCATAGCTTGTCGGGTCTATTGTTGTGTCGGTGCTGGCTGAATTAGGGGCTGGCTGAATTAGGGGATTACAGCTACCTGAGGAACAGCTCCATTTACACCTGAGGAAGGGGACCGAGCATCCGAAAGCTTGTGTACAAGAAACTACACATAGCTAGTCTTTTTTAAAAAAAGTGTCAACCATTTACATTACATTTTGTAAGTAACAGACTAGCACGGCATTTTAAAACTTTACATCAAGGGAATATACCATTCAGCTGTGGGTTGTTACACTGGAATTTTAATAATTCTGCAGGTGACCACATTCATAACTAGATTAAAAGAGTTCATACACTCGGCTTACCAAAACTAACAGATTAAAAAACATTAAAATATGAAGCAAATGTCACTGTAACAGAGTTATTTGAATCTTGAAAACTGTTTAATGAAATAGGTATGAAAATATCTGCATGATTAAATGAAACGTATCAGTCGGTGAGTTGACAGAGTAAAACAAAGAGTTATTAAGCCTTTAGAAAAACCAAGAACGGACATCAAATATATACAATCGTGGAGAACAATAAATTTTATCAATGTAGAATCTAAAATGTGTAGTAAAATCCTAGTTTCTCAAGTTTCTCACATGCAAAAGGTTTTTGGAAAAGTTAGTCCATCCAGATCAGAAGATGCAATTATGTTTGAAGCTGACTTAAAGGAAACTTAGCCAGCACATTTAAAACCAAGAATAATTTGGATGAAAAATTTTATTGTGTGATAATAATTTTGCATGGATTGCAATACTTTATCTTGAGAAAATTGTAATCTGTCTTCAAAACAACAGTGCTTTAAAGATTGGTCCCAATTTGTCTTAAAAGAAGCAACCCCCGACCCCCCCCCCCCCCCCCCACACACACACAAAGAATGAGGTAAAAGTGCAACCTATAAAAAACAGGTTGATTAAGGTAGCTGGAAGGTCAGTGAATTGTAAATGAATGGACTTGTGGGGAATAAAGTGAAAAACATTGTAGGGACCAAAAGGAAGGTTAAAATACTCAAATGGTATAAATTGTTTAAGAAATAACAAAATATCCAAATATTAGAACAGGAGTTTAACTCGATTGGAGATCCATATTAATCGCAGAACCAAGTGATTGGCTAAAATTATTGCGATGTGAAGATTTGAAATATAATGAAGGTTTATCAAAGGAACAGATTATAATGACGACTAAGATACTTCAAATATACTTTGTCTTCTAAATAAGAAACGTTAGAGCTATCAATATCAGTGTACTCAAGCGAGTTCTTATTAAAAATACCAGTACCCCATAAATATTTACCAACCAATAATTTATAATACAAATGGACGTTAGTTGAAAGTTACCCATGTTCGTATTGCTTTATAGAATCAGAGACAAAGGAATATATTGCGATGAAGGCTTAGTGGCAAAATATTATGTATTTTAGAATTGTACATTAGCGTGAATACGCCTCCCTGAACTGCGAACACAGTATTGTTCGAATGGTTTCTGATTAAGAATAAACTTTTAATAAATCAGATGCTCTTTGCTTTTAAAAAGGATGTTTACTATTGTAAACATGCAGGCACATACCCAGAACACAAGTGGTTTAATGACAGACTGGATGAATGGATGTTATTGGATCTCGATCAAGTATACCACACGATTTTTAATGCAACCTGATTCGCGTCACCTGACAACCTTCTTGACTCTTATGGGTCTGTAGCGATACAATTGGCTGAATTTCGGTATGTCTTGCTCAGCTTGAATATTCCAAAAGAAGGTCAGTGATGTCGTACGAATAATCGCAGAAGTTCGCAAAAAACAATCCGACCATTAACCTCCCAAAGTGTTCGTTTCGTGCGACTACCATGCTTTTATTTGGGCACATGTTCAACAAGGCCTGATCCGCAAAACTTGGCTGCATTCGAAGCCATATGGAACCTCCGACCAGTGCAGAAGAAGACTTTAGTTCCACTGCATTCTGCTCGAGGTATATCAAAGACGTTGCTACCGTCACAAGGCCCCTGAGAAGGCGTACCTGTAAAGATCAACCCTGACGATTGGGTACAGCGAAACAAAGAAGTGCTTTCGAACAGCTCAATACTACAATCTTAACCGAAACAGCTCTTGGTTACTTTGATATAGAGAAGCAAACAATCGTCTATGTGGATGGTAATCCAGTCCGAGGTCGGGCCGTGCGGGCTCAAGAAGACCCCACAGGTGGTATGTTAACCCCTGTATTTCGCTGGTTACTCTATTACTGCCACTGAGGCTGGCTATCCTGAGTTCGATCGTGAGACATTGCCCATCTATTGGGGTATCAGTCGCTTCCATCTATACGTGCATTGTAAGGAATTCAAGGTAGTCATTAAGAACATCAGCCGCTTGTCCCGGTGTATAACAGATTAATACCAACCTGTAATCGAGCTGATTACGCTTAAAGAACCCTGTAGATTTGTCACAGTTGAGGCCCAAAGAAATGGAAGATGAGGCATGTCGCATACATTGATAAAAACACTTGCAGTTGTTGAACAAGCAACATCACAAGGCGCAGTCTTACAGGCAGTTGCATCGTCATTAAGGACGATTGGCTGAGTTCTCATTTTATGAATCAGTCAAAATGATCTGACATGGACATCGTCGTATACCTACCTCTCTTCAAGGATGGCTGGTTGACATTGCTCATGAAGGCCATCAAGACATGATTTAAACAAAATCAGTGATGCGAGTGAAGGTATGGTTCCCATAATGGACAAGTTGTTCAAACCAAAAGTAAAATCTTGCCTAGCTTGCAAGTTGCAGGCCAATCCATTGCAGAGAACCACCGAAAATGTCTGTATTACCTGATAACCCATTTGATGGGACCAGATTTGCCTTTGCTTATGTTGATTGCGGTAGGTGAGGCGATTTGTCAAGACTATGAACAAGGGTTACAGGGGTAATGCGAGCCTGTACAATGTGATATAGATCAGGTATAATGCTTCCAAGATGACATGTTTGACAATGGGGGAGCGTGGTGGGCGTAATGGTTAGTGCGTTGGACTCGTGACCGAAAGGTTGTGGGCTCGCGTCCCGATCTTACCGCCTTCCGCGCTAATACTCCTACCCAAAGTCTTTACCACAAGGGTGCGCTCTCTTCACCCAAGAGTGAATGGGTTTTGGTCAAACATGGGTGTCAGGTAAATATAGAACGAATAACCTTCTAACGCCGTATGTGGCTGCTTGGTGTATGCTCCCCAGGGAGCCGAGAAAAACTACAAGAATGAACAGGCCCCAGAGACCAGGAAGGCTAAGTGATAAATAAAATCGAATGAGACTAACATCGTCGGTGATATCAGACTATAAACCCCAATAACCCCACTTTCATTACTTTTCTAGTACATGTGTGACATATACATGTATAATGCAAGTACTAAACAAGTACCAATTACACTGCTGAAATACTGGCATTGATGCACACAACACAAAAATGATTGTAGGTGGCGCCACCAGTCTTGTATACAAATAAACCATGCAAGATGTATGAACATACATAATTTCACACTCGCATGTAAAATCACTCCTTAGAAATAAGCAGGGACATATACTGTTCAAAAATAATTTTAGGTGGCACCACCAGTCTTGTGTAGATGAAACTATTAGAGGTGTATAGATATCCACAATTTCAGGCTGATATATCAAATCACTCCTGAGAAATAGGCAGGGATATACACTGTGGAAAAATTACTGAAGTTGGCGCCACTAGACTTGTATATGACGAAGCTAACCGGGAAATATAGATACGCACAATTTCATGCTGATATATCAAATCTTTCCTGAGAACTAGAATACGGGTAGTCGAGAGGCGACTACGTGTATCCGCCAAAATCAGAGAAGGACGGGTGAAGTGAGGCATGGATTGAGTGGCAAGGGAATATAGAGTTACATGTGTTACATATAAGAATGGATCTCTGCCACATAAACATGATTGTAGGTGGCGCCACCTGTTATTTGAACAAGAAACTATCCAAGATGTATACACATGCAAAATTTCATGTGGAAAAGTCAAACAACTGCAGAGATATGAGTGAGTTTATCCCACAGCAGACAAACAGATGGACGCTGTGCAAAAATGGCTGCATGTGGCGCCATCATTTTTGTGTATGTTATAAAGCAATCCAGGGGCTACATTTGTGTATTTTTTTTTTCCTGATTGGTCATACAGTTCCGGAGATATAAGTATTAATGTCTGCAGTGTGAACGTGAATGTAGGTGGCGCCACCTGTCATAAAATCAAGAAAGCTATCGAGGATGTATATGCATGCCGAATTACAGGTAATTTGGTCAAACCACTGCAGAGATATGAGTGATTTTAACCTAAGGCAGACAAACAGATGGACACTGTGCAAAAATGGCTGCAGGTGGCGCCACCATTTTTGTGTATGATATAAAGCTATCCAAGGGCTACATTTGTGTAAAAATTTTTTCCTGATTGGTCAAACGGTTTCCCGAGATATGAGCTTGGATGTCTACAGCGTTAACATGAATGTAGGTGGCGCCACCTGTCATAAAATCAAGATAGCTATGCGGGATGTATACGCCTGCTGAAATTTAGGTGAATTAGTCAAACCACTGCAGAGATATGAGTGATTTTAACCCAAGGCAGATGAACAGATGGACACTGTGCAAACATGGTTGCAGGTGGCGCCACCTTTTTTGTGTATGTTATAAAACTATCCCAGGGCTACATTTGTGTAAATAAAATTTTCCTGACGGTTCCCGAGATATGTGGGTTTATGTGTGGAAACAGATGCACAAACGGACGCTGGGCAGAGAGGAAAGGTCAGAGGTCAAGGTCACTTGGTTAGGCACCAGTTGACATGTGACCCAATAATTTGTGTAAGTTTCGGAAAAATCCGTCCAGTAGCCTCAGAGGAGCTCTCCGGAAACGAACGCGGCGGCGGCGGCGGCGGAACCCGGTCAAAAACATAGTATCCGCAAAATTTCGTTTTGGCGGATACTATTAAGCACGGACATACCCTGTGCCAAAAATCACCGTAGGTGGCGACACTAGTCTTTTGTACGAGACAGCCATTCAAGATGCATGGGCAGGCCAAACTTCTCAGACTGTCCACTCGGATGACCAAGCTCAACAGAGTAAGACAATTAAAGTGCAGGGACAGTACATGAGTGCAAGCACCAATTACACAAACGTCACTGCTGAAATACTGGCATTGTGCACACAACACAAAAATGAATGTAAGTGACACCACCAGCCTTGTGTACGAGAAAGCCATTGAAGATTTAAAGACATAAACAATTTCATGCTTTAAACCACTCTTTCGCTCTGTGCACACATCCATGAAACAACTAGATGCAGGTAGTCGAAAGCCACTACATTTACCCGCCGAAATCAGAGTTGTACAGGTGAAGTGAGGCATGGATTGAATGGTACGGGGAAATTAAGTGAGATGGGTAACTGCCATGTAAACATGATTGTAGATTGCACCACCTGAGGCCAATACTGCAAATCATTCCTGAAAAAAGGGCATTAATTTATTCAACAAAAATGGAAAAGTGGCGCCACCTGTCTAGTTTTCGAGAAAATTTTTCAAGATGGATGAACATGCCAAATTTCAGACCAATACCTTGACCCACTCCTGAGATATGAGCAATTTTCACCGAAAGCACATACACTTTCGCCCAAAGACGCCATGGGAAAACGATTGTACACCCAAAGTACATGTACAGATGGACGCCACAGGAAAAACAATGGCGAAGGCTCCTCCAGTCTTGAACCCAACACGGAGGAGTCCAAGATCGATGAATAAGCACAATTTCGGGTAAATACTGCGAATCACTCCTGAGAAAAGGGCATTTATTTATTTTACAAAAACAAAGGTAGGAAGGGCCACCTGTCTGGTTTATGAGAAAACTTTCCAAGATGGATGAACATGCCAAATTTAAAAGAAATTTCAAGGTCCCTACTTGAAATAACTTTGAATTAAACAGACTTGCACTGATTTGTTCAAAATAATACAATGAACTTACCATGAAAACACCACACCAAGCTGTTATAGTAGTCAGACTGCAGCACATAGGCTTCTTTAAATCCTGGCACTGTGCAAAAGCTATTTAATAATAATAATAATAATAATAATAATAATAATAATAATAATTTATTTTATATAGCGTAAAATCCACAGAGTGCTCTAAAACGCTGTACAAATGATATGAATAAACATAATAAAAATATACATGTGTATGCTTATCAATCAAGATAAAAAGGTATTTATCCATGCACACAAAGAAAGTCTTTATGTACTTAAATGATTTATGAATAAGAATGTTTTCAACTGACTCTTAAACTGAGAATAACTGGACATGGATCTCAACTTCGCTGGGAGATCATTCCACATTTTAGGCCCTGCGACACTGAAGGCACTATTTTGTACTCGTGTTGATTTTGTGAATGGGACATGCAGTAAATATTGGTCGGCAGAACGCAGTGCTCTGCATGGATTGTATAGTTGCAACAATTCCTGAAGATACTGGGGTGCAAGCCCATAGACACACTGATATACCAAAGTCAGAACTTTAAATTTCACTCGCTGTTCAACTGGCAACCAGTGAAGAGCATACAAAACTGGTGTGATGTGTTCCGAATTTGATTTCCCAGTGAGAATTCTAGCTGCAACATTTTGAATACGTTGCAGGCGATTCAATTGAGCAGATGTAGCACCGCATAAGAGTGAATTGCAGTAATCCAGCTTGGTCGTTATAAATGAATGAATGACCGTTTCAAGATATTTCTAAATATTTCTTTAGTTTGCCTATATTTCGGATGTGCATATAAGGGGACTTGCACACCGATGAGATATGGGCATCCATCGAAGCATTTGAGTTCATGATGATACCAATATTCCTGGCAGAATGCGAGGGTAAAATATTACAGTTTCCAATGTGAAGTGTGGGTGATGTGAGCTTGTTTCTCATTGACTGTGATGAAATTACTAAGAATTCTGTCTTGTCACTGTTCAACTTAAGGGTATGTCGACTCATCCAGTTTTGTACTGATGTTATACAGGTTTCAAGCTGACTAATGGCTCCATCAATGTCGGTGGGTTTGCATGTAATATAAATCTGAGTGTCGTCGGCATATAGATGGTAATTTATGCCCATTTTACGAAATAGATATCCTAATGATGTTGTGTAGATGGTGAAAAGGGTAGGCCCCGATACTGACCCTTGAGGAACACCACAATTCAACGACTTTGTTCCAGATTTCACTCCTTTGATGTGGACACTCTGAGAACGATCCTTTAGGTAAGATGTAAACCATTTTAACACAGTGCCTCCGATTCCCTAATTTTGTAATGTTCTCAGAAGACAGTGGTGATCCACTGTGTCAAATGCAGCTGAAAGGTCCAGTAATACAAGCAGCACAATTTTGCATTCACCAACTGCACGGACGATATCGTTCTGGACGCGAACAAGAGCTGTCTCGGTGCTGTGCCCTTTCCTGTAGGCAGATTGAAAAGGCTCTTGAAGACCATTACTGTTCAAATAATCCCTGATTTGTTGATCTACCACTTTTTCAAGCACTTTTGAAATAAACGAAAGATTGGAGACTGGTCGATAGTTTTTCGGAAAATTGGGATCTAAAGTTTGTTTTTTGAGCAGAGGGGTCACAAGAGCAGACTTGAAAGCCTCCGGGAAATATCCCTCTGTCAATGATTTATTGACAATTGCAGAGACAACCGTTCCAATTTCATTAAGAACTCTTTTCAGCAACTGTGTCGGGATTGGGTCCATGGTACAACTCTTATTTGGCATCGATGCTAAGATCTTGTTCATCTCGACTGTTGATAAGATGCTGAAGTTGTTGAAGTAACTGTCCGATATTGAAAGGCTGGCTTCCTCTTTGTAAGCCTCCTAATTAATGGAACTTTTAATCTTTGTAATTTTGTCATGAAAGTAGTCCCCAAACATGGTAACCAGCTCAGCTGTTGTTTTGTTTGTGGGCAGTTGGGTACTGGATTTTTTACCCAACAGTCTGTTTACCATCTGGAATAGATGTCTGGTATCACCTTTATTCTCCATAATGGCTGACTTGAAATAATCTGCTTTTGTCTGACTAATTAGACTATTGACCAAAGTCCTTCTGTGAATGAACATCTCACGATGAACAGTGAGCTGCGTTTTGCGCCAGAGTCTTTCTGCTTGCCTCCGTGTTTGTTTGGCCTCACGTATATTGTCTGTGTACCATTCAGCTTCTGAACGAACTGTGATTTTTCGGGTTTTAAAGGAGCTAATTCATCCACAATGGAAGACAATGTATTATTGTAAGTGTTGACTAAAGCTGACATAATCTTTGCCGATGGCCAACACCCATGCACTGGCAAATCTTGGCAATATGCTAATGGTAAACCAAGTGCTGCCACCTGTACACAAAAATGGTCCCTACTTGAAATAACTACATTTTCCAAATACAAAATGATGTTCAGCTGACTTTTTATAAAAAAAAGAAATTAGGAATTTATGAAAAATTACTACAGATGCATACTGAATGCAAAATTATAATACAGATACATCTCACTGATATCAAAATCTTGAATTAAGTTGAGTATGGATACCAATTATTTATAATTCATGTACAGCCGTTTTCTTATAACCACAAAGAACATCCGATTGTAACCATTGCCCGGCATGAGGAATATCTAAAATTTTTTATCTACATTTTTAAAAGCTTTTAAAAAACGATCTTGTCAATATTAACCTTGTCAATAGATAACCTGAAATCTAAATGTCTAGAGGCATGATGTAACGGATGCTGATAAACTGGTGCCAGGCTAGATGTTACTGCTTCACACAGCTAACATATATGGTAAAATGACTCAATTCAATCATTATAATTCATCCAAAATTCATTCTTTGAAACCATTAAAGACAATTATAATTAGAAATATACGGGGGATTATTCTTGTAAAATATTAAACAAATTGGCCTCCGTGGCGTCAATCGAAAAACGTTGTGCAGGTTTATAACTTCTATAGGAAAATACAGCAAAATGGCCAAGTTCAGCTTCCCATATCTCAGCCAAAATTCACTGAACCAAAACCATTCTCAGCCAAAATTCACTGAACCAAAACCATTTTAACAAACTTGAATTATCAACATCTAAGGATAAGTAATTTTTGAGACTTAAGAATTTGGCCCATTTTTTTTTTTTAAGAAGATCTTTGTAGGCACTGAGCTAAAATGTGCTGTTAAGGTACATGACTAAATTCAGCTTCCCATAACTTGGCCAAAAGTTACTGAACTCAGACAATTTGAACAAACTTCAAAAAGCACAACCCTAGGACCATTTCTGTGTGATATTAAACAATTAGGCCATATGGTTTCAGAGAAGAAGATTTTTGTAGCCCTCAGTATAATACGGGCACCGATGACCCCCGAACAGAAAAGGCCGATGCAGGTGGTGCCACCAATACCTCATTTTCAGATATGACTCATGCGACCAACATTGGAATAAAATTAGGTGATGATAGCTCCAGCCGTTTCTGAGTTTGTAATTTTAGTATGCTTTTTTGGACATATGCATAAGTTCAACTTCCTGTAACTTGGCCAAAAATCACTGAACTTTGGAACAAACTTGAGAGAGATTGTTCCATGAATCATTTCTGTAAAATATTGGAGAATTTGGCTGAACAGTTTCGGAGAAGAAGATTTTTAAAGTTTTTTTTTAGCTTTTTCCTTATAAAATCTAAGAAAATGCAGTTAACCAAAAAATTAGCAAAATCCGATTGAGTTTTTTAGATGACTAATTTTTTTTTGCATAAAATTCGGTGATGCCGTTTTCAAGGTAGTATTGGTTAACGTACAGTCGACGGACGACGCATAAGCTCACAGGCTCGCTACAAATGAAAAAAAAAAATGGCTGAATGATTTCGGAGAAGATTTTCAAAAGTTTTCAAGCTTTTTTCCCATTGAGAATAATTTGATGCAGGTGGCGCCAAAAAAGCCCAATCTCACAACATTTGATATGTAACAAAGAACTTTGGAACAAACTTGAGAGAGATTGTTCCAGGTATCATTTCTGTGAAATATTGGAAAATATGGCTGGACAGTTTCGGCAAAGAAGATTTTAAAAGTTATTTTTTTGCTTTTTCGCTATAAAATCTTAGTAAAATTGGTGATGCTAGATCCTGCTGTTTTTGAGATAGAATGGGTAAACCGACGGACGACGCCACACCATCGCATAAGCTCACAGGTTCGCTTAAAAAGAAGGAAAGTGGAGATGAGTTGATCAAAGAATGATTACACACACTTAATTTATTATCTTGAAATAAGAGTGTTAAAAAATCCAGTTTTCCTTTTTATTTCAGTGTCTACCTTTAAAAACGCCGGCGTCTTTCCTGTAAACACTAGCTGTTACACTCGAGTTTTCAGTAAGACGTGTTAACCCTTTTTAGTTTTTAGTATATTTAACACCGATTTGTGTTACCTTTAACACAAGAAGCTTGTTAATTTAACACAAGATTGTGAACCTTCACCACAAATATCTTGTGTTAATTTAAAACAAGAATGTGTTACATTTAACACAAGCAACTTTGGTTATATATAACCAAATCTTATGTTAAATTGGGTTCGTGTGTTAAACTGGATTAGGCACAAGTTCGTGTATTATTTTAACACAAGTTGAACCTGTTCATATAAGACACAAGCACTTGTGTTTCAGGAACACGTTTGTGTTTTTTTTAACAAAATGGCATTTAGAGTGTGGCATCATGTAATATAGATTTTTTTTTTATTATTATACAAAATGAACATAAACAAAACAATGGGAACACCTATTACACATGTCATAATTACACAAGTACAAATATGAGCCTAATTTGTATATATTAAATTGAAGCTGATGATTTAAAAAAAAAACAAATGTAGTTACAATATTTCATGAAATTCTTTTAAACGGCCATGTTTTCCTGCAGTTTCTTTATCAATATCAAAGTAATTCTTCAGTCTATGAAAAAAGCTTTGAATGTTTGAATTTACATAATTAAATCTTTAGTCATATACAGTTATTTTCCCCAATTAAAAATAGAATATTTTCTACTTTTCTCATATAATTTTCTCCTGTAATTTCCAAAATTACGTAATCAATACATTCCATCCGAATTGTTTAAAGACCAAAACCAAAAAAAAGGCTGGATTGTCAGGCATTTTTTTTATTTAATCAGTGCACTAGGGCGATTTTTTTTTTTTTTTTTTTTTGGGGTATGTTTCAATAAAAATGTCATATGATCAGGACAAAGCATGATATTAACAGAATTGTTTGGCTAAACAGGTAAAAGCGCTACATAACAAAGGATATCTTCTCAAAATTGTTGTTTTTTTTTCTTGAAATAAATTTCCGAGCGGATGGGGCTTAAAACTTGTAAATTTCTATTGAAATCAAAATGTAAAATGTTGATGCAGGGGTTAAATCGATGTACACGGTGCCTGAGAACCATACCTTTTTCATGACCTAAAAGAAATATTTTACATGCTTTAACGTCATGGAACATAAAATAAATTATATATTCTTACAATTTTAATCTTACATAAAGAACATTAAAGATGTTCATTGTACTTTGTGTATGTGTGCCATGGGGGGGGGGGGGGGTGCAGCTCATGAACTCATAAACCTGCACTCTCTAATCAGCCGTGTACCTTATGGCATTAGAAAAGATCACTCTGAACTCTCGAGAGCAAACCCTAATACATAAGCTACATAAGCATGAGAGAATGAAAGATTATATCATCCCATATGTGATTGTAACTTAAATGGGAAACAAGTTTCATCTGACTAATACAAATTTTTCAAGATTCATTCCCAGAGTTATAGGTTCACTTGATTGTCCATCCCACCAACTGGCTTATGTAAGAACGTACCCATGCTTGGAGGTGAGCTACCTGTGTACTGGGCTTCCTATATGTAAACAATACGTGATATAGTGGTTGTTAACCTGAATAATAGCTACATTTTTTAACAATTGCTTAAAATGCCAGCTGTGAAAATTAACAGTGCTCACAGGAACAAAATGTGCCATGGTCAAAGTTAGACAAAATATAAGGTACTGATTTTACATTTATTTTAATAACTTTATAAAAAAAATAACCAAAGGTAAAAAAAAGCTCAATTAAATAAAGTTACATGCTGGAAAAAAAGGCTCTCTGGATTCAACAGTTACCATTTATGGTTGGTAAATATCTTTCTTGATACTTTGACAATATACATTATGTTCGTACCCATAACTCCAACAAATTGTGATACTGAACTAATTTCTGGCATGTCCATAGGATAAGAAACATATAGATTATTATGCCAAATATAAACCGAACAACACAAGTGGTTTTGATATTAGGCAGTCTTGAAGTGTAGCAATAGATTTTTTTTTATTGAATATGGAGGTTTCTCTTAATATCTCAAAAGGAAGGAAGTCACAGTGACTTAATTTTGGTTTTGGTAGGAGATCTTTGGGACATCTAACAGTATTCCGAATTTTAGATTCGTAGGTCTAACAGCGCAAGTCTAACAGACAGACAGAGACAAACACACACACATAGACAAACAGACGGACGGACATTGACCGATCACTATAGCTCAGTTGACTTACAGTCAGCTGAGCAAAAATCATTTGTAAATGATATTAACTACCTTTGTCTATTAGTGAATGTAAATCTTTTATTGATGGAATGACAAAAACACATGAACGATGCATTAAACCAGGGAATGACATACTTGATACAGCAAACATAAATGTGGACATATATTCAAAATATACAGTTTAGTTACATACAATATATAAATAAGAGACCCTTAGCCCACATATAAGTGCCCTAAATTGCTAGAGGAAGATGCTGCTATGCGCTCTATGTTTCACTTTGTCTCTGTTACTACAAGTTGAAAAATAGACTACCCTTAGGTGTGTTTCATGAAGTTTTATCGGTTATCTAACCAACTTCCCTATTTTCGACAATAATACGATCTATGAAGTAAGCAATAATTAGTTAATTCATCAACTTAACAGGCACTTACTGCATAGATGACAGTTTTCAAGTGCTTGCTTTAATTGTCATTTAATTGGTTTCATTTATATTAATATTAGCTCACAGCTTAGGTTTTCTTTGTTAACTGAACTAAATTTTATATATATATGCTATTTGCTCACTGCTGCTGGGTTTTACTGGTTATCTGGGCAACTTCCTTGTTTATGAAATTATAGTTCATTTGTTCACTGCTATTATTATGTAAGGCTTTGTTTATACTGTCTGACAGCAAGCATACACCTTGACCATACACATATAATGCCACCTGCAGTTGTGATATAGAAAACCTGCAAGAATTGTGTAGTCTGTGTTCAGGTTTTGCGACAGGATCCATGGTGGTTAATTAGACATAGTCATAAAAACAAATAATACCATGTAGATATGGTCTGATAAGTTGCCTAAGTGTCACCTAACAAATTCAGGATTATTCAGTATGATTCCTACAATTATATATTTAGATATACTTATGACCAGAGTTGAACACTTTGTCTCAATCTCATAAAAAGTTAATTTTAATTCTCATGTATGAATGCTACCAAACGTAACATCAATACCTCATTAAAACACTACTAACAAACATGAAATAATTGTGTCTCCTTATAAATAACTGTACATAATAAACCTTAATCACAAGACATATGCGAACTGGTAAACCTTTACCTTAAAACTAACACTTCACACATTAGAATAAATATATTTTACAAAAAATGTATAAGGTACATAAATATATTAACATGTAGTTTTTAACAATACAAACAACCAGATGTTTAAGACTGTTAATTATCCTATCACTGCCTATACACAGACTAACAGACTATCCAACTTAGCGGGACAGATTAAGGGGCATAACATGCTTTTAGGAATTCTTGAGTATCTAACAAATGCACTTATAAACATGGATATGTCTCCCTATTAACTATCATCAATTCTAAGGCACCTTATGTGTAGAGGTACTACCTGCACCTTGAAATTCATTCAGAAATAACATGGAAAGCAGAGGTTAAAATTAAGGACATATACACATACATGTAACAAATTTTCAAGTACACTCATAATATCCATAGATTAAAAGTGTATATTTCTTATACAAATTAAATATAGGTTTTCTGAATAGCTATTTGACATAATTATTGATACACTTTTACAATAAATTTTTAAATTTTATACAATTAAAACAAAAGTCAAATATCTTTTTTTTATGTGACTGTACTAAAATCACACTGTAAACATATTATACAAGATGACAGACCAGGGCTGGCAGGGGCAGACCAGAGATGACAGGAATGGACCAGGAATGACTGGAATAGACCAGGAATGTCAGGCTCCGAGCAGGGCTGACAGAGCCAGACCAGGAATGGCTGGGGCAGACCAGGGCTAACAGGGACAGGCAGGGACATATTTCTTCAGAAACGTATTCGATTTATAGGCATAAAAATCATACACAACTAAGAGCTTCATATGTCTGTTATGGGGGCCTCAGGTCCTGATTTCTAAGTTTAGTGATCAGTTATCTGACTCAAGCACTGGAGTACAGCAATATCAGATCCTTCAAACATCTAGAAAGTCTTATATATAAATGGTACAATTCAGCAAATTTATAACAGTTCCTGGTCAAGGCAAAAAAAAAAAAAACCCAGTGATTGAATTTCCACAAAACCTTAAGTAATATTAGGTTGATCCTCAGTAATGGTGGAGACCTGTCAAGTTAATTATGGAGAATGACTATACAACCTGCAAGACATTAAACAAAAGGGAATAACTATTTTTCATTCCATGGAGATTAAAATATCATATTTAGTTCAAATATCCTCCATGATTTGTTCAAAGTCATGGTACTCTGACTCATATGATGGTACATGGCATGGTCAAATATGGTCTTGTTCACTGTTTTTGGCACCACTGATAACTCATCAGAGGTTACCGGTATAACTTAAGAGCAATTAAACTCTGTATAATAGCAGCACTATCACAGACCAGTCTGGTTATCACCTCAAACCAATACCATTGTGATCACTAGACCAGGTAAGCATCTAGCATGAACTAATCACACCTCAACTTGAGCCCTGTGCTGTAGTATTGTAATTGAACAAGTACTCAATCCTTAAGCTGTTTTAGCAAAACTTAGTAATAAAAAAGTGATAGCTGTTATTCTATTACTTGGATCATAATACTGTTACAAGTTAAAATTTCTTTTCTATTTCAATAACTATTAATTTGAAAAAAATGTATGTATGGATGATGATGTACTGATGATTTTAACGGTTATACCAATAAGATTTTTTTTTCTTATTGTTTCTCTCACTGCTAGTTTCAGTTAAATCAACTCTATGCATTACTTCTTACTTTCAAAAAATCCCCAAATGACCCTTAAACCTATTTATTCATTGTAATGTATTTTTTTTCTATATGGCCCCCATAAAGTTTCTATGTGTCTTATAAGATAAACCATCCGATTCATTAAGCATCAGTTGCACTAACAGGCAAAATTAGTAAGATCGTGATTAGCCCCATTTACACTCGTAAGTTCTGGCGCTGCTTTAACCAAGTTTACTTTGTATTTACACTATGATGATCCATGTTTACCAGTCAGTATGTCCTTAACTATTTAAATAGTCGATTTGTACCAACTACTACCAAGCCTTGCCCAAATCTCACCTTTCATTTACACACAGACTTGAGACTAATTCTAGCATGATCTTAACTAATATGGTAGAAGAGGTAAGTGCTCTGCAACATTAGATCATTCTAGATCTATAACAGTCATTCCAATACCTTAACACACTTTCACTGAACAAATTCAGTGCACCTCAACAGGAATCTAATGGATCCACTTCTAACTGCTGGACTAGTTGAGAGTGCTCTAACCTAAAATCTAGTGGGTTCTGCCAAGATTTATCATGTTTGGGGGGTCTAGAGTAGGACTTTGGTGCAAGGACTGTGTATTTCATGGACTGGGTCAAAACATGCAACCAAATCAGCAGATTATTCAGTATGATCATTCAGGGGTTTGAACAGAAACATATGGTTTCCCTTGAATCATCTAAGATAATATCTTTAGGTTTATTACTTGCCAAAATGGTATTCATGTAAACATTAAATTCTTGACAATTCACAGAAATTAATTAGAATGACTAGCACTTTTCATGTTAACTGTAGAAATGCCTGCATATAATTATGCCAAAATATAATACTGTTAGGATTGCTTAAGAAAATAAATGAGTCTTTGGTTAACAGTACACACTACAGATTGACTTCTGTATGTGCAGCTATGTGATAAAGTCAGGCAGGCTGGTGATGATGAACGGCAGGCTGGTGATGATGTACGGCAGGCTGGTGATGATGTACGGCAGGCTAGTGATGATGAACAGCAGGCTTGTGATGATGTACGGCAGGCTGGTGGAACACATGGGTTTTCTGCTACCTGTGTACAATGAATGAACCCTTGCCTGTTTTTTCCCAGCCACATGCATACCAAGTTAACAAGTACTGTTTGTTATTTCCTGGACCTAATGCCTCATTCTGAATTTGTTCTGCCATGTGCTGGTAGCCATTACCAAGAGTTGCTATAGCAGCAGGCACTGTGATGGAAGCATCTTCGTCATCAGATGAGGTGTGGTTTGTTGAGAAAGTAAGGGGTAAGACAGCCATCTGACTGTTCACTACTGCATCCTGGTGGCTTCGGAACACAGTCAGTGGCGTCATGTTCTGACACTCTGCCACAATGATGCAGCCCCACGTGGTGGCGATGTAGATTTCTCCCTGGTACACCAGCATGGCCATAACCTGAGCCTTCCCAGCTACAATAAAAACAGTATTTTGTAATATGTTAAATCAATCATTTAACAAACTACTGAAATTTTTTAAATACTGGTGAGTTTGTTCAAATTATTTTTGCTGACAGATATGTTTGGATGAGGCATGTTATTTGAACTATGACCTAATTAATGGACATTTTTTTTTTAGTGAGATTGAATTTAAGGGTTTGGCTTTCCAGATACCCAATATTGTGTTTTCACTTTGCTGCTCACAGCTCCAGGTTGAAATCCACTGCTGACCTGGTTTGTCTTGGTGATATGGATATTCAAAGCACATGAATACTAGGCTCCAGTCACTAATATCAGGTTTAAATAAGAAAATCCTAAGAAAAAGAGTATTACCATAAGGTTATAATGAGAAGAGAGAGTAGCGTATAATAACTTGAAAAAAGTCCAAAATTTTGTTTCTGAAAGAAAAAAATCTGGAAGGGTGGGGGTTGATTCATACACATGTACAGCCTATGAACCAAATAACTTTTGCAAAACTTAAAATAAGCTTCAATATCCAACATCTTAATGATATCTATATTAAATAATAAGTTATTTTAGGCTCCCATTTTGTCCTCCATGAAGTGGGTACAAAGTGGGATCTAATATGACAAGGACAAACACGGATTTTCAGGACAGATCCTTGAACCATCCTCCACTCAGAGCTGTGCTTCATTAATATTTATCAGGACAAACTCTGACCTATGAACCCTTGCCATTTTTTCCTAAAAGTTTTCTAGTAGGGGTTTCAATAAAGATACAATGTCCTTGCAAATGCTTGTAATTAGGTCAATATTGTGTAATTTATGACATTCATTAGGGATGGGTGATATAAGAATTTAATTACTCTACACCTGTGACAGCAGGGGTGCTCAACCAGTGTTGCAGTACTAATAAGGTCTTGAATCAGTATATATTTACAATGACTTAAACACTTTCCTGAAGCTGATTATTTAGTGTTTCACACAGTTCTGTTTACTTGCATATAAATCACACAGTCCTGTTTACCTGTATGTAAATCACACACAGTCCTATTTACCTGCATGTAAATCACACACAGTCCTGTTTACCTGCATGTAAATCACACACAGTCCTGTTTACCTGCATGTAAATCACTCACAGTCCTGTTTACCTGCATGTAAATCACACACAGTCCTGTTTACCTGCATGTAAATCACACACAGTCCTGTTTTCCTGCATGTAAATCACACACAGTCCTGTTTACCTGCATGTAAATCAAACACAGTCCCTTTTACCTGCATGAATATTACACACAGTCCTGTTTACCTGCATGTAAATCACACACAGTCCTGTTTACCTGCATGTAAATCACACACAGTCCTGTTTACCTGCATGTAAATCACACACAGTCCTGTTTTCCCTGCATGTAAATCACACACAGTCCTGTTTACCTGCATGTAAATCACACAAAGTCCTGTTAACCTGCATGTATATCACACACAGTCCTGTTTACCTGCATGTAAATCACCCACAGTCCTGTTTACCTGCATGTAAATCACACACAGTCCTGTTTACCTGCATGTAAATCACACAGTCCTGTTTACCTGCATGTAAATCACACACAGTCCTGTTAACCTGCATCTAAATCACACACAGTACTGTTTACCTGCATGTAAATCACACACAGTCCTGTTTACCTGCATGTAAATCACACAGTCCTGTTTACTTACATGTAAATCACACAGTCCTGTTTTCCTGCATGTAAATTGCACAGTCCTGTTTTCCTGCATGTAAATCACACACAGTCCTGTTTACCTGCATGTAAATCACACAGTCCTGTTTACTTACATGTAAATCACACACAGTCCTGTATTCCTGCATGTTAATTGCTCAGTCCTGTTTTCCTGCATGTAAATCACACACAGTCCTGTTTACCTGCATGTAAATCACACAGTCCTGTTTACTTACATGTAAATCACACACAGTCCTGTTTTCCTGCATGGAAATTGCACACAGTCCTCTTTACCTACATGTAAATCACACACAGTCCTGTTTTCCTGCATGTAAATTGCACACAGTCCTCTTAACCTACATGTAAATTGCACACAGTCCTCTTAACCTACATGTAAATCACACACAGTCCTGTTTTCCTGCATGTAAATTGCACACAGTCCTCTTAACCTACATGTGAATTGCACACAGTCCTCTTAACCTACATGTAAATTGCACACAGTCCTCTTATCCTACATGTAAATCACACACAGTCCTGTTTTCCTGCATGTAAATCACACACAGTCCTCTTAACCTACATGTAAATCACACACAGCCCCGTTTACCTGCATGTAAATCACACACAGTCCTCTTAACCTACATGTAATTTGCACACAGTCCTCTTAACCTACATGTAAATCACACACAGTCCTGTTTTCCTGCATGTAAATTGCACACAGACCTCTTAACCTACATGTAAATCACACACAGTCCTGTTTTCCTGCATGTAAACTGCACACAGTCCTATTCAGCTACATGTAAATCACACACAGTCCTGATTTCCTGCATGTAAATTGCACACAGTCCACTAAACCTACATGTAAATCACACACAGTCCTGTTTTTCCTGCATGTCAATTGCACAGAGTCCTCTTAACCTACATGTAAATCACACACAGTCCTGTTTTCCGACATGTAAATTGCACACAGTCCTCTTAACCTACATGTAAATCACACACAGTCCTCTTAACCTACATGTAAATCACACACAATCCTGTTTTCCTGCATGTAAATTGCACACAGTCCTCTTAACCTACATGTAATTGCACACAGTCCTCTTAACCTACATGTAAATCACACACAGTCCTGTTTTCCTGCATGTAAATTGAACACAGTCCTCTTAACCTACATGTAAATCACACACAGTCCTGTTTTCCCGCATGTAAATTGCACACAGTCCTCTTAACCTACATGTAAATCACACACAGTCCTGTTTTCCTGCATGTAAATTGCACACAGTCCTCTTAACCTACATGTAAATCACACACAGTCCTGTTTTCCTGCATGTAAATCACACACAGTCCTCTTAACCTACATGTAAATCTCACACAGTCCTGTTTTCCTGCATGTAAAATGCACAGTCCTCTTAACCTACATGTAAATCACACACAGTCCTGTTTTCCTGCATGTAAATTGCACACAGTCCTCTTAACCTACAAGTAAATCACACACAGTCCTGTTTTCCTGCATGTACATTGCACACAATCCTCTTAACCTACATGTAAATCACACACAGTCCTGTTTTCCCGCATGTAAATTGCACACAGTCCTCTTAACCTGCATGTAAATCACACACAGTCCTGTTTTCCCGCATGTAAATTGCACAGTCCTCTTAACCTACATGTAAATCACACACAGTCCTGTTTACCTGCATGTAAAGTGCACACAGTCCTCTTAACCTACATGTAAATCACACACAGTCCTGTTTTTCTGCATGTAAATTGCACACAGTCCTCTTAACCTACATGTAAATCACACACAGTCCTGTTTACCTGCATGTAAATCACTCACAGTCCTGTTTTCCTGCATGTAAATCACACACAGTCCTGTTTACCTGCATGTAAATCACACACAGTCCTGTTTTCCTGCATGTAAATCACACAAAGTCCTGTTTACCTGCATGTAAATCACACACAGTCCTGTTTACCTGCATGTAAATCACACACAGTCCTGTTTACCTGCATGTAAATCACACACAGTCCTGTTTACCTGCATGTAAATCACACACAGTCCTGTTTACCTGCATGTAAATCACACACAGTCCTGTTTTCCCTGCATGTAAATCACACACAGTCCTGTTTACCTGCATGTAAATCACACAAAGTCCTGTTAACCTGCATGTATATCACACACAGTCCTGTTTACCTGCATGTAAATCACCCACAGTCATGTTTACCTGCATGTAAATCACACACAGTCCTGTTTACCTGCATGTAAATCACACAGTCCTGTTTACCTGCATGAAAATCACACACAGTCCTGTTAACCTGCATCTAAATCACACACAGTACTGTTTACCTGCATGTAAATCACACACAGTCCTGTTTACTTACATGTAAATCACACACAGTCCTGTATTCCTGCATGTTAATTGCACAGTCCTGTTTTCCTGCATGTAAATCACACACAGTCCTGTTTACCTGCATGTAAATCACACAGTCCTGTTTACTTACATGTAAATCACACACAGTCCTGTTTTCCTGCATGGAAATTGCACACAGTCCTCTTTACCTACATGTAAATCACACACAGTCCTGTTTTCCTGCATGTAAATTGCACACAGTCCTCTTAACCTACATGTAAATTGCACACAGTCCTCTTATCCTACATGTAAATCACACACAGTCCTGTTTTCCTGCATGTAAATCACACACAGTCCTCTTAACCTACATGTAAATCACACACAGCCCCCTTAACCTACATGTAAATCACACACAGCCCCGTTTACCTGCATGTAGATCACACACAGTCCTCTTAACCTACATGTAATTTGCACACAGTCCTCTTAACCTACATGTAAATCACACACAGTCCTGTTTTCCTGCATGTAAATTGCACACAGACCTCTTAACCTACATGTAAATCACACACAGTCCTGTTTTCCTGCATGTAAACTGCACACAGTCCTATTCAGCTACATGTAAATCACACACAGTCCTGATTTCCTGCATGTAAATTGCACACAGTCCACTAAACCTACATGTAAATCACACACAGTCCTGTTTTTCCTGCATGTCAATTGCACAGAGTCCTCTTAACCTACATGTAAATCACACACAGTCCTGTTTTCCTACATGTAAATTGCACACAATCCTCTTAACCTACATGTAAATCACACACAGTCCTCTTAACCTACATGTAAATCACACACAATCCTGTTTTCCTGCATGTAAATTGCACACAGTCCTCTTAACCTACATGTAATTGCACACAGTCCTCTTAACCTACATGTAAATCACACACAGTCCTGTTTTCCTGCATGTAAATTGAACACAGTCCTCTTAACCTACATGTAAATCACACACAGTCCTGTTTTCCCGCATGTAAATTGCACACAGTCCTCTTAAACTACATGTAAATCACACACAGTCCTGTTTTCCTGCATGTAAATTGCACACAGTCCTCTTAACCTACATGTAAATCACACACAGTCCTGTTTTCCTGCATGTAAATCACACACAGTCCTCTTAACCTACATGTAAATCTCACACAGTCCTGTTTTCCTGCATGTAAAATGCACAGTCCTCTTAACCTACATGTAAATCACACACAGTCCTGTTTTCCTGCATGTAAATTGCACACAGTCCTCTTAACCTACAAGTAAATCACACACAGTCCTGTTTTCCTGCATGTACATTGCACACAATCCTCTTAACCTACATGTAAATCACACACAGTCCTGTTTTCCCGCATGTAAATTGCACACAGTCCTCTTAACCTGCATGTAAATCACACACAGTCCTGTTTTCCCGCATGTAAATTGCACAGTCCTCTTAACCTACATGTAAATCACACACAGTCCTGTTTACCTGCATGTAAAGTGCACACAGTCCTCTTAACCAACATGTAAATCACACACAGTCCTGTTTTTCTGCATGTAAATTGCACACAGTCCTCTTAACCTACATGTAAATCACACACAGTCCTGTTTACCTGCATGTAAATCACACACAGTCCTGTTTACCTGCATGTAAATCACACACAGTCCTGTTTACTTACATGTAAATCACACACAGTCCTGTTTTCCTGCATGGAAATTGCACAGTCCTGTTTTCCTGCATGTAAATTGCACAGTCCTGTTTTTTCTGCATGTAAATTGCACACAGTCCTCTTAACCTACATGTAAATCACACACAGTCCTGTTTTCCTGCATGTAAATCACACACAGTCCTCTTAACCTACATGTAAATCACACACAGTCCTGTTTACCTGCATGTAAATCACACACAGTCCTGTTTACCTGCATGTAAATCACACACAGTCCTGTTTACCTGCATGTAAATCACACACAGTCCTGTTTACCTGCATGTAAATCACACAGTCCTGTTTACTTACATGTAAATCACACACAGTCCTGTTTTCCTGCATGGAAATTGCACAGTCCTGTTTTCCTGCATGTAAATTGCACACAGTCCTTTTTACCTACATGTAAATCACACACAGTCCTGTTTTCCTGCATGTAAATTGCACAGTCCTGTTTTCCTGCATGTAAATTGCACACAGTCCTCTTAACCTACATGTAAATCACACACAGTCCTGTTTTCTGCATGTAAATCACACACAGAGTTCTTAACCTACATGTAAAACACACACAGTCCTGTTTTCCTGCATGTAAATTGCACACAGTCCTCTTAACCTACATGTAAATCACCCACAGTCCTGTTTTCCTGCATGTAAATTGCACAGTCCTCTTAACCTACATGTAAATCACACACAGTCCTGTTTTCCTGCATGTAAATTCCACACAGTCCTCTTAACCTACATGTAAATCACACGCAGTCCTCTTAACCTACATGTAAATTGCACACAGTCCTCTTAACCTACATGTAAATTGCACACAGTCCTCTTAACCTACATGTAAATCACACACAGTCCTGTTTTCCTGCATGTAAATTGCACACAGTCCTCTTAGCCTACATGTAAATCACACACAGTCCTGTTTCCTGCATGTAAATTGCACACAGTCCTCTTAACCTACATGTAAATCACACACAGTCCTGTTTTCCTGCATGTAAATTGCACAGTCCTGTTTTTTTCTGCATGTAAATTGCACACAGTCCTCTTAACCTACATGTAAATCACACACAGTCCTATTTTCCTGCATGTAAATCACACACAGTCCTCTTAACCTACATGTAAATCACACACAGTCCTGTTTACCTGCATGTAAATCACACACAGTCCTGTTTACCTGCATGTAAATCACACACAGTCCTGTTTACCTGCATGTAAATCACACACAGTCCTGTTTACCTGCATGTAAATCACACAGTCCTGTTTACTTACATGTAAATCACACACAGTCCTGTTTTCCTGCATGGAAATTGCACAGTCCTGTTTTCCTGCATGTAAATTGCACACAGTCCTTTTGACCTACATGTAAATCACACACAGTCCTGTTTTCCTGCATGTAAATTGCACAGTCCTGTTTTCCTGCATGTAAATTGCACACAGTCCTCTTAACCTACATGTAAATCACACACAGTCCTCTTAACCTACATGTAAATCACACACAATCCTGTTTTCCTGCATGTAAATTGCACACAGTCCTCTTAACCCACAAGTAAATTGCACACAGTCCTCTTAACCTACATGTAAATCACACACAGTCCTGTTTACCTGCATGTAAATTGCACACAGTCCTCTTAACCTACATGTAAATCACAAACAGTCCTGTTTTCCTGCAAGTAAATTGCACACAGTCCTATTAACCTACATGTAAATCACACACAGTCCTGTTTTCCTACATGTAAATTGCACACAGTCCTCTTAACCTACATGTAAATCACACACAGTCCTCTTAACCTGCATGTAAATCACACACAGTCCTGTTTACCTGCATGTAAATCACAAACGGTCTGGTTTACCTGCATGTAAATTGCACACAGTCCTGTTTACCTACATGTAAATCACACACAGTCCTGTTTACCTACATATAAATCACACACAGTCCAGTTAACTTACATGCAAGTTGTCCTTTCTTGATGGTAACTGTGGACTCACACAGCTCACTGTGAGGGATAACATGAGCTGTGTTCAGCGTATCAGCAATCACTCTGCTGCTCACATCAAAGCGGAACACGGTGGTTCCTGAAACATTTTGAAGAAACACCTGAGGCATCAACAAAGAACATCCTACAATGTACAATCTGAACAAATGAACCTTGGTGAAAAGACTTACCTTTAATATAAACAATATCCATTGCTTCGATTGTACACCTATTCTGAACTTTTAGCCCATGGACCAGTTCTCTCAGCTGATTTGGATGCATTACTCATGGCAAGCGCACAAAAATATAAGCAAACTAAATTGAGGTTTCCAAGATAATGGAACCACAACCTGTAGGCATTGTGAGTGTTTTGTTTAGAGTCAGACTTCTGAGTTCTGCAAATACTTAAACCTTTGTTTTTGCCCAGGAACTTGGGAAAATAAAGGCCAATGGGACTTAACCCAGGTCTCTTAAGAAAACCTATTAGGCCCTTCTGAAAAACAGGGATGATTATAATCTGTTATAGGATAGACCAATGGCTGTTATTTGTAATTCTCAAAATCCAATTAAAGTATTGTATAATGTTGAAGACTGCATTGTTTAGGTATGATTCTGATCATTATTACTAAAGAAATTAATATTGATAAAGACAGGCTAGCAGAGTTCCACAGCTGAAACTGGGCACCACAACTATTATCAGAAAATGGCATTCATTAGTAACGGTGGAAAACTGATACATCGGAAGGATGGACCTGCAATGGACCTACGACATACCTAAGATGGTTATGGTAAAATTTTGGTCATGGTAAAAAACACAGGTGCTTAAAAAATCTGCCAATATGGGTCAAGGTCAACAAAAAGTTAATCAGTTCAAGAGAGTCATATGTCCTCAGTATTGAACTTAAATGGGCTTCCAGCAATTATTTTCATTTTAAAATGTCTAGAGAGATAAAATCACAAAACAAAATCTGCTGGTGATTATGCAAAAAGCATTTCTCTATAAACTTTAGTGACTGTCAGAAAAAAAATAGCATACAATTCTACAGGTCATTCAAATAAGGTCACAGAATAGCAGTATCCATCCCTGTAGAAAAAAAAACATGAATTAGAATGATGTGACTTAGTATCAATGGAGAATTATGATAGGCAGCTGACACTGTCCCCTAAATTGATGAAACACAGACTTAATATCATTTGAGATTTCTGACACTCATCTAATACTGTGAACTTAATGATGACACTTTGACTAATATCAAATGAGAATTCTGACAATTATATTCATGTGACCCAATATCAACAAAGAATCCTTAAATATATGTGTACATGTGGTGTTAAAGATGAAACTTGTCAACTTGTATTCACAATTCTGAATCTTATTTTAGCTAAGAATACAAGAGTACTCTAAATGTGGGTGTTACATGTTTTTTTAATTTTGATTCAGTGCAAATTCATATATACCTTACCTGGGAACATATATGTCCAAAATGAAGAGCAGTCATTTTCTCTAGATGCAATCATGGTGACAAATCCACGTAGTAAAGGTCTGTCACCATGGGATACAGTTTGACAACTGTTGTTGTCCTGGATGTTCCATATGCATATCTTTCCCTGGGGCTGGCCACACCACAGCTCACTTTGTCTGTAACAAAAGTATCAGTATTATACCAACACTACTCACTTTGTTTGTAACAAAAGTATCAATATTATACCACCACAACTCACTGTGTGTGTAACAAAAGTATCAGCACTATACCACCATAACTCACTGTGTCTGTAACAAAATAATTATACCACCACAACTCACTGTGTCTGTAACAAAAGTATTATACCACTACAACTCACTGTGTCTGTAACAAAAGTATTATACCACCACAATTCACTGTGTCTGTAACAAAAGTATTATACCACCACAACTCACTGTGTCTGTAACAAAAGTATTATACCACCACAACTCACTGTGTCTGTAACAAAGGTATTATACCACCACAACTCACTGTGTCTGTTACAAAAGTATTATACCACCACAACTCACTGTGTCTGTAACAAAAATATCAGCAATATACCACCACAAGTCTCTGAGTCCATATCAATAGTATCAGCATTTCTGTATACATAAATGATTAAGCTTCTAAACTACAACAATGAGTGTACATCTTACACACCCAAAGCACTGGTAAAACTTATGACAAATACATTAATTGCTCTTTTGCACAGGACTTGAAGTTGTGAACTCTGATAAATCAAACATGTATATTGTATTAAGATGTTAGTGGAACCTGTAAATTACAGCCAGATGAAACATTTTTTTTTGTAAATTAATCAAAACAATTATATTTATCTTATATGAAATATACATTATATACCACCACTAAGTCAAAAAGGACCATTTACTGAGCTCTTTAGTGTTTTTGAAATTTGTTGAAACCAACACATACCCGTCAGCTTTGATCAAGACATTCAAGTCGAGTACTTCTTTGCCATTGCCTGGTAATTTTGATTTAACCATGGGGAGGGAATCCGGGGGCAGGCACGGCTCACACAGGATCACATGACCAGATGTCAGAAGAACGTAGACTTGTTCATCACCAGACTTATATACCATCTTCTTAATGCTGGCACTGGAATCTGTACTTGGACTGAAACTGTGTATTCTCTGGCTGTCTTCACATCTAAAGACAAATGTACCATTTAAGCACCTGTTTCTCAGGGGGAAAGGGATCTTGATATCTGGTATGCAGCACACACGTTGAATGATACATTTTGATTGTAAAAGGTCTATTTATGTTTATATGCACAAGAAATATCTAATCATTTGTATGGTGCAACAAGAATAGTTTTATAAAGATGCATATGGTAGTCATAAATTAAATATGAATCTAAAGGTCCATTAAACATATGGTAATTAATACCCCTTCCTGTACACATGTCAAGCTGACAACTCAAGACACTTCTGTTTCCCCAGCATCTGCTTCAGTGACATGTGTAAGTGCAGCAAAAATCTCATAGTATTGTCATACATTGTTACATTTTTGCCATTATACACATAAGATAAGATATCCTTTATTAATCCCCCCAAGAAATCTGGTAAAGACAGGAGAAATCAGACTCTTGCAACCATCTACATAAGAAAATTTTCAAAGTAGATTAAAATTTCTGGTAGTCAAGAGAGGCCACATCTGAAATAAGACACAAAGGCTACCTAATAAAAATATCTGACAATAGTGAACATAGTAACTATAAAAACACTATATCAAGGGCACAGCAAAGCGGAGCATCCCCTCGCATGGAGCATAAATGATATGGTGTATTACGCAAGTGTTAAAATGAGGAGGGGAGGTGTGTGAACTTGAGCTTTGACGTCAAACTCAATAAGTTGTACGTGTATGGATGGGTGAGGCATATGTGAAGGAGAAAGCTTAAGATCAAATGATTTGGCTTAAAATTGATCAATAAGGTATATTGAGACAGATGTACAAACATAGGAGTTAGTATATCCGCTGTTGCAAATTTGTTATGAGGGGGTTATAACACATTGGGCTAGCAACTAAGGTTTTGCTTAAAATAAGTCCACAAGCTTTTTCAAGAAGTGGGTGCTGTGGCCATGACCTTTGACCCCATGACCTCAAAATCGATAGGTTTCTACATCCATGGATGGGTAAGCCATATGTGTGAGATGAAAGGTTTATGCCAAAAAGTTTTGCTTAAAATGTGTCCACAAGCTTTTTCAAGAAGTGGGTGCTGTGGCCGTGACCATTGACCCTGTGACCTCAAAATCAATAGGTTTCTTCATCCATGGGTGGGTAAGCCATATGGGCAAGATGAAAGGTTTATGTCAAACGGTTTTGCTTAAAACGGGTCCACAAGCTTTTTCAAGAAGTGGGTGCTGTGGCCGTGACCTTTGACCCTGTGACCTCAAAATCTTTAGGTTTTTCATCTATGGGTGGGTGAACCATATGTGTGAGATGAAAGGTTTGGGGCAAACTGTTTGGCCTGAAATTGATCCACAAGGTAATTTGGACGGACAGACGGATGGACGCACGAAAGGAGGCATTACTATATCCCTTTCGCAACTTCTTGTATCAGCATAATATTAGTATACTTGTTGTAATTATACCATTATGGGATTACACTAGTTATAGTTCCCCTGATTTATGTTAGATTTACTATGATAATTCTATAATATTATACTATGGGGCACAAGGACCATGTTAAAATGTAACGTGATTATTTTATGATAGTGCTAATATCTGTATTCAACATATAGTAAACAAAAAGATAAAATTCTTTATGTATGGAATGTCGTGATTCTTTTTGCCAGATATACATTCCACATGCCGGATCCATAATTCTATGGATATTTTATTAAACAGAAAAAAAATATGCACCTGGGATCTTCCCAGAAAGTTCCTGGAACATTCTGTCTATACAATAGGTGCTAGACTGAGGTCATAACAGACTATACTGTCTATACAGTAGGGGCTCGGCTAAGATCATAACAGACCATCCTGTCTATACGGTGGGAGCTAGGATCATAAAAGACCATCCTGTCTATACAGTAGGGGCTAGGATCTTAACAGACTATCCTGACTATTCCTGACTATACAGTAAGGGCTGGGCTGAGATCATAACAGACCATCCTGTCTATACAGTAGGGATTGGGCTGAGATCATAACAGACCATCCTGTCTACAAAGTAGGAGTTGGCCGAGGTCATAACAGACCATCATGTCTATACAGTGGGAGTTGGGCTGAGGTCATAACAGACCATCCTGTCTATATGGTAGGAGTTGGGAAGAGGTCAAAACAGACCATTGTGTCAATACAGTAGGAGTTGGGCTGAGGTCATAACAGAGCATCCTGTCTATACAGTAGGAGTTGGGAAGAGGTCAAAACAGACCATTGTGTCTATACAGTAGGAGTTGGGCTGAGGTCATAACAGAGCATCCTGTCTATACAGTAGGAGTAGGGCTGAGATTATAACAGAGCATCCTGTCTATACAGTAGGAGTAGGGCTGAGATTATAACAGAGCATCCTGTCTATACAGTAGGAGTAGGGCTGAGATTATAACAGAGCATCATGTCTATACAGTAGGAACTGGGCTAAGATCACTTTAATTTAACACTTGTCATAATAATGAATGTTCCAGACTGACCTGCCTGTACAAGACCACCTGTACTGTGAGCCTGTGCACAAAAACCTGTCAGGATATCAGAAGGAACTGTCATCGTATTAGGGGCTTGGCCATGAGGATTATCATGAGACCTGTTTGAAGAAGCTTTACAGACCTGTATATGAGTACTGTTGTTGCTGTGGCACACCACACAGTTTCCCTCACTACACACATGCACTGCACTTCACCCTCAGCTACCGGAAGCTTCTGTTGGTGTAAAAAGAAAATAGATCATGATCAGTGACTCATAATACAGATTGTATTAGATCCAATAAGAACCCCTTTCAGATCCCTAAAGATTCCCCCCTCTCCTCCTAAGTTTCCCACATTTGTCAGATTTTGTAAATTGTCTGACTTGAATGACTGACAATCCAATTGACCCATCAACCAATTAATCATGTTTTTGTAATCTTTATCTGAACAAGACCATCAATCAATTAAACATGTATTTGTGGTCTTTATTTGCACAAGAACCATAAACCAATTAATAATGTATTTATGGTCTTCATCTGAACAAGACCCATCAACCAATTAATATGTATTTGTGGTCTTCATCTGAACAAATCCATCAACCAATTAATCATGTATTTGTGGTCTTTATTTGCACAAGAACCATCAACCAATTATTAATGTATTTTTGGTTTTTATTTGAACAAGAACCATCAACCAACTAGGAAATGGGCAGTCGACAAGCGACTTCATGCATCTGTCAAATCACAGAGGAATGGGTAAAGTAAGGCCTTCAATGTTCCTGACATGACATGACTCCAAATTTGTGGCATCAGAGATGTTTCACCAACAAATCTTCAGATAGAAACAACATGCAAAATTTCAGGCCAAGACACCAATGCACTACTGTAAAAAGTGCATTAATGTATTCTATAATAAATAGAATGGCAGGTAGCTCCACCTGTCTACAACAAAGCTATCCAAGACAGATAAACATGCAAAATTTCAGGCTGATACATCCATCCACTCCTGAGATATGAGCAATTTTTCACCATAAGCAAACGGAAGGATGGACGCCATGTGAAAAATTGCAGATGGTGCCAACTGTCTTGAGTCAAGATCTAGGTATCCAAGATTTATGGACATGCATAATTTCAGGCCAATATGGCAAACCACTCCTGAGAAAAGGGCATCGTTGTATTCTATAAAAACAGGACGGGCAGTGGCGTCACCTGTCTGGTCTACCAGGGAATTCTCCAAGATGGACTGACATGCCACATTTCAAACCAATACATTGAATTACTTCTGAGATATGAGCAATTTTCACCTAAAGCAAACCCAGAGATAGAACCCATGTGAAAACAATTGAAAATGGCGCCACCATTTGTCTTGAGTACAAAATGGAGGTATCCATGATCTATGTACATGCACTATTTCTGGCCAATACACTGAACCAATCACTAAGATGAACAAATGGCACACACATTGATGGACATCACGCAAAAATCATTGTAGGTCGCACCACCAGTCTCAAGTACAAGGTGGATAGATCCAAGATCTATGGACATGCACAATTTCAGAAAAATTAGCCAATGGGGGCGGAAGCCGTGTGAAAACATATAGTATCCGATACCTCTGTTTTGGCAGATTCAATTGATCATGTATTTGTGGTCTTCATTTGTACAAGTATAGATCATTTTTTCTAAAAAGAAAAGACCATGCTCTTTGAGTTGCTGGTAATGATCAGTTAATCAGGACCATAAAATCACAAGGGCAAAGTTTAGTACAATGATTCTAGGATAAAAAGTCACAGGAAATAATCTTAATTTTTGTCGGAAATAATCTCAATTGTTGTATGACATAAAGTCACAGAAAAATATTCACAAACTTGGGCATGAAATGCTCACTTTATAATATTTTTAATTTTACTGCAACTTGATAGTGCAGTTTGAACAAGGTTACTACTTGTTTTAAACAAAATTATGATTATTTAAAATTATTATTTTCTGCTTGAGAGAATTCACTCTAGCCTGTAATAATTTATATGGTATATTCTGCCTGAGATGATAATTCCATAATATATATAAAAGACACTGACTATTATTTCATTACAGAAGAAGTATTGTCAGAGTTGTACTAATCCTTGTGATACCATTAACAATCTGATCAAATCTTGTGAGAGCTATCAGTAATCAGATGGTCCTGGGTATAGACCCAGGCTTGGTATGAGAGCTTGTGTATAAAGGTAGCCGAGCTTCATAGTTGGTATGAGAGCTTGTGTATAAAGTAAGCCGAGCTTCATAGTTGGTGTGAACGCTTGTGTATAAAATTACCCGAGCTTCATAGCTGGTATGAGAGCTTGTGTATAAAGTTACCTGAGCTTCATAGTTGGTATGAGAGCTTGTGTATAAAGTTACCTGAGCTTCATAGCTGGTATGAGAGCTTGTGTAATAAAGTTAGCCGAGCTTCATAGTTGGTGTGAAAGCTTGTGTATAAAATTACCCAAGCTTCATAGTTGGTGTGAGAGCTTATGTATAAAGATACCGGAGCTTCATAGTTGGTATGAGAGCTTATGTATAAAGTTACCTGAGCTTCATAGTTGGTATGAGAGCTTGTGTATAAAGTTAGCCGAGCTTCATAGTTGGTATGAGAGCTTGTTAATAAAGTTATCCGAGCATCACAGTTGGTATGAGAGCTTGTTAATAAAGTTATCCGAGCTTCACAGTTGGTATGAGAGCTTGTGTATAAAGTTACCTGAGCTTCATAGTTGGTATGAGAGCTTGTTAATAAAGTTAGCCGAGCTTCATAGTTGGTATGAGAGCTTGTGTATAAAGTTAGCCGGGCTTCATAGCTGGTATGAGAGCTTTTGAATAAAGTTACCCGAGCTTCATAGTTGGTATGAGGGCTTGTGTATAAAGTTACCCTAGCTTCATAGTTGGTATGAGAGCTTGTGTATAAAGTTACCCGAGCTTCATTAGTTGGTATGAGAGCTTGTGTATAAAGTTACCCGAGCTTCATAGTTGGTATGAGAGCTTGTGTATAAAGTTACCCGAGCTTCATAGTTGATCTGCTGCTGGAGGGTGGTGATAAGTATAAATGACTGACTGCCATCAGAGCCGGCCAGCCAGGTCTTCACTACTCCAGCATCCTGGTCCTCCTCCAGCTCATCCTCTGTGATGTCAAACATACAATGAGAGCATTACAAAAACAGATACACACAGTCATATACACAATGTAGTTATAATTCAATTCAGACTAACTAAAACCTGCAGCATTATGGACCTCAATGCCTGTGCATTCAATCAACATAAACATGTAGCACGTGACAGAACTTGACATGGGTGTGCTCCATCAACAACACACAGGACATGAACATTGTACCTTCATCCTCTGCTGTTGATGGTGGTACTGCTGCTGGGAAGGAGATGGCACATTTGACCACTGTCATTTCATCCAGTGGTATAACGTCTCTCAGATGACAGAACTGTGGACTGCAGGCTGTGTTCTCTATCTCCACTGCAGATGGCCTGTCGTTTGGATCCTGTGACCAGCAGTCTGTCATCAGGTCAATCATTGGGGTTGGGTAGATCAAGTCCTGTGTAACGTTTCAAGAAATTTAATGTGCATTGATTTGCATAGTCAACAAATCATGCTCAAAAAGATAGGGGCAATAAATATTTCAATACAATGAGCAATTGAGAATATTTGGCTTATGGGTCATGGAGCCATATTATACTCCTAGTAAAATAGAAACTAGTAAGATTTAAAAGCATCTATTATCAAATATATCAGTAAAAAGAATGATCAGAATCAGTTTTTTAAAATCACCAGGCAGTAGAAATCTACGTACCCTGGAAGGATGGGTCAAGTGTTATGAAATAAAAAATTAGTCCTCTTGCAACACTCGTGTAAAGCAAATTTACCGAGTTGCAAAAAAAAATCAATGTGCTTTTAAAACTGATCAATAGAAATTTACATGCCAAATGACACATAATAACTGTTATATCTAAATTTGAGTGAGATGCGGTACCAGTTGATGGTTTTGTAGACAGCAGTAAGCCTTTTTCCAAGAATAAATAAACTTTCATTATAAATATTTATGAAGCAGAAAGATTCTTTCATAATGAATGACAGATGGCTAAACACATGGTGAAAACCAAACCAACACATTCCTGTAGCATTTAGGTTCTTTCGATGAGCACTTGCTGTGTCAGAGCAGAGCAATATTTAATATTTATTTCAGTGCTTTCAGATACTATATCATTGATAACATTATGCTCAAAGGTCATACTCAGACCAAGTTAGTTTCATGACAAGTATTGCTGGTAGATGAGTCAGGCATCATTGTGATTATATTATGATCAGCTTTATATAAATTAAAAAAAACGTTTTCAAGCGTTTTCACTGCGTGCTGATTTGAAGAGCCAATAGCGAGGCAGGAATCTGTTAGGCAGACCCTAGGTGGTCTGCCTATCTATTTGAAGGAACAGAAAAACCCTGATATATTTATGTGAGTGTGTTTCATTCAACAGTACAGATAGTTAAAACAGGTACTAACCCTGTCAGACATGGCTGGTCTGCCACCAGACAATATGTAACCCTTGATGTTACCCAGGACTGCTGAGTCCTGGCCTTCAAACGGCAGCTTCAGCATCAGCAGCTCATACATAAACATCCCAAAGGAGAAGCAGTCCACCTGTAACCACATCACACTCAGTCTATCATTAAACATGACATGGTATCCCAAAGGAGACACAGTCCACCTGTAACCACATCACACTCAGTCTATCATTAAACATGACATGGTATCCCAAAGGAGACACAGTCCACCTGTAAGCACATCACACTCAGTCTATCATTAAACATGACATGGTATCCCAAAGGAGACACAGTCCACCTGTAACCACATCACACTCAGTCTATCATTAATCATGACATGGTATCCCAAAGGGGAGACAGTCCACCTGTAATCACACCACACGCAGTCTATCATTAAACATGACATGGTATTCCAAAGGAGACACAGGCTACCTGTAACCACATCACACTCAGTCTATCATTAAACATGACATGGTATCCCAAAGGAGACACAGTCCACCTGTAACCACATCACACTCAGTCTATCATTAATCATGACATGGTATCCCAAAGGAGACACAGTCCACCTGTAACCACATCACACTCAGTCTATCATTAATCATGACATGGTATCCCAAAGGAGACACAGTCCACCTGTAACCACATCACACTCAGTCTATCATTAATCATGACATGGTATCCCAAAGGAGACACAGTCCACCTGTAACCACATCACACTCAGTCTATCATTAATCATGACATGGTATCCCAAAGGAGACACAGTCCACCTGTAACCACATCACACTCAGTCTATCATTAAACATGACATGGTATCCCAAAGGAGACACAGTCCACCTGTAACCACATCACACTCAGTCTATCATTAATCATGACATGGTATCCCAAAGGAGACACAGTCCACCTGTAACCACATCACACTCAGTCTATCATTAATCATGACATGGTATTCCAAAGGAGACACAGTCCACCTGTAACCACATCACACTCAGTCTATCATTAAACATGACATGGTATCCCAAAGGAGACACAGTCCACCTATAACCACATCACACTCAGTCTATCATTAATCATGACATGGTATCCCAAAGGAGACACAGTCCACCTGTAAACACATCACACTCAGTCTATCATTAAACATGACATGGTATCCCAAAGGAGACACAGTCCACCTGTAACCACATCACACTCAGTCTATCATTAATCATGACATGGTATCCCAAAGGAGACACAGTTCACCTGTAACCACATCACACTCAGTCTATCATTAATCATGACATGGTATCCCAAAGGAGACACAGTCCACCTGTAACCACACCACACTCAGTCTATCATTAAACATGGCATGGTATCCCAAAGGAGACACAGTCCACCTGTAACCACATCACACTCAGTCTATCATTAAACATGACATAGTATCCCAAAGGAGACACAGTCCACCTGTAACCACATCACACTCAGTCTATCATTAATCATGACATGGTATCCCAAAGGGGAGACAGTCCACCTGTAATCACACCACACTCAGTCTATCATTAAACATGACATGGTATCCCAAAGGAGACACAGTCCACCTGTAACCACACCACACTCAGTCTATCATTAATCATGACATGGTATCCCAAAGGAGACACAGTCCACCTGTAACCACACCAAGTCACACTATACACAAAGAGCTAAGTCTGTAATAAATCTACTTGCTTTGTTTACTGAAATATCTTACAGTCCTTTCATTATTAAAGGTCCATTAATTAGTGCCAAAATCAATCAAGTAAACCTGAACAAAGGCTACCTCAGAATATTTTTGTGCAACATTACAGAACTGGGATGGACATATACTGGATATACCGTAAATCTTGTTTTTATGGCCGCACGTCTATTTATAGCCGCACCCTGAGTTTGCAACGTCTCTTAAAGGAGCTCCCACTGAGGTCCAAATACCCTAAACCCCCCTTAAAGGCCGCACCCCGACTCCGTCTCTGGCCTGATGGGTACGATAATTAGTTGCACGTAGCAAAATAAATCACGACATAGCTGCTTTAATGAAGACTAGAATAAACAAGGGACCCATGGGTCACGGCGCTCAGCTGATCGTGATTGGACTATAAATGTTTCTCCACTGTGATACTATATCGAGTCAATAAAGCTTATGAATATCATGTACATGTTGGGCTATTATAAAGGAATGTAATGTAATATGTGAGTAAATGATAAAGGAAATTACCTGACTTATGGATTAATAGAGTCAAATAAAGTGGTTTATTTTTTATTTATTTAGGAGGGGTTGAAAATTGTGATATATTTGAGCAAATATGAATGCAATGACAGCAGTAATAAGCAGTAGTAGATGATAAGGCTATTTGTTGAAGGATCTAAAGTGTATGGTAGTCTGCAAGCGTTCAATTTGACAGATATGATGTTATGATTAACTATGCTGATGAAGTGATTTATGAATATGTGACTGTATGACACAATATCTCTTTAGTCTTGACAAGGTACATTATTGTGATGCCCACTAGGTCTACATATTACACAATATTGACATAATTTCTGGCATGTACATAGGTACCTATGGACGAATAGTTATACAAAATATTAAAGTATGAATATATCTGATTCATCTTGTTCTTGCTTACTGAGGCTGACTTTGGGATGGGGTTCGGAGAAGGGAAAAGTGAGGGCAGCACGAAGGTGGATGTAGAAATATTCTATTGTAATGTTTTTCATTTATATAAGAATATGAAAAGCTAAGAGGAAAGGGGCCCTCCTACTTGGTTATAGTAAAGTTCTAAATATATGATTGCAAACTAATACTCTGACAAGACTGTCATGAAGAAAAACAGTAAAAGTTTTGAGATACTGTGTTGCATACGAAAATTTACAGATGGACAGGCAAGTGGACAGAATGGACTAATACCCTTATTTCACTTTCAAAAGAATAATGCATTTAAGTTTATATATAATCCTATTTTTGTAAGCAGATCCACTTTTTCCATTAAGAAGTTTTTATCTGTATCATTTTTTTATTTACAGGTTTATAAATTTTTAATTAAAAAACCTGAAAATATAAGTTAAAATATTAGAATTGTTGCAAAAGTTGCAATCATTATATATACAGAGTAAAAAACATTGGGTCATATTATGCATACACATATATTTTATTATTTTTAAATCATAAATGTTTTAACTGATTTTAAAAGAAAATAATGCCAGACAATGGCATCTACAAGAATATTCCTTGAATCACTATTAAAAAGTTTTGCATATTGGAGTTTTCAGGACATGCTTAATTTTATTCACCAAAATAAAATAAAAGTAAATTTGACAAAATAAAACATCTTTTCAAATAAAGTATACACACTGTTGGTTGAATGAGGGACAAACAATATCATTGTACTCTTCTGAAGTAAGGAATTACTTATCTCATGAACATCCAGACTTTCACAGCAATACACCACTTTGTGGACACAATTAAATGTACACTTTAATCATTGTAACCCTGGTGGTTCAATACAAAATCTAAAATGTAGCATGTCCAAGAATAAAATAAAATACAGAAAAATTATAACATTCATCTAGTTTATGCACCAGCTGGGGGGGGGGGGATGAGTGCAGGGCAAGGGGAAGCCTGCTAGTAGTGGCCAAGCTGGGCCAAGGTAAGCTGCCTGGGGTGGGTTACATAATGCAAGTGAAGGCTGTACTACTAGGTGGGCTAGATGTAAACAACACTTGACATGGTGTGTGAAAACATGAATAAAAGCTATTCATTCCAATCAATTTCTTTTGAAAGTTCAGATTTTAAAAGATTAAATCCTTATGCATATATGCTGGGAATTAAATCAACAGTGCCAAAGTTGGACAAAATTTAAGGTATTGTTTTTTATTTATGCTAATAACTTGAAAAATTTGCAAAATTCAGATCTAATTTTGGGTAAACAATTGAATTTTGATTAAATAAAGTTATATTCCTGAAAAAAGGTCTTTTTTTATGGAAAACGGAGTTTTTTTCCTTAATATCTCGAAGGAACAAAGTCCTAATGACCCAATTTTCGGTATGGTAGGAGATTTTGGGGACATCTAAAATTGTCAACAGCCTGGGGAGCATAGAGATGTGCACTGAATGACCTACAGTCATCAAAGTCGACTGCTTGACAATGTAAGGGAATACAACAAGAGCCTCCAAAAAAATTCAAAAACTACCCTAAATTTGCAGCTTTTATTTTCAAATTTCAGATTTTAACAGATTAAATCCTTATGTATACATGGTGTGAAAATTAAATCCACAGTACTTACAGGAATAAAACGTGCCATGGCCAAAGTTGGGCAAAATTTAAGGTACCAATTTTATATTTTTGCCAATATTTAAAAAAATTTAACAGATTTTGATCTAATTTTTGGTATACAATTAAATTTTGATTAATTAAAGTTGTATTACAGGAAAAAAGTCCCTACCTTTAACACTTTGGGTCTTAAGTGACAAAATATCTTCCTGAATTTTTTACAAAGTGCATTATGTTTGGGCCAATAACTTTTCTAAATTATACAATACTTACTTAATATCTGGCATGTACATAGGAACTATATAGAGGAATATTTATGGTAAATATGAAGAAAACCAGATGAGTGGTTTTGATATTTGGCAGTCCTGAAGTGTGAAAATAGATTTCTAATAAAAAATTGAGGTTTTTCCTTAATATCTCAAAGGAACGAAGTCCTATTGACCCAATTTTTGGCATGGTAGGAGATTATGGGGACATCTAACTGTATGCCGAAATTCAGATTCGTAGGTCCAACGGTGTCGAAACGTGCCAGTCTTACGGACGGACATCCAGACAGACAGACGGACGGACGGACAGACGGATGGACGGACAGACGGACGGACGATGGACAATGGACCATGACTATAGCTCAGATGACTTATAGTCAGCTGAGCTAAAAATTATTAATTACAGAGGTTAAATATGTTGGCAGATTACGTATATTAAACATATTTAACGCTCGAGATAGGGACAATATAGATATTTTGTCCCTAACGACTTTTGCACATGGATTGGCAGGCATTTATCAGAAAAAGAAAGATTCCCCGAAGGATCGTTTCGTTTGAATGGTGGTTACGCAAAACGATTCTTGTATGCATCAACACGCTTCTTTGCATGTAAAAGACCATAGTATGAACACTGAATTGAGGTTTATATGTACATTTATTGAAGCAAAAAGCCTGAATACAATCCACTATTATGCACCATCACACAGTAGCGTTCAGGGGGCGACATGATGGCTAAGACTGCTGAGACTGTCAGATTTTCAACCTGCGGGAACTTAATCACGGCTCGTGGTATACATATAAAAACTTATATGTAGAACTTTGACATGTATATCTTTCGAGCGATATATAACTTGTTATAAAAAATCTTGGTAATTGTCACCAAATAATACGTTTAAAACACCCCAACTGTAACACAGCGGCCCGTTGGGCATGGTCAAGCAACATTGAAGTAAATGCCTACTTTAAACTCATTTGCAGCGTTATTTAGCAACGATTATTTGTTTAAAAAAGTAAAATGAATATAAAGCTGACATCGTAAAGAGTCGCATAATGGCTGACGATCGTTTTAAAATCAAGTTTGAGTGCCGCCATGAGCTGAAACGCCCTGGTGTTCTGCTAAGAATATTTTGAACGGCTGTACGCGGTGGGTGGTAAACAGAACAGCCACCTATTTCGTCCCAGTGTGCCTTGCGCGAACGCTACCTTGACAAGATGGCTCCCCACACGCGTACACGGACACTTTCTTGAGGAAAAAAACTTGCTTACCTCGACGGGCCAGTTAATTTCACTTCAAAATCACTTGTTTTCACGCGTCATGTTTGCTATACGTGCGTATCTCGACAAGGTAACTTCAGTTATTTTAATATTTAGTTGAGTTGACCAGCGATGTTTTCAAATGCATCAGCAAATTGTGACATGGAGAGATGTCAACGAACGATGTGATGATGATAATACCGAAGTTACCAGTATGAAAATGATTCAAATCTTCCGAGTAATTCAAAAAATGGAATTTTCATCATAGATTAAAAAAAAATATTACTTTTAGAATTAAAATATACAGTGACTTTAAATGGATCAGCTGAATGTTTCTATACAAAATATATTGAAAAATCAGTAGCAAACAAGAATACGGCACCGCATGTAAAATCTGTATATTCACCAAATTCCATCGGCTGTAGTGACTTGTTCTACCATTTATATCTACAAGCGGGTTTCCTCTCTAACACTATTTCCATTCATACAATATATTCGTGATTGTATAAAAAAGCAAAGATTAAGCAGAAGTAAATGACCGGGCTATACGCATTCAAGGATGAAGGTTTTCCAGAAACATGACATGGGGGCGAGAAGATGGGCTATTCAATATTGAGGTACATGTATCAGACATTATAAAAAATGTCAGCAAGTACCTGCTAAATTTGAACTTTTATAAAGATTTCATAGTGTTCTAAATTACATATTTTGATTTTCTGAATTATTTTTATGAACAACATAGATTCCAGGGCAATTCAGCTCCGTCAAAGGTATGACCGGTAATACCGATTTTTTCCAACAGACGTCACCACTAGTCCTCACCATGAATAATCTCATTCATTTTAATCTTGTAATAAGTGTTGTTATTGTTCAATGTTTATTGTTATTGTTTAATTGATTGCATATAATTGTTATATTTTATATGAACATTTAGACTATACAATTTTATACAATAAATCCGTGACTACTAAGAGTATTTCCTCTGTGGTGTGCTTGATCTCCTATTATCGCCCAAAGGAGCGCCATGTCCGGGAGAGAGTTCTTCTCACAGTTCATTTCTGATAAACCATCTATTTATGGCCGCATCCCGAGTTCAGAAAAAAAGTCGAGATTTTCGATTTTGAGTTTGTTTTTAAGGCCGCGGTGATAAAAACAGGATTTACGGTATATGCAGATTTTTTATATGTGTGTGTTTATATAATATGTCATATTGAAAGTGTGTGTATTGACTTTTGTATGTTTATGTAGAGTATTTGTGAAAAAAAAATACATCACACTTTCAGGTTTTTTTATGACAGTGCATGTATAGGAATGAGCCTAACCTTCACAGTGTAGTTCTCTTCACCACTGTGCTGTATGATTTCTGGAGCAATGAAAGGAGGCGTTCCAGCAAAACCTTTGGTTCCAGAGGGCAGCACACTCCTGCTGACTCCATAGTCTGCTAACCTGACATCGACCGGGCAGGAGGTGTCTGGCTCATGCGGCTTACACAGCGACCACACCAGCACATTCTCAGACTTGAGGTCCCTGTAGATGATCATCTGATCATGAAGGTACTTGAGGGCTCTGGCAACCTGCAACGTGGAACAGCTATAAATAAATCTAGCATAAGTTTGTGACATTACTGTGACATTCTTCAGAACCTGAAGGTCATTCAAATCTGTAATCAATGGGTACGAGGGAAATATAACATGAGAGACAGTCCAAAGTTAGACAGATCAAAGAGCCATGATTGTCATGGAAAATAGCACTCATAATAAATGATATATATTGGAAGGTAAGGTTCTGCCTTAAAGTTTTTAGTAGGACATTTAAATGAGTCAGCCGACAAAAAGAAGATCACTAGACTTTCCAGGCTTTGTATTTTGTAATTTCTGAATTTTGATGTGAAAGACTGCACAGTCCACTGATTTGGCTGAGAAACATTATCTGGCTAACTGATAAAAAATGAGGAATTTCCAATGATTAATTAATCAGATGAGATAACAATGAATGTTATGATGGCTGTACCTGGATGGTCTAACAAGAAAAAATACTATGAAGTATTAAATAAGAAGCCAGAAATATGCATTCTAAGGACTGAAAGCCACCGCCATGTGGGGTGTCTGAATTGTGGGATATGCCCTGAAAATTTAATGAGTTCCCATAAATGATTGCACCAGTTATTTTGTGAACAAACACACACACAAACACACACACACAGATGGGGATGAATGCATACCCTTCTGGCCACAGCAAATAAGGGTCTGTTAAACAATGTAAGTGACAATCATGCCCAACCTGTATAATAATATCTCTGAGTGTGACGAAGGACAGTCTAGCTCCTGCCCTGCGGTACTCTTTAAGTTTCTCATTCAGAGCTCCTTCTGGAGCCAGTTGAAGCAGCAGGCACAGAGGCTGCAGACTTAGACCAACCAAGCCAACAATGTTTGGGTCATCCAGTGTCAACAGGATACTTAGCTCCTTGCGAGCACTCAGGTATGCCTCACAAGCATGCTTCATCGGCTCACGGCTACATTTCTGCATCTCCAACTGAAATAAAAAATAATTTAAGTAACAATACATTGGTAACATATGATTAATGAACCAACATACAGAGGCAACATCAAGTGGCATGTGGGAGGATAAAAAAGCCATATGTGAAAGGTTGATTGTTTGGAATAAAAATGTCTGCTTAAAATGTGTCCACAAGCTTTTTAAACAAGGGACCTGAGGCTTATGGCACTCAGCTGAAATTGATTATGAGAATATTTTTATAATCAGCTGGATTCATCTGTAAGGATATGTTATTGAGCTTTTTGGAAATGTGGGTCCTGTGATCAAGTTTGAAGCGAATCTGTCTACCTTAACTGGAGTTATCATCTGTTAACTAATTTGTGAATGGATGACCCCTGTGACCTTGACCATTTACCCAAACATCATTCAGGTTCATTGCTCTTTGCAGGTCACCTATATGTTCTAGATGGAAGGTCTGGGACAAGTTTACTTAAAATGCATCCACAATCTTTCTAAATAAGTGGGTCCTGTGACCTTGACCTTTGACCACTACAACAATAGTTTTGCTTTAGAGGTGAGCAATATATAATTCAAGTTTTAAATCTGTATGTCAATCCAAACTGGAGTTATCATCAGGAAACAAATTTTATTGACCTACAGAAAAACAATCAGGTGGACAGACAGGGCAATTGCTAAAGGGCATCTGTTTATTCAAGCAGGGCCCTAATAACACACAAGGTTTCAGGACACTAGATGAAAGCACAGTTGCAAATCTGATAGTATCAATATAATCTGGCAGTCTCAAAATAAATGAAAAGTTCATGAACTAGATGTGCCCGAATGACACGAATGTCCCCGCCTGGAGCAAATCAGAAATATTTGTTAAAGTTTGTAAACTTTTCTATGTTCAGGAGCTGTCATACGGTCAAAAGTAGGTAAACCAGGACAAATGCAAACTTGATCTGTAAGTGGTCATTTTGCTGCCATACACCAAAAATTACGCCAATATCTGTAGGCATTGCAAAAGAAAGTCTGTACATGTGCATTTGTCTGGAATATTTCTATTTTTTCATGAAATTTTCCTATGTTCAGGAGCCGTCATACGGTCAAAAGTAGATCAACCAAGACAAAAAGTAAACACAGTCTGAAACTTGTAATAATCTGCCCACACACCAAAAATCAGGCCAATATCTGCAGGCATTGCGAAAAAAAGTCTGTACAACTGTTTGATTTCGGAATGACAGAAGGAAGGAAGGACGGAATGACGGACATGGGTAAAACTATATGCCCTGGCCACTTTGTGGCGGGAGCATAAAAATATTTTTATTTATGCTTGACCATTCACTAACAGTAACCAAGGCTGTACGCTGACCAAGGGGCACTAACCTAGAGATATCATATTTTACGGTGTTACAGCCCGGATAACTTGATGACCAATGAAAACAATAAAATTAAGTGATTGATATGTATATAATCAGGGGGGGGGGATTTATTGTTGGCTTTTGTTAACAAAACAAGTGAAAATTTAACAAACAATGTCCTTGTTTTGGCTGTGGTATTCTGAAGCATCTGGTGAGTGAAATCAATCAATGTTCATATGATGACTGTGACTATATTCATGCATTCCCGGTCCTTCACCTAAATGCTATGGTCATGCTTAATTTCTCATACTGTGGCCAGATAACCCTAATCACCTGCTCTTGTTTTCTCCCAGATTGTTTAAGTATTAACCCTAAATAATTCCGCCGTTAGATTTTTTATTGTCCATGATCTGTAAAGACTTTTACTTGCAATATTGTGACAATAAAAAGAAATTTAAAGTGATCTACCACACAGTGGTGTAACCACAGCAAAGGAACCACTCAGCAGTGGTGCCACCTTCCAAAATAGTTCTTCACATTCCTATTGTCATGGGATTTGAAGCAAGTTGCAGCTGAGTGACTGAAAGCTCATCAAGTGCTACCCTAAACAGGAAAATGTCTACCTTTCTGGCCTGAATAGTGACCAAGTTTAAAGTATTCCATAAAGTCTTGCTTATTCTGTTTCACATCAGATGTCATGAGATTTGTGAAGACTTGTTTCACTGAAAACTTATCAAATGCTTTCCAATGCAGAAAACTAGCATAAAAAAGTGATTGTTTTTGCAAAAACTGCATATTCTCATTTAACATCACACCTGATGAGAATTGATAAGACTTGCACCTGTGTCTATAAAAACTTGTCACATACTACCGTTTGCAGAAAACTAGACCTCTCTAACATAAAAAGTGACCAAGACAGAAAAATGAGGCTCAATATTTTGAATTTTAATCACTTTTACCTCAAAATACATAACCACAGTTACAGCACAGAGATGCCATGTGTCATCAGAAAGAAAGCCTCAGGATCCTTGATTCAGACACAGCTTTCAAAAATGTGGTTTTGTTTACAGTAATTGAGATATCGCATGAAATGGTTATCATGCTTTTTGAGCTGCAACGCCCCTCGTGGTCATGGCTGCATAGAAAACATCTGGATTCTTTCCTTTGCCATGCATAACATTCTGACTAAGTTTGAAGACTTGAAATCAATGGACAGAAAACAGACAGACAGACACACTAATAAGACAAAAGTTGACAATGAGGAGCTGGTGACTATAATTTATATAAAATATTGTCCAAAGCCTACTGCCCCACTGAGTTGGTAAGTTGTTGACACAGAAAATTCTGAATTTTAATAAATCTGTTGTAGTGCATGAATGAATGGACAAAAGGAACCTTAACAACTTTTTAATTGAAAATATGGTACAACACTAGATGTGGTCAGAAATTGGTCCTCAGAGGGCCCCACGTTTCTGCAAGTGCTGGACAAGTTTACATATGGGTGAAAAATTAAGTTAAATTTGAAAAATATCACAAACAGAAACAGGTTTTTATCAATATGCATGAGAAAAAAAAATCATACTGGATTAAAGAAGATATGTCTAAAATGTTTGTGTGCAATAGAAAATCACCGAATGTAGTCTGTTAGCCATATTTGATTTTGAGCAAGTCTGTAATTCAATAGGTCTGGAACCCTCATAAGAACCAATGATCCCTGTAAATTTGGAAAAGCTGATGTAAATTGTTGTTTAGTTATCACGCATTAAAAATAATCAGCAAATGGACAGTGGCAGCCATATTGAAATTCCAACAGGTCTGTAATTCAAAAGGTCTGGCGCCCTTACAGGTACCAATCATCCCTGTGAGTTGTTGAGATATCTTGCGAGAAAGAAAATCAGAAATCAGGCTGTGGAGGCCATACTGAAATTGAGACAGGTCTGGAGCCCTAATTGGTACCAATCATCCATGTGAATTTGGGAAAGCTGCAGTAGAATGTTGTTGAATTATCACGTGTGGAAAAAATCAGTGATCGGGCTGTGGCGGCCATATTTGAATTCCGACAAGTCTGTAATTCAATAGGTCTGGAGCCCTTGTAGGTACCAATCATCCCTGTGAATTCGGGAAAGCTGCAGTATGTTGTTGTTGAGTTATCGCATGCGAAAGAAAATCAGCGATTGGGCTGTGGCAGCCATATTTGAATTCCAACAAGTCTGTAATTCAATAGGTCTGGAGCCCTCATAGGTACCAATCATCCCTGTGAATTTGGGAAAGCTGCAGTATGTTGTTGTTATCGCATGTGAAAGAAAATCGGCGATTGGGCTGTGGTGGCCATATTTGAATTCCGACAAGTCTGTTATTCAATAGGTCTGGAGCCCTCATAGGTACCAATAGGTCTGGAGCCCTCATAGGTACCAATCGTCTCTGTGAATTTGGGAAAGCTGCAGTATGTTGTTGTTGAGTTATCGCGTGCGAAAGGAAGTGTCACAGACGGAAGGACGGAAGGATGAAAAGACGGACTGACACAGTGATCACTATAGGGCTCCGCTTGTCAAGCAGGGCCCTAATAAACAATTTTCTTCACCTATGATGTGACAGGGATCTTCAATTTTATTTTAACATTTCAAAATGTCTGGTCTGACAGTTTCATCTTTCTATTCATGTGTTTCTATTTTTTGTTCTTTTATCACTATGATCCAGTCTGCTGACAGGTTGACTGATGTTGAAGTGTTCTATGATCCTGTCTGCTGACAGTGTGACTGACCTTGTAGTGTTCTAGGATCTGGTCTGCTGACAGTGTGACTTACCTTGTAGTGTTCTAGGATCTGGTCTGCTGACAGTGTGACTGACCTTGTAGTGTTCAAGGATCTGGTCTGCTGCCAGTGTGACTGACCTTGTCGTGTTCTAGGATTTGGTCTGCTTACAGAGTGACTTACCTTGTAGTGTTCTATGATCTGGTCTGCTGACAGAGTGACTGACCTTGTAGTGTTCTATGATCTGGTCTGCTGACAGTGTGACTGACCTTGTAGTGTTCTCTGATTTGGTCTGCTGACAGAGTGACCTACCTTGTAGTGTTCTATGATCTGGTCTGCTGACAGTGTGACTGACCTTGTAGTGTTCTAGGATTTAGTCTGCTGACAGAGTGACTTACCTTGTAGTGTTCTAGATCTGGTCTGCTGACAGAGTGACTGACTTGTAGTGTTCTAGGATTTGGTCTGCTGACAGAGTGACTTACCTTGTAGTGTTCTAGATCTGGTCTGCTGACAGAGTGACTGACTTGTAGTGTTCTAGGATTTGGTCTGCTGACAGAGTGACTTACCTTGTAGTGTTCTAGATCTGGTCTGCTGACAGAGTGACTGACTTGTAGTGTTCTAGGATTTGGTCTGCTGACAGAGTGACTTACCTTGTAGTGTTCTCGGTGTGTCGGGGATGCTCCCTCTCCCGGGTCCACTGGCTGTAACATCTTAATGGCCACATACTCTTCCTTTCCAGTTGTCTGTGTAATTTCATGAAACAGTAATCAGGATCTAACAGTAACCACTCATTATACTCATCACAATCATGAAATTATTTTTACAGTGCTCAAAGGAGTATGCCACAATAACATACTGGACATATTCTCTAATATCTAATAGAGTCCAATGGCTAATAGATAAAGGCAGAATGATAAACATAGAATATACTTTGATCTTTGGTCTTCTTAAAAGTATTATTTTTTCTCTTGGTGAGTCTGTTTTCTGTTCACTTTCTGGATAAACTGGTGGTATTTTAACATATTTAATATTTGTAACTGTTTCTGTTTGAGTTGCATGGTTTTATTTCAAGAAAGTCTGGATGGCCTATGTCTGTCTCAGCTCTGACTTCAACACATTTGGTATCTGGATCAACCAATCATTCATTCCATTTATCAACAACTGTAAAGGTGGCATAAAATGTGTGGTTTAAGGTTTTAACCATGGGCATGTAATGTCTAAATCAACAATAACTGAGTAGTCTTTTCATGAATAAATGATAACATATACACAGCCTTTGAGTAACCAATATTATACACAGCACTTTATTTGCTAAGGCATTTAAAGTCAGATTGTAAAGCACAAAAGACTAACAGTAAACTGTGTTGAAAAGTCTATAAATGGTTGAAAGAAAGGCAGTGATTATGGTAGTACTTATTACAATACACATCTTCAGATTTCATGAAATCTATCACTAATTGTATGGTAAAGTAGGTGATGAACATCTGGTGACAGATGAACAACTGACAAAGGAAAAATGTATTATGTTATAGATCCAGGATTAACTAATGAGAGCATATTAATATCTGTGACACACCTGTATAGTGATGTATTAGAGCTTGAATCAACAGTGGGTTAACTCACTTTGTTCGTTACAGTCCCCGCAAACACTGCACCAAATGATCCCTTGCCAAGAAAGGTTCCTCTGTTAACATGATCATTATCATGCAAATAGTGATCTCCTATGTCAAAGAAAACCTAAAAAATAAAAAAGCTTCTGTTAGGAGAATAAAACTCAGAATTTGAGTGAAGTTAAGGTTAATTATACAAGGTTTATGCCTGATGTGCAACATGCAGTTAAATTTAAAATTCTACACAGACTAAATTTAAATGACACAAAACAGCTTGCAGCAGTAGCCATATTAAAATACACCACATGCATTTACCACAGTTAGACTCAAAAGGAAAGTTTGCACATGACATATTCATATACACAAGGTGAGATTTGTCTATTTCAGGTCAGGTTTGTTAAGAAACTTGATGAAACATGAAAAACTGAATAAGTAAAATGTAAATACTGATCAATCAGTAACAACAGTAAACAATAAGTATGTACAAAATATAGGTGCTGATCAATGTGTAACAACAGGAAACGGTCACCAGTTTTGAAAATTTTTCATATAAAACTTGATTCCTTGTGATGGGTTTCCTATATTCCTATTCCTCTGGCAGATGAAATAGCATTATGTTTTTAATGTAGTTGTCTGTTTACTTTGTTAGCATCTTTACACAAAATGTTATGAAATTATTTTATTTTTGTGGAGGTTTAGATTTTAACAATTTGTAAATCTATCAACTCAGTGTCATTTAAATTATGTCTGCAACAGTGAATTTTACCTGTGGAGCTTCTGTCTTTTACTGATAAGATTTTAGCAGTTACATCAACTTGCAGGGCAAGAAGAACCTGTTTGGGCAGTGACAATTCAAACAAAATTTTACTGGAAAACATGTCACAGAAAAGAATGCACATGGAAAGCTGAAAATGGGATAACTTCCTTTCAACTTAGTGTGAGTGCACTTCACTGATTTAACAACTTGCTACATCAGCACTACATATGATTTGATGTGTAAAGGTTAATTTGAAGCCTAGCCAGGAATATACTTACAAACACGACAACGATGAAATATAATGTGTGACATAATGAGAGAATTCTCTCATTTAACTTAAAATATGTTATCAAACATGCAGTCAAAACCCTCAAAAAAGTAAGAAAGGGGCAATCTGTACTAGTGGTGGGAGTCGGTTCCTTTTTCATAATCAATCATTGGTTTGAACAAACTGATTGATCATCGATTATTAATCAGTTTATAAAAATATTAAGACAAAGATTAAGAAATATGCAATTATCAGTGAAACTGTACTTTCTTTACTTAGCCCACATGTCTTAGTACTTCTACCTTAAGAAAAGAAGTTTTTGCCCTTTTTAATAATTTCCTATTATAAGTAAGATATGCTTTTTAAAGTTTCATTTTAATTATTTATAATAATTAAAAGTTAAACCACAATCTAGAACACCTACTGGCCCTCATGAATACTCCTGCGTATCATTTCAACTTCACCGCCACCAAGGACTTTCATTTTATAACAGTTAAGGTGACTGCCGACATGCATACTATAGTTTCAAAGGCCCGCCAGAAAAGTTTTAGGCCCATACATTTATTTTGTGTACAAATTAAAAAAAGGGAATTGAAATCTTAAAATATAATTAATCACGTATGACCAAATTGTATATCGCTAACTTCCCAAGGGCTTGTGGGTAATTATTTCTATTAGTTTCTGGTTTGATAAACTAGGTCACTTTTGTTTGAGTTTCAGTGCTAGTTATCGGCTTGATCATAATTTAAAAAAGTTACAAAAATCGAATATTTGAATCTGATGGGTCATACTCAGATATATATACCAGCTGTTGTTTGTAATTTAGACCATATTAGTATTTGTAATATTACCCATGGACATTTAGGCTTATTTCTACTAATTTTTCCAGTTTTTTGTCACTTTCTTAATTTTTGAAGAAAAAAACTCATGTAAATGACGTACCTGCAAAATGCACTAGAAAAAAATAGGCACAGTGCCTATAATGCTGAACATATTTTATTTTTCTGTAGTTAATTACTGAGCGAGCAATTTTGATTAATTTCCATTAAATAGGCCGGCATCATTTTTTTTTATATTCTCACGGTGGCACAACTATAACCACCGTAGGCCGGCAACACGATGTCAGTCAACATTTTCCCGCCAAAATAGTCATGAATGAAGTCACATGGGGCGAATGTTTACTACAAACCTCTTATTGGCTCTTTCTCTATGACACGTGACCGCTCTGCCAGTCACAAGAACGTTTGCATTGAAGAGGCAGGTGTTCATTCAAATAAACCAGTCACATGGTTTAGATGCCGAAGTCGGTCAGTGGCAGCATGAATGTCGGGATAACTTTCATTTAATGCAACAGCGACAAACTTTCGCTTTATTTGTAATCAAATGAGAGCCATTTCTAATTACTCAATATTTTTTCAGGCTGTTTCGCCCTAGTAACGAAACTGGGCATTTTCCCGGTGGGTTTTCTAGTCTCGTGAACGAGTGTACCAATCCTTCCATGTGTTTAGGCATAATCAGACTTAGTCCATCTCTGGACCCTTGTGTCCTATGTTAGACCTGATGGACGGACACGTACGTGTCCATCCATCAGGTCTAACATAGGACAGAAGGGTCCAGACATCCCTGGACTAAATCAGACTAATTTTAAGGCCTACATTAAACGATCGGCAAAGTAGGGTAATATCCTTCATTATGGAAATTAAGTACTTCTAGGAATATCAGGTCTAGAGAGGGGCAGTTTTTCTAGTAAATGAAGGCAGATTTTTACAGGCCAAGGTGCATTTGCGGCAGATCATACAAAATATATTATAATTTGCAGACTAGTCCAAAAACAAAAATTCCAGCCATAACCCAAATACTCGACCGGCCGGGTTGGCCCCAACAAAGAATTTTTTAAAGGTGACCTAAACAGCGGCACCTGGCATCAGTTGAAGAGGTTATTTCTTACAGAATCTTGCAAAATTGACATAGACCTGGAGAACCTATGGAGCATTTTAACGCCATACCGCCCATATTGTGCAATGTACATCTCGTTACAAAACTCTCCGCTAATTCTGCAGCTCCCTGCCAGTTCACATAGGTTTATTATGAACTCCGTTCTCGCATCTTTACCTTGTTATACTCAGTTACATATAGAAGTTATTTGGGAACACTGACTCATTTTATGAAGCGAGGAATGTTGTAAAAATGGAAGAATAATTTTAGCCTAAACAAAGGTATTCTGGAATTTAAAAAAAATCATGATGATGTAATCGATAGTTGTCTTTGGTAATCGAGCTTTGAAAGTGGCAGCAACCAACTGACTTTCTATAAAACTCGATGATTGGCCCACCACTAATCTGTACTTCTGATTTTACATCAATTGTAAAATACAATCCACTTCATGAAAACCATGTAAACATGGTAAAAATTATAAATAAAATCACAAAATAAACTGAATGTCAGTAGCTTATTTTAGTGATGGCGGTGCATCTGAGTATTAATTTAAGACATTGTGTCACACGTGAGCACTTAACACATAGAGATATAAACACGGCTTATATTTATACACCCCACCCCGTCTTTAGGTCGGTCAGACAGGAAGTATGGCAACAGGATGGCATGTACAAGGAAACATAAGGAGAATGAGGCCAAAAGGTGAACAGGTCTCCTCCAGTCACATACAGAAATTAATCTTACATATGAAGCAATTGTCTTGTTAAACCCAATGAGTCATCCAACTTGTATATCACAATATTGTAGAGGAAACATATCTGACAGTCAAGGGTGTATTGAGATATGCTTTAGGAACAAAATACTAAGATTCAACAGGATCAAGGAACAAAAATAAATTGTGTTCTTGTTATATATAAACAAGTGACCCATAGGTCATGATGCTAAGCTAAATAGCATGACATTACAGGCTAACATTCATAACAGGAATTTTATCATCTAATAACCAAATGAGATCACCATTAACTTCAGATATGATCTTCACCTTGCATCTCCTGACAGCAAGGTTGACAGGATTCTTCCTGAAGTGATGGGCCACATGTATACAAAGACTGAATCCAACCATGACCTGTTTATAAGTGATGGGCCACATGTATACAAAGACTGAATCCAACCATGACCTGTTTATAATTGATGGGCCACATGTATACAAAGACTGAATCCAACCATGACCTGTTTATAATTGATGGGCCACATGTATACAAAGACAGAATCCAAATATGACCTGTTTATAATTGATGGGCCACATGTATACAAAGACTGAATCCAATCATGACCTGTCTATAAGTGATGGGTCACATGTATACAAAGACTGAATCCAATCATGACCTGTCTATAAGTGATGGGTCACATGTATACACAGACTGAATCCAATCATGACCTGTCTATAAGTGATGGGTCACATGTATACACAGACTGAATCCAATCATGACCTGTCTATAAGTGATGGGTCACATGTATACAAAGACTGAATCCAATCATGACCTGTCTATAAGTGATGGGTCACATGTATACATAGACTGAATCCAATCATGACCTTTCTATAAGTGATGGGTCACATGTATACACAGACTGATTCGAATCATGACCTGTCTATAAGTGATGGGTCACATGTATACACAGACTGATTCCAATCATGACCTGTCTATAAGTGATGGGTCACATGTATACAAAGACTGAATCCAATCATGACCTGTCTATAAGTGATGGGTCACATGTATACAAAGGCTGAATCCAATCATGACCTGTCTATAAGTGATGGGTCACATGTATATCCAGACTGATTCCAATCATGACCTGTCTATAAGTGATGGGTCACATGTATACAAATACTGAATCCAATCATGACCTGTCTATAAGTGATGGGTCACATGTATACAAAGACTGAATCCAATCATGACCTGTCTACAAGTGATGGGTCACATGTATACAAAGACTGATTCCAATCATGACCTGTCTATAAGTGATGGGTCACATGTATACAAAGACTGAATCCAATCATGACCTGTCTATAAGTGATGGGTCACATGTATACACAGACTGAATCCAATCATGACCTGTCTATAAGTGATGGGTTACATGTATATAAAGACTGAATCCAATCATGACCTGTCTATAAGTGATGGGTCACATGTATACAAAGACTGAATCCAATCATGACCTGTCTATAAGTGATGGGTCACATGTATTCAAAGACTGAATCCAATCATGACCTGTCTATAAGTGATGGGTCACATGTATACAAAGACTGAATCCAATCATGACCTGTCTATACAGGATGTACAAGATAAGAATAAGGTAAAGGTCACCAGTTTTCAATTCCTAAGAGAACCTGGTGGAAAAAACTTGTGTGTCAAATTTGAGGGACACAAACACAATACTGCCAAAGTTATTGCAATGAAATAATGCTAAGGACAAAGTAGTGGTATCATTTGGCTGATTTGACTTTAGAAAAAGGACAAGATCAGCTGTTTTCAAACTCTTCTGGGACATGACAGAAACAAGTGGTATGTCAAATTTGAAGAAGAAAATATTCAGTACTTCAAAGTTATAGGGGTCATAATAATCCAAAAATTCTGTCGATTTGATATTGAAGATCAAGCTAACCAGTTTTTTTAACTCTTGTGAGAACATGTCAAAAACAACTGGTGTGTCAAATTTGAGGGAAAAATCTTCAGTGCACTTCCAAAGTTATGGGGTCACAATTACCCTAGAATGCTGCGGAGTTAATCTTGAAAATCAAGGTTAAGCTCACCAGTTTTCAAACTCATCAGAGAACTTGTTTGACTCAACTTGTGTGTCAAATTTGATAGGAAAATATGCAATACTTTAAAAAGTAATCACATCCATAAGAAATTCTAAAGATGATGAATTAAAATTTGGTTGATTTGACCTTGAAGATTTTGCCAATATCTTTTTCACCTTCATTCGAGAACTTGGTGGAAACAACCTGTGTCAAATTTGAGGACAAAACATGCAGTACTTAGAAAGTTAATTGGTTCCAAAATATTTTACATTTCCGCTGATCTGACCTTGTAGATAAGGTTACAAATTCTCAACTCCTCCTTCGTAGAAATAATTTGTGGTTCAGATTTCAGGGAAAACTATGTAGAGATAATGAATTTACATTAATGACAATAACTTAAAACAAGGGACCCGTGGGTCACTGTGCTCAGCTGAAGTTGATCTTGAAGGTAAAAATCTAAAATAATATCAAATGGAGATAAAGTGCAAGAGGTAATAAAGGCCATGGTTGGTTTATATGATTGGTTTGTATTGATGAGCATGAAATTTGCAAATAATATTTTGTGACTTGACCATGTGTTTCCTAATGTTGAAACTTCAGCATGTGAGCAGTTTGTGAACAAATGATCTGTACTATTACCATGATCATTAGTTGGCTTTTTGATTAACTGTTTACATTTCAGTAGTTTATACATTTGTTCAATTGAATCTATTTTTTTGTATAATATATATTATTAAATTTATATGTATTTTTTTATGAAATGTATACAGATGAAATATAACTAATTAACAACATAAAACAGGGCAAACAAAGCCTGATCTCAAATTCTGCAGAGGCAGGAAAATAATGAACAAATGTTTGTATTAAATCCTCATTTTTTTATCACATCAATTTTTTTTTAATTTAAGTTTATATTTCTATACATTTCCAATATAACATATATATCTGAATATAAAAGTTGATTCATAATTCTCAATTGCATCATCATAAATCTCAATCTTGTCAGATAACACCACATCATTCATACAAATGTTTATTTATTTTTTACCACAAAAATATATCTTTTAAATCTGCAACACAATAAATATCTAAAAATAATACTTGATTTAGATTTCACAATTTTTAATTGTGTCTTAATTTATCCATAATTTGCTTATATTTTATAATAATTTAAGCATACTGATGGGTTCAATTATATTTGTTAAAATCATTTAAAAGAAAATTGATTTCTTTTAAAATGCTACATTACACAACATTGCATCTTCTGCATTGCACCTTGAATTACTTTTTCAAGGAAAGTTTTTGCATATCGGAGTGGAAACAGTATTACAATTAAGGAGATACAGTGAAAACAAAAACAAATACTGCATAACACTTCGTGGGTTGGGTTTGTCGGGGGGGGGGGGGAGTGGGGGGGATTGGGGTGATGATATTAGAATAACTGTACACCTGTCACAGCAGGGGATCTCCCCAAGTATCTGTAACAAATCAGAAACCCTGGCATAGCTGACTTCCAGTGACCTGGAGTGGGACCCTGCATCTGTAATCTGTAATCAAAGCAAATGACTACGATAGAGCCTCAAGTAAAAATCAATAACAAGCTTAATTTTCAAGCTTTTACTTTCAAATTTCAGATTTAAACAAATTAAATATTTATGTTTACATGCTGTGAAAATTAAATCAATGGTACTTACAGGAAAAAACATGCCATGGTCAAAGTTGGGCAAAATTTAAGGTACTGACATTATTTTTATGCTTATAACTTAAAAAATTTACAAAATTCAGATCTAATTTTGGGTAAACAATTAAATCTTAATTAAACATGGTTAAATACTTGGGAAAATAGACTCTAGTTTCCAATTTTTAATGTTAAGTGAGTAAATATTTTTCCTGATTTTTTACCAAGTCCATTATGTTCGGGCCCATAACTTAAAGAATTTATACTTAACAGACTTAATTTCTGGCAGGAACATAGGAACTATATAGAGGAATATTTATGGTAAATATGAGGAAAAACAGATGAGTGGTTTTGATATTAGGCAGTCCTGAAGTGTGAAAATAGGTTTTTAATTAAAAATTGAGGTTTTTCCTTAATTTCTCAAAGGAACTAAGTTGCAAAGACCCAGTTTTTGGCTTGGTAGGAGATCTTTGGGACATCTAACATTATGCTGAATTTTGGATTCCTAGGTCTTATGGTTTCAAAATGTGCCACATCTACGGACAGACGGACGGAAGGACAGACGGACGACGGACAATGGACCACGACTATAGCTCAGATGACTTATAGTCAGCTGAGCTAAAAATTACAAAATTCTGATCTAACAGGTAAACAATTAAATCTAAATAATATATAGTTATATGCTTGAAAAAAAGCCTGCCTTCACAGTTACCATAATAAATGGGAAATATCTTTCTTGCACTGTTAACAAAGAATATTTTTTCTGGTATATTACTCCAACAAATTAAGCAATACTGACGTAATTTCTAGCATGTTCACAGGAAAATATATTGAGGACAATATATGAAAAATATGAACAAAATATCACCAGTGGTTTTGTAGGAGAACTTAGAGACATCTTACTGTAAATACAGGTGGCCCCACCAGTCATTGGGAACTGATAAAAGTTATCATATTCAATTAATATATAATTATAAGTTTTCAGGAGACCTAGTGAAACCACAGCTGAGAAACTGATATTGTTACTGGCATTTGACTGTCTCAAAAACACAGAAAAATATGTAAAATTCAGCAACTGATGAAACTAGTCATGATCAATATGATCAATCAAGTTTCTAATATACCTCTATTTGAAAAAAACACCATAACTGATAACTACCCTTGTCTCTCTGTGTGATATTTTGTGTTTGGTCATTATGTCTTATAGTATTTTGTCTGTGGGTATGATGCTGTAAGGTACCTGTATTTTGTACCTGAGTGTGATGTCCTGTGGCAATGTGTCTCTCTGTGTGATATTTGTGTTTGGTCATTATGTCTTGCAGTATTTTGTCTGTGGGTGTGATGCTGTGTGGTATTTTGTACCTGAGTGAAATGTATTGTGGCATTTTGTCTCTGTGTGATATTTTGTGTTTGGTCATTATGCTTGTGGTATTTTGTCTGTGGGTGTGATACCATAGGGTTTTTTTTGTCCCTGAGTGTGATGTCTTGTATTTACTCTCATGGTGCTATGTTCAGTGATATTTTGTCCATAATATTAGCCATTTGTTATGCATAAGCAAGAATGATTTAACTAGCTCATGCATTACTACACCAGATTGAATGTAGGGTAGTAAATATTATGTATATTGTTTCTATTGTATCTACCTTACGTATAAGCCAGAGATAAAAAAAAGATAAGAAAATCACTGTAAATGCAAAGATGGAAAATAATCAATTATTTCAATTCAATTTTGAAAACAGAAATAAGGAACGACTTTGATATAGCATCAATTACTCAGCACCTTGTGACAGCCCTGCTGCCTACCATACTGGCTCTGTCCTTAGTTTAAGACTTGTACACTAGGTATTACCACTACAAGGTTCAGTTAGTACTGAGTACATTTTCTTATTCGTTTTGGCCACATGTTGGGTATAATGGGTGCTTCTGTTATTTTATTTATTTTTCTTAAAAACAATTTAAGAGATGGTTCAAATATTCTGAGGAAGACACTTTTTTTAAGATTTAAACCTAATTGGCAGGAGTAACCAAATAAAGGAAAAGCCATGCAGGTCTGAACAAAAACTAAATCACACAATTCCAGAAAATGGTTATTAATTTATATAATGGATAACAGGCCTGAACAGTTATTTGTGTTAAAAATTGTTATGATAAGTGTAATGATAATTTACATGTTGATGGGAAATGATGATAATGATAATTAATGTGTCAATTCTTCACTCATTAACATGTCAAAGCAAATATGAGGCATGCATACATTAACATTTAAAATGTCACACTTTCTCCTCAACTTTATCAACATACAATTACACCCTTCACTGTGCATTCACTGAACTGTTCAAACAAGGGCAGTTGACCAGCAATATGGCACCAGGCCAATAAGCGGATGACATGTACAAGGAAACTTTTTATGGCAAGGTAAGATAAACAGGCCTCCTTAAGTCTGGAAAAAAGTCACATACAGATATAAATCCTACACAGGAAGCAATGAGTATCCATCCAATATATCAAAACCATACCAAGGAAACATAGCAACTGTGAATAACAATGCCATTTAAATTGATTTTGCACTTAGAGGACCAGCTCAGTCATAGTATCTATTTAAGAGCACCAGAAAGAAGAATCTGAAATTCAAAATATTCAACAGAAATAGATTTATTAAAATGAAAGGAATACATGGAGTGGGAAACTAATATAGTCATTGGAACAGGTTAATTCTAAAAGCAAGCAAACTAGGAAATATTGTGGATGGACTGTTGATAGCTGCCTGCAGTGACTAAGTCTTGCACTGTTAATGGACCATTGTTTGTTGCCTTCCCATAAACTGAGATCTGTGGTGTTTGAACATGATAAAGGACATTAAAACTTCTTTACCATTGCAAAAGTATCTGATTTTTAATAAAATTGCAACATATTGACAGTTGTAAGTGCATTTTACTTCAGTTATTGTACATTTTGGTCTTAGAAGACTTGGGTCCCATTGCTCTTAACTGCCATGACAGATGCAGTAAGAATGTATGTGTAGCAGTGACAAATTGCTTTGTGTACTGTTCCCCTTATATAAGGGTTATAGACATATTTAACATATTTTATGCAATAAGCTTATCATCACAGAATTTTGTCTTTTTCAGAGGAATGTTGGTGGGGGAAGCCAGACATCAGAGGAATGTTGGTGGAGGGAGGCTTGACATCAGAGGAATTATGGTGGAGGGAGGCCAGACATAAGAGGAATGTTGGTGGAGGGAGGCCTGACATCTGAGGATTGTTGGTGGAGGGAGGCCTGACATAAAAAGGAATGTTGGTGGAGGGAGGCCTGACATCAGAGGGATGTTGGTTGAGGGAGGCTTGACATCAGAAGAATGTTGGTAGGAGAGGCTTGAAATCACAGTAATTTTGCTGGAGGGAAGCTTGACATAAGAATATTGGTTGAGGGAAGCCTGACATAAGAGGACTTTTGGTGGAGGGAAGCTTGACATCAGAGGAATGTTGATGGGGAGGCTTAACATCAGAGGAATGTTGGTTGGGGGCGGTCAGACATCAGAAGACAATTGGTGGAGAGAGGCTTTACATCAGAGGAATGTTGGTGGAGGGAGGCTTGACATCAGAGGAATGTTTGTAGAGGGAGGCCTGACATCAGAGGAATGTAGGTGGAGGGGTCCTGACATCAGAGGAATGTAGGTGGGGGCAGGCCAGACATAAAAGGACAATTGGTGGAGGGAGGCTTGACATCAGAGGAATGTTTGTGGAGGGAGGCTTGACATCAGAGGAATGTTCATAGAGGGAGGCCTGACATCAGAGGAATGTAGGTGGAGGGAGGCCTGACATCAGAGGAATGTAGGATGGGGGCCGGCCAGACATAAAAGGACAATTGGTGGAGGGAGGCCTGACATCAGAGGAATGTAGGTGGGGGCCGGCCAGACATAAAAGGAAAATTGGTGGAGGGAGGCTTGACATCAGAGGAATGTTGTTGGAGGTTGGCTTGACATCAGAGGAATGTTGATGGGGGAGGCCAGGCACCAGAGGAATGTTGGTAGAGAGAGGCCCGACATCTCAGGAGATTTCAAGCAGTGCAGTATTACTTAATACTTATATACACACAAATTTAGATGTATAAAGATTAGTGATCCATTTGAGAGCTTCTCCAACTATAAAAGTCTCAAGATTTTTCAATGTTACAATGCTTATATCATATACTTCATTCATTTTTTTACATACACTCCAGATATGCTGCAATATGAACAATTAGTAATAAGTAAGTGCATTAGTCCAACATTCACCATGCAGCTAGAAGGAAAAGCTGAGAAAAATAGAAGCAAGTACCAGAAAGCTCAGCATGTTAATCAAAAGTGAAGGTGTGTAGCTGATAGGTCTCAAGCTTCATCATAAGATGGAAACCCTGGTCTAGCAAGTTACTACAGCAGTTAAACATACATTTATACATCAATGTTTAATGAGGTACTGACAGGGGTCTGTGAACAATTAACAGTTTAATCAACTAAACTCATATTTACCAATCCAGATTAACTTAGCTTGCATTTTAGCATAAAAAAAACATACTATTTCTTCTAAATAGGTTGATGGGTCTTTAATTCATTGTTGAGTTTGACCTAGAGCATCCACAAGAAAGGAATTCTACCCAAGGTCATCTTAAGTCTCCCTATACATATATCAAGAAATTAAATTTAAAAAAACTAATTAAATTATTTGAATAAACAATCTGGCCACAAGAAACAAGTACTCAATGCAGACCTCTGAACTTTACATTGAAATTTTATATTTTGTTTATAGTCTGTTCAACAAAAGGGTGCCCATTGAAATTGTGGAACAGACTATAGATAAAAAAAACAGAATTTCATTTTTAAACCACAAAGGCACATTGCTGAGGAACAAAACTTAGATATTGTCATGCCATTTTATATTAGCCCATTAAGAAGTTGCTTGTTATTACTGGTATTAAAAATAATTTTTTTTTTTCAAATTGATTTTTGATTAATGACAATTCCATCTATAGATATACCATTAGAATAAAGTGATATACATGTATACTTTCAGAGCAGATTTTAGAAAGGTGTTTAAGAATGGAATTCCCAGCGAAAAAGCAAAATTCTTCCATTTGTGTCCAGACCAGGTATTATAAAGACTGATTTAGCTTATTTCCATTTAATCTACCATGATATGTAATGAGAGATAATGCAAATGCATGATATACAAATAATAAAACAATCAATAGTATCAGTTAGAACATGATATTATTACGTTTTATCTAAACAGGACTGCATGATTAGCAGTAAGATGTTCAAGTTTAAAATTTTGTGAAATTTCAGAATATTTTATGTGGAAGCTGCCAACAGGCTGAACAACCAGTTCATGGCAATGGTACCCCAAGTTTTTAGGAACAACCAATATAACAGGCTGTTCAGGTTATATTAGACATGGACTGAAATTTTTTAGTGTTATAGTGGGTATTTTGATTAAGACAATGTTTAAGAGATTTGATATATACCACATCAGGTGCCACATGAGACTGCAGGATAAGGCCCTTGTTGTCTGCCATGAAGTACGGACCAATATTGCCATGAATGGGGCAGAATACAACTTTGTTGAGCTGGGCAAGTTGCAGGCACTGCTCTATCAGGTAGCAATGGATCAGAGTGGTGGAGCTACTCTCCTCTGGCCCCTCGTCCAAGGGACTCCACCATCTGCAAGCAAGTACCGTTAAGGTCAGCGGGGTAATCTAGGTTTTATATGTACAAGCAGGACGTCAGTCTCAGGTGCTGGCATATGGACCCTGGAAATGGCCATTCATGTCTGGTTTCCTCTCTATAAATCAAACTGGTTCCCTCCACAACTGCTTTTTTCATCTACATTCTAGTATCCTAAAAATGTTTACATATACACATATTCCCAATTCTATGTGGTGGAAAACAAATATATATTTTGCCCATAATTTATTACAGTATATTTTCTTTGTTTAAAACTCATCATGGAGAATCAACTTAATACCTCCAGCCACAGATATCAAGCATTTTGAACAAGTAATGTTGAATATGATGAAATCCAGCACTGTGGCTTAGAGAACCAGTCTGGAAAACATTTTAACAGTTTAACAAGGACACATGGGTCATGGCACTGGGCTGAATTTGCCTATGACAGAAGAAATTTAGTCATGGTGCACAATAAAGAGGTAATGTTTTTTGTTATATTGTTGCACTTACTGTAAATCCTAATGCTACAGCCATTTGGCAATATCATCAATGAGTCAGTCCTCCAGTATATTTTCACTGCTCTTAGTAAGAAATACATGTGCTCCAACAATAGTTGTATATGCAATATAAGATAATTTTTTCTGTCTCTTTACATATAAAAGGCCCCTAAAGCCTGTTTAATACTATTTAATCTGCCTGATATAACATGGTCAAATTATTTATATAATACATATATTTACTGACTCTGAAGTCCTAATCTAAACAAGCTCTATTTACAAATGTACAATAGTAGTTTCTTTATGCACTTAAACATATAAGGAAAAAAGGAGCAGGTCATCTCAACTGAATGACAGTTAAAGGCATGAGAAATAAAATCCTTATTAAAATTAAAGCAACTAACAGCTACAAGGTTAAATCAGAGATAGTCCTAGCATACCTAAAAAATAGTTATCAGAAATGGATACCAGTAAAGGTTTTTGAAATACTATATTGCATATGAATAGTTACAAGAGGACCATACAGATTGACAGAAAGAACTGATCACTTTATTTCACTTTCTTCTGAGGCAGGAGAATGATTTCAAGTTTATATTAAAACCTATGATTTGACAAGATGTACTATGTTTGAGTCCATAACTTCTATAATTACCAAATATTGACCTAATTTCTTTCATGTATATAGGACATATAAAGAGGATTATCAAAACCATATATGAACAAAACAACACAAGTAACAACAGGCTTTTACCATAAAATGGAGGGTTTTCATTATTTTCTTGAAGGAACCTAATTGCAGTGACCCAGTTCAATGTTTGGTGGGAGAATTCAGGGACATCTAACTGTTTATTGAATTTCGAATTTATAGGTCTAATGGTTTCAAAATGTGCCGATTAAAATGGCTGGACAGAAACATGGAAAATGATGAACGAAGGACCATTGCTATAGCTCAGTTGACTTAAAGTCAGCTGAGCTAAAAATTATTGCAGTCACATGAAGTTTTGTTTCTCAAGGCATATAGAACTTAAACATGTATACTTAAACAATTTTTTTGTCTAACACTACAAAAGTGAGTCAAACCAGCATGTCAAATCAAGAATGGTAGAGGAATGAAAAAAAAAATGAGTCCACATCAAACTCTTCCATCTTGTCCTCCAATCACACACAAAGTTAAAAGACTTGTGTCAGAACCAATCTGGGAACCAGTTGAGAAGCAAGCAGCAAGAAGTAGGGGACTCTGATTGTGTATGCTTTAAATTCTACAGTTTTATGTACATGCATTCAGACCCTCATCAGCTGGACACATGGCATGTGTGCTGCCATCCAACAACTCAGAAAACTTAAGGTTTAGCAAAGAGATAGAGTTCAACTTGTCAAAGTACTTTACAATACTGATGGGATTGCTGTCTGTGATATGCATGTGTTCTATGAATGGTGGATATGATGCCTTTGGCCCTTTAGCAAAAGAAATTAGAGCAAAATGACCCTGTTTCACAATAAGGAAGTAAATTTAGTCAAAGGCACCTGAATACAGGTTACAAATTTTGTAGTTACAGAACAGATGGATGACAAATGATTATTACCTCATACCTCCTTGACTGAGCTGATCTAAACTAAATCTAATCTGACCAATCATTAGAATGATTTACATGAAGTACATGAGCTAATGATGGTTGCATGGTCTATATTATGTGTGAATAATATACTTCACTGATACAAGTAAATGAAAAACCCAGGGAGGGAAACGCATACAGTTGCCTAGCTGCTAATGATTCCAGATATTGTAATTGTAATAAGGACACCATTTTGACATACATGCATAATGCAGCTGTATACTTTTACTTTCATAAAAGATTTTTAGGAAATCATGAACTTTTGCTTGGAAGAATCTGCCATTGAGTTATCCAGATTTGGTATAAAGCCTGGTAAAATAATATGCCTATGTACCAGAAATGGCATATGATAAAGCTCAGTTCTAGTTGAATGAAAGAGTCACATTACCCTTTTACCATTAAGTGCAATATGTTACTAGTATGTTAAACACTATGTAACATATATGGAGATGCTGTTAGATGAGAAGTAGACAGATGAAGAGAAAAGTTTTATTATTCATGCTGATGAAAATTTGATGTCAAGAAAGTTTGAAGAATATCATTAAACTGTACTGTAGACAGTTATTCATGTTAACCTGTTTTTTTTAAGTTCACATATTATTGAAATATTAAATAATCCTGAAAATAACTAGGGCTGTAAGCAGGCAAAGCAAGATCACATGATCTGGAAGTAATACCGTACATTCTTAATTAATTCGAATAGAATTAAATAATTACTAGCTCTGGATTTCGAAATAAAACAACGAAAAATCTGTAAATTGTTTTTTTGTAGTTGCTTGGACATTTGAAATACCAGATTCGTGAGTGAGCAATAATACCAGAAGTTGAGACTATCTACCTTATACTGCATTGTTTCCGTCTTTTTTCTCATGTATTTGTGAATAACATTTTTGTGGACCTTTGTATGCTGTTAGTACTAATTAAATTATTTAATAAAAGATGAACTTGGTAAGTGCATTCCTTTGTGTTTTCCATTTTATTAGTTGACAATTTAAGCCTGCTAGTATGGCACATCGACCTGTTTTTAATATTCATAGACTATGCACTACTGGTTGATATTTAGCATGCTTCCCAGCCTGCCTTGCGCGACTTATTTTCAGCGCCAACAGCATCCGCATTCACTACGATTATGCACAATTGCACAGTGGGATAAATACAGCATGTTATGAAAAGGTCGCTCTGATTTTATTTTCATCTCCACGCCACCGGTTGTCTTCTAGCATAGTTCCCAACCTGCCGTTGGCCAAGTTTGTATACTTCGGCAATCCAGGCACGTGGTCAGCATTGTATTTTCATGGTGGAACGTGGGCTTGCAAGAGATTTTCCCTCAGAAAATTGCTAAAACATTTTAGCAGCTGCACAGGAGTCCCCGCATGTACATGTTACCAAAACCTCTGCTGGAACCCCCCCCCCCCCCCCCCCTACTATTATGACCTACTTCTCTCTCCTAGTGAAGATTAGCTCGAATTACAAATCCAAAATGTTTTCCATTCAGTGCAGTCCAAGACTAGGTGGCTATTTCCAGCAAATGGCCAATGTGACAGCTAGTGTAAATCATATATTTTCACTCCGGCTGTTAAAATGTTGCAGTTTTGAATTTTTAAGAAAAGAAAAATAATTATTTATTTCAGAAAATACCATTTCCGAATCAATTCTGATTCCGAATTTCTTGAGAATGTACGGTACTTTTCTTATCAAAATTATATATAAGATTATATACATCATGCCATGTGACCAGCCAGTGCTTCTGATGTAATTATGTACCAAGCTCTAATGTCAGCCAATGACAGAATGGTAGAGGTCTGAGAATACTCATTTTGCTGAATATTACCACATCAGGTGCATGGCCCCCACATTGGATCCCACTTAGATCTTTTGGGGACTTAGGTCTGGGACCGTCAATAGGACAAGTGATGTCACAGTTGTTTTGCCCTGCATAAATGAATTCTTCTACAGTAAAGCAATGGAGCTCTGATGTTGGTCCTCTGTAAGGAAAAACAGTCACATCTTCTGTCACATTAAAGGAATAAGAAAGACAGTCACACATCTGCAGTCACATTAAAGAAATAAAGTTGCACAACTACTGAGTTATTACAGCTTAAAGTAATAATGTATCTGAACAATTTACCCATAATTTTAGGCTTAACCCTGTGACATCTGTATATGATGTCTGTATATGAGGTCACAGTATAACCCAGTTACCATTGCTTTGGAAGTTCTGTAGAGGTAAGTTTATTTATGTAAATATCTAATTAACATTCTGTTACTTCATCTAGTCTGTACTACAGTACTCTCGTGGATGCATAATTAGGGTTGCTCCCACTCTTCCAGTACAGATCTTAAACGACCTTTATAATATATATTTTAAACAAATGTCCCAAAATATTAATATCCAAAGGTTATGACAAAACCAAGTCTTAAATTGACTTGGATGGTATATGTCAGACCTGTGGACTTTCTCAGCAATAGCAAATTTAATCATAAGAGTTGTCCATGTACTACCGTAAAAACTTGCATATAAGTCGAGTATAAATTTTCAGGGTAAATATCAGGTAAACATTTTTCAAGCCATTCTAGAGGTCAAAACAGGTCTGAAACAGCATACATGACCATCGAGAGTAGTGTGACAGGCCACTGGGGAAAGGTGAATTGTATGACTGGCAAATCGTTTTTGACATTCATCCCACTCGGTTTTTTTTAAACTGTAAAAATGTCATTTTTTTTGTTGTGCAATCTATTTAAAAGTTATTGGGCATTAAAAAGATTAAGATTAATCAATATAACAGGTCGGTACTTTGAGTATTTTGCAGATATGAAGATCGTCTGACACCCAGAATCGGCAGGTGGGCGATTATAGAACAGCCGAGGATTTCTTACACTTGCCGTCATTGCTCATTTATTTTAAACTTCTAATGATTGTTTGTGTCAGATATCAATTAAAACATGACTATTTAAGCGTGTTAATAAAACAGGATTGTCGCGGACCTCTCTACATTTTATATAATCTAAATTGAAGAGAACGCGCGAAGTTGGATCAAGCGAGTCGCCTGAAAAGACCACGTGACGGTTTAAGCTGTCCTCTGCTTGTTCATATCCGTGGATCAAGGGCAGTAATTTTATTATCAGAGACTTTTATTATACTTTCTGAGAAAACACAAGGTCGTGAACGACAGTTCTATTCAAGTTTTAATTAACTCCAGTCTTCCTTGCCTCAACAGACTGACGCACTAATGAACAATTACATGCAATATAACTGCATATATGCAGCGTAGGTATCCAGCATAGCGAACCGCAGAGTGAGAGCACGGAAGCCAGGGCTACACGCGGACAACACGTCAGTCGTTCTTTGATCAAACTCCGTTTTCTTATCTTTCTGATGAAATTTTTCGTGAATGAATCATATATTTCACATTCTGTTGAGTACTTGTTATGGGTTCATAACTGAAATGAGAATAGTATGGAGCCCGGGTCACCTGGTGTGTAATTCTCAGCCTTGCACCAAGGCAAGTTGAGTACTAATTTTGACTAAGTCTTGCAGGTTTTGTGTTCTTTTGTTCATTGCGATATCGATGTCAGGTTGAACTTCGGTCCTTTTTTCCCCCGAGCTTTGCTCAGGGCCGCAGTCATTCACTACGGTTCGGGGTGATTATTAAGTAGGACATTCCGAACGGAGTGATAATTTCCCCCGCGTGTAAGTACACAGGTGAACAGCGTGACCTAGTTAGGGGCTTCTTGGGACAGGCAGCCATCCCCGTACTGAGTGCGCGCTAATCGGTGCTGTAATCAGCCATTTGTCACCTGTCTGTGGTTCAGATACCACGGCCCACAGGCTCTTACCGTTTACATGTTTGCAAACTTACGCAGGCACCAAATGTTTTTGTGGGGAAATATTGTAACATAATTGGATGTCAAATACACAGGGGCCGATGCCCTGGATAAAATCCCAACTGATTACGCAATACCCGTGCCTCTTGCAATCGTACTTAATCGTCCGTGAATGATGCTCATTATAGCTAGGCGCGGGTCATTTCCTGGTTGTAAGCAACCATGTAAATTGCAAACATTTTAATATGCTGCATTATCCAAATGAAAGGACAGTATAAATGGTCAAAATATAAAAAAATATACGGAAACCTTATTAGACTGTATTTTTGGACCGAAAGGGGGACTTTTGTACCTGACTTCACCGTAAACGGATATCTAGATATCGATCAGTTAAGACATTCAGGCCGGCAGTTTGACTAAGTTCGTGCAAAATTTTGCCTCTCAGGCTTAGACCCGCACATAAGTCGACTCCCCTTTCTTGGATTAATTTTTTGGGAACAAATTTCTCGACGTATATGCGATTTTTAAGGTAATATAAATCCAGTCAATTCCAGGTACTGATCAATATACAGTGGTATAATTGAATTCAAAGTAAATGGGCAACATGGTTGACAGTTCTGCTATAACAGTGGATGACATTCATTTGTTTGTAAAGACTAACAGATGACAGGTTACTGCTGCCCCTCCTAATTAGTAGCATATTACATTTAAGTATTTCACTAACAGTATCACATTCTGGTGTAAGAGAATGCTTGAACTGTGAAAAGTCAACATCTTGAGGGCAAATTTTCAAATATGATGTTATGTCAGGATTCCATTTTTCCAATATGTCCATAACAGTTCTATGGAAATTTAAGGAGCTGACATTCTGGAAGTATGGTATTGTATTAAATATACTGTAAATTACATACATAAACTTCTTTCTCTTTTGAATGCATTATCACTGTTTACAGTTTTGGATGCGAGCAAACATGAATTGAAGATACGAACAGCCCAGTGTTACTTACAAATGTGTGCAATCATATAAATTTAGGTATAATATATTATTAAAGTGAACACAGTAAAATGGATATTCAATGCAGGCCACTTCTTGCCACTAAAACAATAGTAGCTTTCATGAAATTCTGCTTGGGTATGAATTTTAAAAGCTGTTAACATATGTACCTACCTTACAAAAAACACATATATTTGAGCAGTACAATATTACATTTATACCCTTATGAATTTGTACTGAATTAATAAAACGAGGGACCCATGGGTCATGACGCTCAGCTGTAATTTTGCAAATTTTAGCGAATGGAAAAGGGGTAGTGCTATAGTTATTCACTCTTGTATTTAAGCATTTGAAAGGTAACATGAAATGCCTCTGAAATTCAGAGTGTTAGCGGTAAAATATAAAGTACCGGTAAGGTGACTTTTTGGTAAAGCTTTTTAAGCTAATAACTTCAACATTTTTTTTAAATAAAAATTTAGTTCTACTTCTTGTGTGCACTTAAATATAAAATAAATGTACTTAAATTATGGATGAAAAATTGCTTCAACAGTTAAAAAATTAAACCAGTAAATATCTTTTCTGCTGTTCTGACTAAATTAATTATGTTCTGGCCTGTAACTTCTACAAATACACAATACAGATCTAATTCCCAACATATACAAATAAAACATAGTGAAGAACATTTATGCCAACTATGAATAGGCCATCACAGAATATAACAACAGGTTTTCAACTGAAAATATAAGTTAAATGTTAATATGTTAGGGAAATAAGCTGAGCTACTTTCCATTATGGTACTAGTTTTTTCCACTAAATGTATGCAAACTTCCAGGTCTAAAACTATAAGAATTTTGATGTGTGTCCTGTTAATAGTGGGATGGACAGACAACGGACAAAGGGTCTTTGCTATAGCTCAGATGATTAACAGTCAGTTGAGCTAAGATAAATAGCTGATAAACCAAACAGAGACTACAGTAAAACACCACATACCTGGAGAGTATATCAGTAAAACTCTGACCCTGAATAGCATTGTAAAATAAATCTTTGATTGGCCCGACCAGCCTGGAGGAGCTGCTGCATTCTGTTGAGGAGGACAGGGAGTTAGCATCAGCTCTGCTGTAGGCTGGATTCACCGGTAGTCTCAGGATGCCTTTGGCAACTCCCATCTTATTTATTACATTCCAGTCATCATTGTTTGTGTCGTGAGCTTGGTTAAAGACCTGACGCTGCAGGCAATGCATACATGGAACAATGCGCGTGATCAGGTACATTCCTTGAGAATTCTGCACAAATCTCAAACCCAGGTCCGGATAAAAATCTTCCAGCAAAGTATCAATATGCTCCACCAGCTTAGCCAGCACTTCAGCACCTTTTTGAGGATTGGGATACACAATTTCAACCCGAGGTTCTGAAGTACTCTCAGCTGACTGTTCATTTTGAGTATTATTTTTTGAATATGAAAAATCTGTCACTGAATCTTCGACCCAGCTGACGACTATGGTCTGGTTTGGCACGCTGATCTCCAGGACAGCTGTCGTGTCTGTGTTGAGCTTGGTCCACTTGGTGTCCTGCTCTTGCCTTATCATGAGTTCACATTGTTTATAGTTACATATGGTCTGTGGGGAGTCTGTGGAGGCCTCCTGTATACTACAGATTACTGCTCCTAAGTACTGAAGCTGGATCCCAGTCTGCCAACATATCCACTCAGGATTGTAGTTGGATCCACCGATTTGTTGCGGGTTGAACCTTTGAAGGATGGTTGGAGGAAACTCATAGAACTGCTCAGCTGACGCTGTAAGAGAACTATCACCTATCAGGCGGGTGATAAGACGGGGCCAAAAGCCGCTTGGAAAATATGACATGAAGTAGAGACGACAGAGTGAGGAGATGACAGACAGGGAGTACTCCACGTCTGGTCCCTTGAAGCATGGCATGCTGTCATCACTAGGGGTAGGAGATGGTGGGTCTGCATAAAACACAAAATCCTCTGACCTTGACCCTTCTGATCTGCTGTCAGCAGCTCGGTAACTCACTTGGTCTGGGCTCATTCTGTTACAGTCAATTGCTGGGATCTGTGGATCATGAAAGACTGACTTTGAGATATCATGTCTGGATAAAATGAATGCCTGCTGCATGTCTTAAAATTTAAGCCTGACTCTGAATGAATTTGCAAAATATTTTAAATCAGGCATAAAACATTGATAGACAGAATTCTAATTGAAAATGCGTCAGTAAACATACGCCCTGTAACCTGTATCACTTTATGATATTTGCAAACGTGTGATAAGTACGATATCCTGGGATAATGCATAATTACCAATACAGGGCTAACATCCCCTAAAGAACATGCAGCTGTTTGTCACTCAAGTAATTTTATAAGGCTGCACTGAAAAGTCATATGACAAGCAACCACAACCATCAATGACTTGTTTAAGTGTATTTGTATTTGATATTGATGTTTTGCAAACCAGCATTAACACAGGGGATGCCGAGTTACATGAATAAATTTTGTCAAATGACATTTTTGTTGTTTCAAATTCAGAGTGATTACATTATGGTTATGTCTGTAATAAGACCCTGCATGAGTGGTTACATGTTGTAAGAAAGCACACACTACAGAAACACATTCTGAAAATGAAGGACTCTGTCATCTTACTAATTTGATAGAAAGTGGTCACAGATGAAGGCAATTTTAAAAGAAATAATTATGTGACTTGCATCATACACTGAATTTTACATGTCAGTTGTATTGAGACTATAAGACAGACTGTTGTTGTGGCTTCTTTTATTTCATATTAATGTATATAATGTATATAATGTATCATACATTGACAACCAAGTGAAATAATTTTTGTTATTGTTTTTTATTTTAAAATTATTTATTCTTGTTATTTAAAAAAGAGGCATTGGTAATTTAACCAGAATATCAGCAGAAGCTGACAAAAGCCCTCAGCCAAAAGAACAGTGTTTATATATAGTAACAGTAACAAGTATGAAATATCTGTTCTCACATTGATGTATATCTGTACATATGTCTCTTGTTTAAGTTATAAATTTATGATAGGTCTAGACCATTCAATGCTTTGTAAGTATAAAGGAGAATCTTAAACTGAATCTGACATTCCACCGGTAGCCAGTGCAGTTCTTTCAGTATTGGGGATAAGATGTTCGACTTATAATCCTGGCAGCAGGATTTTGAATAGGCTGTATTCTACTGGTGAGTGTACCGTACTGGCACTCCACACAGTTACTCATTTCAATAGTCCAATCTCGAAGTGACCAGTGCATTTATATGTGCCTAGCAAGCATCATCTGTGATATGACAACAATTTTTTCCAAAATTGCATAAATGGAAGTATCATGATTTTGAAATTGCATTAATTTGTGTCTGCATAGAAAACTAGAATATCAGCAAAAGCTGACAAAAGCCCTCAGCCAATAAACAGTGTTAAGAGGTGGTAACAGTAACAAGTACTAAATATCTGTTCTCTCATGGATGTATATCTGTACATGTCTCAGTTATAAATTTAAAATGGAGAGGTATGTACCATGATTCATAACAATCCACCAAATGCTTCCTGAAAAATGAGCTTCTAAGTTTTATTCTATTATAAGCGCTGTGACCTTGAAAAGTAGGTCAAGGTCACCCATCTTCGAACATGAACGAGATATTTGTCGATATACATCTTCACCAAAGAAATAAAATTCCTATTGTGAATCCTTTTAGAGATATCCCGCTCACAAGGCCAAAGTTGAAAAATCCAAGAAAAATTTAATAAAAAATCAGAAATTGCAGGTGGCGCCCCTAAACTTGTGCAGCAGTTACAGACCATCAGTCCCTATGATCATAGTAAGTATTGTGAAAATCCATCCAATGGTTCCTGAGAAATAAGCTTCTAAATGTTTTTTTTCTATAATCAGCTCTAAAACGTAGAAAAATAGGTCAAGGTCACCCATCTTCAAACTTGACCGAGATTTTGTCAATATACATCTTCACCGAAAAAATAAAATTCTTACGGTGAATCCTTTCGAGATATCCCGCTCACAAGCCCAAAGTTGAAAAATCCGATAAAAATTCATTAAAAATCAGGAATTGTAGGTGGCGCCACCAAACTTGTATAGCAGGTACAAACTATCAGTCCCAATAATCATAGTAAGTTTTGTGAAAATCCACCAAATGGTTCCTGAGTAATAAGCATCTAAGTGTTTTTCTATAATCAGCTCTAAAATGTAGAAAAATAGGTCAAGGTCACCCATCTTCGAACTTGCCGGGATTTTGTCGATATACATCTTTACCGAGGGAATAAAATTCTGACGGTGAATCCTTTTCAAGATATCCCGCTCACAAGGTAAAAGTTAACAGACGCCGGACAGACAGACGGACGGACAGACGGATGGACGGACAGCTTGGGTGACGACAATAGCCCATCAGCCTAAGGGCTGAGGGCTAAAAAGGATAAATATTATGACACAATAAAATTTTATGCAGGTCAGATTATTTCAAACACAAAATATGACGGTATTACTTGCATATGTCACAGGCCCTTGAAATTACCTTTAATATATGTCTAAATAGGCCCTATATAGCCTAATACATGTACTTCCAATAGTAATATTAAGACACAAGGTAAGAAATGACTGTAGGAGGACCCCCCGCAACCTGCAGTTTAAATTAACCATTCCAACCTACCGACAGAGTGGCGCAAACTTATCTCTTGCATGCATGCACATAAAAATGACCCAAATGGTTCCATCTGACAGAGAACTAACTCACATTACCGTCCCTAGCTGCATATAATTAGCTGTTTTATCAAGCACAGCTGAGCACTATGTTCCTGTTTTCCCCTCCATTACTTTCGAGAAAGCCCAAGCAGCATCAAAGCACCATGAATATTAACCAGCCGACCAATGAGAGCACCGTCGATCTGTCGGAAGCCTCTCGGGCCTCCATGAGGATAATGGATCCCTGAGTTCACGCAGACCCTTTGCATAAAATTCACTCCTGTGGCGATTTTCACACATATAAGCACATACATATATACCCTGATGGACACTTGTGAACACCCCAGTTACAAAATCATATGACCGATTTTTCACGCATTTATGGGCACATGGAAACACCCCTTGAAGCTGACACTTCCTGCAGTTATTATGAGAATGACAATGAGAAGAGAATATCAATGAATGATTAATTATTTTGACAAAATGATTGATTATTGTAACTAAATATTTCTTGTATACCAATTATAATTAGTTATCGAGCAGACATGCAAATTCCCTGGGATGGACCTTTGGTATATCAGGCCTACTTAAAAATTCCATACTAAATGTCTAAAGAAGCAAAGGGGGGGGTCTTCACTTTAAGCCTGTCATTTATCTCATTTCATTTAGATGTTCGAATTTGTAACAGAAACATTGTTTTTACTAAAAAAATCAGTTTTAGGCACATTAACAAAATATATGAAAATATCAATATTTGTATATGGTCAACAGGCCAAATGCAAACCTGTGCAAAGGAAAATATATCAGGTATAATGCTCTCACAATAACATGCTTGACATGCAGTATTTGAAAAGTACTAGATTAATTTTCAAGAACATGTACAATGCAATTACTAAACATTTTTAACTAAAGTACAAGCACCAATTACACTTAACATCACTCCTGATATTCTTGCATGGATGTACACAACACAAAATGATTGTTGGTGGCACTGTAAGTCTTGCATATGAGAAAGCCATCATAGATGTATGGACATGTGAATTTCAGGCAGAAACCCAAATATTTGTCGGTGGTGCCACAAGTCTTGTATATGAAAAAGTCATCTGAGATGTATAAATATGCCCAATTTCAGGATGATATATCAAATCCCTCCTGAAAAATAAGCAGGGACATACACTGTGCAAAATCATTGTGGTGGTGACACCAGTCTTGTGTATAAGAGAGCCATCCAAGATGCATGGACATGTAATTTTTGCCCAATACATCAAACTTCTCTTGATACAGGTGTACTGGGCTGACCAAGCTCAGCTGAGCCAGGCAGAAAATTGCCAGCTGCAGCTCCTGTACTGACTGAACTCTTGACCTGTTGCCTTATCTGATACAGTTGGCAATCTGCTAAAGCTATAAAAACAAGGAACCCATCGGTCACATCACTCAGCAGAATTTTGGAAAATATTAGTAACTGCAAAATATTTTTATTTCTTTTGGTTTTTCATTTATATTATCATTTAAAAAGCTATGAGAAAATTGCCCTGCTAAAATGAAACTCTAAATTATAGAATAATGGACATGAGCTAAACCATTTAGTGATGCACCAAGGGAAAAAATGGGCCTACAGTAAGTGTTATATAAAAGTAACATTTCATAAAACAATAATGTGTGAAGGTAATTTAATTTTCAAAAGTTAAATATATGGCCATATGAGTTAAAAATTAATCCCACAAAGTTTGACCAATATTCCTAATTTTATTACTAAGTTAACAGTGTTATTCACACATAGGCCCCCCCCCCAACTTTAAGAGATATGAATGAAAGCTACAAAGTATTTATCTCTTCTTAAATCTTGTCAGTTAGCACTTACATTAGATCCTAATATTTTATCACATTTAATTCCTGAACATTTTTTTCTTTAAAAAAATCAAAACTGTCCAAGTCTCAACAAAAAGAATTTATTCAACATTAAAATTATAAGATTCATCTTGTTTATTAGTCCTGTGTATTGAAGGGGTAGGTGGAGGGAGGGGTCTCTGTTGTTACTGCTCATTGCTGAAAAAAATGTTAATTATAAGATTCATCTAGTTCATAGTACAGGTCTGTCAACAGCATGAGATGGGAGGTTGGGGGGGGGGGGGGGGGGGTGGAGAGAAAAAGGCTCCCTGTGGTATTAAATGCAGACAGCTTGATCAAGCTCAACAGAGTGGAGAAAGGGCTTGACCTATGATGGGATTAAATAACAACAGTCTTGGAAGCATAGAGAGCTGCACTGAATGACCTACAGTGACCAAAGTGGACTGCTTGACAAGGGAATACAACAAGAGCCTAAAAGAAATTCGATAACTAACCTAATTTTGCAACTTTTATTTTCAAATTTCAGATTTTAACAGATTAATGTGTACATCCTTATGTGTACATGCTCTGAAAATCAAATCCACAGTACTTACAGGAAAAAAAAGTGCCATGACCAATTTTAGGCAAAATTTACGGTACCAATTTTTTATTTTTGCTTATATCTTAAAAAGGTTAAAAGATTTTGATCTAATTTTGGGTATACAATTTAATTTTGATTAATTAAAGTTATATTACTGGAAAAAAAGTCCTTAGCTTTAACAAGTTTTGTGTTAAGTGATCAAGTATCATTCCTAAATTTTTACAAAATGCATTATGTTTGAGCCCATAACTTTTTATATAATACAAACCTAATTTCTGGCATGTACATATGAACTATATAGAGGAATATTTATGGTAATATGAGGAAAAACAGATGAGTGGTTTTGATATTAGCCAGTCCTGAAGTGTGAAAATAGGTTTTTAACAAAATATTGAGGTTTTTCCTTAATTTCTCAAAGGAACGAAGTCGCAAAGACCCAGTTTTCGGCTTGGTAGGAGATCTTGGGGACATCTAACATTATGCTGAATTTTGGATTCCTAGGTCTTACGGTTTCAAAACGTGCCACATCTACAGACAGATGGACGGACGGATGGATGGACAGACAGACGAACGACGGACAATGGAGCACGACTATAGCTCAGATGACTTATAGTCAACAGAGCTAAAAATACAGACTGAAACTGTAACCTCTTGGCCCGTTGGTAATTCTGTTTACACATACTGAAAGACTTGGCTACAATGCATTTTTCAAGCTGACATATTCATAAGATTTTATATAAAAAAATAATTATTTTGGAGAAGATTTTTAAAGGTTTTCAAGCTTTTTCCCTGTAAAATGTAAGTTGAAGCAGGTGGCACCACAAAAAGCTCAACCCCACAACGTTTTATATGTGAAAGATCTTTGCATTGAATTTTGGGATGCTAGCTCCTGCTATTCCTGAGAAATTATTGTTAAATGTACTGATGACCAATGACCACCATACAAAAAAGGTAGATGCAGGTGGCGCCACCAATACCTCCATTTCAAATATGACTCATGCGACCAACATTTGTACAAAATATGGTGATGATAGCTCCAGCCATTTCTGATATTGTAATATCAGTATCCTTTTTTTGTCAAATGAATAAGTTCATCCTCCTGTAACTCGGCCATTATTCAACAAACTGGAACCATTCCAACAAACTTGTAGTATATGCTCACTTGGCTAATTGACTAAGTTCAAATTCCTGTAACTTGGCCGAAATTCTTTAAACCAACATAATATGCACAAACATGAGAGAGCTCATCTCTGGGATCATTTCTATGAACAATTGAACAATTTGGTTGGACAATTTTGGAGAAGATGATTTTTTAAAGGTTTCTTTTTGCTTTTTCCTGATAAAATCTAAGTAAATGTAGCACGCAAAAAAATAAGCAACTTCCAATAAGAGTTTTTTAAATGACTGGTTTTTGCATAAAATTTGGTGATGCTAGCTCCAACAGTTTTTTAGAAGCATGGGTTAAAGTACAGACGACGGCCAGGGATGACCCTGCGCCATTGCATAAGCTCACAGATTCCCTTAAAATACAGGTAGCACAACCAGCCTTCAGGATGAAACTGTGGGATCAATATGCAAAGCAAGAGCCTTGGCAAAAATTTAGTAATTATTGAGCTTTTGTATCAAATTTTACTAGAAAAAAAAATTATTTCTGAGGGGTGCAAACACACCCATTAACAAAATAAAACAGCCAGCCAGATGACTGAGAAAAGGTGAAACTACAGTTCAGCATGACTGTGTGTCAGCTGAGCTTAAATTCATAACATGTGACACTGACCTACATACTCAAAATAAAACAAACAGATACCTGCCAATTTGCTCACCTTGACTTGACTGGCTTTACCATAAAGTACATCTGATTCACTGGGAAGAAGGGAGGGGATGAGTAAGTTGTGTTTATCCCAGCGTAAGGCAACTTCAAACTTGTTCAGCAGCTCAATGATGTAATCCTGAATGTTGTGGGCCTGAAAAGCTGTGTTTTTAAACAGAAAAGCCAGGTCACTGGTGCGCATGGTTCCTACAAAACATAAACAGGGAAGTCATCCTGGTAACCTTAGTTCCCTGTACATATATCATAGGCCAATATTTTACTTCCTCATGGTATACATACTGATCTGTAAATAACAGGAAGGAATTCAACAAGATCTGCTAGCAGCCACGTTGTATCAGTCATATGCCATTAGATACCTTTACCAACATAAAAAGAATGTGTTATGATTTCTGTATTTACAGAGTTGCTTCACCAATAATAAACAAGAAACCCATGGATTTTTAAGGTCAGCTGACTAGCATGACAATACAGGGCTAGCCATGACAACATGACACTCAGGCCTTCGGAAATAAACTGATAGGGCCTGGAGTCATGATGGCAGTCACAACAGAACGCCCATTCTAAGGGTCGGATCCAAATATTTCCTGTCTGGTATTATTTGGCATCACAGGCTTATATGGTCGTATTATATGTGTTTAATATCAAGAAAAAGGGTTGTTACACAAAAATTATTACATTTATCACCTCCTTTCGTCATTGTGGCACCGATTCACGTGAAGCGGTACTACTCGTTCGAAACTGAAGTGTCATGACGGGGTCGTGTATGTAAACTTGGAAGTCCGAAGCCGGAAACCAAGTAATTGTTTTATAAATAATGCAGTTTAAAGCATATACAAAATGCTTACGCTTCAATACCGTTTTGCTTTTTCCCGATAGAATAAGATCTTTACTATCATTCTGTGAAAAATTATAGTTATTCATTCTTTGATCTGAAAGTTATGGACGATTTTGTGCTCGGAAGCCATCTCGGAAGTCACTCAGAAGTGATTCAAATATGTATAACTCAGAAGTCACAGTGACGCACTGGTTAACTTGTGGTCAGTTAAGAGCCACAGCCCAAATGCAGTTTCATTATAATTATAGTTGCATGCATATATTTAAATTGCTTATGCATGATTCTGCTTTTAATGAGTGTATAATACAATACATGATACAAAATCGGAAAACTATGCTCTCAATTTTTTGTTTTGTTAATTTAATATAAATGTAAATAGATATGTGGGTGTATTTTCAAGTAATATATTTCACCCTATGAAATTTATTAATAAAATCTAGAGCCATGATTTTGTTAAAGATATTTATATTTACATGGGCAGGGCATGGGAGGGGATGATTTTAATTCTTAAATATACAATGTAAAGACGACATTTTGAGGCACCTCCAATAGTATCCAATAGTTTGTAACATGTTAATGTCAATGATGAAATACGTGTCTATACATTTATAACTTGCAAAATGTCACCTTTTAAATGTAGTACTCGTTGTAAAATAATTGATATGTTTAAGTCTTATAACAATCTTTGCATTTTACCGACTTTTGTGATCTGCAAGGGCACAGGCTCAGACAGCACAGCACAGTGAGTGAATCTGAGTATCAGCGGAGGAGCCGTGTTATGACCGAGAAAAGTGACATGTGATAATGGAAAGACTCCATCTCTCAATAAACTATTATATTTTTGGATGCTCTCTAAGTGGAGTAAAAATCACAGACTTGTTCATTAATATCGCCAACTTATGAACTGGAAAGTAATAAATTTAATAATGTAATTGCTAGGGAATAAAAAGGTAATCTGAAAATAAATGAAAATTGATTACAAATAAATGGGAAAAGAACTCGATACGTCTGCATGAACGGGATTGTGCCCCCTATGGATGCACCACTGAATAATAAATATGGTATAATACACCCTAATATGGCAATACAGTTATAAATTACAATGTCATTTAATATAAAAACAATAATATATTTTCCATACGTTGAACAAATATGAAAACTCAATATATATCAGTGGGACATCGCTGGAATAAACATACATGTATCACACAAAACTTAAACGAAATGTCTTTCAATATGTTAGAAATCTACAATATTTAAAAACAAGGGACCTATGGGTCACTGTGCTCAGCTGAGGTTAACCTTGAAGGTAAAAATCTAAAATAATATCTAATGGAGATAAAGTGTAAGAGGAAGAGGTAATAAAGTCCATGGTTGGTTTATATGATTGGTTTGTATTGATGAGCAAGAAATTGTTGCAAAAAATATTTTGTGACCTGACCATGTGTTTCCTAATGTTGAAACTAAAGCATGTGAGCAGTTTGTGAACAAATGATCTGTACTATAACCATGATCATTAGTTGGTTTTTCGATTAACTGTTGACATTTCAGTAGTTTACACATTTGTTCAATTGAATCTATTTTTTTTGTATAATATATATTATTAAATATATATGTATTTTTTTTATGAAATGTATGCAGTTGAAATATAGCTAATTAACAACATAAAACAGGGCAAACAAAGCCTGTTCTCAAATTCTGCTGAGGCAGGAAAATAATGAACAAATGTTTGTATTAAATCCTGATTTTTTTATCACATCAATTATTTTCTAATTTAAGTTTATATTTCTATACATTTCCAATTTAACATATATATCTGAATATAAAAGTTGATTCATAATTCTCAATTGCATCATCATAAATCTCAATCTTGTCAGATAACACCACATCAAGCATACAAATGTTTATTTATTTTTTACCACAAAAATATATCTTTTAAATCTGCAAAACAATAAATATCTAAAAATAATACTTGATTTAGATTTCACAATTTTTAATTGTGTCTTTATTTATCCATAATGTGCTTCATATTTTATAATAATTTAAGCATACTGATGGGTTCATTTATATTTGTTAAAATCATTTAAAAGAAAATTGATTTCTTTAAAAATGCTTCATTACACAACATTGCATCTTCTGGATTACACCTTGAATTATTTTTTCAAGGAAAGTTTTTGCATATTGGAGTGGAAACAGCATTACAATTAAGGAGATACAGTGAAAACAATAACAATTACTGCATAACACTTGGTGGGTTGGGTTTGCGGGGGGGGGGGGGGGGGGGCGGTGGGGGTGGTGATATGAGAATAACTGTACACCTGTCACAGCAGGGGATCTCCCCCCGCCCCCCCCCCCCCCCCCCCGGTGACTGTAACAAATCAGAAACCCTGGCATAGCTGACTTCCAGTGACCTGGAGTGGGACCCTGCATCTGTAATCAAAGCAAGTGACTACAAAAAAAAAATCAATAACTAGCTTAATTTTCAAGCTTTTATTTTCAAATTTCAGATTTAGACAAACTAAATATTTATGTTTACATGCTGTGAAAATTAAATCAATGGTGCTTACAGGAAAAAAACGTGCCATGGTCAAAGTTGGGCAAAATTTAAGGTACTGATTTTTTTTTTTATGCTAATAACTTAAAAAATTTTACAAAATTCAGATCTAATTTTGGGTAAACAATTGAATCTTAATTAAACATAGTTATATACTTGAGAAAATAGACTCTAGTTTCAAAATTTTTCATGTTAACTGTGATATTATTTTTCCTGATTTTTTACAAAGTCCATTATGTTTGGGCCTATAACTTAAAGAATTTATACCTAACAGACTTAATATCTGGCATGTACATAGGAACTATATAGAGGAATATTTATGGTAAATATGAGGAAAAACAGATGAGTGGTTTTGATATTAGGCAGTCCTGAAGTGTGAAAATAGGATTTTAATAAAAAATTTAGGATTTTCCTTTATTTCTCAAAGGAATGAAGTCGCAAAGACCCAGTTTTTCGGCTTGGTAGGAGATCTTGGGGACATCTATCATTATGCTGAATTTTGGATTCCTAGGTTATACGGTTTCAAAATGTGCCACATCTACGGACGGACGGACAGACAGACGGATGGACGGACGGCACGACAGACGGCGGGCGACGGACAATGGACCACGACTATAGCTCAGATGACTTATAGTCAGCTGAGCTAAAAATGTTAAAATATATCTTAGAAAAGGGATGCAACAGGCCAGATAATATATAACATACTAATACATGTGATTATAAAATCTGATTGATTTGTAAATTAAGCAAATAATTATTTTTTTAAAACTCAAATTAATTCTTGTTCAAGTTTTTAACACTTCCTTCAAACTTTTTCAATCTTGTATTTATATTCTAATAATTTCACTCCTGCTGTTTCAACATAACATTTCAACTTCAAATAAATGGATATTTATAATAATATTTTAAAGTATATTTGCAACTGTTTTCACTCTCAAGCGTTATAATATATGCATGATAAGGGCATCTAAACAAAATGTGCTCCCTTCAACTTCGGATTACTGTACGATTACAACGTTCTCTATAAAAATTCCTATTTTGTGTACAGAGGAGATTGTTGAATGTAAAATCTTTGATAAATAACCATATAGAATCTTTATCGACACGTATGACATTTGGGGCTTCAAGTAAAATTCTGTCTAGAGGTGACCTGGTGTCTTAAAGATGCTATACGGGATATAGGCATTTTTATTAAACCTGTTTCTTATCTAAGATATACCTTGAAATTCCACATAAAAATGATGACACCATGCAATAATGGAACCAAACCGTTTTGATAAATAAAGTTAGATATTTAGCGCTAAGATAAATATTTTAGTTACAAATATAAATTATTCCTATTCTACTTTCGCTGTATAGTCATTTTTTATCTTTATATAATCCATCTGAATATTCCATGCATACTCATTTTTTTTATTTGATTCTTATATTTTAATCCTCAGAAACAAAATTAACAGATAGGATGCTTTTTCTTAGGCCTGGTAATCACCGGTCTATAGTCGGAATTCTCGATACAGTATAGTACCATGCACTTTCGGACCTCCTTCCCTTCGGACTTAATAGCTGCTGGTATCAGTTTCTATTATTAAACAGATTTTTTTTTATATCTATAACATTTGCTCTTTGCTCATTTATTTTTAAACATTTACTAAACTTTTCTGGCTATGCTGAATGTTTTGTTTAATGTTTTATTGATTTGTTGTTGATTTTTTTTTCAAATGACGTATTTTACAATATATCTATAAAAAGTATTGATGTTTGTGCCCTGCGGTTTTACAAATTTTCAGAACATTAATTTGATGAATATTGTACCTAACAGCATAAAATATATCGATTAAATATTGAATCGTTCTGCAAAAACAGAAACTATTGTTTTTATATTATCAAAAAAATTTACAATCGGCATCATATCTATTTACACATGCATTGTGTATTTCTCTCTGTCAAGGTATTGTTGTGTTTGTCTTTTCTTTTTTAAATTTGCAGGATACGTCTGATGAAATCATTATCAAACAAATTATTGAAAAGCATCATGTATATTACGCTATTTTGGCAAAATTTCAAAACATGAATTGAAACAGGTTCCATTTACAGCAGGAACATATAGGGGAAAATATCACATTTTGATATATATATATATATATATATATATATATATATATATATATATAAATCAATGTGTGCAACCTGACCATGAAATGTAAAATATAAATTGGCATAAAAAGTATTACATTATAGATAAGAGCTTCAGAGATTCATTATCCTGATGAAAATTTTTGGTCAATGGAAGAGGAAAATAAACATTTTATTCAAAAAAACCTTGAAAAAATATTTACCGTACTGGAAGTTTTGAGGTTCTGTCAAATTTTCTGTTTATGTCTCTATGATATTATCAGGGTAATTTTTATAAGGACACATTTGTAATGTGAATAAAATATTATCAAAACCTTGAATTTTTTCATGTTTCCACCATCATAAAATACGGTAACAGCGTAAAATATTGACCAGTTAATATAATCTTGTTATACAAAATAAAATAAAATATTAATATATTATAAAAAACCGCATCATGAATGTTACAAAACAGATTGAGTTTATGAAAAATATGCCATATTGAAGAAATTGAAAATGCTTGACACGTTGCTGACGGTATGATGACCAGTGCATTAGCCATTACTGGCTTCCGAGTTTTACACATCTGGACTATAACCGAGCATTTCCGAGCAAAAAATAGTCTATTACTTCGGATGGATAACCTTGATTTTTTACATAATGATAGAATAGACCTTATTCTATCAATAAAAATAAAATGGTACTTTCCATTGATGTAGTAGCATTTTAATTATGCTTCGATCATTGCTTTATTTAAAAAAATCCTTGCTTCTGACTTCTGACTTTCGAGTTTTACACATAGCCATCTGGGAATCCCCTACTGGATGTTATGATTCTCCCGCTGAAGCCGTGTAGACGAGTTTTTTCGAGTGAAACCAGCCTCGGTATTAAAAACTGTTGCATGAATACACGTAAGTCAACCGTGGAAGTAATAATTATTATTTTCCCCAACAGAATAACGTCACTTTTTGTCTTAACTCAGGAAAATGACAGTTCTAGAAGTAGATGAAAATTAAAAAGTAGTGTCAGAAATGGCGTGCACATCTGCACATACTAGAATTGATGCGAACCCAATAGCTTGTACTGTCACCCCATCGTTCTTCAGTTCATCTAAAATCGACGTTTGGGGTGACAGGCTGTCGCTAATACAGGGCTAACATTCACAACAAGAATTTTATCATCTGAAAACCACATCTCAAGATGTGATATTGACCTTTAACCTTCTTATATTAAGAATCAACAGGGAAACAAACACATACATATTGCATCACAAAAATGCTAAAAACAGAGTATTATTTGGCTGATCTGACCTTGAAGATAAAGCCATAGGTCAGTGGTTTTCAAAGTCCTCTGATAATTTTGACATACAATTAGGGGACAAAATATCCAATACAGTGAAACTTGTGTTATAAGACCACCAATGGGACTGGCCAAAAGATCTAGATCAAGGTCTCTAGTTTTCAAACTCCTTTGAGAACATTGCAGAAACAACTGGTGTGTCAAATTTGAAGAAAAAATCTTCAGTACTGGGGATGACAGCAAGGGACCCATGGGGCACTGAGAAACGGGCATTAATCTGTTCTTAAAAAAAAGGAAAGGTGAGTGGCACCACCTGTCTGGTTAACAAAAAACTTTCAAAGATTGATGAACATGCAAAATATCAGATCATTACTTCGACCCACTACTGAGACATGAGCAATTTTCACCCAGAGCACATCACTCTTGAGAAAGAGGCATGTACAATGGACCCATGGGAAAACAATTACAGATGGGGCAACCAGTCTTGAGTACAAGAGGGAGGAGTCTTAGATCTATGGACATGCACATTTTTAGGCCAATACTACAAAACACTCCTGAGAAAAGGGCTTTATTTATTTTACAAAAAAAAGGTAGATGGCACCACCTGTCTGATTTATGAGATAATTTTCCATGATGGATGAACATGCACAATTTCATATATTTCAAATATCAAGGTCCCTACTTGAAATTAGTTTGAATTAAACAGACTTGCATTGACTTGTTTAAAATAATACAATGAACTTAACATGAAAACACCACACCAAGCTGTTAAAGTAGTCAGACTGCAGCACATAGGCCTCCTCAAATAATAATAATAATAATAATAATAATAATAATTTATTCACTTAATACAGCGCCACCTTCCAACACTCAGTGTTGCTCAGGGGCGCCTTAAAATAACATGCAAAATTAATATAAAATTTAAAATAAGAGATAAATAGAAAACTAGAATACGGGTAGTCAACAAACGACTATGTGGAACGGGTGAGGTGAAGCATGGATTGAATGGCAAGGGGAAACAGAGTGAGGTGTGTTGCATATTAGCATGGATGTCTGCAGCTGAAATGTATATGTAGGTTGAGCCACCTACCACAAAATCCAGAAAGCTGTCCAAGTTGTATACAAATGCAAAATTTTAGGCAGATAAGTCAAACCACTACATGTATAAGAGTGATTTAATCCCTCAGCACACAAACAGATGGACGCTGTGCAAAAATGGTAGCAGGTGGCCCCTCCATTTTTGTGTATGATTAAGAGCTATGTGAGATCTATACACATGCAAAATTTCAGGGGGATATGTCCAACCAGTCCCAAGATATAAGCCTGAATGTCTGCAGCATTAACATAAATGAAGGTGGTGCCACCTGCTAAAAAGTCGAGAAAGCTATCGAAGATGTATAAACACGAAAAATTTTTGGCAGATAAGTCAAACCACTACTGAGATATGAGAGATTTTAGCCCACGGCAGACAAACAAAGAGACGCTGTGCAAAAATGGTTGCAAGTTGCCCCTCCAGTTTAGTGTATGATAAAGAGCTATATGAGATATATACACATGCTAAATTTTGGCCCAAACGGTTCCCGAGATATGAGCTTGGATTTTGGCAACTTAAACTGGAATGTAGGTGGCGCAACCTGTCATAAAATTAAGAAAGCTGTCCAGGAGTATAAACCTGCAAAATTTTAGGCAGTATGTCAAACCACTGCTGAGATATGAGTGATTTTATGCCAGGGCAGACAAACAGATGGACGCTGTGCAAAAATGATTGCAGGTGGCCCCTCCATTTTTGTGTATAATAAAGAGCTATGTGAGATCTATACACATGCAAAATTTTGGCCCAATCGGTCAATCAGCAGGGCTTGAAATTAGCGCCGGACCTCCGGAAATTTCCGGTAAAAATCACGGAGGTCCGGCAGAATGTCTACTACTGCCGGACCTCCAGTCCGGCGAACACCTGGGCCGCCAGGGCTCGTCAGGCTAATGGTTACCCTACCAATTTGTCGTCATGCCACGCGAGAAAAAAAGCGCTTGTGAAACGGTAAATCGCGCGATCGACTGACGCTTTTGTTTATCCATCATTTAGCCTTGACCTTGATACAGACTGGTACCGCGCTCTATTAAATCCCATAGTCACTGTGGTCACAGTGGGCGATAATATAGTGCACACGGCGGGCAAAAAAGAGCGGCTTGCCAGACTAAGGATGAACATATTCGGTCAAGATTGGACTCTGGAAGCCAAGATCACATCGCTTCATTAGATAAATAAGAGGTCCGGAAATTTTTTTGGAGGTCTGGTAAAAACAAAAATCTGCCAGACCTCCAGTCTGGTGGGTGAATTTCTTAATTTCCTGCCCTGATCAGTTCCCGAGATTTTAGCTTGGATGTCTGCAGCATAAACTAGAAGGTAGGTGGCGCCACCGGTCATAAAATCAAGAAAGCTGTCCAGGATGTATAAACCTGCAAAATTTTAGGCAGATATGTCAAACCACTGCCGAGATATGATTGATTTTATCCCACGGCAGACAAACAGACGGACGATGTGCAAAAATGGCTGCAGGTGGCACCACCAGTTTTGTGTATGATAAAGAGCTGGGTGAGATCTATACACATGCAACTTTTCAGGAAGATACATCAAACCAGTCCAGGCATATAAGCATGGATGTCTGCAGCGTGAATGTGAATGTAGGTGGCGCCACCTGTCATAAAATCAAGAAAGCTATCTAGGATGTATACACATGCCAAATTTCAGGTGAATTAGTCAAACCACTGCAGAGATATGAGTGATTTTAACCCAAGGCAGATGAACAGGTGGACACTGTGCAAACATGGTTGCAGGTGGCGCCACCATTTTTTATGTTATAAAGCTATCCAAGGGCTACATTTGTACAAATTTTTGTTCCTGATCAGTCAAACGGTTCCCGAGATATGTGGGTTTATCTGTGGAAACAGACGCACAAACAGACGCTGGGCAGAGAGGAAAGGTCAGAGGTCAAGGCCAATTGGTTAGGCACCAGTTCACATGTGACCCGATAATTGGTGTAAGTTTCGGAAAATTCTGTCCAGTAGCCTCAGGAGTTCTCCAGAAACGAACGCGGCGGCGGCGGAACCCAGTCAAAAACATAGTATCTGCAAAACTTCGTTTCGAGAAAATGGAGTTTCTATCTAATTTTGCATCACTCTTTGGTGTATAAACAGGCCCCATAAATCAAAGATTATAGGTCAAAGTGACCTAATTTTAGGTTTCGAAGTATTTGTCATGGAAGTCCATTGATTTTAAGTTAAAAGTATCTAGATCTGACCATTGAGATTTGTGTCCTGTGACTTACAGTCAGCTGAGCCCAAAAAAAGACAATACTGACCATTTTTGGCCAGGCTGTTGATTTCCCTTATGGTGACTACATTAGCCAGCATGTCACAGAGCCACTGGGGGTCAAGGAAGTAAAGGTTCTGCAGGCTTACATCATCATAGTGCAGCAACACACCTGAAAAAAAAAACACAGGCTGCAATCATTATAGTGCAGCAACACACCTGACCAAAACACACATGCTGCTATCATTATAGTGCAGCAACACACCTGAAAAAAAAACACACAGGCTGCAATCATTATAGTGCAGCAACACACCTGAAAAAAAAACACACAGGCTGCAATCATTATAGTGCAGCAACACACCTGAAAAAAAACACACAGGCTGCAATCATTATAGTGCAGCAACACACCTGAAAAAAAAAAACACACAGGCTGCAATCATTATAGTGCAGCAACACACCTGAAAAAAAACACACAGGCTGCAATCATTATAGTGCAGCAACACACCTGAAAAAAAACACACAGGCTGCAATCATTATAGTGCAGCAACACACCTGAAAAAAAAACACACAGGCTGCAATCATTATAGTGCAGCAACACACCTGAAAAAAAAAACACACAGGCTGCAATCATTATAGTGCTGCAACACACCTGACCAAAACACACATGCTGCTATCATTATAGTGCAACAACACACCTGACCAAAACACACACACTGCAGTCATTATAGTGCAGTAACACACCTAACCATGACAAAAACACACAGGCTGCAGTCATTGTAGTGCAGCAACACACCTGACCATAACACACATGCTGCAGTCACTCAAGTGGAGTAACACACCTGAAAAAACACACACACTGCAGTCATTATAGTGCAGCAACACACCTGACAAAAACAAGGGACCCATGGGTCACGGCGCTCAGCTGATCGTGATTTGACTATAAATGTTTCTCCACTGTGATACTATATCAAGTCGATAAAGCTTATGAATATCATGTACATGTTGGGCTATTATAAAGGAATGTAATGTAATATGTGAGTAAATGAGTAAAGTGGTTTATTTTTTATTTATTTAGGAGGGGTTGAAAATTGTGATATATTTGAGCAAATATGGATGCAATGACAGCAGTAATAAGCAGTAGTAGAATGATGATAAGGCTATTTGTTGAAGGATCTAAAGTGTATGGTAGTCTGCAAGCGTTCAATTTGACAGATATGATGTTATGATTAGCTATGCTGACGAAGTGATTTATGAATATGTGACTGTATGACACAATATCTCTTTAGTCTTGACAAGGTACATTATTGTGATGCCCACTATGTCTACATATTACACAATATTGACATAATTTCTGGCATGTACATAGGTACCTATGGACGAATAGTTATACAAAATATTAAAGTATGAATATATCTGATTCATCTTGTTCTTGCTTACTGAGGCTGACTTTGGGATTGGGTTCGGAGAAGGGAAAAGTGAGGGCAGCACGAAGGTGGATGTAGAAATATTCTATTGTAATGTTTTTCATTTATATAAGAATATGAAAAGCTAAGAGGAAAGGGGCCCTCCTACTTGGTTATAGTAAAGTTCTAAATATATGATTGCAAACTAATACTCTGACAAGACTGTCATGAAGAAAAGCAGTAAAAGTTTTGAGATACTGTGTTGCATACGGAAATTTACAGATGGACAGGTAAGTGGACAGAATGGACTAATACCTTTATTTCACTTTCAAGAGAATAATGCATTTAAGTTTATATATAATCCTATTTTTTTAAGCAGATCCACTTTTTCCATTAAGAAGTTTTTATCAGAATCATTTTTTTTATTTACAGGTTTATAAATTTTTAATTAAAAAACCTGAAAATATAAGTTAAAATATTAGAATTGTTGCAAAAGTTGCAATCATTATATATACATAGTAAAAAACATTGGGTCATATTATGCATACACATATATTTTATTATTTTTAAATCATAAATGTTTAAACTGATTTTAAAAGAAAATAATGCCACAACATGGCATCTACAAGAGTATTCCTTGAATCACTATTAAAAAGTGTTGCATATTGGAGTTTTCAGGACATGCTTAATTTTATTCACCAAAATAAAATAAAAGTAAATTTGATAAAATAAAACATCTTTTCAAATAAAGTATACACACTGTTGGTTTGATGAGGGACAAACAATATCATTGTGCTAATTACTATCCCAGTTTTAATTAATTACTGGAATTAATAGTCAATTTCACACCTGGTGAAGTTTTTACTCTTCTGAAGTAAGGAATTACTTATCTCATGAACATCCACACTTTCACAGCAATACACCACTTTGTGGACACAATTAAATGTACATTTTAATCATTGTAACCCTGGTGGTTCAATACAAAATCTAAAATGTAGCATGTCCAAGAATAAAATAAAATACAGAAAAATTATAACATTCATCTAGTTTATGCACCAGCTGGGGGGGGGGGGGGGGGATGAGTGCAGGGCGAGGGGAAGCCTGCTAGTAGTGGCCAAGCTGGGCCAAGGTAAGCTGCCTGGGGTGGGTTACATAATGCAAGTGAAGGCTGTACTACTAGGTGGGCTAGATGTAAACAACACTTGACATGGTGTATGAAAACATGAATAAAAGCTATTCATTCCAATCAATTTCTTTTGAAAGTTCAGATTTTAAAAGATTAAATCCTTATGCATATATGCTGGGAAAATTAAATCAACAGTGCCAAAGTTGGACAAAATTTAAGGTATTGATTTTTTATTTATGCTAATAACTTGAAAATTTGCAAAATTCAGATCTAATTTTGGGTAAACAATTGAATCTTGATTAAATAAAGTTATATTCCTGAAAAAAGGTCTCTAGGTTCAGCAATTCTCATGTGAGTAAATATATTTCCTGATTTTTTAAAAAAATTGCATTATGTTTTGGCCCATAACTTCAAAATAATACCCAATACTGACCTAATTTTTGGTATGTTCATAGAAAATGTATAAAAGAATGTGAATACTAAATACAATCAAAAACAGATCAGTGGTTTTGATATTAGGCAGCCTTGAAGTGTAACAATGGCTTTTTTTTATGGAAAACAGAGTTTTTTTTCCTTAATATCTCGAAGGAACGAAGTCCTAATGACCCAATTTTCGGTATGGTAGGAGATTTTGGGGACATCTAAAATTATGTCAACAGCCTGGGGAGCATAGAGTTGTGCACTGAATGACCTACAGTCATCAAAGTGGACTGCTTGACAATGTAAGGGAATACAACAAGAGCCTCCAAAAAAATTCAATAACTAGCCTAATTTTGCAGCTTTTATTTTCAAATTTCAGATTTTAACAGATTAAATCCTTATGTATACATGGTGTGAAAATTAAATCCACAGTACTTACAGGAAAAAAACGTGCCATGGCCAAAGTTGGGCAAAATTTAAGGTACCAATTTTATATTTTTGCCAATATTTAAAAAAATTTAACAAATTTTGATCTTATTTTTGGTATACAATTAAATTTTGATTAATTAAAGTTGTATTACTGGAAAAAAGTCCCTACCTTTAACACTTTTGGTCTTAAGTGACCAAATATCTTCCTGATTTTTTTACAAAGTCCATTATGTTTGGGCCCATAACTTTTTTAAATTATATAATACTGACTTAATATCTGGTACATAGGAACTATATAGAGGAATATTTATGGTAAATATAAAGAAAACCAGATGAGTGGTTTTGATATTAGGCAGTCCTGAAGTGTGAAAATAGATTTCTAATAAAAAATTGAGGTTTTTCCTTAATATCTCAAAGGAACGAAGTCTTATTGACCCAATTTTTGGCACACACTGCAGTCATTATAATGCAGTAACACACCTGACCAAAACACAAAGGCTGCAGTCATTATAGTGCAGCTACACGCCTGACCATAACACACATGCTGCAGTCATTATAGTGCAGCAACACACCTGTAAACAAGGGACCCATGGGTCACTGTGCTCAGCTGAAGTTGACCTTGAAGGTAAAAATCTAAAATAATATCAAAAGGAGATGGAGTGTAAGAGGAAGAGGTAATAAAGCCCATGGTTGGTTTATATGATTGGTTTGTATTGATGAGCAAGAAATTGTTGCAAATGACCATGTGTTTCCTAATGTTGAAACTGAAGCATGTGAGCAGTTTGTGAACAAATGATCTGCACTATTACCATGATCATTAGTTGGCTTTTTGATTAACTGTTAACATTTCAGTAGTTTACACATTTGTTCAAGTGAATCTATTTTTTGTATAATTTATATTATTAAATATATATGTATTTTTTTTAATGAAATGTATAAAGTTGAAATATAACTAATTAACAACATGAAACAGGGCAAACAAAGCCTGATCTCAAATTCTGCTGAGGCAGGAAAATAATGAACAAATGTTTGTATTAAATTCTCATTTTTTTATCACATCAATTTTTTTTAAATTTAAGTTTATATTCCTATACATCTCCAATATAACATATATATCTGAATATAAAAGTTGATTCATAATTCTCAATTGCATCATCATAAATCTCAATCTTGTCAGATAACACCACATCATGCATAGAAATGTTTATTTATTTTTTACCACATAAATATATCTTTTAAATCTGCAAAACAATAAATATCTGAAAATAATACTTGATTTAGATTTCACAATTTTTAATTGTGTCTTTATTTTTCAAAAATGTGCTTCATATTTTATAAATTTAAGCATAATGATGGGTTCAATTATATTTGTTAAAATCATTTAAAAGAAAATTGATTTCTTTAAACATGCTACATTACACAACATTGCATCTTCTGGATTACACCTTGAATTATTTTTTCAAGGAAAGTTTTTGCATATTGGAGTGGAAACAGCATTACAATTAAGGAGATACAGTGAAAACATTACCGCATAACACTTGGTGGGTTGGGTTTGCGGGGGGGGGGGGGGGGGGGGGATGGGGGGTGGTGATATGAGAATAACTGTACACCTGTCACAGCAGGGGATCTCCCCTAGTGACTGTAACAAATCAGAAACCCTGGCATAGCTGACTTCCAGTGACCTGGAGTGGGACCCTGAATCTGTAATCTGTAATCAAAGCAAATGACTACAATAGAGCCTCAAGAAAAAAATCAATAACTAGCTTAATTTTCAAGCTTTTATTTTCAAATTTCAGATTTACACAAATTAAATATTTATGTTTACATGCTGTGAAAATTAAATCAATGGTGCTTACAGGAGAAAAACGTGCCATGGTCAAAGTTGGGCAAAATTTAAGGTACTGATTTTATTTTTATGCTAATAACTTAAAAAAATTACAAAATTCAGATCTAATTTTGGGTAAACAATTGAATCTTAATTAAACATAGTTATATACTTGGGAAAATAGACTCTAGGTTCATAGTTTTTCATGTTATTTGAGTAAATATTTTTCCTGATTTTTTACAAAATGCATTATGTTTGGGCCAATAACTTTTTTAAATTATATAATACAGACTTGATTTCTTGCATGTACATAGAAACTATATAGAGGAATATTTATGATAAATATGAGGAAAAACAGATGAGTGATTTTGATATTAAACAGTCCTGAAGCGTGAAAATAGGATTTTAATAAACAAGGGACCCATGGGTCACGGCGCTCAGCTGATCGTGATTGGACTATAAATGTTTCTCCACTGTGATACTATATCGAGTCGATAAAGCTTATGAATATCATGTACATGTTAGGCTATTATAAAGGAATGTAATGTAATATGTGAGTAAATGATAAATGAAATTACCTGACTGATGGATTAATAGAGTCAAATAAAGTGGTTTATTTTTTATTTATTTAGGAGGGGTTGAAAATTGTGATATATTTGAGCAAATATGAATGCAATGACAGCAGTAATAAGCAGTAGTAGAATGATGATAAGGCTATTTGTTGAAGGATCTAAAGTGTATGGTAGTCTGCAAGCATTCAATTTGACAGATATGATGTTATGATTAACTATGCTGATGAAGTGATTTATGAATATGTGACTGTATGACACAATATCTCTTTAGTCTTGACAAGGTACATTATTGTGATGCCCACTATGTCTACATATTACACAATATTGACATAATTTCTGGCATGTACATAGGTACCTATGGACGAATAGTTATACAAAATATTAAAGTATGAATATATCTGATTCATCTTGTTCTTGCTTACTGAGGCTGACTTTGGGATGGGGTTCGGAGAAGAAAAAAGTGAGGGCAGCACGAAGGTGGATGTAGAAATATTCTATTGTAATGTTTTTCATTTATATAAGAATATGAAAAGCTAAGAGGAAAGGGGCCCTCCTACTTGGTTATAGTAAAGTTCTAAATATATGATTGCAAACTAATACTCTGACAAGACTGTCATGAAGAAAAACAGTAAAAGTTTTGAGATACTGTGTTGCATACGAAAATTTATAGTTGGACAGGCAAGTGGACAGAATGGACTAATACCTTTATTTCACTTTCAAGAGAATAATGCATTTAAGTTTAAATATAATCCTATTTTTTTAAGCAGATCCACTTTTTCCATTGAGAAGTTTTTATCTGCATCATTTTTTTTATTTACAGGTTTATAAATTTTTAATTAAAAAACCTGAAAATAAAAGTTAAAATATTAGAATTGTTGCAAAAGTTGCAATCATTATATATACATAGTAAAAAACATTGGGTCATATTATGCATACACATATATTTTATTATTTTTAAATCATAAATGTTTAAACTGATTTTAAAAGAAAATAATGCCACAACATGGCATCTACAAGAATATTCCTTGAATCACTATTAAAAAGTTTTGCACATTGGAGTTTTCAGGACATGCTTAATTTTATTCACCAAAATAAAATAAAAGTAAATTTGATAAAATAAAACATCTTTTCAAATAAAGTATACACACTGTTGGTTGAATGAGGGACAAACAATATCATTGTGCTAATTACTATCCCAGTTTTAATTAATTACTGGAATTAATAGTCAATTTCACACCTGGTGAAGTTTTTACTCTTCTGAAGTAAGGAATTACTTATCTCATGAACATCCACACTTTCACAGCAATACACCACTTTGTGGACACAATTAAATGTACACTTTAATCATTGTAACCCTGGTGGTACAATACAAAATCTAAAATGTAGCATGTCCAAGAATAAAATAAAATACAGAAAAATTATAACATTCATCTAGTTTATGCACCAGCTGGGGGGGGGATAAGTGCAGGGCAAAGGGGAAGCCTGCTAGTAGTGGCCAAGCAGGGTCAAGGTAAGCTGCCTGGGGTGGGTTACAATGCAAGTGAAGGCTGTACTACTAGGTGGGCTAGATGTAAACAACACTTGACATGTTGTATGAAAACATGAATAAAAGCTATTCATTCCAATCAATTTCTTTTGAATGTTCAGATTTTAAAAGATTAAATCCTTATGCATATATGCTGGGAAAATTAAATCAACAGTGCCAAAGTTGGACAAAATTTAAGGTACTGATTTTTTATTTATGCTAATAACTTGAAAAATTTGCAAAATTCAGATCTAATTTTGGGTAAACAATTGAATCTTGATTAAATAAATTTATATTCCTGAAAAAAAGTCTCTGGGGTTCAGCAATTCTCATGTTAGGTGAGTAAATATATTTCCTGATTTTTTTAAAAATTGCATTATGTTTTGGCCCATAACTTCAAAATAATACCCAATACTGACCTAATTTTTGGTATGTTCATAGAAAATGTATAAAAGAATGTGATTACTAAATACGATCAAAAACAGATCAGTGGTTTTGATATTAGGCAGCCTTGAAGTGTAACAATGGCTTTTTTTATGGAAAACAGAGTTTTTTCCCTTAATATCTCGAAGGAACAAAGTCCTAATGACCCAATTTTCGGTATGGTAGGAGATTTTGGGGACATCTAAAATTATGTCAACAGCCTGGGGAGCATAGAGATGTGCACTGAATGACCTACAGTCATCAAAGTGGACTGCCTGACAATGTAAGGGAATACAACAAGAGCCTCCAAAAAAATTCAATAACTAGCCTAATTTTGCAGCTTTTATTTTCAAATTTCAGATTTTCACAGATTAAATCCTTATGTATACATGGTGTGAAAATTAAACCCACAGTACTTACAGGAAAAAAACGTGCCATGGCCAAAGTTGGGCAAAATTTAAGGTACCAATTTTATATTTTTGCCAATATTTAAAAAAATTTAACAAATTTTGATCTAATTTTTGGTATACAATTAAATTTTTATTAATTAAAGTTGTATTACTGAAAAAAAATCCCTACCTTTAACACTTTTGGTCTTAAGTGACCAAATATCTTCCTGATTTTTTTACAAAGTCCATTATGTTTGGGCCCATAACTTTTTTAAATTATATAATACTGACTTAATATCTGGCATGTACATAGGAACTATATAGAGGAATATTTATGGTAAATATGAAGAAAACCAGATGAGTGGTTTTGATATTAGGCAGTCCTGAAGTGTGAAAATAGATTTCTAATAAAAAATTGAGGTTTTTCCTTAATATCTCAAAGGAACGAAGTCCTATTGACCCAATTTTTGGCATGGTAGGAGATTATGGGGACATCTAACTGTATGCCAAAATTTAGATTCGTAGGTCCAACGGTGTCGAAACGTGCCAGTCTTACGGACGGACATCCAGACGGACGGACGATCGGACGGATGGACGGCACGACAGACGGACGGATGACGGACAATGGACCATGACTATAGCTCAGCTGAGCTAAAAATTGAGGTTTTTCCTTAATTTCTCGAAGGAACGAAGTCGCAAAGACCCAGTTTTTGGCTTGGTAGGAGATCTTGGGGACATCTAACATTATGCTGAATTCTGGATTCCTAGGTCTTACGGTTTCAAAACGTGCCACATCTACGGACAGAGGGACGGACGGACAGATGGACGGACGACAGACAATGGACCACAACTATAGCTCAGATGACTTATAGTCAGCTGAGCTAAAACGCACACACACTGCAGTCATTATAGTGCAGTAACACACCTGACCATGACCAAAACACACAGGCTGCAGTCATTATAGTGCTGCAACACTTCCAAGTGCACACACACTGCAGTCATAATAATGCAGCAACACACCTGACAAAAACATACAGGCTGCAGTCAATATAGTGCTGCAACACACCTGACCAAAACACAAACACTTCAACCAGCAAAGCCTTTGTTATTCTGGTGCATGGCCAGTTACACAAGTGGTATACAGTTGTGGCTTGACATTCCGACCCTTATCAATCCGAAAACCTTGCAATCCGACAGTATTTTGTAAAAACGAACGTAACCCATATAAATTAGCCTTGACAAACTGACAGCCTTGGATTCCGACTCCGATATGGCATTTCCGGGAACAGACAGGCATACCGACTTTTTTTCTGACTTGACAATCCGACTGGTATATTTTCCTTTGATGTCAGTTGTGGGGCTCATGCCCACGGCACCCCGGTCAATTAGGCGTGAAATACAGCGGAGTGTATTGTTCTGACCGTACACTAAAGCCAATTATACTAATAAAGTAAGATTGGATCCGTAATTTGGCAAAATTGAACCTCTGTGTGTAAAACTGGAACACGCGAAGGTGGAGATTGAGGTCGGGGACCTTATCCAGGCACGCAACAGCACTGATCACGTGACCGTGGAGGAATTTCTCGCATATGACAATATGGAACCCACGGCACAGCACTGCCGACCACTGCTGATATTGTGTCAATGGTCAAAGATCACGGAGGCGAAAGTGACAGCGAGTCTGAGGGAGAAGATGATCCTCCTAAACCAGTAACTCTCAGAGAATCACTTGGGGGAATGGAAACAGGGCTACAGTATATGGAGGAGCAGGGCTTCGCTGTAGGGGGCGTTGATGCCAAACGCGGGCTGCCAAGAAAATTCCGTGAAAAGCAAAATCAAAGAACCAGATACCAGACAGATATTCTTGCATTCTTTAGATGTACATGAACTAAGTAGATCAAACGCTTGTTCATTCATCATATACATTTAGTTAATGTTTGTTCAGAAATATAATCATGTCTCATAATGGTAGAATCTGCATAGGTCGTCAATCTTGACGAGCATTGTATATAGGCTTATAGACATGTATATAAGAAACAAAACGGTACTCCATGACAGATTTTTAAATTTTTTTTTCACATAAATCATATCAAAATCATATACGTAGTTTATTATAACAAAATAATTAATGAATACTGACAAATCCTCCTCCAAACATATTATGTCACATTGTATCTTGACCCTCTGTCACCTTTGGTGATTTGACAATCCGACAGCCTTGCAATCCGACATAAATTAGGGTATTACATTTAGTGTTGGATTATCAAGTCACGACTGTATTTAGTAAATGTGAATGGTAGTATATGTTCTGTATGTATTAAATCAGCAAAATATTTTTAAATCTCACATCCAGACATAGCCTATCCTATTACATTCATGTATTTTCAGTGTAAATCTACATCAAAAGAGGGGCAAAACAGCCACTTGATCCATCAGGTAAACACAACTCAAGTGACCAATGGGTCATGATGTTGAGCTGAAGGTCTGGTTAATTAGAGCTGGAAAAAGTTGACATGCAATGCCACACCTTAACATTTCTTTAAATCTATTCCTTGTTCGCCTACCTTTTGGATGAAACTTTGTGGAGGTTGCAGGCAACATCGAAGGAACAATCCATAATATAGATTTAATTCAAAGGATTATAAACCATTGTGACAGAGCATGATTCCTTTGCCCTAGGCAGAGGCCACACTAGTCATCTGTGATAGGGGCAGCATTTGTTCAGCAACTGACCAGGTGAAGCGATGTTACTGAAGAGTGATACTGTGGTAAAACACATGATGAAGAGTGACACTGTGGTAAAACACATGATGAAGAGTGACACTGTGTTAAACCACATTATGAAGAGTGACACTGTGGTAAAACACATGATGAAGAGTGACGCTGGTAAAACTCATGTGGAGGGTGACACTTTTGTAAAACACATGAATACGAGTGACACTGTGGTAAAACACATGATTAAGAGTGACAATGTGGTAAAACACATGATGAAGAGTGATACTGTGGTAAAACACATGATGAAGAGTAACACTGTGGTAAAACACATGATGAAGAGTGATACTGTGGTAAAACACATGATAAAGAGTAACACTGTGGTAAAACACATGATGAAGAGTGACACTTTGGTTAAACATGATGAATAGTGATACTGTAGTAAAACACATGATGAAGTATGACACTGTGGTAAAGCTCATGATGAAGAGTGACACTGTGCTTAAACATGATAAAGATTGACATTGTGTTAAAATACATGATGAAGAGTGACACTGTGGTAAAGCTCATGATGAAGAGTGACACTGTGGAAAAACACATGATGAAGAGTGACACTGTGGTAAAACACATGATGAAGAGTAACGCTGGTAAAACTCATGTGGAGGGTGACACTTTTGTAAAACACATGAATACGAGAAACACTGTGGTAAAACACATGATTAAGAGTGACAATGTGGTAAAACACATGATGAAGAGTGATACTGTGGTAAAACACATGATGAAGAGTGACACTGTGGTAAAACACATGATGAAGAGTGACACTGTGTAAAACCACATTATGAAGAGTGACACTGTGGTAAAACACATGATGAAGAGTGACGCTGGTAAAACTCATGTGGAGGGTGACACTTTTGTAAAACACATGAATACGAGTGACACTGTGGTAAAACACATGATTAAGAGTGACAATGTGGTAAAACACATGATGAAGAGTGATACTGTGGTAAAACACATGATGAAGAGTAACACTGTGGTAAAAGACATGATGAAGAGTGATAATGTGGTAAAACACATGATGAAGAGTAACACTGTGGTAAAAGACATGATGAAGAGTGACACTTTGGTTAAACATGATGAATAGTGATACTGTAGTAAAACACATGAGTATGACACTGTGGTAAAACACATGATGAAGAGTGACGCTGGTAAAACTCATGTGGAGGGTGACACTTTTGTAAAACACATGAATACGAGTGACACTGTGGTAAAACACATGATTAAGAGTGACAATGTGGTAAAACACATGATGAAGAGTGATACTGTGGTAAAACACATGATGAAGAGTAACACTGTGGTAAAAGACATGATGAAGAGTGATAATGTGGTAAAACACATGATGAAGAGTAACACTGTGGTAAAAGACATGATGAAGAGTGACACTTTGGTTAAACATGATGAATAGTGATACTGTAGTAAAACACATGAGTATGACACTGTGGTAAAGCTCATGATGAAGAGTGACACTGTGCTTAAACATGATAAAGAGTGACATTGTGTTAAAATACATGATGAAGAGTGACACTGTGGTAAAACACATGATGAAGAGTAACACTGTGGTAAAACACATGATGAAGAGTGACACTTTGGTTAAACATGATGAATAGTGATACTGTAGTAAAACACATGATGAAGTATGACACTGTGGTAAAGCTCATGATGAAGAGTGACACTGTGCTTAAACATGATAAAGAGTGACATTGTTTTAAAATACATGATGAAGAGTGACACTGTGATAAAGCTCATGATGAAGAGTGACACTGTGGAAAAACACATGATGAAGAGTGCCACTGTGGTAAAACACATGATGAAGAGTGACGCTGGTAAACTCATGTGGAGGGTGACACTTTTGTAAAACACATGAATACGAGTGACACTGTGGTAAAACACATGATGAAGCATGACACTGTGGTAAAAGACATTATGAAAAGTGACACTGTGGTAAAAGACATTATGAAGAGTGACACTGTGGTAAAACATATGATGAAGAGTGACACTGTGATAAAACACATGAAAGCTTGAATTGGGATCCTGTTGGCTGTATCCAGATAGTCTTGTGACTACACACATCTAGATTTTAATATGTTATTACTCTTATTAAGAACAAAATAAAAACATTAGAAAAATAAATGAATAAAAAACACAACAGATAATGTTATTATAACAAAATAAAAACATTAGAAAAATAAATGAATAAAAAAACATAACAAATAATGTTATTATTAACCTGTCACTTTACTTACCTGCAGAGCTGTCTTCAACACAGGCTCTAGCAAAGTGGGAATGTTATACAATCACCAGATTACTATTTCCAATTAAGACATTAAATTTTGGCCCCATTTTAAGGACAGTATCACTGTAACCCTACATATTTTACTAACTTGAACATGATGTCACATGAGCAGATGATCCTGTTAAACCCTGACATTTTACAGTTTGAAGGCACAAGGGGATAAAATTATCTTTTTAGGTTATCTTTTTAAGCTAAATTTTGTCTCTTAATGTGAGCACTGATTACATAACCACTGTGATATGTGAACCTACACAGATCTCTATCATTGTAATTCAATGTTGTTTCAATATGACGGAATAAGATGAATATATCACTTACCATTTTCATGTAAAAACTGAGTAGCTTGATGGAGTTCAGCTACATCCTTAAATCCTGTCGGATACTTGTTCATGCAGTCAATCACGTATATTCTAAAACAAATATTTAATTACATTAAATTATGAGCACACTAACGTGAAGTTTTTTTTTGGGTTTAACTGTTTCATACAACTTCAGTCTAACCTCTTTCATTTGCCAACCTTGGGCTTGGGGGATTTTTTGGCGGTATATTACTTTATTCACATAGAAGGAAAAATTTACAAATAACAACAGAAAAATAAAGTGTCTAAAATTTATTTACAAAGATATACATGTATAACATATCTGGTCAAAATATAAAATTCTCCATGGTCCTCCTTGTGCCGTTTCACTTTCAACTGAGTCTGCCCCTAAAGAATTCCCTAATGGAGCATTGTCTGCCAGCTTGTGACTGAAGAGCTGTTATTCTTTGGTCCAATCTGTAAAATGCATCAATATCTGCTTGTTCGCTGTAGTTGGAGTTCTTGAAATATCGCAAGACAATCTTCAAGACCTGACAGACTTGGGCAATGTGGCCAGAGGTAGGGGAACTATTTCTTCAGGTTCAGAGGTTGAACTGGCTGTATCATTGTTGCCTGTCACTGTTTCCACAATAGCTTGATTGTTCAAAGGTTGTGCTGGTCCTATATTCTGATCGGCATTGACAAATTCCTGAGACGTGTGCACTGAGGTCAATCCTGAGGCAATCTGTCACTCATTGTAGAAGGGGAAGGAAACTGTTTGCTTCTGGACTATCTTGCCAATCTGTTTCATTTGGCTGGTCACCCTTGGGTAAAACACTTTGGTGATTTATACAATTGTTGGCACTGCTGACGGAATCCCATGTACGCTTCATCCATCAAACTGTGTCACTAAAGACAATCCCTGTAGGTTCGCTCTTATCTATACACAATATGATGTAATGAAGCTGCAGCAGGCAGTACTGTGCTTTGAAGGACTGGGTGATCCTCGCATAAAATCCCCGTGTTACCATTAATTGCTCCAAACTACTCATCTGGTTTATCTCATTAAATGACACCTATCCAAACAACTCTAGGTGTGGAATCAACACCTGTCACCCAGCCGAAGACAGCTGTCCCCAAACAAATAAAGGGTGTTAAGTCATAAACTAATAAGTGGCACCCGGTACTTGATCCATAAGCAGTGAGATGTGACATGTTGTAAACACAGATATGGCCATGTCAGCTGAGCCCGAGCGATAACACACCAGCTTGACGAAAAATTACCGACTGAAGTTGGAATCAGGAAGTTTGCTTATGATCAAGGGAATATAGCACACTTGGGTAAAAAAAAAACACCTGGCAGATTGCAGATAGCGAAGATAGCAAATGAACGAGGTAAATAAGTAGTAAGGAAATTGAGACTTTGTTGTTAGTTGGCGGTAGGCAGGGTTGGCGGATGAACAAGGGGCAAATGAAAGAGGTTAGACTGTACTATGGAGAACTTTTCCACAAGCAACCCATGGGTCATGACGTTCAGCTGTCTCACATGTTGGTTGTGGCTGTGACATTGATGCATTTTTTGTGCTTACTATTGGTTGCCCTGTACATAGCTGTAAATTATGCATATGAGGTTAAAGTGACCTTATTACCAACTAGAATACGGGTAGTCAACAAGCTACTACGTGTATCCGCCGAAATCAGAGTGGAATGGGTGAAGTGAGGCATTGATTGAGTGGCAAGGGAAAATAGAGTGAGGTGTGTTGCATATTAGCATGGATGTCTGCAGCCAAAATGTATATGTAGGTTGCGCCACCTACCACAAATGCAGAATGCTGTCACATTAATGTAGGTGGCACCACCTGCCACAAAAAAATCAAGAAAGCAATCCAAAGTGTATAAACACGCAAAATCTTTAGGCAGGTAAGTCAAACTACTACAGAGATATGAGTGATTTTAGCCCACGGCAGACAAACCGACAGACACTGTGCAAAAATGGCTGCAGGTGGCCCTTCCAGTTTTGTGTATAATAAAGAGCTGTGTGATATCTATACACATGCAAAATTTTGGTTTAATCGGTCAAACGGTTCCCGAGATATGAGCTTGGATGTCTGCAGCGTAAACTAGAATGTAGGTGGCACCACCTGTCATAAAATCCAGAAAGCTGTCCAGGATGTATAAACCTGCAAGATTTTAGGTAGTTATGTCAAACCACTACAGACATATGAGTGATTTTATCCCAAGGCAGACAAACAGACAGACGCTGTTTAAAATTGGTTGCAGAAGGCGCCACAAGTTTTGCATATGATAAAGAGCTATGTGAGATCTATACTCATGCAAAATTTTGGCCCAATCGGTCAAACGGTTCCGGAGATATGAGCTGGGATGTCTGCAGCGTAAACATGAATGTAGGTGGCGCCACCTGTCACAAAATCGAGAAAGCTATCCAGGATGTATAAACCTGCAAAATTTTAGGTGGATATGTCAAACCACTGCGGAGATATGAGTGATTTTATCCCACGGCAGACAGAAAGACGGACGCTATGCAAAAATGGTTGCAGGTGGTGCCACCATTTTTAGTGTATGTTATAGAGCTATCCAAGGGCTACATTTGTATAAAATTTTTAGCCCGATCAGTCAAATGGTTCCCGAGATATGAGCTTGGATGTCTCCAGCGTAAACGTGAATGTAGGTGGCGCCACCTGTCACAAAATCGAAAAAAAACTATCCAGGATGTATACGCATGCCGAATTTCAGGTGGATAAGTCCAACCAATGCAGAGATATGAGTGATTTTATCCAAAGGCAGATGAACAGATGGACGCAATTCAAAAATGGTTGCAGGTGGTGCCACCATTTTTAGTGTATGTTATAAAGCTATCCAAGGGCTACATCTGTGTAAAATTTCTAGCCTGATCGGTCAAACGGTTCCCCAGATATGTGGGTTTATGTGTGGAAACAGACGCACACATGGACGCAGAGCGCAGAGGAAAGGTCAGAGGTCAAAACAAAATCAGGGTGCAGCAGTTCACATGTGACCCTAACATAATCCCGGGTTTCGTAAAATTCTGCCCAGCAGTTACGGAGGAGTTCTCCGAACACCTACGCGGCTGCGGCGGTGATTACCAGTGATTATGATACTAGTAATGACTGAACATTTACAACTAGTTTTAATGGTTAAAAGCTTTCCACATGTAGCTTGCAGAATTTTTTTTTATGGTTTTCATAGAGATTTCACAATTGATCACAATTTGTGCACTGTATCACATCAAGTTTCAGAAATGGTCAGCAATCTAAAAATACAGGTAAAATGTGTGAAAAATGTTTTATTACATTCAGATTTTTCTTTAGTATCTCATGCAAGCATTAAATATATTGAATATTCATCATCTGGTAACATATTTCACCTCTTTACCCAATACTTCTGATTTTATTCATGATTGAAGCAACTATGTTTTGCTTTAATTATATTGCTGTGTTCATCTGATTATTGCTGACTATTGCTAGGCCCAGAACATGCAGTTGTGTCTTTTAAGAAAGGTTATTTAAGGAAGGTTTTGGACCGTCGCTAAAAGCTCCTTAAAGGAGACTTGCAACTCATGATGTGTCTATAAATAGACGTGCAGCCATAAATTGGGGATCTAAGGTAATTTATGATACCTGTGATCCTGTTGCTAATTTATGATATTGGTACTCTTTTTAATTTATGATAAATTGATTCTGTATAGACACCTGACACACCTGTATTCCTGTACAAACCTGTACTCTCGCTCATTTAAGACGGGGTCTTTCCCTTTACTTTTCCTCTCGAATGCCAGCTGTCTCACGACTTCCTCCAGGTAGATGTAGGCTGCTGGAATTCTCTGTTCCATTAGCTTGATATTAACATTCCCTGCAATATAAGACACGTTTCCTATCATAAAAATAGCAAACTTTTATTTTCATGAACAGGCTCAACTACACCATTAAATTTCTCTAACTAATACAATGAAAGGTTCAGTTTCATGCAAATTCTAGATGTCTGATATAAATATTGTTTTACTTTTTCACCTCACCATCATATACACAGCCTGGTGGATAAACTAATATATTATAAACATAACAGGCATTATTTCCCCCTTCATGTCAACATGAAAAGAAATCAAACTGAATGTTCCTACTTATGACTGCAATCATATTTTATGGTAATCTGGATCAGGTTCACTGCTATGATTCATACATGAATAAGCCTTCATGTTTACCTGGTATTTCATAGCTCTAGCATACCAGAAGTAACATGCAACTTATGAAGGGCTTCATTGTAATGCCTGAAAATGCTACTGTTGACATGTTGTTTCAATCACAGTCAGAAATATCATCAAATTGTTCCAATGTTTTTACAACTTACTGTTTATTAAATCGTTAATTATTTAACTATCTATTGAACTGTGTTATGTTCTGTCACTCACAGTCAGAATTAATCATTTATCAAGTTGTTGAAAACATATGGCTTCTGTGGCTCAGAGGTAGAGCACAGGACTCAAAGCCGGGAGGTCATGAGTTCAAATCTCAGCCGTGGCAGTGAGATTTTCACAGTCTGCCGCCACCCAGGGTGAGTGCTCTGCAGGCTCAATCATAAGGCTGTGCCCCACAGCCATGTATCACTCACAAATGAGTGCATCTATAAGGGTTCCTCAGTGTTTTAACCCAGTGATGATTACACCCCCAAGACCTGCAGGTGCGGTACACACCAGAATATAAAAATAATATAAGAAGCGAGTGCTACCGCCCTGTCACATATTCCTAAAACGAAATAGAATTCTGCAGATGTATATACTTAAAGTAATAATAAGATAAGAGAGCACAAACAAGGGACCTATGGGTAACGGCGCTCAGCTGTTATTTATGATAATAAATATGATTTAGAAATGAGGCACATGCGGGTTTTGTTTGGTAATAAATATAAGCTGTATTATGAGTTGTTGTTGTTTAGCTTATGTATGATTTTGATAGTACCTTTGGAGACAGGGAAGAGGATTAATTTCATTTATTTTATTAACAAATGGAGTACTATTGTCACACAGATTTTGACTTGGCCACATAACTTTTAAGCAGAACATATAATATAAGAGTTTATTAAAAAAATTACAAATATTGTCCCAAATATAATTTTTATTAAAAATAATAAGAGAATCGTATGATTTTTTAAAATGAAATATAACTGAAATAATTATTAAAATAATATTAAAGAATATATTCATGAATGCATTCATGAATACATTTTGAAAGTATTTGCACTGGTATTCATATACTTTCATTTTAACCTGAATTCCCATTCTTTATGCAAGAAACTTTATAATGGAGTACATATTCATATATTTTATTTAAATACAATTGCAAAGTATTCGCACCATGCCTGGTATTAACATAGTTTTCACCAAAAAATAATGTTGAGAATCCAGAATATACAAAATTCACACATTTAAATAATGATCATTAGTACCTGGTTTTATGGCTTTTATTTATATTAAAAAAAATAAATGTAATATATTCATTTTGGACTAATTTCACATCAATGTACACACTAGACACAGTAGGAATCTAGATTAATATTATCAACTGCATCTTTGTCTATCATTAATTTCCTTCATATGATCCCTAATGATTAGTAATGAATAATATGATTTACTTTTTTATCATTAAAATTGAACTGAAAAATACTGCATGGTGTTATTTGGAATATATGACATTCTATCCACCGAGGCAAGATTCTTATATCATCAGTAACTGCAAGTTAATTTCCTGTTATTAAAAAAACTAACAAATTCCTTTTCTATTTTTCTTTGATTTGTTATTAAAATCAAATAAAAATTTATTAATTATTGTTTATTGTTATGTTGTTGGTTAAAACTACTAGATGAGATGGGTTCGACACCTGGATCAACTGTGGCTGGCAATAAGCTGCCTGGCTGCCCCAGTGAATGCCTCGCCTCAAGAATGCATAATTTGCTGAAAGTTCAACAAGGTCAACATACAGGTGACTCAAGAGGGGCTGTAGAGAGCCAAGGTCTGACATGGTATCATAAAAACATTAATAAAAGCCAATTTCTTTCAGCTTTCTAAACTGAAAAGCTGAAATCCTTATGTGTGCATGATATGAAAATTATATCAACAGTGCTCACAGGAAACAAACGTACCATGGTCAAAGTTAGGCAAAATTTAAGGTACTAATTTTATATTTATACTAAGAACTTATAAAATTTGAAAAATTCAGAACTAATTTTGGGTATTCAATTGAATCTTGATTAAATAATGTTACATCCCTGAAAAAAAATCTCTAGCTTCAGCAATCCCCTTGTTAAGGGAGTAAATAAATTTCTTGATTTTTTACAAAGTGCATTATGTTTGGGCCCATAACTTAAAACAATTAAGCAATACTGACATCATTTCTGGCATGTGCATAGAGAATGTATAGAAAAATATATATATTATATATGATTAAAGTCAGACCAGTGGTTTTGATGTTAGGCAGTCTTGAAGTGTAACAATGGGTTTTTAATGGAACAAGTGACCCATGGGTCATGACGCTCAGCTGCCAAGCATGACCTGCGACATCATGGGCTGCGAATCACAACTAGTAAAATTGTTGCAGAACCTATATGCCAATTTTGTTTAAACTTTTTACATTGCCATAAATTCTTATCATATATGTCAGGTTAAACATAGTGAACTAGATATTTCTTGGCACCGCAGGTACCAGAGTATCCCCAGACATAGTAGGGCCCCCCCTTTAAGAATAGGCCCCCATTTTTTGCAGCATATACTGACACTTGGCAAGCAATTATTGTTTCTTCTATCAATCCACAATCTTTTTGAAGATGTTGGTCCTGTGACCTTGACCTTTGACCTCATGACCCAAAAATCAATTGGGGTCTTGCTTTTTCAATGGGACATATATAAGTTAAGTTTGAAATCTATACATCAATAAAAGCAGGAATTATCATCTAGAAACTAATTTTTGGACAGATGGCTCCTGTGGCCATGACCTTTCACCTTGTGACCCAAAAATTGATATTGATCATCCACTTTTATATATAAATCAATAGAGGTCTAGCTTTATTGATGGGCCATATATAAGTCAGGTTTGAAATCTATATATTAATCCAAGCTTGAATTATCATCTCAGGAACTAATTTTTGGACAGATGGCTCCTGTGACTTTCACCTTTGACCTTGTGACCTCACAATTGACAGGCGTCTTCCTCTATTGGCAGGGGAACTGTGTGTGCAAGATGAAATGTCTGAGATGAAATGTTTGGTTGAAAATGCATCCACATCTTTTTGAAGATGTGTCCTGTGACCTTGACCTTTGACCTCATGATCCCAAAATCAATTCGGGTCTTGCTTTTCCAATGGGGCATATACAAGTCAAGTTTGAAATCCATACATCAATAAAAGCAGGCATTATCATCAAGAAACTAATAGCTCCTGTGGCCTTGACCTTTGTTCTTGTGACCCCAAAATTGATATGGATCATCCACTATTGGCAAGTGAGCTATATATTCAAGATGGAAGACCTTGAAAGTTTGGCTTAAAATGCATCCACAGTATCTTGTAAGATGCAAGTCCAGTGACCTTGACCTTAGACCTCATGACCCTAGAACCTATAGGGTAGTAGTGGGCCATACATAAGTCACGTTTGAAATCCATATGGCTATCAACACTGGAGATATCATAAGAGGTGTGTGATTTTCACCAAATATGGACACATTAAAGGTCAAGGCCACTCTCTTGGTAAAGGTCATGACCCAAATGTAAACAGACCTCATCCCATAGCCCATCTCTCTACATGTGCATAATATGAAAGAAATCTGTCCATTAGTTTTTGACTTATAATGCCTACAGTACTGTCAAGTGGCAATTATGGGGGTATTAAAAGGCGTAAAAACAAGAAAAGGATAATAGGTGGCACCACCAGTTTCCGGTATATCACAAGGCTATCCAAGATCTTCGGTCACCTTAATTTTTAGACCAGTCCATGCAAGCTTACTTGAGATATTTAAGAATTTGTGTTATTTTCAGCAATAATGGACCTATTCAAGGTCAAGGTCATTCTCCTAGCATAGGTCATGACCCCATTTTAAATAGGCTTCGTCCCCTTACCTATATCTAAATAAATGTAAAGTTTGAAAAAAGATCAGTGAAATATTTTTTGAGTTATCCCACTCACAAGGTTTTTCTGCGGTGGCGGCGGGACCGTAGTGAAACCATAGTATCCCGACTTTGTCTGGGGATACAATGATGGTCTGAGGCAAAATGTATGGTTGTTGAGCTATCAGTCTCAAAAGGAATACCACACAGGCCACATTTAAGATCAAAATATAGCAAAAGATCAAGGAAATCCATGCAAGAATTATTGTGAAACGGGTGCTTCCATATTAATTTTTATTCAATACAAGCCAACTGTACTGAGCTTTCATAAATGATGGTCATATTTATTAAGAAATCTTTGACCCAATGCAAGATAACATTAATATATATCCCACTGCATTCACTTTAATAGTTCTTGAGATAATATGTTCTAAAGGAATTTAAAGATGGCTTCCTGGTGGCCATATTGGATTTCTGACAGGTCGGAAATTGAACAACAAACATCCTCTAAAAGGGACCAAACATCATAAACAAGGGACCCATGGGTCACGGCACTCAGCTGATCGTGATTGGACTATAAATGTTTCTCCACTGTGATACTATATCGAGTCGATAAAGCTTATGAATATCATGTACATGTTGGGCTATTATAAAGGAATGTAATGTAATATGTCAGTAAATGATAAATGAAATTACCTGACTGATGGATTTATAGAGTCAAATAAAGTGGTTTTATTTTTTATTTATTTAGGAGGGGTTGAAAATTGTGATATATTTGAGCAAATATGAATGCAATGACAGCAGTAATAAGCAGTAGTAGATGATAAGGCTATTTGTAGAAGGATCTAAAGTGTATGGTAGTCTGCAAGCGTTCAATTTGACAGATATGATGTTATGATTAACTATGCTGATGAAGTGATTTATGAATATGTGACTGTATGACACAATATCTCTTTAGTCTTGACAAGGTACATTATTGTGATGCCCACTATGTCTACATATTACACAATATTGACATAATTTCTGGCATGTACATAGGAAACTATGGACGAATAGTTATACAAAATATTAAAGTATGAATATATCTGATTCATCCTGTTCTTGCTTACTGAGGCTGACTTTGGGATGGGGTTCGGAGAAGGGAAAAGTGAGGGCAGCACGAAGGTGGATGTAGAAATATTCTATTGTAATGTTTTTCATTTATATAAAAATATGAAAAGCTAAGAGGAAAGGGGCCCTCCTACTTGGTTATAGTAAAGTTCTAAATATATGATTGCAAACTAATACTCTGACAAGACTGTCATGAAGAAAAACAGTAATAGTTTTGAGATACTGTGTTGCATACGAAAATTTACAGATGGACAGGCAAGTGGACAGAATGGACTAATACCTTTATTTCACTTTCAAGAGAATAATGCATTTAAGTTTATATATAATCCTATTTTTTAAGCAGATCCACTTTTTCCATTAAGAAGTTTTTATCTGTATCATTTTTTTATTTACAGGTTTATAAATTTTTAATTAAAAAACCTGAAAATATAAGTTAAAATATTAGAATTGTTGCAAAGGTTGCAATCATTATATATACAGAGTAAAAAACATTGGGTCATATTATGCATACACATATATTTTATTATTTTTAAATCATAAATGTTTTAACTGATTTTAAAAGAAAATAATGCCACAACATGGCATCTACAAGAATATTCCTTGAATAACTATTAAAAAGTTTTGCATATTGGAGTTTTCAGGACATGCTTAATTTTATTCACCAAAATAAAATAAAAGTAAATTTGACAAAATAAAACATCTTTTCAAATAAAGTATACACACTGTTGGTTGAATGAGGGACAAACAATATCATTGTGCTAATTACTATTTCAGTTTTAATTAATTACTGGAATTAACAGTCAATTTCACACCTGGTGAAGTTTTTACTCTTCTGAAGTAAGGAATTACTTATCTCATGAACATCCAGACTTTCACAGCAATACACCACTTTGTGGACACAATTAAATGTACACTTTTATCATTGTAACCCTGGTGGTTCAATACAAAATCTAAAATGTAGCATGTCCAAGAATAAAATAAAATACAGAAAAATTATAACATTCATCTAGTTTATGCACCAGCTGGGGGGGGGGGGGGGATGAGTGCAGGGCGAGGGGAAGCCTGCTAGTAGTGGCCAAGCTGGGCCAAGGTAAGCTGCCTGGGGTGGGTTACATAATGCAAGTGAAGGCTGTACTACTAGGTGGGCTAGATGTAAACAACACTTGACATGGTGTGTGAAAACATGAATAAAAGCTATTCATTCCAATCAATTTCTTTTGAAAGTTCAGATTTTAAAAGATTAAATCCTTATGCATATATGCTGGGAAAATTAAATCAACAGTGCCAAAGTTGGACAAAATTTAAGGTATTGTCTTTTATTTATGCTAATAACTTGAAAAATTTGCAAAATTCAGATCTAATTTTGGGTAAACAATTGAATTTTGATTAAATAAAGTTATATTCCTGAAAAAAGGTCTCTAGGTTCAGCAATTCTCATTTGAGTAAATATATTTCCTGATTTTTTAAAAAATTGCATTATGTTTTGGCCCATAACTTCAAAATAATACTCAATACTGACCTAATTTTTGGTATGTTCATAGAAAATGTATAAAAGAATGTGAATACTAAATATGATCAAAAACAGATCAGTGGTTTTGATATTAGGCAGCCTTGAAGTGTAACAATGGCTTTTTTTTATGGAAAAAGGAGTTTTTTTCCTTAATATCTCGAAGGAACAAAGTCCTAATGACCCAATTTTCAGTATGGTAGGAGATTTTGGGGACATCTAAAATTATGTCAACAGCCTGGGGAGCATAGAGATGTGCACTGAATGACCTACAGTTATCAAAGTGGACTGCTTGACAATGTAAGGGAATACAACAAGAGCCTCCAAAAAAATTCAATAACTAGGCTAATTTTGCAGCTTTTATTTTCAAATTTCAGATTTTAACAGATTAAATCCTTATGTATACATGGTGTGAAAATTAAATTCACAGTACTTACAGGAAAAAAACGTGCCATGGCCAAAGTTGGGCAAAATTTAAGGTACCAATTTTATATTTTTGCCAATATTTAAAAAAAATTAACAGATTTTGATCTAAGTTTTGGTATACAATTAAATTTTGATTAATTAAAGTTGTATTACTGGAAAAAAGTCCCTACCTTTAACACTTTGGGTCTTAAGTGACAAAATATCTTCCTGATTTTTTTACAAAGTGCATTATGTTTGGGCCAATAACTTTTTTAAATTATATAATACTGACTTAATATCTGGCATGTACATAGGAACTATATAGAGGAATATTTATGGTAAATATGAAGAAAACCAGATGAGTGGTTTTGATATTAGGCAGTCCTGAAGTGTGAAATAGATTTCTAATAAAAAATTGAGGTTTTTCCTTAATATCTCAAAGGAACGAAGTCCTATTGACCCAATTTTTGGCATGGTAGGAGATTATGGGGACATCTAACTGTATGCCAAAATTCAGATTCGTAGGTCCAACGGTGTCGAAACTTGCCAGTCTTACGGACGGACATCCAGACGGACAGACAGACAGACGGACGGACGGATGGACAGACAGACGGACGGACGACGGACAATGGACCATGACTATAGCTCAGATGACTTATAGTCAGCTGAGCTAAAAAATCACAGAAACTGCCCTGGCAAAAGGATTTCTAAAATGGCTACCTGGCAGACATAATGGTTTTCTGACAAGTCTGACATTTGATATCACACATCCTCCAATAAGACACTAAACTTGTGGCAATTGCTTCAAAGAATGTAACAGTTATGAATGTCCAAAACAATTCAAAAGGCATGATCAGGTTGGAGAGCTCTCATATCAGATTTATGAACATGCAAATGTAAAAAGTGCAAGCCCAATTTGTTTTAATTATCAGCTTGCTATTCAATGGGGTCAGCAGGGTAGGTAAACTGCAAAACCTAAAAGAAAAGAAATGCAGAAAGCATCACTAAGAGTCTTGTAATCAAATGAAGCCATCCTAAATCCAGGTAAAGACCCATATATTATCAGAACAAACACTTGCTGGTATATCTGATGATTTGTATAATAATATTCAGATATCTAGAAAAATTTATTGCTATGATTCCATGATATAAACTGCAAAATGTTCCCATCATTTTATAAATCAGTAGCTAAACCTTAACACTTAACTCTGGCCAAAGCATTCCGGCAACAGTGTTTTTGTTATGCACTAATGATATATCCTTATCACTCCATGAGCTGATACAAAAGGGAGTCATATATCACAAGTGTCACTGACAGTTATAGGCACATAGTGAAATGTACCAGTTGTGAGTGCCATGGTTATATATACAAGAAAACAAGAAAAATAGAGATGGTCTACAAAATTAGTTATTGTGAACATCCCTGACCTATGACCTTGGCCTTTTGCCCACATATCAACTGGATTCTTTCTAAATGATGGGTAACTACTTACCACTTACATCTGGCCAGGTGTAATTACTTGGCAACCAATGAGTGAATAACTTAGACCTGCAACCTTTAACCTCCAGACCAGCTGACCTCAAAATCAATCAGTTATTTCTTCATGCAAAAAGACCCATAAATATGAAGTTTGGATCAAATTCAGTGATGCATAGATGTGGCATATGTGAAAGACTGAAGGTTTGGGTTGAACATTTTCACTTGAAATATGTTCACAAGCATTTAGATCAATATTGTGACCTTGACCTTTGACCTTTTGAACTCAACATCAAAAGGCTTCTTCTCCTATTGGTAGGCAAGCCATATATGACAGATGGAAAGTATAGATTGAAAAGTTTGCCTTAAAATGACTCCACGCAAGAAGAGGGTGCTGTGAACTTGACCTTTGACCTCAAAATCAACAGGTCTTTTCCCCTGTTGGCAGAGAAGTGATATCAGTGCTGAAAGGTTTGGAAAGAAAGGTCTAGCAAAATGTGTCCACAACCTTTTCAAAGAAGTGGATCCTGTGACCCTGACCTTTGACCTTGTGACCTCAACATCTATAGGATTCTTCTCCAACTTAGTAGGTGAGCTATATGTGAAAGATCAAAGTATTGGGATGAAAGGTTTGGCTTAAAATGCATCCCGAGGCTTTTCAAAGAAGTTGGTTCTGTGACCTTGACCTTTGACCTTGTGACCTCAAAATAATTATGGTTCTTCCCCTGTTGGTAGGTGAGCTGTATGTGAAAGATGGAAGGTTTGGGATGAAAATTTTGGCTAAAAGAATTATTTCTGGGGGGTGCAAACACACCCCATAACTTCGAGAATATAGGTCGCAGTGACCTAATCTAGGTTTGCAAGGAGATCTTTTTAGAACCTCTAAGACCGCATAGGGTTCATGGCCCTAGCTCCTACGGTTACAATTTGTGCCCTGCTAACGGCCGGCCGGCCGGCTGGCCAGCCGGCCGGACAGACAGACGGAAGGACGCCGGACAAAGACCCATCGCTATAGCCCAGCATGATTGAAAGTCAGCTGAGCTAAAAATGAAGTTTTTCATTAATATCTCGAAGGTATTAAGTCCTAGTGACCAAATTCTTGGCATGGTAGGGGATTTTGGAGACATCTAATTGTATGACAAATTTTAGGAACTGAGAGCTGAAGCTGGGGAGCTGAGCTCTTGCAAACTGCATAACACTAGCTTGATGTAAACAATATGTTACATGGTGCTTGAAAACTTGAATAAAATCTACAGTTTTTGATCAACTGGTTTCAAATTTTTGGTGTTAACAGACAAAATGCTAAAATAAACATGCTGTTAAAATTAAATCCACAGTACTTACAGGAAAAATATGTGCCGTGGTCAAAGTTGGGCAAAATTTAAGGTACCAATTTTTTATTTTTGTTAATAATTTAAAAAATTTAAAAGATTTTGATCTAATTTTGGGTATAAAATTTAATTTTGATTAATTAAAGTTATATAACTGGAAAAAAAGCCCATAGCTTTAACATGTTTTGTGTTTAGTGATCAAATATCTTTCCTGATTTTTTACAAAATGCATTATGTTTGGGCCCATAAATTTTTTAAATTATATAATACAGACATAATTTCTGGCATGTACATAGGAACTATATAAAGGAATATTTATGGTTAATATGAGGAAAAACAGTTGAGTGATTTTTATATTAGGCAGTCCTGAAATGTGAAAAAAGGGTTTTAAATAAAAAAATGAGGTTTTTCCTTAATTTCTCAAAGGAACGAAGTTGCAAAGACCCAGTTTTTGGCTTGGTAGGAGATCTTGGGGACATCTAACATTATGCCGAATTTTGGATTCCTAGGTCTTACGGTTTCAAAACGTGCCACATCTACGGACGGACGGACAGACGGATGGACGATGGACAATGGACCACGACTAATGCTCAGATGACTTATAGTCAGCTGAGCTAAAAATGAAGATGATTACCTCTACCAAAAAATCATTAAAATTAATTGTTGAAAACAATGTACCTGCTTTGATCAGGTTCCAGCACTGACTAATGGTGTCATTCTGGATGATTTTTTATGTATCATAACCAAGTGTGAAACAGCCAAACAAATGCCTCATCTGGTTTTGAAAAGAAGTGTTCTCAAATGAGGACAAAAAACACAAAATTGTAATGAATATATTCAGTGTCATTGGTTTAATTTTTCTCGATTTAATACTTAATTTTTATTAAAGAATCAAGGATAATTAGGATTTCAACAAGCAGGTTTGTCAAAACTTCAGAACTCTGGAAATAAATGAGGGAATTCTCAGGGTGCATCAATTAGTTCTATCAGAGACATCTCTCTGAGTTTTATGGTCCTGTCAGGAACATTTGACACAGACTATGACACTCCAGCTGTAACCTCCGCGGGGGAATCAAATGCCCATTTTGAGAATTGTCAGCCAGTGACTATATTACTGACCTGGTGCTTTCTCCTCCATTGCTACTCTCCAGATGAGTGTAGCTAGGTCACTGATGCCATCCCTGACAAATGTTTTCTTCTTGCAGCTAACTTCAATCAAGTCCACCACGTGAGGCAGTCCAGCCTTCTCAGGTTCTGGGATGCGAATGTAGCGGTCTATGATGTCCCTCCTCAGGTCTGACAGGTAGTTTTCTGGGAAGCTTTTGTTATTGATTACATCTACATGGGTGCCTACGATAATGACTGGTGCATTTGGTGCTCTGGCCTGGAGATGACATCAAACAGAAAGCATGCACAGTTCCCTCATATCTGACTGCACTTTTTACAAACGTGACTACATCATGTTTCATGGTGAACATATTACAATATGTAATGAAAATAAAGTATTGTGGTGTTAATATAGATGATGATGCTACTGCGGTTTAATATAAACATGTTAATGATGATCCTACTGATAATGGTACTGTGGTATCAGTTAGTATGGACAATGATATTACTGTGGTGTTAGTTAATATGGATGATGATATTACTGTGATGTTAGTTAGTATAGATGATGATATTACTGTGATGTTAGTTAGTATGGATGATGATCCTGCTGTGGTGTTGGTTAGTATAGATGATGATATTACTGTGATGTTAGTTAGTATGGATGATCATCCTACTGTGGTGTTGGTTAGTATGGATGATGATATTACTGTGATGTTAGTTAGTATGGATGATCATCCTACTGTGGTGTTGGTTAGTATGGATGATGATATTACTGTGATGTTAGTTAGTATGGATGATGATCCTACTGTGGTGTTGGTTAGTATGGACGATGATATTACTGTGGTGATAGTTAGTATGGATGATGATATTACTGTGATGTTAGTTAGTATAGATGATGATATTACTGTGGTGTTAGTTAGTATGGATGATGATCCTACTGTGGTGTTGGTTACTCTGGACGATGATATTACTGTGATGTTAGTTAGCATAGATGATGATATTACTGTGGTGTTAGTTAAGATTGGATGATCGTTCTACTGTGGTGTTGGTTAGTATGGATGATGATATTACTGTGGTGTTAGTTAGCATGACTGATGATCCTACTGTGGTGTTGGTTAGTATGGACGATGATATTACTGTTGTGTTGGTTAGTATGGATGATGATATTACTGCGGTGTTGGTTAGTATGGACGATGATATTACTGTGGTGTTGGTTAGTATGGATGATGATATTACTGTGGTGTTAGTTAGCATTGATGATCATCCTACTGTGGTGTTAGTTAGTATGGACGATGATATTACTGTGGTGTTGGTTAGCATGGATGATGATCCTACTGAAAGGTTGGTTAGTATGGACGATGATATTACTGTGATGTTAGTTAGCATGGATGATCATCCTACTGTGGTGTTGGTTAGTATGGACGATGATATTACTGTGGTGTTAGTTAGTATAGATGATGATCCTACTGTGGTGTTGGTTAGTATGGATGATGATATTACTCTGGTGTTAGTTAGCATGGATGATCATCCTACTGTGGTGTTGGTTAGTATGGATGATGATATTACTGTGGTGTTAGTTAAGATTGGATGATCATTCTACTGTGGTGTTGGTTAGTATGGATGATGATATTACTGTGGTGTTAGTTATTATGGATGATGATCCTACTGTGGTGTTGGTTAGTATGGACGATGATATTACTGTGATGTTAGTTAGCATGGATGATCATCCTACTGTGGTGTTGGTTAGTATGGACGCTGATATTACTGTGGTGTTAGTTAGCATGGATGATGATCCTACTGTGGTGTTGGTTAGTATGGACGATGATATTACTGTGGTGATAGTTAGTATGGATGATGATATTACTGTGATGTTAGTTAGTATAGATGATGATATTACTGTGGTGTTAGTTAGTATGGATGATGATCCTACTGTGGTGTTGGTTACTCTGGACGATGATATTACTGTGATGTTAGTTAGCATGGATGATGATATTACTGTGGTGTTAGTTAAGATTGGATGATCGTTCTACTGTGGTGTTGGTTAGTATGGATGATGATATTACTGTGGTAATAGTTAGTATGGATGATGATCCTACTGTGGTGTTGGTTAGTATGGACGATGATATTACTGTTGTGTTGGTTAGTATGGATGATGATATTACTGCGGTGTTGGTTAGTATGGATGATGATATTACTGTGGTGTTGGTTAGTATGGATGATGATATTACTGTGGTGTTAGTTAGCATTGATGATCATCCTACTGTGGTGTTAGTTAGTATGGACGATGATATTACTGTGGTGTTGGTTAGCATGGATGATGATCCTACTGAAAGGTTGGTTAGTATGGACGATGATATTACTGTGATGTTAGTTAGCATGGATGATCATCCTACTGTGGTGTTGGTTAGTATGGACGATGATATTACTGTGGTGTTAGTTAGTATAGATGATGATCCTACTGTGGTGTTGGTTAGTATGGATGATGATATTACTCTGGTGTTAGTTAGCATGGATGATCATCCTACTGTGGTGTTGGTTAGTATGGATGATGATATTACTCTGGTGTTAGTTAGCATGGATGATCATCCTACTGTGGTGTTGGTTAGTATGGATGATGATATTACTGTGGTGTTAGTTAAGATTGGATGATCATTCTACTGTGGTGTTGGTTAGTATGGATGATGATATAACTGTAGTGTTAGTTAGCATGGATGATGATCCTACTGTGGTGTTGGTTAGCATGGACGATGATATTACTGTGGTGTTAGTTAGCATGGATGATGATCCTACTGTGGTGTTGGTAAGTATGGACGATGATATTACTGTGGTGTTAGTTAGCATGGATGATCATCCTACTGTGGTGTTGGTTAGTATGGACGATGATATTACTGTGGTGTTAGTAAGTATGGATGATGATCCTACTGTGGTGTTGGTTAGTATGGATGATGATATTACTGTGGTGTTAGTTAGCATGGATGATGATCCTACTGTGGTGTTGGTTAGTATGGACGATGATATTACTGTGGTGTTAGTTAGCATGGAAGATCATCCTACTGTGGTGTTGGTTAGTATGGATGATGATATAACTGTGGTGTTAGTTAGTATGGATGATCATCCTACTGTGGTGTTGGTTAGTATGGACGATGATATTACTGTGATGTTAGTTAGTATGGATGATCATCCTACTGTGGTGTTGGTTAGCATGGATGATGATATTACTGTGGTGTTAGTTAGTATGGATGATGATCCTACTGTGGTGTTGGTTAGTATGGACGATGATATTACTGTGGTGATAGTTAGCATGGATGATCATCCTACTGGTGTTGGTAAGTATGGATGATGATATTACTATGGTGTTAGTTAGTATGGACGATGATATTACTATGATGTTAGTTAGCATGGATGATAATCTTACTGTGATGTTGGTTAGTATGGACAATGAAATTACTGTGATGTTTGTTAGTGTAGATGATGATATTACTGTGATGTAAGTTAGTAAGGATGATGATATTACTGTGGTGTTAGTTAGTATGGATGATGATCCTACTGTGATGTTGGTTAGCATGGATGATGCATGATATTTCTGTGGTGTTAGTTAGTATGGATGATCATCCTACTGTGGTGTTGGTTAGTATGGATGATGATATTACTGTGGTGTTGGTTAGTATTGATGATGATATTACTATGATGTTAGTTAGCATGGATGATAATCTTACTGTGGTGTTGGTTGGCATGGATGATGCATGATATTACTGTGGTGTTACTTAGTCTGGACGATGATATTACTATGATGTTAGTTAGCATGGATGATAATCTTAATGTGGTGTTGGTTAGTATGGACGATGAAATTACTGTGATGTTTGATAGTGTAGACGATGATATTACTGTGATGTAAGTTAGTATGGATGATGATATTACTGTGGTGTTAGTTAGTATGGATGATGATCCTACTGTGATGTTGGTTAGCATGGATGATGCATGATATTTCTGTGGTGTTAGTTAGTATGGATGATCATCCTACTGTGATGTTGGTTAGTATGGATGATGATCCTACTGTGGTGTTGGTTGGCATGGATGATGCATTATATTACTGTGGTGTAAGTTAGTATGGATGATCATCCTACTGTGGGGTTGGTTAGTATGGATGATGATATTACTGTGGTGTTGTTTAGTATTGATGATGATATTACTGTGGTGTTGGTTGGCGTGGATGATGCATGATATTTCTGTGGTGTTAGTTAGTATGGATGATCATCCTACTGTGGTGTTGGTTAGTATGGATGATGATATTACTGTGGTGTTGGTTAGTATTGATGATGATATTACTGTGGTGTTGGTTGGCATGGATGATGCATGATCCTACTGTGGTGTTGGTTAGTATGGACGATGATATTACTGTGATGTTTGTTAGTGTAGATGATGATATTACTGTGATGTAAGTTAGTATGGATGATGATATTACTGTGGTGTTAGTTAGCATGGATGATCATCCTACTGTGGTGTTGGTTAGTATGGACGATGATATTACTGTGGTGTTAGTTAGCATGGAAGATCATCCTACTGTGGTGTTGGTTAGTATGGATGATCATCCTACTGTGGTGTTGGTTAGTATGGACGATGATATAACTGTGATGTTAGTTAGTATGGATGATCATCCTACTGTGGTGTTGGTTAGCATGGATGATGATATTACTGTGGTGTTAGTTAGTATGGATGATGATCCTACTGTGGTGTTGGTTAGTATGGACGATGATATTACTGTGGTGATAGTTAGCATGGATGATCATCCTACTGGTGTTGGTTAGTATGGATGATGATATTACTATGGTGTTAGTTAGTATGGACGATGATATTACTATGATGTTAGTTAGCATGGATGATAATCTTACTGTGGTGTTGGTTAGTATGGACGATGAAATTACTGTGATGTTTGTTAGTGTAGATGATGATATTACTGTGATGTAAGTTAGTATGGATGATGATATTACTGTGATGTTAGTTAGTATAGATGATGATATTACTGTGGTGTTAGTTAGTATGGATGATGATCCTACTGTGATGTTGGTTAGCATGGATGATGATATTACTGTGATGTTAGTTAGTATGGATGATGATATTACTGTGGTGTTAGTTAGTATGGATGATGATCCTACTGTGATGTTGGTTAGCATGGATGATGCATGATATTTCTGTGGTGTTAGTTAGTATGGATGATCATCCTACTGTGATGTAAGTTAGTATGGATGATGATATTACTGTGGTGTTGGTTAGTATTGATGATGATATTACTGTGGTGTTAGTTAGTATGGACGATGATCCTCCTGTGATGTTGGTTAGCATGGAAGATGCATGATATTTCTGTGGTGTTAGTTAGTATGGATGATCATCCTACTGTGATGTAAGTTAGTATGGATGATGATATTACTGTGGTGTTGGTTAGTATTGATGATGATATTACTGTGGTGTTAGTTAGTATGGACGATGATCCTACTGTGATGTTGGTTAGCATGGATGATGCATGATATTTCTGTGGTGTTAGTTAGTATGGATGATCATCCTACTTTGATGTAAGTTAGTATGGATGATGATATTACTGTGGTGTTGGTTAGTATTGATGATGATATTACTGTGGTGTTAGTTAGTATGGATGATGATCCTACTGTGATGTTGGTTAGTATGGACAATGAAATTACTGTGATGTTTGTTAGTGTAGATGATGATATTACTGTGATGTTAGTTAGTATGGATGATGATATTACTGTGGTGTTAGTTAGTATGGATGATGATCCTACTGTGATGTTGGTTAGCATGGATGATGCATGATATTTCTGTGGTGTTAGTTAGTATGGATGATCATCCTACTGTGATGTAAGTTAGTATGGATGATGATATTACTGTGGTGTTGGTTAGTATTGATGATGATATTACTGTGGTGTTAGTTAGTATGGACGATAATCCTACTGTGATGTTGGTTAGCATGGATGATGCATGATATTTCTGTGGTGTTAGTTAGTATGGATGATCATCCTACTGTGGTGTTGGTTAGTATGGATGATGATATTACTGTGGTGTTAGTTAGCATGGATGATGATCCTACTGTGGTGTTGGTTAGTATGGACGATGATATTACTGTTGTGTTGGTTAGTATGGATGATGATATTACTCTGGTGTTAGTTAGCATGGATGATCATCCTACTGTGGTGTTGGTTAGTATGGATGATGATATTACTGTGGTGTTGGTTAGTATAGATGATGATATTACTGTGGTGTTAGTTAGTATGGATGATGATCCTACTGTGATGTTGGTTAGCATGGATGATGCATGATATTTCTGTGGTGTTAGTTAGTATGGATGATCATCCTACTGTGGTGTTGGTTAGTATGGATGATGATATTACTGTGGTGTTGGTTAGTATTGATGATGATATTACTGTGGTGTTAGTTAGTATGGATGATGATCCTACTGTGATGTTGGTTAGCATGGATGATGATATTACTGTGATGTTAGTTAGTATAGATGATGATATTACTGTGGTGTTAGTTAGTATGGATGATGATCCTACTGTGATGTTGGTTAGCATGGATGATGCATGATATTTCTGTGGTGTTAGTTAGTATGGATGATCATCCTACTGTGGTGTTGGTTAGTATGGATGATGATATTACTGTGCTGTTGGTTAGTATTGATGATGATATTACTGTGGTGTTGGTTGGCATGGATGATGCATGATATTACTGTGGTGTTACTTAGTCTGGACGATGATATTACTATGATGTTAGTTAGTATGGATGATGATGCTACTGTGGTGTTTGTATGGATGATTATACCCCTGTCATAGTTACTTTGCATGATGATACTGTGGGGTTACCGGTAGTATGGAGTCATACCTGAATGTTGACTAACCAGTGTAGAATACTGTCCACACCCTTTTCACCATCACTCACTTTCCAGATGACTAGGTACAGAGATCGTTTGGACAAGAAATACTGATGAGTGGCATAGTATTCCCGCTGTAATAGAAAACACACAGGCTGCATGTAAATGCTGTATAATTTGAAATTTTCCTTATTTTTTTTATACATTGTATGACCTTGACTTAAAAAAATAACACCATAAAATTCCTACCAGAAATCATGACTTCTCATATGGAACAGCTGTAAAACAAATAATAAGGGACCCATGGGTCACATTGTCAGCTGAATTTTAGAAAATATTAGTAACTGCAAAATATTTTTATTTCTTTTGGTTTTTCATTTATATTATCATTAGAAAAGCTAGGAGAAAATGGCCCTGCTAAATTAAAAAACTCTGTAAATTATAGAATAATGGACATGAGCTAAACCATTTAGTGATGCACCAAGGGAACAAATAGGCCTATGGTAAGTGTTATACTAGAATATCAGCAGAAGCTGACAAAAGCCCTCAGCCAAAAGAACAGTGTTTAGAGGTGGTAACAGTAACAAGTACTAAATATCTGTTCTCACATGGATGTATATCTGTACATGTCTCAGTTATAAATTTAAAATGGAGAGGTATGTACCATGATTCATAACAATCCACCAAATGCTTTCTGAAAAATAAGCTTCTAAGTTTTATTCTATTATCAGCTCTGTGACCTTGAAAAGTAGGTCAAGGTCACCCATCTTCGAACTTGACCAAGATTTTGTCGATATACATCTTCACCAAAGATATAAAATTCCTATTGTGAATCCTTTTAGAGATATCCCGCTCACAAGGCCAAAGTTGAAAAATCCAAGAAAAATTCATTAAAAATCAGAAATTGCAGGTGGCGCCCCCAAACTTGTGCAGCAGTTACAGACCATCACTCCCTATAATCATAGTAAGTATTGTGAAAATCCAGCCAATGGTTCCTGAGAAATAAGCTTCTGAATGTTTTTTCTATAATCAGCTCTTAAACGTAGAAAAATAGGTCAAGGTCACCCATCTTCGAACTTGACCGAGATTTTGTCAATATACATCTTTACCGAGGAAATAAAATTCTGACGGTGAATCCTTTTCAAGATATCCCGCTCACAAGGTAAAAGTTAACGGACGCAGGGCGGATGGAAGGACAGCTTGGGTGACGACAAAAGCCCATCAGCCTAAGGGCTGAGGGCTAATAAAAGTAACATTTTATAAAAAAAATAATGTGTGAAGGTAATTAAGTTTTCAAAAGTAAACTAGAATACGGGTAGTCGACAAGCGACTATGTGTATCCGCCTAAATCTGAGTGGAACGGGTGAAGTGAGGCATGGATTGAGTGGCAAGGGGAAATAGAGTGAAGTGTTGCATATTAGCATGGATGTCTGCAGCCAAATGGTGTATGTAGGTTGCGCCACCTACCACAAAATCCAGAAAGCCGTCCAAGTTGTATACATATGCAAAATTTGAGGCAGATAAGTCAAACCACTACATGTTTATGAGTGATTTTAGCCTGTGGCAGACAAACAGATGGACCCTGTGCAAAAATGGTTGAAGGTGGCGCCACCAGTTTTGCGTATGATAAAGAGCTATGTGAGAACTATAAACATGCAAAACTTTGGCCCAATCGGTCAAACAGTTCCCAAGATATGAGCTTATATGTCTGCTGCATAAACTAGAATGCAGGTGGCGCCACCTGTCATATATCTAGAGAGCTGTCAGGGATGTATAAACCTGCAGAATTTTAGGCAGATATGTCAAACAACTGCCGAGATATGAGTGATTTTATCCCATGGCAGACAAACAGACGGGAGCTGTGCAAAAATGGCTGCAGGTAGCGCCACCAGTTTTGCGTATGATAAAGAGCTATGTGAGATCTATACACATGCAAAATTTTGGCATAATCGGTCAAACGATTTCCGAGATATGAGCTTGGATGTCTGCAGCATAAATGTGAGTGTAGGTGGCGCCACCTGTCATAAAATCAGAAAAGCTATCCAGGATGTATACGCATGCCGAATTTCAGGTGAATTAGTCAAATCACTGCAGAGATATGAGTGATTTTAACCCAAGGCAGACGAACAGATGAACACTGTGCAAACATGGTTGCAGGTGGCGCCACCATTTTTTGTGAATGTTATAAAGCTCTCCAAGGGCTACATTTGTGCAAAAAAATTTTCCTGATCCGTCGAACGGTTCCTGCGATATGTGGGTTTATGTGTGGAAACAGATGCACAAACAGACACAGAGCCCAGAGGAAAGGTCAGAGGTCAAAACAAAATTGGGGTGCAGCAGTTCACATGTGACTCGAACACAATCCCGGGTTTGGTAAAATTCCGCCCAGCCGTTACGGAGGAGTTCTCCGGACACCTACGCCGCCGCTGCGGCGGTGGGCTGAAAACATAGTATCCGCAAAACTCTGTTTTGGCAGATACAAATATATGGCCATATGAGTTAAAAATTAATCCAACAAAGTTTGACCAATATTCCAAATTTTAATACTAAGTTAACAGTCTTACTCACACCTAGGCCCCGCCAACTTGAAGAGATATGAATGAAATGCTGCAAAGTATTTATATCTTCTTAAATCTTGTCAGTTAGCACTTACATTAGATCCTAATATTTTATCACATTTGAATATTAGCATTAAATTTCTGAAATTTTTTCTGTAAAAAAATCAAAATTGTCCAAGTCTCATCAAAAAGAATTTATTTAACATAAAAATTATAAGATTCATCTTGTTTATTAGTCTTGTGTTTTGAAGGGGTGGGTGGGGGGGGGAGAGGTCTCTGTTGTTACTGCTCGTTGCTGAAAAAAATGTTAATTTTAAGATTAATCTAGTTTTTAGTACAGGTCTGTCAACAGAATGGGGTGGGGGGGGGGGGGGGGTAGAAAAAAGATCTTCCTGTGGTATGGTATTAACTGCAGACAGACTGATCAAGCTCAACTCAGTGGAGAGAAGGCTTACCCTAGTGATGGGATTGCATACCCTGTCATAAAATCAAGAAAGCTATCCAAGATGTAAAAGCATGCCAAATTTCAGGTAATTTGGTCAAACCACTGCAGAGATATGAGTGATTTTAACCCAAGGCAGACAAACAGATAGACACTGTGCAAAAATGGCTGCAGGTGGTGCCACCATTTTTGTGTATGTTATAAAACTATACAAGGGCAACATTTGTGTAAAATTTTTTTCCTGATTGGTCGAACAAGTCCGGAGATATAAGCATGGATGTCTACAGTGTCAATGTGAATGTAGCTGGCGCCACCTGTAATAAAACTAGATATTTCTTGGCACCGCAGGTGCCATAGTATCGCCAGACAATTAATCCCCCCCCCCCTTTAAGAATAGGCCCCCCATCTTCAGCAACAATTAATATCAGACCACACTCATAGAAAAGGTCATTCTCATAGAAAAGGTCATGATCCAAATTTCAATATACATCATCCCCTAACCCATGTCTATGTATATGCAAGAAATCTGTCCATTAGTTTTTGACTTATAATGCTCACAGTACTGATAAATGGCAATGATGGGGTATTAAACGGCACGAAAACAAGTAAAAGAATAACAGGTGGAACCACCTGTTTCCCGTACATGACAACAATATCCAAGATCTTCGTTCAAGTTGATTTTTGGACCAATCAATGCATCCCTTATTGAGAAATTAATGATTTTGTGTGATTTTCACCATATATGGCAATATTCAAGGTCAAGGCCACTCATTGGAAAGGTCATGACCCCTATTCAAATAAACATTATCCTATAACCCATATCCATGTATATGCATAATATGAAAGAAATTTGTCCATTAGTTTTTGACTTATAATGCTCACAGTACTGATAAATGGCAATGATGGGGTATTAAACGGCACAAAACAAGTAAAAGAATAACAGGTGGCGCCACCTGTTTCCGGTACATGACAATACTTTCCAAGATCTTCGAACATGTTGATTTTTGGACCAATGCATGCATCCCTTATTGAAATATTAATGATTTTGTGTAATTTTTCACCATATATGGCAATATTCAAGGTCAAGGCCACTCTAATAGGAAAGGTCATGACCCCAATTTATATATACATCATCCCATAACCCATGTCTATGTATATGCATAATATGAAAGAAATCTGTCCATTAGTTTTTGACTTATAATGCTCACAGGTTATAAATGTACTGTTAAGTGGCAATGATGGGGTATTAAACGGCACAAAAACAAGTAAAAGAATAACAGGTGGTGCCACCTGTTTCCGGTACATGACATTACTATCCAAGATCTTCGGTCAAGTTGATTTTTGGACCAATGCATGCATCCCTTATTGAGAAATTAATGATTTTGTGTGATTTTCACCATATATGGCAATATTCAAGGTCAAGGCCACTCTCATAGGAAAGGTCATGACCCCAATTTAAATAAACATCATCCCATAACCCATATCTATGTATTTGCATAATATGAAAGAAATCTGTCCATTAGTTTTTGACTTATAATGCTCACAGTACTGTCAAGTAGCAATTTTGGGGATATTAAACGGCATGAAAACAAGTAAAGAATAATAGGTGGCGCCACCAGTTTCTGGAACATGACAACCCTATCCATGATCTTCGATCAACTTGATTTTGGGATCAATCCATGCAAGTTTTCTTGAGATATTTAAGAATTTGTGTGATTTTCCCCAAAATTGAACCTATTCAAGGTCCAGGTCACTCTCCTAGTTGAGGTCATGACCTCATTTTGAATAGGCGTCGTCCTCTCACCCATATCTATACATATACCAAGTTTGGTAAAGATCCGTGAAATATTTTTTGAGTTATTGTGTCCAAAAGAAATCTCTGCGGCGGCGGGGGCGCGACCGTGCCTAAACCATAGTATCTCCAGACTATGTCTGGCGATACAATTAAGAAAGCTATGCAGGATGTATACCCATGCCGAATTTCAGGTAATTTGGTCAAACCACTGCAGAGATATGAGTAATTTTGAACCAAGGCAGACAAACAGATGTACGCTGTGCAAAAATGGCTGCAGGTGGCCACCATTTTTTGTGTACGTTATAAAGCTATCCAAGGGCTACATTTGTGTAAATTTTTTTTCCTGATTGCTCAAACTGTTCTTGAAATATGAGCTTGGATGTCTGCAGCATGAACGTGAATGTAGGTGGCGCCACCTGTCATAAAATCAAGAAAGCTATCTAGGATGTATACGCAAGCCGAATTTCAGGTGAATTAGTCAAACCACTGCAGAGATATGAGTGATTTTAACCCAAGGCAGATGAACCGATGGACACTGTGCAAACATGGTTGCAGGTGGCGCCACCGTTTTTGTGTATGTTATAAAGCTATCCAAGGGCTACATTTGTACAAAATTTTTATCCTGATCAGTCAAACTGTTCCCGAGATATGTGGGTTTATGTGTGGAAACAGACGCACAAACGGACGCCAGGCAGACAGGAAAGGTCAGAGCTCAAGGCCAATTGGTTAGGCACCAGTTCACATGTGACCTGATAATTTGTGTAAGTTTTGGGAAAAACTGTCCAGTAGTCTCAGAGGAGTTCTCCAGAAACGAACGAGACGGCGGCGATGGTGGCGGGGCGGAACCCGGTCAAAAACATAGTATCCGCAAAACTTTGTTTTGGCAGATACAGTTATATAATACAGACCTTATTTCTGGCATGTACATAGGAACTATATAGAGGAATATTTATGGCAAATATAAGGAAAAACAGATGAGTGGTTTTGATATTAGGTCCTGAAGTGTGAAAATCGGTTGAATTTCTATTTTAATGTAAAGATGTATAGTTATCCAACACTGAGAAATATTCAAGTTCATGTAAAACAAGCAAATTCAAGGAGTTTATATCCCCCGCTTCTGCCTTCAAGTCTTGGATGATTTTAATGTCTGTGGTGACTAATTGTGCAAATAGTTTTAACCATGCTCATCAGATGGCAGCACCTGGCAGTTACTGCAAAAAAATCAAGTAATTTATCAACCTCCGTACAGGATCAAATGTCTATTGAGCCATTCATTGGACCCTGCCATCTGATACTGACTAAAGTATGTTTGACCTGACATTTGACCCAGTCAACGTCTCACTTGGGTGATCAGTAAATGTAAACATGTGACTCTCGATCACTTGGGACTCCTGTCTTATTTCACCATGCAAAAATGGTTAATCCCCCAATTCATGCAGGTAATCCTTTTGCGTAATGTTGAAAAGGCCACAACAAATGCCCCTGCACTATCATCATGCATTTATGTCTGCAACAATTCTGGCAGCAGTTGTATCATGTAAACTATCAATAGTAGCATGTGCACAAGTTTCTGTTTATATTTACAATACTGCGTCACAGATATTACACCACAAATAGGTCTGCAGGTTTATCAATATAAAAAATCTGTTTCATGGACAAATGTTGTTTGTTGGTTATATCTGGAATGAATGTTGTAGAAGCATCCTTTATACTTACTATTTGTCTTAATTAATGTAATTTTCAAATGAGGGCGATATAGCTTGCATTTGACTGGATATAGTGCCTTGTGCATACTGACAGGCAGATATCAATCCCATTCATAGTTGAGGTCTCACATGAGGAGAAATGGTAATTTATGTCTTCCCCTAGTGACACCTGATGGTGATAAGTGACACTAAATGTTCTTATTCATCATACCAATAAATTAAGATGCTATTGTATTATTATCTTATCAGACAGACACACCAAAACCAATCCAATCCAAGGTATGCATGAGAACAATCACTGACCCAAATTTGAATGAAATTGGATAGTTAGGAAAGTTATTGCACAGAAATGAAAAACTGACAGATGGACATACATACAAACGGACAAACCAAAATCAATGTCTCCCATTGGGAGGAAGTGGGGGATAAAAAAATTAATGTATATAGAGGAGTTTTGAGGAGTTTTGCAAGTGGATAAAACTGACATGGTCTGCCAAATCTTCAGGTGATTTCATGGTGAAGAATACTGCATATATATATATATATATATATATATATATATATTCTGACTTCCTTGGTACTTTATAGGTACATATTTGTCCCAGAGTTGCCCTTCCTTAAACAAGAGGGAGTATGCTAGGGACAACAAGCTGTTCGCTGTTTTTCACACACAAGACACGGATATGAAGGCTGTTAAGGGACTAGTCAAGTCTCTTTCCCACTGGCTCACCGGCATCCACTATTTAGGTCAGCTATTTTTGGCATGAAACTTCCTCTGTGACCTAATTGACCTCACCACCAGAGCCCTTATGCTCTGCCCTTTTAACCTAACACTCCCTAATACACTCCCACACAGAAGGCCTTCCATGCCCATGGTTGTGAGAGCTCTTTACAAGACAATAGTGACTTCACAAAGGTCAATGACATATGATGTCGCATTGACTGATGTCATCAGCTGGAACTGCCATATCTCTGTTCTCCAGTGCTGAATATATCGGAGTCATTGTGAAATGTTTGGCCATATTTTGGATTATTTGTCTCATACAAATTAAGTGCCAGGAGAGACATTATTATTCACTAGGTAGCCGCCGGAATTACTCCTGCAACCTTTGGCCTAAAACTTTTATACTGTCTCTTTGGTATAAAAAAATATTCCAGAAAACATGCCAATACAGATACTGGTACAGACTACAAGTGTTTTGATTTGGAGAGTAGCCCAAATTATGAAAATTTTGCACTTGTGGGATGATTGACCATTTACTTAGCCTACTGTAACTTGATTGGTAACTTGCAATTGCTCTGCTCGTGATATTTCATTGAATGAATATGTAATTAAGGTCACATAGAGTTCATGGATAGGTCAATTATAAGGAAACCCTTCTCTGTGCAAATTAACCAAATAGGTGCACCCCAAGATGAAGCACTTTTGCTTCTCAAAATTGGTATATATATATATATATATATATATATATATATATATATAGTTCACAGCGTATTTGGCTCAGGTTAGCATACACAACTGTGAACATCATGAACAGATCAAAGCCACATGACTTTGTTCTTAAAATAAAGAAGGAAAATCAAAGGAAGTCAAAAACATTGTTTGCCTTTTATAATGACGATTGTTTGGTATCCTCTAAAAACTGGACTGATTACAGCAGTAATTTGTTTGCTTATTATGTCACAGTGTTTATGAAAACCACCTTTGTTCTTTTCCCATATTCTCACCAATCTTTTAGGATAAAAAAAGTTATTGTCACCTAGCTAGGAGATGTATGTAGTAAGATAGTGAAAAACTTGAAACTGACAACCAGCTATAGCTATAACTGACATATCTCATCAATGTGCCACTGTTGAAGAATATTAGATGTACGGAGAAATAGAATGGTCATGGAGTATATTTAAATAAGTTGAAATTAAGATGCTTCAGTAAGGAATACACATGACCAAAAGCCAAAGGTGACAGGCTCATTAATCTGTAAATCATAAAAATTATATAACAATTATATATACATCTGTGGGAGAAATTTCTCTCTCTCTCTCTCTCTCTCTCTCTTCTGCAGTAATCCTACTCCCTCTCTATCTCTCTGAATCACTCTCTTTCACTATTCTTTCTCTCCATCTCTCTTTGTTTATTTCTCTCTCTTCCACTCTCTTGCATCAGCAGTAATCCTTCCCTCTTTCTTTCTAACTCTCCTTTTCACTCAATTTCCTTCAGTATTCTCTCTCAATCTTCCTTCAAATGTTTATTCCACTCTTACTCTCCTTTTCTGTCTTTCTCTCTCTCTAGCAGTAATCTTGCCATCCTTCTTTTTTTTCTTCTCTTCTCTTTTTTCAATTATTTCTCTCTCCCTTTTTCTTTACTCCCTCATGGTCTTTCTTTCTGAAGAATTGAAAAAACAGAAAGACACACAGTTCATGATCAGTGAGACAGTCTGTAGACAGTAATTACCTGTCCTCCAAAGTCCCAGGTCCTGAACAGAACTTCCTTGCCTTCTCGTTGTAGCCTTAACTCTGATATGTCCACGCCCACTGTAGATATATTCTCTCCTCTCCTGTCAGTGTCTCTCACATTATCATGCCCCATCCTTGCTGCCCAGTGAGGCTGCTACAAGGAAATGTAACACTGTATTATGAATGGCTAATGTCCATACAGATATTCCCAGTCACAATCCTCAGTCACAATGGAACCTGACTATGTCAACTCTAATGTGGAGAACAAAGTATATGAACAGTTTACCAATATTTCTGCTTTACTCCTTTGTTGGTTCATTCACAACGTGAAGAAACAGAGCAGTGAAAAATTTTTTTCCATTGTTTTCAATATTTTCTTTATAATCGGGAAGATGGCCAATTTGGCTATCTTCTGATACCATACTCAATATGTTATGCATAATTCAACATTAAAAAATTCAAACCTGCATGTCTGTATGTTTTTTTAAAATTTAATTTTAAGAAGAGGAAAATGCAGAAAATAATGCAATTAATTATAAGGAAAATTCATTTCAGTAAGCCTGACAGCATAGATTTAATAGATTTATATCGTTACACAGCAAGGGTCAGAGTCAGGGTGCCGCCTTTAAGGGAGTTTATGAGAATTTGGATCTTAGTGGGCTCTCCTTAATGGGACCTTGCAAACTCAGGGTCCGGCTATAAACAGACGTGTGGCCATAAAAAGAGGATCTATGGTACATCTATTTTGGACCATTTATATCCGTAGACTGGCATGTTTTGAAACCAATAGGCCTACAAACCCAAAATCTGGCATACTGTTAGATGTCCTGTTAAATACTGAAATTTGAAAATAAAAGCTAACAAGTGACCCATGGGTCATGACGCTCAGCTGACTGGGAAGAGATTCACAAAAGGAAATTTTATCATCAGAATGGTAGTATATACTCATTCAACTGAAGCATCAAACAGATTAACCAAAAGACCAAGATTAAGTCTGTATTTATATATCTATAAATAGAGAAAAAATGTGTAAACTTTAAAAACTAAAACATGGGTAGCCCACAAGTGACTAAGTGTATCCGCCAAAATCAGAGTGGAACGGGTGAAGTGAGGCATGGATTGAGTGGCAAGGGGAAATAGAGTGAGGTATGTTGCATATTAGCATGAATGTCTGCAGCCTGAATGTGTATGTAGGTTGTGCCACCTACTACAAATCCAGAAAGCTGTTCAAGTTGTATACATATGCGAAATTTTAGGCAGAAAAGTCAAACCACTACATGTGTATGAGTCTGCCCATGGCAGACAAACAGACAGATGCTGTGCAAAAATGATTGCAGGTGGCCCCTACAGTTTTATGTATGATAAAGACCTATGTGAGATCTAAACACATCCAGTCATGTCAAACCACTACAGAGAAATGAGTGATTTTAGGCCTCAGCAGACAAACAGACAGAAGCTGTGCAAAATTTGAAAAATGGTTGCAGGTGGCCCCTCCAGTTTTGTGTATGATAAAGACCTATGTGAGATCTATACACATGCAAAATTTTGGCCCAATCGTTCAACCGGTTCCTGAGATATGAGCTTGGATGTCTGCAGCGTAAACTAGAATGTAGGTGGCGCCCCCTATCATAAAATCAAGAAAGCTATCCAGGATGTATAAAGCTGCAAAATTTTAGGCAGATATGTTAAACCACTGCCGAGATATGAGTGACATTATCCCATGGCAGACAAACAGACAGACGCTGTGCAAAAATGGTTGCAGGTGGCAACTCCAGTTTTGTATGATAAAGACCTATGTGAGATCTAAACACATACACAATTTTGGCCCAATAAGTCAAACTGTTCCTGAGATATGAGCTTGGATGTGTGCAGCGTTAACTAGAATTTAGGTGGCGCCACTTGTCATAAAATCAAGAAAGCTGTCCAGGATGTATAAACCTGCAAAACTTTAGGCAGTTATGTCAAACCGCTACAGAGAAATGAGTGATTTTAGGCCTCAACAGACAAACAGACAGCTCTGTGCAACAAGGGACCCATGGGTCACGGCGCTCAGCTGATTGTGATTGGACTATAAATGTTTCTCCACTGTGATACTATATCGAGTCAATAAAGCTTATGGATATCATGGACATGTTGGGCTATTATAAAGGAATGTAATGTAATATGTGAGTGAATGATAAATGAAATTACCTGACTGATGGATTAATAGAGTCAAATATAGTGGTTTATTTTTTATTTATTTAGGAGGGGTTGAAAATTGTGATATATCTGAGCAAATATGAATGCAATGACAGCAGTAATAAGCAGTAGTAGAATGATGATAAGGCTATTTGTTGAAGGATCTAAAGTGAATGGTAGTATGCAAGCTTTCAATTTGACAGATATGATGTTATGATTAACTATGCTGATGAAGTGATTTATGAATTTGTGACTGTATGACACAATATCTCTTTAGTCTTGACAAGGTACATTATTGTGATGCCCACTATGTCTACATATTACACAATATTGACATAACTTCTGGCATGTACATAGGTACCTATGGACAAATAGTTATACAAACTATTAAAGTATGAATATATCTGATTCATCTTGTTCTTGCTTACTGAGGCTGACTTTAGGATGGGGTTCGGAGAAGGGAAAAGTGAGAGCAGCACAAAGGTGGATGTAGAAATATTCTATTGTAATGTTTTTCATTTATATAAGAATATGAAAAGCTTAGAGGAAAGGGGCCCTCCTACTTGGTTATAGTATAGTTCTAAATATTTGATTGCAAACTAATACTCTGACAAGACTGTCATGAAGAAAAACAGTAAAAGTTTTGAGATACTGTGATGCATATGAACATTTACAGATGGACAGGCAAGTGGACAGAATGGACTAATACCTTTATTTCACTTTCAAGGGAATAATGCATTTAGGTTTATATATAATCCTATTTTTTTAAGCATATCCACTTTTTCCATCAAGAAGTTTTTATCTGAATCATTTTTTTATTTACAGGTTTTTATTAATTTTTAATAAAAAAACCTGAAAATATATGTTAAAATATTAGAATTGTTGCAAAAGTTGCAATCATTATATATACAGAGTAAAAAACTGAAACTATAAGTTAAAATATTAGAATTGTTGCAAAAGTTGCAATCATCATATATCCAGAGTGTATCTCATATTGGGTCATATTATGCATACACATATATTTTATTATTTTTAAATCATAAATGTTTAAACTGAATTTAAAAGAAAATAATGCCACAACATGGCATCTACAAGAATATTCCTTAAAAAGTTTTGCACACTGGAGTTTTCAGTACGTGCTTAATTTTATTCACCAAAATAAAATAAAAGATTAAGTAAATTTGATGAAATAAAACATCTTTTCAAATAAAGTATACACACTGTTGGTTGAATGTGGGACAAACAATATCATTGTGCTAATTACTATTCCAGTTTTAATTTATTACTGGAATTAATAGTCAATTTTACACCTGGTGAAGTTTTTACTCTTCTGAAGTAAGGAATTACCTATCTGATGAACATCCACACTTTCATAGCAATACACCACTTTGTGGACACAATTTAATGTACACTTTAATCATTGTAACCCTCGTGGTAAAATACAAAATCTAAAATGTAGCATAGCCTAGAATAAGAATGAATCAAATACAGAAAATAACTAGACATTTCTTGGCACTGCTGGTGCCATAGTATCGCCAGACAAATGAGGTTTTGTGGTATATTTTGAGGTTTTGACTTATAATGCTCACAGTGCTGTCAAGTGGCCCTTTTTAAGATATTCATGATTTTATGTTTTTCACCAAATATGGGAATATTCAAGGTCAAGGACACTCTCATAGTCACGGTCATGACCCCAAATCAATAAACTGCATTCCAAAATATCCAACATTTGAAAAAAAAAATTAAATTAAAAAAAAATAATTTAAATTAAATTAAATTTTAAAATTAAATTTAAAATTAAATATACCTCATTCCATAAACCATATCTAAATACCTGCATAACATGAAAGAAATCTGTCCATTACTGTTTGACTTATAATGCTCACAGTATATACTGTCAAGTGGCAATGATGGGGTATTCAAAGGCGCAAAAAAACAAAAAAAAGGACAACAGGTGGCGCCACCTATCTTCTGCAAAAGACAAAACTATCCAAGATCTTCCGTCAATTTGATTTTTGGACCAATCCATGCATCCCTTTTTAAGATATTCATGATTTTATGTGATTTTCACCATATATGGTAATATTCAACGTCAAAGCCACTCTCAAAGGAAAGGTCATGACCCCAATTTTAATATACATCATCCCATAACCCATACCTATGTACATGCATAATATTAAAGAAATCTGTCGATCAGTTTTTGACTTGTGATGCTAAAAGTACTGTCAAGTGGCAATGATGGGGGTATTAAACGGCACAAAAACAAGAAAAGGATACTAGGTGGCACCACCAGTTTCCGGTACATGACATCACTATCCAAGATCTTTGTCCTACTTGATTTTTGGATAAATCCATGAAAGATTTCTTGAGATATTTAAGAATTTGTGTGATTTTCCCCAAAAATGGATCTATTCAAGGTCAAGGTCACTCTCCTAGTTGAGGTCATGACCCCATTTTAAATAGGCTTCGTCCTCTCACCTGTATCTATAAATGTGTCAAGTTTGAAAAAAGATCCTTGAAATATTTTTTGAGTTATTGTGTCCAAAAGAAATCTCTGCGGCGGCGGCGGCGGCGCAACCGTGCCTAAACCATAGTATCTCCAGACTATGTCTGGCGATACAATAACATTCATCTAGTTTATGCACTATCTTGAAGCGCCCTGGGTAGGGTTACATAATGCAAGTGAAGGCTGAACTACTAGGTGGGCTAGACGTAAACAACACTTGACATGGTGTATGAAAACGTGAATAAAAGCTATTCTTTTCAATCAATTTCTTTGTAATTTCAGATTTTAAAAGATTAAATCTATATACTATATTATATATACATATAATGTATATATGCTGTGAAAATTAAATCAGCGGTGCCAAAGTTGGACAAAATTTAAGGTATTGATTTTTTTATTTATGCTAATAACTTGAAAAATTTGCAAAATTCAGATCTAATTTTGGGTAAACAATTGAATCTTGATTAAATAAAGTAATATTCCTGAAAAAAAAGTCTCTAGGTTCAGCAATTCTCATGTGAGGTGAGTAAATATATTTCCTGATATTTAAAAAAACTGCATTTTGTTTTGGCCCATAACTTCAAAATAATACCCAATACTGACCTAATTTTTGGTATGTTCATAGAAAATGTGTGAAAGTATGTGAATACTAAATATGATCAAAAACAGATCAGTGGTTTATATTAGGCAGCCTTGAAGTGTAACAATGGCTTTTTTTTTTAAAACGGAGTTTTTTTCCTTAATATCTCGAAGGAACAAAGTCCTAATGACCCAATTTTCGGTATGGTAGGAGATTTTGGGGACATCTAAAATTATGCCAACAGCCTGGGGAGCATAGAGATGTGCACTGAATGACCTACAGTCATCAAAGTGGACTGCTTGACAATGTAAGGGAATACAACAAGAGCCTCCAAAAAAAATTCAATAACTAGCCTGATTTTGCAGCTTTTATTTTCAAATTTCAGATTTTAACAGATTAAATCCTTATGTATACATGCTGTGAAAATTAAATCCACAGTACTTACAGGAAAAAAACGTGCAGTGGCCAAAATTGGGCAAAATTTAAGGTACCAATTTTATATTTTAGCCAATATTTAAAAAAATTTAACAGATTTTGATCTAATTTTCGGTATACAATTAAATTTTGATTAATTAAAGTTGTATTACTGGAAAAAAGTCCCTACCTTTAACACTTTTGGTCTTAAGTGACAAAATATCTTCGTGATTTTTTTACGAAGTCCATTATGTTTGGGCCCATAACTTTTTTAAATTATATAATACTGACTAAATATCTGGCATGTACATAGGAACTATATAGAGGAATATTTATGGTAAATATGAAGAAAACCAGATGAGTGGTTTTGATATTAGGCAGTCCTGAAGTGTGAAAATAGATTTCTAATAAAAAATTGAGGTTTTTCCTTAATATCTCGAAGGAACGAAGTCCTATTGACCCAATTTTCGGCATGGTAGGAGATTTTGGGGACATCTAACTGTATGCCGAATTTCAGGTTCGTAGGTCCAACGGTGTCGAAACGTGCCAGTCTTACGGACGGACATCCAGACGGACAGACAGACAGACGGATGGACGGACGGACAGACAGACGGACGGACGACGGACAATGGACCACGACTATAGCTCAGATAACTTATAGTCAGCTGAGCTAAAAATGACTGCAGGTAGTGCCACCATTTTTTGTGTATGTTATAAAGCTATCCAAGGGCTACATTTGTATAAATTTTATTTCCTGATCGGTCAAACAGTTCCTGAGATATGAGCTTTGATGTGTGCAGCATTAACTAGAATGTAGGTGGCGCCACCTGTCATAAAATCAAGAAAGCTGTCCAGGATGTATAAACCTGCAAAATTTTAGGCAGTTATGTCAAACCACTACAGAGAAATGAGTGATTTTAGGCCTCAGCAGACAAACAGACAGACGCTGTGCAAAATGTGCAAAAATGGTTGCAGGTGGCCCCTCCAGTTTTGTGTATGATAAAGACCTATGTGAGATCTATACACATGCAAAATTTTGGCCAAATCAGTCAAACGGTTCCCGAGATATGAGCTTGGATGTCTGAAGTGTAGTTGGTGCCACCTGTCATAAAATCAAGAAAGCTATCCAGGATGTATATGCATGCCGAATTTCAGGTGAATTAGTCAATTCACTGCAGAAATATGAGTGATTTTAACACAAGGCAGATGAAAAGATGGACACTGTGCGAACATGGTTACAGGTGGCGCCACCATTTTTTGTGTATGTTATAAAACTATCCAAGGGCTACATTTGTATAAATTTTATTTCCTGATCGGTCAAACGGTTCCTGAGATATGAACTTGGATGTCATCAGCGTGAACGTGAATGTAGGTGGCGCCACCTGTCATAAAATCAAGAAAGCTATCCAGGATGTATATGCATGCCGAATATCAGGTGAATTAGTCAATTCATTGCAGAGATATGAGTGATTTTAACACAAGGCAGATGAACAGATGGACACTGTGCAAACATGGTTACAGGTGGCCCCACCATTTTTTGTGTATGTAATGAAGCTATCGAAGGGCTACATTTGTATAAATTTTATTTCCTGATCGATCAAACGGTTCCTGAGATATGAGGGTTTATGTGATGAAACAGACGCACAAATGGACACTGGGCAGACAGGAAAGGTCAGAGGTCAACGCAAATTGGTTAGGCACCAGCTCACATGTGACCTGATAATTGGTGTAAGTTTCAGAAAAATCGTGTTGTAGTTATTGAGATACTGCAGTTTTTGTATCAAATTTTCCATTATTCTGGGGGGGTATTTTGGAGTCATACAGCTTAAAGAATATGGGTAACAGAGACCTTATTTCAGGATTCCATGGAGACTTTTCATGGGTCTCCCTGTGTGTCAAGAATGAAGATTCTAGGTCCAGTCTTTATGATTTGTGCCCTGTTAACAGATGTTCATATCTTAAAAGGTTTCAAAAATAGAGAAAAAATTTGTAAAAAAACCCGAACAAATACAGGTGGCACCACCAGTCTGCATAAACTGATGAAACACTCCATGATCAATATGTATGCCAAAAATCATGACCACCATTGATGTAGTTAATGAAATATTGAAGTTTTTGTATGAAACTTTTGACTATTCTGGGGGGTACTTTGGGGCCCCATAGCTCGAAGGATATGGGTAACAGAGACCTAATTTCTGGTTTACATGGAGACTTTTTATAGGTCTCTCAGTGTGTTGAGAATGAAGATTCTAGGTCCAGTCGTTATGATTTGTGCCACGCTAACAGATGACAGCATCCTTAAAGGTCTCAAAAATAGAGGAAAAAATCGTAAAAAAAATCGAACAATATAGGTGGCGCCACCAGTCTGCAGGAACTTATGGAACATCTCATGATCAATATGTATGCCAAAAATCATGTCCATCAGTGATGTAGTTATTGAGATATTGAAGTTTTTGTATGAAATTTTTTACTATTCTTGGGGGTACTTTGGGGCCCCATAGCTCAAAGGATATGGGTAACAGAGACCTAATTTCTCGTTTCCCTGGAGACTTTTCATGGACCTCTCAGTGTGTCAAGAACTAAGATTCTAGGTCCAGTCTTTACGATTTGTGCCTTGTTAACAGATGTTCACATTTTTAAAGGTCTCAAAATAGAGAAAACAATTCGTAAAAAATTGAAAAATACAGGTGGCGCCACCAGTCTGCAGGAACTGATGGAACATCTCATGATCAAGATGTATGCCAAAAATCATGACCATCTGTCAAGTAGTTAATGAGATATTGAAGTTTTTGTATGAAATTTTTTACTTTTCTGTGGGGGTACTTTGTGGCCCCATAGCTTGAAGGATATGGGTAACAGAGACCTAATTTCTGGTTTCCAAGGAGATTTTTTCATGGATCTCTCAGTGTGTCAAGAATGAAGATTCTAGGTCCAGTCTTTATGTTTTGTGCCCTGTTAACAGCTGTTCACATTTTTAAAGGTCTCAAAAATAGAGAAAACAGTTCGTAAAAATAAAACAAGGGACCTATGGGTCACGACGCTCAGCTGTTATATATGATAAAAAAATATTATTTAGAAATGAGGCACATGCTGGTTTTGTGTGGTAATAGATATAAGCTGTATTATGAGTTGTTGTTGTTTAGCTTATGTATGATTTTGATAGTACCTTTGGAGACAGGGAAGAGGATTGATTTCATTTATTTTATTAACAAATGGAGTACTATTGTCACACAGATTTTGACTTGGCCATATAACTTATAAGCAGAACATATAATATAAGAGTTTAACTATTTATTAAAAAAAATTACAAATATTGTCCCAAATATAATTTTTATAAAAAATAATAAGAGAATCATATGATTTTTTAAAATGAAATATAACTGATATGATTATTAAAATAATATTAAAGAATATATTCATGAATGCATTCATGAATACATTTTGAAAGTATTTGCACGAGTATTCATATACTTTCATTTTTACCTGAATTCCTATTCTTTATGCAAGAAATTTTATAATGGAGTACATAATCATATTCGCATTTAAATACAATTACAAAGTATTCGCACCATGTCTGGTATTTATTCAGTTTCACCAACCAATGATGCTGAGAATCCAGATTATACAAAATTCACACATTTAAATAATGATCATAAGTACCTGGTTTTATGGCTTTTATTTATATTAAAAAATAACTGTAAAAAATTCATTTTGGACTAATTTCACATCAATGTACACACTAGACACAGTAGGAATCTAGATTAATATTATCAACTGCATCTTTGTCTATCATTAATTTCCTTCATATGATCCCTAATGATTAGTAATGAATAATATGATTTACTTCTTTATCATTAAAACTGAACTGAAAAATGCCATAGGTGACTGCATGGTGTTATTTGGAATATGTGACATTCTACCCATCGATACAAGATTCTTATATCATCAGTAACTGCAAGTTAATTTCCTGTTATTATAAACTAACAAATTCCTTTTCTATTTTTCTTTAATTTGATATTAAAAACCAATAAAAATTTATTAATTTATTGTTTATTGTTATGTTGTTGGTTAAAACTTCTAGATGAGTTGGGTTGGACACCTGGATCAACTGTGGCTGGCCATAAGCTGCCTGGATTCCTGTATGCCTCCCCTCAAGCGTGCATAATTTGATGAAAGGTCAACAAGGTCAACATACAGGTGACTCATGAGGGGCTGGAGAGAGCCAAAGTCTGACAGGGTCTCATAAAAAACATTAATAAAAGCTACAATTTTTGGCCAATTTCTTTCAGCTTTCTAAACTAAAAAGCTGAAATCCTAATGTGTGCATGATATGAAAATTATATCAACAGTGCTCACAGGACACAAACGTGCCATGGTCACAGTTGGGCAAAATTTAAGGTACTAATTTTATATTTATACTAATAACTTATAAAATTTGAAAAATTCAGAACTAATTTTGGGTATTCAATTGAATCTTGATTAAATAATGTTACATCCCTGACAAAAAAATCTCTAGCTTCAGCAATGCCCTTGTTAAGGGAGTAAATATATTTCTTGATTTTTTACAAAGTGCATTATGTTTGGGCCCATAACTTAAAACAATTACGCAATACTGACATCATTCTGGCATGTGCATAGAGAATATAAAATATGTATATTATTTATGATTAAAGTCAGATCAGTGGTTTTGATATTAGGCAGTCCTGAAGTGTAACAATGGGTTTTTAATGGAAAAATGAAGTTTTTCATTAATATCTCGAAGGTATTAAGTCCTAGTGACCAAATTCTTGGCATGGTAGGGGATTTTGAAGACATCTAACTGTATGCTGAATTTAAGGAACTAAGAGCTGAAGCTGGGGAGCTGAGCTCTTGCAAACTGCATAACACTAGCTTGATGTAAACTATATGTTACATGGTGCTTGAAAACTTATTAAAATCTACAGTTTTTGATCAACTGGTTTCGAATTTTTGGTGTCAACAGTTGAAATGCTAACAAAAACATGCTGTGAAAATTAAATCCACAGTACTAACAGGAAAAAAATGTGCCATGGTCAAAGTTGGGCAAAATTTAAGGTACCAATTTTTTATTTTTATTAATATTTTAGAAAATTTAAAAGATTTTCATCTAATTTTGGGTATACAATTTAATTTTGATTAATTAAAGTTATATTACTGGAAAAAAGGTCGATAGCTTTAACATTTTTTGTGTTAAGTGATCAAATATCTTTCCTGATTTTTTACAAAATGCATCATGTTTGGGCCCATAACTTTTTTAAATTAAATAATACAGACATAATTTCTGGCACGTACATAGGAACTATATAGAGGAATATTTATGGTAAATATGAGGAAAAACAGATGAGTGGTTTTGATATTAGGCAGTCCTGAAGTGTGAAAATAGGTTTTTAATAAAAAATTGAGGTTTTACCTAAATTTCTCAAAGGAACGAAGTTGCAAAGACCCAGTTTTCGGCTTGGTAGGAGATCTTGGGGACATCTAACATTATGCCGAATTTTGGATTCCTAGGTCTTTCGGTTTCAAAACGTGCCACATCTACGGACGGACGGACGGACGGACGGCACGACAGACGGACGGACGACGGACAATGGACCATGACTATAGCTCAGATGACTTATAGTCAGCTGAGCTAAAAATACAGGTGGGGCCACCAGTCTGCAGAAACTGATGAAACATCTCATGATCAATAAGTATGCCAAAAATCATGACCATCAGTGATGTTGTTAATGAGATGTTGAAGTTTTTGTATGAAACTTTTGACTATTCTGGGGAGTACTTTGGGGCCCCATAGCTCGAAGGATAAGTGTTACAGAGACCTAATTTCTGGTTTCCATACAGACTTTTCATAGTTCTCTCAGTGTGTCAAGAATGAAGATTTTAGGTCCAGTCGTTACTATTTGTGCCAAGTTAACAGATGACAGCATCATTAAAGGTCTAAACAAGTGACCCAGGGGTCATGACGCTCAGCTGACCAGGAAGACATTGACAAAAGTAATTTTATCATCTGAATGTCAAATTTGAATGAAATACTTTTTCCAAACTTGACCTTTTGTATAAAATCATCCAATATTCATTGGGGTACTATGGAGCTCTGTAGCATGAAGGATATGGGTAACAGACACCTATTTTCAAGGTTTACAAGATGACTTTTCAGTGGTCTCCCAGCATGTCAAAAAATAAAATTCTAGGTCCAGTTATTATGATTTGTGCCCTGTTAACAAATCCAAATGTTTATTCTGGGGGGTATTTCAAAGCCGCATAGGATGAAGGATATGGGTAACAGAGATGTAATTTCAGGTGCACAAGGAGACTTTTCAGGGGCCTCCCAGCATATCAAGAAAGGAGATTCTAGGTCAAGTCATTATAATTTGTGCTCTGTTAACAGATGACCAAATCTTTATTCTGGGGAGTACTTCGGAGCCCCAGAGCATGAATGATATGGGTAACAGGGACCTTATTTCAGGTTTCCATGTAGACCTTTTATGGGCTTCCCTGGAGGTGAGGACAGAAGATTCTAGGTCCAGTCATTATGATTTGTGCCCTGTTAATATATGACCAAATCTTTATTCTGGGGGGTACTTCAGAGCCCCATAGCTCACAGAATATGGGTAACAGGGACCTTATTTTGGGTTTCCATGTAGACCTTTTATGGGTTCCCTGGAGGTCAGGACAGAAGATTCTAGGTCAAGTCATTATGATTTGTGCCCTGTTTACAGATGACCAAATGTTTAAAGATCACAAAAGTAGAGAAAAAAAATCGTAAAAAATGAAAAAATATAGGTGGCGCCACCAATCTCCAGAAATTGATGAAACACTCCATGATCAATATCCATGCAAAGAATCATGGTGATTAATGCATTAGTTGTTCAGATACTTGAGCTTTTGTATTAAATTTTGCATTATTCTGGGGGGTACTTCAGAACCCCATAGCTCGAAGAATATAGGTCACAGTGACCTAATTTCAGGTTTACAAGGAGAATTTCCATAGACCTAGTAAGAAGATTCCCGGTCTAGCGGTTACGATTTGTGCCCAGTTAACAGACAGAAGCTGGATGTTTGGATGGACGACGGACAAAAGGTGATCCCTACAGCTCAGATGACTTTCAGTCAGCTGAGCTAAAAATTGAAAAAATACTGGTGGCGCCACCAGAATGCAGAAATTGATGAAACATTTCATGATCAATATCCATGCAAAGAATCATGGTGATCAATATAATAATTGTTCAGATACTTGAGCTTTTGTATCAAATTTTCCATTATTCTGGGGGGTACTTCGGAGCCCCATAGCTCAGAGGTTATGGGTAACAGAGACCTAATTTCAAGTTTTTAAGGAAACTTTTCATGGGCCTCTCAGCATGTGAAGAGAGAAGATTCTAGGTCCAGTTGTTACGATTTGTGCCATGTTAACAGATGACCGCATCTTATGAGGTCTCAAAAATAGAGAAAAAAATTTGTAAAAATAAAAAAAAAAACAGGTGGCGCCACCATACTGCAGAAACTGATGACACATTCCATGATCAATATCCATGCAAATAATCATGGTGATCACTGCAATAGTTGTTTAGATACTTGAGCTTTTGTATCAAATTGTCCATTATTCTGAGGGATACTTCAGATGACTTACAGTCAGCTGAGCTAAAAACACTTAATGGTCAATATCCATGCAAAGAATCATGATGATCTCCGTATTAGTTGTTCAGATAATTCAGCTTTTGTATCAAATTGTCCATTATTCTGAGGGATACTTCAGAGTCCTATAGCTTGAAGGATATTGGCAACAGAGACCTAATTTCAAGTTTCCACAGGCACTCTTCATGGGCCTCCTTGCATGACAAGAATGAAGTTTCTAGGTCCAGTTGTTGCAATTTGTACCCTCTTGATAGATAACATAGGTGGCGCCACCAGTCTGCAGGAACTGATGAAACATCTCGTAATCAATATGTATGCCAAAAATCATGACCATCAGTGATGTAGTTATTGAGATTTTGAAGTTTTTGTATGAAATGTTTTACTACTCTGGGGGGGGGGGGGTATTTTGGGGCCCCATAGCTCGAAGGATATGGGTAACAGAGACCTAATTTCTGGTTTCCATGGAGACTTTTCATAGGTCTTCTAGTGTGTTGAGAATGAAGATTCTAGGTCCAGTCGTTACTATTTGTGCCATGCTAACAGATGACAGCATCCTTAAAGGTCTCAAAAATAGAGGAAAAAAATCGTAAAAAATCAAACGATACAGGTGGCGCCACCAGTCTGCAGGAACAGATGACACAACTCATGTTCAATAGTTATGCCACAAATCATGACCATCATTCAAGTAGTTAATGAGATATTGAAGTTTTTGTATGAAATTTTTTACTTTCTTGGGGGTACTTTAGGGCTCCATAGCTCAAAGAATATGGGTAACAGAGACCTAATTTTGGTTTCCATGGAGACTTTTCATAGGTCTCTCAGTGTGTCGAGAATGAAGATTCTAGGTCCAGTCGTTATGATTTGTGCCACGTTAACAGATGACAGCATCCTTAAAGGTCTCAAAAATAGAGGAAAAAATTGTAAAAAATCAAACAATACAGGTGGCGCCACAAGTCTGCAGGAACTGATGGAACATTTCATAATCAATATGTATGCCAAAAATCATGACCATCAGTGATGTAGTTATTGAGATATTGAAGTTTTTGTATGAAATTTTTGACTACTCTGGGGGGGGGGGGGGGTACTTTGGGGCCCCATAGCTCGAAGGATATGGTTAACAGAGACCTAATTTCTGGTTTCCAAGGATATTTTTCATGGACCTCTCAGTGTGTCAAGAATGAAGATTCTAGGTCCAGTCGTTATGATTTGTGCCATGCTAACAGATGAGAGCATCCTTAAAGGTCTCAAAAATAGAGGAAAAAATCGTAAAAAATCAAACAATAAAGGTGGCACCACCAGTCTGCAGGAAGTGATGACACATCTCATGATCAAAAGTTATGCCCCAAATCATGACCATCAGTAAAGTAGATAATGAGATATTGAAGTTTTTGTATGAAATTTTTTACTTTTCTAAGGGGTACTTTGGGGCTCCATAGCTCGAAGAATATGGGTAACAGAGACCTAATTTCTGGTTTCCATGGAGACTTTTCATAGGTCTCTCAGTGTGTCAAGAATGAAGATTCTAGGTCCAGTCTTTACGATTTGTGCCTTGTTAACAGATGTTTACATTTTGAAAGGTCTCAAAAATAGAGAAAAAAATTCGTAAAAAATTGAACGATACAGGTGGCGCCACCAGTCTGCAGGAAGTGATGGAACATCTCATGATCAATATGTAGGACAAAAATCATGACCATCAGTCAAGTATTTAATGAGATATTGAAGTTTTTGTTTGAAATTTTTTACTTTTCTGGGGGGTAGTTTGGGGCCCCATAGCTGGAAGGATATGAGAAACAGAGACCTAATTTCTGGTTTCCATGGAAACTTTTCATAGGTCTCTCAGTGTGTCGAGAATGAAGATTCTAAGTCCAGTCATTACGATTTGTGCCTTGTTAACAGATGTTCACATTTTTAAAGGTCTCAAAAATAGAGAAAAAAATTCGTAAAAAATAAAAAATACAGGTGGCACCACCAGTCTTTAGGAACTGATGGAACCTCTCATGATCAATATGTATGCCAAAAATCATGACCATCAGTCAAGTAGTTAATGAGATATTGAAGTTTTTGTATGAAATTTTGGACTTTTCTGGGGGGTACTTTGGGGCCCCATAGCTCGAAGGATATGGGTAACAGAGACCTAATTTCTGGTTTCCAAGGAGATTTTTCATGGACCTCCCAGGATGTCAAGTAAGAAGATCCAGTTCTAGCGGTTACGATTTGTGCCTGGTTAACGGACAGACAGACGGACAGACGGACAGACAGACGGACAGACAGACAGACGGACGACGGACAAAGAGTGATCGCTATAGCTCAGATGACTTTCAGTCAGCTGAGCTAAAAATAGAGGAAAAAATCGTAAAAAATCAAACAATACAGGTGGCGCCACCAGTCTGCAGGAACTGATGGAACATCTCATGATCAATATGTATGCCAAAAATCATGACCATCTGTCAAGTAGTTATTGAGATATTGAAGTTTTTGTATGAAATTTTTTTACTATTCTGGGGGGTACTTTGGGACCCCATAGCTAGAAGGATATGGGTAACAGAGACCTAATTTCTGGTTTCCAAGGAGATTTTTCATGGACCTCTCAGAATCCCAAGTTACAAGGTTCTAAGTCCAGTGGTTACGATTTGTGCCCTGTTAACGGACAGACAATGGTCTCTCACTGTGTCAAGAATAAAGATTCTAGGTCCAGTCTTTACGATTTGTGCCCTGTTCACAGATGTTCATATTTTTAAAGGTCTCAAAAATAGAGAAAACAATTCATAAAAATCGAAAAATACAGGTGGCACCACCAGTCTGCAGAAACTGATGAAACATCTAATGATCAATATGTATGCAAAAAATCATGACCATCAGTGATGTAATTACTGAGATGTTGAAGTTTTTGTATGAAATGTTTTACCATTCTTGGGGGGGGGGTACTTTGGGCCCCATAGCTTGAAGGATATGGGTAACAGAGACCTAATTTCTGGTTTCCATTGAGACTTTTCATAGGTCTCTCAGTGTGTCAAGAATGAAGAATCTAGAACCAGTCTTTACGATTTGTGCCTTGTTAACAGATGTTCACATTTTTAAAGGTCTCAAAAATAGAGGGAAAAATTTGTAAAAAATTTAAAAATACAGGTGGCGCCACCAGTCTGCAGGAACTGATGGAACATCTCATGATCAATATGTATGCCAAAATTCATGACCATCAGTGATGTAGTTAATGAGATATTGAAGTTTTTGTATGAACTTTTTGAATATTCTGGGGTGAACTTTGGGGCCCTATAGCTCGAAGGATATGGGTAACAGAGATCAATTTCTGGTTTCCAAGGAGATTTTTCATGGACCTCTCAGAAGGTCAAGTTACAAGTTTCTAGGTCCAGCAGTTACGATTTGTGCCAGGTTAACGGACGGACAGACGGATGGCGAACAAAGGGTGATCGCTATAGCCCAGATGAATTACAGTCAGCTGAGCTAAAAAGTACAAGCATCAATGACACAAATATCACTCCTGAAACACTGGCATGGATTGCAGTAAAATAGTTATAGGTGTATGATATGAATTCAAACCCATCTTGAGCTGCACAGATGTATGAAACCCAAAACAATTGTAGTTTGTACCACAAAGTCTTGTAAATGATATAGCTATCTGAAATGTATAAACATGCCCATTTTCTATCTGATATGTCAAACCCCTCTTGAGAAATAATCAGGGATATACAAGGTGCAAAAATTATTGTAGGTAGCCTTATGGGTCTTGTATAGGATGAAACTATCCTTAATGTAGAATTAAATAAATTTTCAGAATTATATAGCAAATTCTGCCTGAGAAATCAGCAGGGATATACACTATGTAAAAATTAATATTTATTTATGTTCATATCGCTGGTCATTTCCTTTAATACAACATATAGCTCACTTGAGAATTAAAGTTTTGCATATTGTATTTGTCACAGGTACTTATTTCATGATGAGTAATGTAAATAAATTTTATAGATTACATGAAACTTTTTTTAAGCATGATAGATTGACAGTAATCTCATGTAAGTACTTTAAAGTATTAGTCATTGTAGGATCCAAATATGGGATAACTGATTTCATATACATTGATCAATTATATAATATGCTTTGATTTTTAGTTCACTGCATGCATTTGCATTGCTACAATGCATGCATATTGCATTAAGGGTGATTTTAGGATCCCTTTCTTGCTTAAGGATATTTTCCTTGAGTAAGTAAATATTCCTTAAACATTCGGAATAATAGATAAATTTTCCTACCCCACTCCCAAATGACTTAAAACAAGAAAATATTTTTAAGAAACTATTCCTTATTTTAAGTTCAATTTACTTATTTAAGATAAATTTCCTTGTTTTTTCTTAGGTCCTAGCAAGAAAATATTTCTAGTTTTTCAAGTAAAATTTTCTAGATTATATTTAAGGAAATATTTCTTGCCTCACTCCCAATGATATTTTACTTATATCAAGTTTTTTTTCTCATTAAAAGAAAGTGATTTTTGGCAGTGTATATGCATGTTTGTTTTATGTGTAAAATACTGCAATGTACAGTAATTTATTTCTTAACATTCTGACTTTCCATTTCTTAACACTTCTTTAAACTTTCTCAAAGGATACAACTTCATCATTTCATCTATTTTTTCAGGTCTATAGAACTTATTTTTCAATAAAGTCAGTGAGTGTTTCCTTGATTTTGTATGGATGTGTTCCTACTCACTTTGGCTTTTGACTGTCCTTTGCCCTCCCTCCTCAGTGCCTGCAGTAATGAGGTTTTACCAATTCCCTGGACTCCTACAAACATCAGCTTCATTCTGTTGTATACCTTGGCTCTGAAACACAAAATTAAATCAACATATTACATATATATTACATATATTACACAGTAAATTCCATATACTAAACATTTTTACAATCTTAGCCTATAAGGTGGTCAGCTTTTTGTTTGTGAGGGTTTCAAATTTGTAACTTTGTGAAAGGGAAAATTATTCTGTAATAAATCTTTGTGTATAATGCCCTTTATCTCCACAGGTGACATTCATTTATGCTGTAGATTAACCACCATCTGCAATTTCAGGTAGATTTCTTTGGCAGAGAAGATGGTCACTATAAGCAGGGACCACTGTATTCAATAGCTTGGCAGGATATATATGACAATCATGTAAGTGTATTTTTTTTTTCATTACATGTACATTTTTCAGGGTTTTTTTTAAATTCACCAAATTTGTTTTGTACTTTCATTTAAGCATGTGGGAATCTGCAAGGCCTTTGCTTAGAAAAACAGATGGACAACAGGGATGTGGGATTCAGGTATATTACTTCTTTTTAATATCAGCAGAAAAATATGTTCAATGACCTTGACCCTGACTATTTTAGGTACTAAAACTGGCCCTTTCACTCTGAAGTTCACATTACGTAATATTTTATAACCTCGTTTCGTGTTTACCCCGAGTTGTTATACAATGCAGGTCAAGAGATAAAGTAGTAATTTTCTCCAGTATTGAAAGATCTATGTGAAGCTCACATTAACAAACATACAGTGGAATACCTGAAAATTACTGAAACATGAAACCTAGTTACAGAAAGCCTAGCACTGATGAAAAAACTTGTAAAAGTTAGGTCTTTAACCCTGAATGACAAAACAGAATCAGTTTACAGGCAGAAGGACTGACAGAACCCAATAGACAGTGATAATTATGTTATCAGTAAGTTAACAACTTGTTACTGTGTTTGACATTGTCTCACAGACTGTGATTATTCAGATGTTATCAGTACTACAGTGTGACTTGGTACTGTTTGACACTGACTCATCCTTGAGAGACTTGAGGTAGCCAAGGACCGCTCCTGTCTTTTTCACTTTGTCCCCAAGTACAGCTCGCAGATCTTTCTCCACAGGACAGCCAGTTATATCCAAGTTCCATAAACGCTTCAGCTGACCTAACTCAGGAGGCAGCTGCAGAAATTTTGAAAATCATGTTCAACTACAACATCAACAAGATTATCATAATCATCATCATCATCTTAGCCTCTGTAGACAATGATACATCAAATAAACAACTTAAAGTTGCTCAGTGGCACCTCATTTGTACAAAAACATTTGATACTAGGTAAAGATACACAGAATCTCTAATATCACCTGAACCAGAACTATGACAAACAAGGCAGTAAAGACTTCACATCATTTTGTTAATCTTATTCATCAGTCTCTGTAACAGGATTATTAGGTTATCAGCACAATGTCAGTGGCACATTTTACAACATACAATTACTATGCCACTATAGTGCATTCTTAAGTAAGGATTTATATGAAGTTACAGTGGAACCTCGTTGTGTCGAAGTTGAAGGGACTAGCAAATTTACTTAGACACAAACGGAGTTCAAGACAACAGGTGTTCATTATATTCAACCTTCTGCAGCCGTGATTATTATCGATAAATACTGCACATGTATAGGGCCTATATTATATAGTTCACACAAATGTTTACCTGAATCCTTTAGATTTCTTAATATTGTTTCTTTTCATTCTTTTATTTTGTTGAGACGATTTCTTTTAGCGTCATAGAATATCAAAGTGAAAAAAAAAATAGTGTGTGTGGAGAGAGCGATAGAGAGAGAGAAAGAGAGAGATTGAACGAGGTTTATATGGTCTTTACACCAGCTTACGCTTAGCGGCCCGCGACGCCATTGAAAACAGGACATGAACAATATAAAAATTAAGCAGTAATACAGTATAACGTACTCTAAGGTATATATGAGTCAGCCTGATGTAGATCTCATCTTCCTCCCTTTTTATAGAGTCCTGTATGTTTATCCTAGACACATTAAAGGGAAGGATCGGATTATGTTTGGTTTATCAATAACTACTCATTCATGCTTTGTCTGTGAGAGAAGTAAGGTGTGATCCTGAGTGACTAATTGGCAAGTAGGTAAACAACGGACTAGGTATGTAAGCCATCGCGCTTGTTGAGTAAGATCCTTGCCGGTATTAATTATGTAACTGGTCATCGCGGCCTTAGGTATGGTTGTTGGACCGTGCCCAACTGTTTTTAAATTATTAAAGCGCCATGACCTCGAGTCGAGCGACAGACCTATCGTGCTTGATGAGTGAGAACCTTGCCTGTATTTATTAATTATTACTGGTCATCACGGCCCAATCATGAATGATGGGCCGTGCACAACTGTTATCCTAACATTACTTCGAGTTAAGCGATAGAAATATCAGCTGGGGACCGACAAAACACCTCGACACATCAGGGTTTTCGACACACCCGACTTCGACACAAGCGGAGTTAAAATAGTAAGGTTTTAACTGTTTTTTGCAGGGACCCCACATATGACATAGACACATGCGGGAATTCCACTTAACCGAGTTCCACACAACGAGGTTTCACTGTATTTCAATTACTCATTAAAGTAAGAGGTATATACACATTAAAAGCCTCACCTCTTTGAGTTTATTATTTGCCAGTTTAAACTCACTGAGTGAGTCCATCTCGGAGATTTCCTGAGGTAATGTGGTCAGTGGATTATTACTGATGTCAAGCACTGACAGATTAGGAAACATCAGACGTGTTTTTTGTGAAGATGATCCTTGGTCAGACCCTGATCCAATACTGCTCTGACTCTGAAACACAAAACAAATCAAATATTCAAAACTTAGGTTTCTCAAGTCATTGTGTTTTCACTCACTGCCTGTGTACTTTACTGAATCAGAAGACTATAATTACATTTACATTTAGAACAGAGCATTGTGGAACCAAATTTCATCTATCTGATTCATGGTTTATCCAAACTGGAAAATGAGAACTAAAATTCAATCATTTATCAGAAGTATTAACAATGAAAACAAACTATCTGAAAAGGTGGTGTCAACTCAAAGGTCAACTTATTCCAAGCAAAGGTATACAGTGATTAGATGTGATACATAATGCAGTTTAATTAGTGGACCTAACCCCAGACAGCAGGTATGAACAAGGGACCAAAGGGTCATGCTGCTCAGCTGAATTTTGTAAAATGTTATAGCAAATGCAAAACATACTTATTTCTAATAAATATTGTTTTTTTGTATATATTACCATTTGAAAAGCTAAGAGGAAATGGCCCTGTTATTTGGTGATAATCAAGTACTAAATATATGACTACCAAACTAATGCTCTGGCATGACTGCGATGAAAAACAGGTGTCCCATGGGCCATGATGCTCAGCTAATTTAGACTGGGTGCTCATTATTTTTATTAATGTTATATATTGTCTGTGAAAATAGCCTATGGTTACAGTGTTGAAAAATGGAAAGAAAATAAAAATTTCAGGATTCATAGGAGACCTGCCCAGGACCCCCCTAGATTTCACAACAGAGGGTTCCAAGGAAAATAGTTACAATTTGTACCCTGTTTGTCTGGGTGCTCAAAATCATGTTTCTGGTCCCTAGCTGGCAGAATATTATAATAATAATAATAATAATAATAATAATAATAATAATAATAATAATAATAATAATAATATTCTAGGACTAGTGGATACAATTTGTGCCCTGTCTGACTGTCTGGATGCTTATATGACATATTTTCTGATAGGTTGCAAAATATAGTCATGGTGACCTAATTTCAGTTTTCCAAGTATATTGGCCAAGGACATCTCAGAATGTTACATTAGAAGATTCTAGGCCTAACAAATACAATGTGTGCCCTGCATGACTTTCTGGATGCTCAAAATCCTGTTTTCAGCCTGTAGGTCACAAAATGTAGGTCACCATGACCTAATTTCAGGTTTCCAAGGAAATTTGCCTAGGACCTCCCAGGATGTTGTATTAGAAGATTCTAGGCCTAACAGATACGATTTGTGCCCATCTGACATTCAGGGTGCTCAAAATCGGGGTTTCGTCTTATAGGTCATAAAATGTAGGTCACCATGACCTAATTTCAGGTTTCCAAGGAGATTTGCCTAGAGCCTCTCAGGAAATTGTGTAAGAAGATTCTAAGCCTTACAGATACGATTTTTCACCATCTGCAATTGAGGGTGTTCATACAACATCTTTTTCCTAAAGGTTGCAGCATATAGGTCACAGTGACCTGTTACGAAGAGAAATAAATGAGGGGAAAATCCTGGGCTGATCCGGGAATCAAACGCAGGTCGGTGGCGCGCAAGTCCAGCGAACCAACCGCTTCACTAGCGGAAATATTTACAGATGGTCCGCCAGGTGATCAGAAAGGACTGATCACTTTATTTCACTTTCTTCCGAGGTTGGGGAAGAGGAAGAATGATTTTCAGTTTATATTAAACCCTTTTTGTGGCATGAAAAAAATGATTATTTAATAAATAACTAGAATAAGGGTAGTCGACAAGCGACTACGTGTATCCGCCAAAATCAGAGAAGGACGGGTGAAGTGAGGCATTGATTGAGTGGCAAGGGGATATAGAGTTACATGTGTTAAATATTAGAATGGATCTCTGCCACATAAACATGATTGTAGGTGGCGACACCTGTTATTTGAACGAGAAACTATCCAAGATATATACACATGCAAAATTTCATGTGGAAAAGTCACACCACTGCAGAGATATGAGTAATTTTATCCCACAGCAGACAAACAGATGGACGCTGTGCAAAAATGGCTGCAGGTGGCGCCACCATTTTTGTTCATGTTATAAAGCTATCCAAGGGCTACATTTGTGTAAAGTTTTTTTCCTGATTGGTCAAACGGTTCCCGAGATATGAGCTTGGATGTCTGCAGCATAAACGTGAATGTAGGTGGCGCCACCTGTCATAAAATCAAGAAAGCTATCTAGGATGTATACACATGCCGAATTTTAGGTGAATTAGTCAAACCACTGCAGAGATATGAGTGATTTTAACCCCAGGCAGATTAACAAATGGACACTGTGCAAACATGGTTGCAGGTGGCGCCACCTTTTGTTGTGTATGTTATAAAGCTATCCCAGGGCTATATTTGTGTAAAAAAATTTTCCGGATCAGTCAAACGGTTCCTGAGATATATGGATTTATGTGTGGAGTGTTAACGTGAATGTAGGTGGCGCCACCTGTCATAAAATCAAGAAAGCTATCTAGGATGTATACACATGCCAAATTTTAGGTGAATTAGTCAAACCACTGCAGAGATATGAGTGATTTTAACCCCAGGCAGATGAACAAATGGACACTGTGCAAACATGGTTGCAGGTGGCGCCACCTTTTGTTGTGTATGTAATAAAGCTATCCCAGGGCTACATTTGTGTAAAAATTTTTTCCGGATCGGTCAAACGGTTCCCGAGATATATGGGATTATGTGTGGAGCGTTAACGTGAATGTAGGTGGCGCCACCTGTCACAAAATCGAGAAAGCTATCTAGGATGTATATGCATGCCGAATTTTAGGTGAATTAGTCAAACCACTGCAGAGATATGAGTGATTTTAACCCCAGGCAGATGAACAGATGGACACTGTGCAAACATGGTTGCAGGTGGCGCCACCTTTTGTTGTGTATGTTATAAAGCTATCCCAGGGCTACATTTGTGTAAAAATTTTTTCCGGATCGGTCAAACGGTTCCCGAGATATATGGGATTATGTGTGGAGCGTTAACGTGAATGTAGGTGGCGCCACCTGTCACAAAATCGATAAAGCTATCTAGGATGTATATGCATGCCAAATTTTAGGTGAATTAGTCAAATCACTGCAGAGATATGAGTGATTTTAACCCCAGGCAGATGAACAGATGGACACTGTGCAAACATGGTTACAGGTGGCGCCACCTTTTGTTGTGTTTGTTATAAAGCTTTCCCAGGGCTACATTTGTGTAAAATTTTTTTCCGGATCGGTCAAACGGTTCCCGAGATATATGGGTTTATGTGTGGAAACAGACGCACAAACGGACGCTGGGCAGAGACGAAAGGTCAGAGGTCAAGGTCACTTGGTTAGGCACCAGTTCACATGTGACCCCATAATTTGTGTAAGTTTCGGAAAAATCTGTCCAGTAGTCTCAGAGGGTTCTCCGGAAACAAACGCGGCGGCCGCGGCGGCGGCCGCGGCGGTGGAACCTGGTCAAAAACATAGTATCCGCAAAACTTCGTTTTGGCGGATACAATTAGGGTACCGCTTGACAAGTGGTGCTCTTTAGTGATCACCGTGTCAGTCTGTCCTTCCGTCTTTCCATCAGTGACACTTTCTTTCGCGAGCGATAACTCAACAACAACATACTGCAGCTTTCCCAAATTCACAGGGATGATTGGTACCTATGAGAGCTTCAATCCTATCATATTACAGAATTGTTGGAATTCCAATATGGCTGCCACAGCCCAATCGCTGATTTTCTTTCGCACATGATAACTCAACAACAACATACTGCAACTTTCCTGAATTCACAGGGATGATTGGTACCTATGAGAGTTTCAGACCTATCGAATTGCAGACTTGTTGGAATTCCAATATGGCTGCCACAGCCAAATCGCTGATTTTCTTTCGCACATGATAACTCACCAACAACATACTGCAGCTCTTCTAAATTCACAGGGATGATTGGGACATATGAGGGATCCAGAAATGAGTACTGAATTACAGACCTGTCTGAATTCCAATATGCCACTGCCCAATCGCTGATTTTCTTTCATGCGCGATGACTCTACAGCATCATACTTCTGCTTTCCAAAATTCACAGAGATGATTGGTACCTATGAGGGCTCCAGACCTTTTGAATTACAGACCTGTTGGAATTAATTCCAACATGGCCACCACAGCCCAATAATTGATTTTCTTTCACGCGCAATATTACTCAATAACAACATACTGCAGCTTTCCCAAATTCACAGGGATGATTAGTGCCTATGTGGACACAATCCCTGTCAAATCACACACCTGTCGGAATTCCAATATGGCTGCCAGAGCACAACTTGGGGTTTTCTTTTAAGTGCGATATCTCAACAAGAACATGCTTGATCTTTCTCATTATCAAAGAGGTAATTAGTACCTATAAGGGCTCAATATCGAATGGCAGACCTGTCGGAATTCCAATATGGCCACCAGAGCACAATCTTTGATTTTCTTTCAAGTACACAGATATTGTGCAATAGATGGTATTGGTTAATATTCTTAACTTCTGGTATTCTTGACCACTCACATAATATGGTAGATCTAAGGTAAAAGCAATAGCAAATAGACTATTTACTCATTTTTATTATTTTATTTTGAATTTCTGTGATAATAATGATTTAATTCTATTTGAATTAATTGAGACTGTACAGTAGTTTACATTTTTTTCCCCTCAAACTGTTCTCCAGAAAAAGACTGGGTAAATGTTATAACTATGTAGATGAGCTTGGTATGGGGCCAGGGGGTCCCCTAAAAAGACAACACACCAGTGTTTTGGACACCTGTGATGAAACACTCATTTAACTTTAAATTTGAAGTGAAACACATCAGTTGATAAAGTATTATCTGTTGAGTATATCAATGTTAAACACATCACATGATAAAGTATTATCTGTTGAGTATATCAATGTTAAACACGTCAGTTGATAAAGTATTATCTGTTGAGTATATCAATGTAGTATTTTTTTTATTGCAAAACACATCACATGTATAAAAATTCATACATAACCAAGAGAAACACGCAGAGTCAAAACATCAAGTAGACAATTACAAAATGACAGGATACCAATTGAACACACTTAAGGTGGCAGGACTGGTCCCCCCACCTGACCTGACTTTGCATGGAACAATCTAATGCTTTAATACCCCCTAAAGTATACATTTTCTGAAAGCTAAGAAAATTCTCTATAGTTTGGTGATAAACTTTGTTTCCGAGGAACAGGTTTGAATTTGTAAGAATTTTAATTTAATTTTAATTTTTAACAAAAAATCGTTTATTCCAGCACAACTAAAGCAGATACAGAAAATCTTCTTAAATAAATAGAGAATTTAGATAATAATCCCCAGGCGTTTTTTTGTTTAGTGAGTTAAGTTTAAAAATTACGATTTTACAGAGTATTTAATATTGAAATCTTCACAAATCATTTCATTTTTTACTTTTACCATAATAAAATCGTTCAAATTTAGTATAGGTGTAAAATAAAAAACAAGGGACCTATGGGTCACGACGCTCAGCTGTTATATATGATAAAAAAATATTATTTAGAAATGAGGCACACGCTGGTTTTGTGTGGTAATAAATATAAGCTGTATTATGAGTTGTTGTTGTTTAGCTTATGTATGATTTTGATAGTACCTTTGGAGACAGGGAAGAGGATTGATTTCATTTATTTTATTAACAAATGGAGTACTATTGTCACACAGATTTTGACTTGGCCATATAACTTATAAGCAGAACATATAATATAAGAGTTTAACTATTTATTAAAAAAAATTACAAATATTGTCCCAAATATAATTTTTATAAAAAAATAATAAGAGAATCATATGATTTTTTAAAATGAAATATAACTGATATGATTATTAAAATAATATTAAAGAATATATTCATGAATGCATTCATGAATACATTTTTGAAAGTATTTGCACGAGTATTCATATACTTTCATTTTTACCTGAATTCCTATTCTTTATGCAAGAAATTTTATAATGGAGTACATAATCATATTCGTATTTAAATACAATTACAAAGTATTTGCACCATGTCTGGTATTTATTCAGTTTCACCAACCAATGATGTTGAGAATCCAGAATATACAAAATTCACACATTTAAATAATGATCATAAGTACCTGGTTTTATGGCTTTTATTTATATTAAAAAATAACTGTAAAAAATTCATTTTGGACTAATTTCACATCAATGTACACACTAGACACAGTAGGAATCTAGATTAATATTATCAACTGCATCTTTGTCTATCATTAATTTCCTTCATATGATCCCTAATGATTAGTAATGAATAATATGATTTACTTCTTTATCATTAAAATTGAACTGAAAAATGCCATAGGTGACTGCATGGTGTTATTAGGAATATGTGACATTCTACCCCTCGATACAAGATTCTTATATCATCAGTAACTGCAAGTTAATTTCCTGTTATTATAAACTAACAAATTCCTTTTCAATTTTTCTTTAATTTGTTATTAAAAAACCAATAAAAATTTATTAATTTATTGTTTATTGTTATGTTGTTGGTTAAAACTACTAGATGAGTTGGGTTGGACACCTGGATCAACTGTGGCTGGCCATAAGCTGCCTGGATTCCTGTATGCCTCGCCTCAAGCGTGCATAATTTGATGAAAGGTCAACAAGGTCAACATACAGGTGACTCAAGAGGGGCTGGAGAGAGCCAAAGTCTGACAGGGTCTCATAAAAAACATTAATAAAAGCTACAATTTTTGGCCAATTTCTTTCAGCTTTCTAAACTAAAAAGCTGAAGTCCTAATGTGTGCATGATATGAAAATTATATCAACAGTGCTAACAGGACACAAACGTGCCATGGTCACAGTTGGGCAAAATTTAAGGTACTAATTTTAAATTTATACTAATAACTTATAAAATTTGAAAAATTCAGAACTAATTTTGGGTATTCAATTGAATCTTGATTAAATAATGTTACATCCCTGACAAAAAAATCTCTAGCTTCAGCAATGCCCTTGTTAAGGGAGTAAATATATTTCTTGATTTTTTACAAAGTGCATTATGTTTGGGCCCATAACTTAAAACAATTACGCAATACTGACATCATTCTGGCATGTGCATAGAGAATGAAAAATATGTATATTATTTATGATTAAAGTCAGATCAGTGGTTTTGATATTAGGCATCTTGAAGTGTAACAATGGGTTTTTAATGGAAAAATGAAGTTTTTCATTGATATCTCGAAGGAATTAAGTCCTAGTGACCAAATTCTTGGCATGGTAGGGGATTTTGGAGACATCTAACTGTATGCCGAATTTAAGGAACTAAGAGCTGAAGCTGGGGAGCTGAGCTCTTGCAAACTGCATAACACTAGCTTGATGTAAACAATATGTTACATGGTGCTTGAAAACTTATTAAAACCTACAGTTTTTGATCAACTGGTTTCAAATTTTTGGTGTTAACAGTTGAAATGCTAACAAAAACATGCTGAGAAAATTAAATCCACAGTACTTACAGGAAAAAAAACGTGCCATGGTCAAAGTTGGGCTAAATTTAAGGTACCAATTTTTTATTTTTATTAATATTTTAGAAAATTTAAAAGATTTTCATCTAATTTTGGATATATAATTTAATTTTGATTAATTAAAGTTATATTACTGGAAAAAAGGTCGATAGCTTTAACATTTTTTGTGTTAAGTGATCAAATATCTTTCCTGATTTTTTACAAAATGCATTATGTTTGGGCCCATAACTTTTTTAAATTAAATAATACAGACATAATTTCTGGCATGTACATAGGAACTATATAGAGGAATATTTATGGTAAATATGAGGAAAAACAGATGAGTGGTTTTGATATTAGGCAGTCCTGAAGTGTGAAAATAGGTTTTTAATAAAAAATTGAGGTTTTTCCTTAATTTCTCAAAGGAACGAAGTTGCAAAGACCCAGTTTACGGCTTGGTAGGAGATCTTGGGGACATCTAACATTACGCCGAATTTTGGATTCCTAGGTCTTACGGTTTCAAAACGTGCCACCTCTACGGACGGACGGACGGACGGACAGACGGACGGACGGACGACGGACAATGGACCACGACTATAGCTCAGATGACTTATAGTCAGCTGAGCTAAAAACGCTTTTTAGAAGACATATTAAAAATATATATTTCAAAGATGGTATGTTTCGGACAAGTGATTATTGAGAAATAACGCTCTAAAGATAAGGTGTTCAGGTGAAATGATGTTTCGAGAAAATGGCCAAAAACTATATTTGTAGAGATCATTCGTCCTGCACACGTAACTAACCACAACTACATGCTGACAGTCACATGATTTTGGTCAAGACAGTGGTTCTTATCAAACCATGCCATAATAACATGGATTAATTGACTATGTTGCATTAAAAACGTATTAAAACGATAAAAGTTTGCCCTGTCACACCAGCGACTTGTCAAACACCACGTGCATGGACTTTAGTAGGCGGAGCTTACAGTTTTGGCCGAGTGCCAAGGTGCGCTGAGCACTCAACAACTGGGACCCGCGGCTGAACAGGTGGGTAGCCATGCCTAATAGGTAACCGCGTGTTTACACAGGAACGAGGGGAGCGGGATCAATGGCCAATCAAGGAGAACAAAGATTGATTTATTTATCACGGTTTACATACATTATAGGTATTTGGGAGTTGACAATAAAGAAGAGTTTATAAGGATCATACAAATCTCGTATAAAATCAATTATATATTTACCGACCACCGAGCGCCAACATCCGTGTCATGGAGAGTGCCTCGTATTAGTTATTGTTAATAGTTGTGCAATCCATGTAAAATAAATAAAGTTTATATTTAAATCTCTCATACACATACAAGTCATATGTAAAATCTTGACTTTTTGTTTATTGGAGGGAAGTACAACAGCGGCTGACAATTGCGCATTTAGGTGATAACACTGCCAAAGTCGATAGGTGTCGGCCTCCGGTTTTCCTTCATGCGTAAACATAGAGATGCCGTCATCTGACGATTCATCGTCGCCGGCCATAAGTTTGATCACGGAAGTAGGTTCGGCCCGCTGGGACTTCTTGATATCATTCAACTGCTGCAGTTCTTTAAGTGGCATTCGGGATTTGCGTCGTCGGCCCCTCGTAGTTTCGTTTGATATTGGCGTAATATTTATTTGTTGCGGTGTTGACAGTTTGAATATCATAGACGTTATGGTTGGGATATGAAGCATCTTATTATAAAGTAATTTTACGTATCTGTCGATAGGCTCAGGATATAGTAGAAATAACATGATGTCAAGTGAAAATTTGTGTTTCGGCGTAACATACCCGACAAAAGACAGAAAGGCCAATGGCACTAACAGGTTAATCACAAGGACGGGTTTGTTTGCACAATAATTAGCTAGAGTTACGGTTGCTCTCCAACGCTTATCAGTTGTATGCTCAGCTAATTAGATGGGGCAAACAACGTCGATTGCAGTACTTGCCACCTCCTGCACGGAGGTACTTGGCCCATGCATTAATTAAACTCTTGCACCTTGCGATTGGCTGAATGACCCAGGTGAGGGCTGGGGGCAGAGTGATTGACAGGCCTGTGGCAAGGCTGGAGTTAGTTTACAAACACCCTGTCAACACATCTTGGTGTTTACTGAATAATAATCCCCCTTTTCCACAAAATGCAACCGGTGACCCAAAATGTGCTCAGCTGCATTAGATCCGCCCAGTATTCAATATTACGTATACCTTTTATTAAAAAAACACCAATTTTTAGGATTTTGACCAGTCCTGCTACCTTAAAGTTAAAACATGAAAAGGTCAATAAAGTAACCATTGTCCTTCACATAGCAATTTATGTTAAATGAATATATGCACTAAATTCCCTTGTTTCAGATATCCAAACCTTTTCCCATAATATTTTCCATTTATTATTGTATCCGCCAAATCAAAGTTTTGCGGATACTATGTTTTCAGCTGCACACCGCCGCCGCCGCAGCTTAGGTGTCCGGAGAACTCCTCCGTAACCGATGGGCGGAATTTTACGAAACCCGGGATTATGTTCGGGTCACATGTGAACTGCTGCGCCCCGATTTTGTTTTGACCTCTGACCTTTCCTCTGCGCTCTGCGTCCGTTTGTGCAGCTGTTTCCACACATAAACCCACATATCTCAGGAACCATTTGACCGATCAGGAAAAGTTTTTTGCACAAATGTAGCCCTTGGAGAGCTTTATAACATACACAAAAAATGGTGGCGCCACCTGCAACCATGTTAGCACAGTGTCCATCTGTTCGTCTGCCTTGGGTAAAAATCACTCATATCTCTGCAGTGACTAGACTAATTCACCTGAAATTCGGCATGCGTATACATCCTGGATAGCTTTTCTGATTTTATGACAGGTGGCACCACCTACGTTCACGTTTACGTTGCAGACATCCAAGCTCATATCTCGGGAACCGTTTGACCGATCAGGTAAATTTTTTTGCACAAATGTAGCCCTTGGAGAGCTTTATAACATACACAAAAATGGTGGCGCCACCTGCAACCATGTTTGCACAGTGTCCATCATTTCGTCTGCCTTGGGTTAAAATCACTCATATCTCTGCAGTGACTTGAATAATTCACCTGAAATTCGGCATGCGTATACATCCTGGATAGCTTTTCTGATTTTATGACAGGTAGCGCCACCTACATTCACTTTTACGCTGCAGACATCCAAGCTCATATCTCGGGAACCGTATGACCGATTGGGCCAAAATTTTGCATGTGTATAGATCTCACATAGCTCTTTATCATACGCAAAACTGGTGGCGCCACCTGCAGCCATTTTTGCACAGCTCCTGTCTGTTTGTCTGCCATGGGATAAAATCACTCATATCATGGCAGTGGTTTGACATATCTGCCTAAAATTTTGCAGGTTTATACATCCCCGACAGCTCTCTTGATTTTATGACGGGAACCGTTTGACCGATTGGGCCAAAATTTTGCATGTGTATAGATCTCACATAGCTCTTTATCATACGCAAAACTGGTGGCACCACCTGCAGCCATTTTTGCACAGCTCCTGTCTGTTTGTCTGCCATGGGATAAAATCACTCATATCTCGGCAGTGGTTTGACATATCTGCGTAAAATTTTGCAGGTTTATACATCCCCGACAGCTCTCTTGATTTTATGACAGGTGGCGCCACCTGCATTCTAGTTTATGCAGCAGACATCCAAGCTCATATCTTGGGAACCGTTTGACCGATTGGGCCAAAGTTTTGCATGTGTATAGTTCTCACATAGCTCTTTATCATACGCAAAACTGGTGGCGCCACCTTCAACCATTTTTGCACAGCGTCAAAATGTTTGTCTGCCACGGGCTAAAATCACTCATAAACATATAGTGGTTTGACTTATCTGCCTCAAATTTTGCATATGTATACAACTTGGACGGCTTTCTGGATTTTGTGGTAGGTTGCGCAACCTACATACACCATTTGGCTGCAGACATCCATGCTAATATGCAACACTTCACTCTATTTCCCCTTGCCACTCAATCCATGCCTCACTTCACCCGTTCCACTCTATTTAGGCGGATACACGTAGTCTCTTGTCGACTACCCGTATTCTAGTTTTCCTTGTATTCAGCTGTATGTTCTATTTTCTTCTGATAATTTTTGATAATTTTTTAAGTTTTCTTTATTAAATACAAATGAATCTTAGGTTTTATAGATATACTCCTTACCATGAAAAATGATTTTATTTCCCCTCTGTTTACTTTCTTCTGGTATCCCTAAAATTATATATTTTCAATGTATATACTAAAAAGTCTCTTTGTTTTTCACATTAGCTAGCCAGAAATTAAAATTTATTATGGCACCATTGTCTTTAAATATTTGATTTACATGACAGATCCACTTTCATAAAAAGATTTACAGAATACAAGTCTTCCATTGTTACAGATTTATTATTCCAAATAGATTCTACTGATTCATCTTGAACTCTTATATCTTTCCAACTGCTAAGTACATATAGATTAAAATTGGGAAAAGTCCCTTTTAAATAATCTATTTTGTAGTTATAGTGCAGCAAAAATTTAAAACTTCCATACCTGGCACTTAAATCATCAATGAAAAATTTTCAGTGTTTATCTGCATTACCTCTTAATCTCTTAATCCACATAATTTGTTGTCCTTTAATATAATTATCAATGTAGCATGTCCAAACCTCGTCTCTTCACTGGTTTCACTAAAATTTCTCCTTTTACTTTTCCTTTTGTTTGACCTTTCCATGTAAATGACCACAGTAATCTTTTATTCTTTCTTTACAGCTTTTTGGTAGTTTAATATTAAATGTGCCAATTTTGGAAAAAAAATAATGTTTTATCTACTAAAATTCTTCCTTGTAATGTTAAGTTTCTTTGTTTCAATATGTTTTTATAAGTTCATAAACATTTCTTATATTTGATTCAAAGATCAATTTATTGCAAGTCTTTTGGTTGTAGGATATGTAGATACCTAGAACTTTGATACAAGTAGACTAGATATTAATCCTCAGGTTTTTTTCTCAGATTTTAAGTTTCCTTTAACATATTGCCTCAGTTTTATCTTTATTAATTTTCAAACCAGAATACTGCCTGCACATTCTTAACAAGTTTAAGATTTTTTAGCAGACTCCAAATCCTTCCCAATTAATCTAGTGTCATTTGCATACAAAACTAGCTTTAATTCCTCATTGTTTAATTAATACCAAGTATATCTGCATTATATCTAATATCAATTGCTATAATTTCTAGACATATTATGAATATATATGGTGACAGTGGATCTCCTTGCAGAACACCCCTTCCTGTTTTAAAATACCCTGAAGAATGACCATTATTCATAAAACATGCCTGAGCATCTTTATACAGTAGTCCAACCTATTTTAAGAATGAAGGACCAAAATTTAAAGTTTCTTATGTTGCATTAATAAAGTTCCATTCCACAGTATCAAAAGGCTTCTCAAAAATTAAGGTTAAAAGTATTTCTTCTGACCTAAATCCAGAATAGTTCTAACTGCTTCATTTATGGATTTTTTTTTAATATACCCATACTGGTTTCCATTTATAATATGTGCTAACACTGACTTAAGCCTAATGCTTAAAGCTTTTGTCATAAGTTTATAGGCTGTATTAAGTAGAGATATTGGATGCCAATTTTTAAGTTTTGTACGTTCTTTATCTTTTTTTTCAACAAGTATTATTACGGATCATCTCTGAGATGCAGTCAAAAACCCTAGGTTGAATGAATACATTTTTTGTGCTGTCTCCCCATCAAAGTTCTGGTAAACCAGATGATCAATGTGCAAAAATGACCAGCATTCCAACTGGCTCCTACTTCCATTTTATTATAAATTATATTTTCCAACATATAAATAGTTTTAATATTATCAAGGTATATTATATTAGCCTTTATCAGCAAGGTTAACAAAATTTATTTTTAATATTATATACAAGGTTAATATAAATAGAATTGGCAACCTCAATGACTGAATTTAGATTTGCAGACCAATAACAATTGGCTTACAAGACAAATAAATAATATTTATTTTGCTGTGTGAATATTTATAGTGAATCTGAACCTACTGTATTGTACTGTTTAATATATCTACCCTGTTTCATATTAAAAACTAGATGTGTCAGTACGACACGAATGCCCCCGCCTGGGGCAAATTAGAAACATTTGTTAAATTTTGTAAAATTTATTTAAGTTCAGGAGGTGTTGTATGGTCAAAAGTAGGTCAAGAAGGGCAAAATGCAAACTCTATCTGTAACGGGTCATTATCAAGGAACACACCAAAAATCAGGCCAGTATCTGCAGGCATTGTGAAAAAAAATCCATACATGTGCATTTTTCATAAAAATTTCTGTCTTTCATGAAATTTTCTATGTTCAGGATCTGTCATATGGTCAAAAATAGGTTAACTGGGACGAAACGCGAACTCGACCTGTAAGTGGTCATTATGCGCCCACAGACCAAACATTGGGCCAGTATCTGTAAGCATTGCATTGCGAAACTAGAATATTAGCAAAAGCTGGTAATCAGTTATAAATTTAAATTGGAGAGGTATGTACCATGTTTTATAACAATCCACCAAATGCTTCCTGAGAAATAAGCGCCTAAGTTTTTTTCTAAACTAAGCTCTGTGACCTTGAAAAGTAGGTCAAGATCACCCATCTTTGAACTTGACCAAGATTTTGTAAATATAATGCAATAGCAATGAAGAAATGAAGTTCCTTAGTTCAATACCTTTGGAGATATCCTGCACAAAGGCCAAAATTGAAAAATCCGATAAAATTTCATTAAAAAATCAGAAATTGCAGGTGACGCCACCAAAATTGTGCAGCACGTACAGACCATCAGTCCCAATGATCATAGTAAGTTTTGTGAAAATCCACACAATGGTTCCTGAGATATAAACTTCTGAGTGTTTTTCTATAATCAGCTCTAAAATGTAGAAAAATGGGTCAATGTCACCCATCTTCGAACTTGACAGAGATTTTATCGATATACATCTTCACTGATGAAATAAAATTCCAACAGTGAATCCTTTTAGAGATATCCCGCTCACAAGGTAAAAGTTAACAGACGCGGAACGGACGGACGGACGGACAGACAGATGGACAGACGGACAGCTTGGGTGATGACAATAGCCCATCAGCCTATGAGCTGAGGGCTAAAAACGGCTGTACATGTGTATTTGTCATGAAAATTTCTATTTTTCATGAATTTTTCTAAGTTTAGGAGCCGTAAAACGGTCAAAAGTAGGTCAACCGGGACGAAACGCAAACTCGATCTGTAACTGGTCATTATCTGCCCACACACCAAAAATCAGGCCAATATCTGCAGGCATTGCGAAAAAAAGTCTGTACATGTGTATTTGTCATGAAAATTTATATTTTTCATGAATTTTTCTAAGTTTAGGAGCCGTAAAACGGTCAAAAGTAGGTCAACCGGGACTAAACGCGAACTCGATCTGTAACTGGTCATTATCTGCCCACACACCAAAAATCAGGCCAATATCTGCAGGCATTGCGAAAAAAAGTCTGTACATGTGTATTTGTCATGAAAATTTCTATTTTTCATGAAATTTTCTAAGTTTAGGAGCCGTAAAACGGTCAAAAGTAGGTCAACCGGGACGAAACGCGAACTCAATCTGTAACTGGTCATTATCTGCCCACACACCAAAAATCAGGCCAATATCTGCAGGCATTGCGAAAAAAAGTCTGTACATGTGTATTTGTCATGAAAATTTCTATTTTTCATGAAATTTTCTAAGTTTAGGAGCCGTAAAACGGTCAAAAGTAGGTCAACCGGGACGAAACGCGAACTTGATCTGTAACTGGTCATTATCTGCCAACACACCAAAAATTAGGCCAATATCTGCAGGCATTGCGAAAAAAAGTCCGTACAACTGTTTCATTTCGGAATGACGGAATGACGGAATGACGGACATGGGTAAAACTATATGCCCCTGCCACTTTGTGGCGGGGGCATAAAAATATGTCTTTCAACACAACTGAGGCAGAAAACAGTAGTACATGTACCTATACACCAGTAACTCACCGCAGCTTTGTTATTTTTATAATCATTTATAATCCAAATCCAAATATATTATCATTTCTGTGAGACACAAGTTCACTGTATGCACAATTTAATATATCTTTACAAAGGCTCCCTGGTTACTCATTAAATGTTTGAATTCTCATGAAAATTCAAATCTCCTTAGTAATATACTGATTTACTTATGTACTCTGCTTTTAATATAATTTAACTAAAGTAAAGATCTGACCAGCATTATATAAAGGTACTGTCAAATTATATATAATGAATAATAATTATTGATATATTTTCTGTCAACACAGCAGAGACAGGACAGATAATTTCTACACACAAACAATTCAATCTTATAATATTTTTACCAAGTTTCCCTGATTTTTATTTAACATTCAAATTCTCATAGAAAAATAAGAAATTCCTGTGTGATTTACTGATCAATTTTAATATATAGACTGCTTTTAACAGAATGTGGTTTTTACTCATGAATGGATTTGAATAGCAATTTGTACTAGACTAGAGATTACCATAATATTAACTATGTCCATTATAATATAGCTTTCAACACAATCGATACAATAACTGAGTAAACTCACCGAACACAATGCACTACAGACTACAATACAGTGTTGACACTGACTCCAGTTGTTATTAGGTTATGTTTATATTGGGATTGCCTTATTTATGTTGGTTTCAAATTATTATTAATGAATGGAATCAATATAATAAAATAATTACCTTTAATTGCACCGTAATCTATCAATTATTTTACAATGTCTATTTAGTGTTCATTTAGCCCTTAGTGACTGGTGACTTGAGATCTGCTGTCCACATTTCACCTCAGTTGTATGGTAGTGTACCAGAGTTCATAAAGTCTTTTCTACTCAGGAAAATACCACTCAAGTATACCCTGCTGTTTTAGTTACTTTGCTGTCCAACATATGGCTATCTGGTGAGCCAACTGTATTGCTGCTACTCTTCAGCTGTGATCGTCTCCTTTTGTCGTCCCAATACCATTCAATGAGTTAGTGTCTCCATAAGTTCTTGCTCAACTGTAATTCAAGGCAGTTATGTAATTTGCACTTGTTGACCATTAACAATCAACCTTCAACGTGTAAATTAAACTTTCTTTCCTTGGTTGAAAGCTCTTCTCATAATTGGCAATGCTTTTCTTTTTAGTGCCATGTCAATTTTGTAAGGTCTCCAACAACCAAACTTTTAACTTCCGGCCCTCTCAATTTTTTTCAGTAACTCATTCCTATCATCCCTGCTATATAATCTTATCATGATGTGTGTCTCTATTGTCTTTTTACTGACCTGTGAGATGTACTGTTTCTATTTAGTTATTATATACAAACTTTCTACCGGCTCCTTGTTGCTCTAACATAGCTATAGCTTTCTGTCATACATTCTCCCCTTTGTTTTCTGTCACTCCAATCACCCGTACATTGTACTCTCTACTGTGTCACTCTAATGAATTCACTAGGGCTGAAAGGAAGTACGAGTCCGGGTAATACTTACCGAGTGCTCCAGTCCAAAATTTGGACTGGAGTACTCATGTATGTATGTGCATATCTGCATATTACTACAAATTTACGGGTAGTCTGTAGGCTTTTTTTACTCCTTATTGTAACCTGGCATTGGGTTCTATGCTAGTCAAATAACAGAGGTCTTGTAATGACATATATCTATTCCTTCGTTCGGATAAAGTTTAGCCATCACAAAGTCGAAGTTATGCATATTTTACATCGGTAAACAGATGTCCGTTTTATCTTTACAGCGTTACCATGGTAATTAGTACTCGAGTCCGAGTCGGGTAACGCCTATCGGGTACTCAAGTCCAAAATTTTGTACCCGTTTCAGCCCTAGAATTCAGACTCCTTCATATCATTTATTATAATGTCTTAAGTTCTATATCTTTGTCCTCAAGCCTGGTTTCAAGTACTTTCATGTTTTCTTCTAACTTTATCTTTTCCTCCAACAGTTCTTGAACTTGTTGGAGTTCTTGGAGTGCTACTACTGCCGTTTGAATTTGCTCACTTAACTCTGTTTTGTGCATTCCTCTTTGTATGCTTCTTTCATACTATTGGCCACTTTATTAATGAGATCAGTAAGGCATCTCTCCAATACCCCAGGGTCACCTTGACTCTGTTCAGCCATTAGCTTTGGTGTAACTGGAATTTGCTCCTCTGATTCTCATGAAAAATAGCCCTCAATTGACTCCATTCCTTCATTTTCGCTAGGCTTTTCACCTCCTCTGCCCCTTCTTTGGCTTTTTGGGGGCATACCTTTGTCTATTCCTATAAAATATTGCTAGAATTTTCAGTTTCTTGCTAGAGCCAATTTTAATGTGACCTCCTACTCCATGATGGTCACATGACCTCGCATATCAATGCAGTATTGTGGTAAGACTTATAAAAAAAATTATGTTTTGTACACAAGACAAGTGCTAAGCTTGATAGTAATTTGCACCACCAGGAGGCAGTGTCATTGCTGACATTAATGCTGTCATTGCTGGTGAAACACTCAAAACACTTGTTTAACTTTACTTCATATATTTATGATACAATATTACACAGATAAACTGAAAAGATGATAATTTATCAGCTGATGCCAGCTTTTGGCTTCAAATGTAAAGTTAAGTGAGTGCTATGGTATGAGTGTTTTGGAGAACATGGTACGGTGCAAGGATTTGGGGGAACATGGTATGGTGTGAGTGTTCTGGGGGACTGTGGTATTGTGTGAGTGTTCTGGGGGACTGTGGTATGGTGTGTTTTGAGGGACCATGGTTTGGTGTGTTTTGGGGGACCGTGGTTTGGTGTGTTTTGGGGGACCGTGGTATGGTGTGAGTGTTTTGGGGGACTGTGGTATGGTGTGAGTGTTTTGGGAGACCGTGGTATGATGTGAGTGTTTTGGGGGACCGTGGTATGGTGTGAGTGTTTTGGGGGACTGTGGTGTTTCGGGGGACCGTGGTATGGTGTGAGTGTTTTGGGGGACCGTGGTATGGTGTGAGTGTTTGGGGGGACTGTGGTATGATGTGAGTGTTTTGGGGGACCGTGGTATGACGTGTGTTTTAGGGGACCTTGGTATGGTGTGAGTGTTTTGGGGGACCGTGGTATGGTGTGAGTGTTTTGGGGGACCGTGGTATGATGTGAGTGTTTTGGGGGACCTTGGTATGGTGTGAGTGTTTTGGGGGACCGTGGTATGGTGTGAGTGTTTTGGGGGACCGTGGTATGGTGTGAGTGTTTTGGGGGACCGTGGTATGATGTGAGTGTTTTGGGGGACCTTGGTATGGTGTGAGTGTTTTGGGGGACCGTGGTATGGTGTGAGTGTTTTGGGGGACCGTGGTATGGTGTGAGTGTTTTGGGGGACCTTGGTATGGTGTGAGTGTTTTGGGGGACCGTGGTATGGTGTGAGTGTTTTGGGGGACCGTGGTATGATGCGAGTGTTTTGGGGGACCTTGGTAGGGTATGAGTGTTTTGGGGGACTGTGGTGTTTTGGGGGACTGTGGTATGGTGTGAGTCTTTTGTGGGACCTTGGTATGGTGTGTTTTGGGGACCGTGGTATGGTGTGAGTGTTTTGGGGGACCGTGGTATGATGTGAGTGTTTTAGGGGACCTTGGTATGGTGTGAGTGTTTTGGGGGACCGTGGTATGGTGTGAGTGTTTTTGGGGACCGTGGTATGGTGTGAGTGTTTTGGGGGACCGTGGTATTGTGTGATGCTTCCTATCATACTCACTGTCTGCGTTGATGATGGCGGGTCAGACTGATCCTCGCTGCTACTTGGCTGAGCTGGCTCTCCCTGTGTCAGCAGATTCAGTTGAAGCAGCTTGTTGTGACACAAAATCAAATGCTTCAGTACTTCTAGTTTGTGATGGCTGCGGTGAGGACAGCCATTGCCTTCTGCTAATGAGTGCAATAATCCTGATGATATACGTGACCGGGGGGACTCTGCCATACTAAAACACCAAATCAAACAAAATGAAATAGTTTTGTATGATAAATGTGCATGTCATAAATCCTTTTTAGCTGAGAGATTTTGCACTGGATAAACCTATCCAGAGCAACTGCCATTTGACCAACTGGCCATAATGCTCAGCTGAATATGACATGGAAGCATAATGTGTCTCATGGGACAGTTTAGGACTGATGCATAGTTTCCTGAAAGTACAGCATGACTGATGTATTTGTCAGTATAAAAAAGTAGAGTTATATTTGTGTAAAAAAATAAATATATTTTGAGGTGCTATGATGCTACCTCATAAGGGGGGGGGGGATGATGGGAGTCACAACATATCTGTATTTACATATACAGGATTTGAAATTAAATTCAACAGTACAACAGTTCAAGAGAAAAAAAGTTTATTCATACATTATTACAAGTACTGAATATAAATAAAAATGGACAGACAAACTGGCATACAAACAAAGCTGAACACTTTATCGCCCATTCTACTGGGTTAGGAAAATAATATAGACACATCAGACTGTGATGTCACAGAAACTAGGTCACTGTAAGGCAAAACATGGGCTGCAGCAGACACTGAGCTAACTATTTACACTACAATACCAGTCAGATTTACCTTCATTTTTCTTACTGTTAAGTGTTTGTTGTCATTTAGCATATCAAACTCCATAGACATATCATTCTAAAATTCCTACAATCAAATAGTCATATGAACTCCAGGAGGCCTTCCCCACAACATTTAAATTGCAGCTGACAATCCCATCTGGTGTTCAGCATCCTTGCAATTTACTCATGGCTTATCAAGAGTTCATTCACGTTTAGGTTTTCACCCTTCATTCTGTATATTTGTAAATAGGCTGTCCTAGTCGCCCTTTAACCCCAAAGACAAAATTCAACCACTAGTGCAGTGGGGAGGGAGGTAGAGGTGACATGAGAAAAACTGTACACCTGTGACAGCAGGAATCTCCCCATGTGACCCATTACAAATCATGTAGCCTGGCATAGCTGACCTCCAGTGACCAGAAGTATGCTGTGTGCAGCTTGACAATGCAGGTGAATACAAAAGGGGACTCATGAGTCAAGTCTCTCAGCTGAATTTTGGAAAATTTAAGCAAATGGAAAATATACTTATTTTTTAATCAAGTAGAGCGCCTTTTTTCCAAAAGCCTCGGGGGACAAGCTTTTTGTTCAGAAAAATGAACATTCAGAAAAATGGACAAGGTTCTAGCGGCAAGTTTGTATGACAGTTAATGATTAACTTAAAGGGGCCCAATCACCTATCTGACCTTTATAAACTAAAGATACTCCCTTAGAGCTTGCATGAAAATAGGCCAGATAACGTGGCTATCACCGCACACAGGCTGCCTGTTTTGTTTATATCAACGTATTTATAATATTTGGGGGCCTGTCAAAATAATCAAAACAAATTCAACAAGAGCATCTGGCATCAAGTCAGATAAGTCTGAGCTTTGTAAATGGTGTTTTGCAACAAGCGACCTTTCTACCTCCGCATATATACAACCTACCACCTTTGGTTACATATTTTCCCAATTTGTCTACAATGCTGTGTATACAAACATTTTGTTGATATACAAGATCACACATCCTTCACGAAGGCCTTAAAAGAATTTTTCACAACCAAAGTTACCCTTAGATCATTAATATATACACAGAGGAAGCCATAAAACACATAAATTCCTTTTCAAAAGGTAGGTGAATGGGCATCTTTATTGCCATTTTACCTGAGGAACATGGTGATTTCTTTTTTTCGATCTACGTAATTGACAACTGGGACATATAAAAATATTGGATTATTGCTGAGTATAATTGGCAAAGATTGGTCTAACCTGCTTTAAGGATACATGCGTTCCCTTTTTTCATCAAATTCACCGGAGGGAAAGGTCAAATGACATCACCAGGGAACACGATGTTTTTTTCGATCTACTTAATTGACCACTGGGACATATAAAAGATATGGGATTTATTGCTGAGTATAATTGGCAAAGATCTGTCAACCCACTTTTAGGATATGTGCGTGCCCTTTTTTTTATCAAATTCACCCAAGGGAAAGGTCAAATGACATCGTCATTGGTGAAGCTCTGTTAGACTGGTACCCTGCTCTATTATGGCCCTCAGCCAAGCATAGAGACAGGCGTACAACGCCATCTTAAGTAATCCCAGTTGCGACACCTGACTTACCTATAGACTGGTTCCAACTTCAGTATGCACGCTCATACTGGTTTTCATGGACATTCACGCGATCCTGGTTGATTATCCATGAAGATTTCTTATAAAATAACTTTCTTTAGTTATTTCTAGTTTTCAAATATTGAAGAATGAGATTTTGAACAAAAAATTGAATGATGGATGCATAGATAATACGATATACTGAATCTTTGATTTTCCACTGCAAGTAGCAGTGATTTATTATTAATATCTATTAATCTAATTATTAATGTCACATTTAATATACAGCCAACTTTTGGTAACTTCTTGGAGCAAACGAAATGCTTATTTTTATCATATATAATATATACTGGAGTTGGTACCAGTCTGCCAAGAGTACAAAAGATGGCGTTGTACGCCCGTCTCTATGATTGGCCTAGAGAAGCGGTGCCATAATAGAGCGGGGTACCAGTCTAAAGCTCTGTTAGTTTCTTTAATAGCCAACAGGTAGCGCCAGTGCGGCATACGCAAAACGAATGTAAGGCAGTGGAAAATAAAATGTTTTATATATGATCGCCGAGCCTACCAATTAAAATGGATAATTTATAATTTTTAGATCTAAGGCCATACTTATTTAATTTTTCGTTTCGTTTCATCTAAAATCCAAGAGTCTGCGGAGATAAAAAGATTTTCGTCGGAGATCTTCCTCAAGTCAAACCGTTCAAATGTTCTCCTTCATACTTTCACGTTTCATCACGATCTTACCCGAATTCAGTTTTATGTTTTTCTTGTAATGATGGACCGCTTACGTTCGAAAACATTAAAGGTGATGACTGTAATATATGATATCAGCAGGGATTGTAATATTTTCCACAAGGTGTCCGAAAAAGTCTGGCTTTTGAATGGTTCTGCCGAGCTCAGTTTCGGATGCCACCTCAACGCAGGGTCACAAAACTATTGTGACATTCTTGACATCGCGTGGAAAATCCTCTGTAGACAAGAAATCATTAGGCCGAAAGCGGAAAAAGTCGACTTATTTAAATCCCTTCGTTAAAATGGCTGCGAACATGTGACTACGAGGTTGTGATTATGGAAATTCCGGATGAAATCAGCCACTTTCGATAATTAGGATCACCGATCGCTGTGTGTATGCTTGTAGCATCACATTTGAGAGCACAGGAATTGTTGCACACGAACAATTTCCCGCCATGAAATCACATGAATGAAACTTAACGCGCATGCATGTAGTATACTATATGAATCTCTGTATGGCTCTCTTTCTGGGGCTGCTGGGCGGGTCTCTTTCCGCCAATCACGTTGAAGCCCTGACAGGTCGTCATATGCAAATAAACTCTTTAACTCTCAATCAAATACTCGCGCGATGGAAATGCTAAAAATAGCACTGGGCACCTGTGTGTTGTTTACAGGGTGGCAAATACCGCGTTATATACCGCTACCACGCTATACCGCAATTGTAAGGGCTCCGAAGCGTTTATCAAGTGACAGATGTAGGAACCTTGTTGCAAGACATTCTGAAATGATGTTGATCAATATATACTTACGTCTGATATATTTGTTTATATTAGCTTTTTTTTTCCCCCACCTTGCAATTGTTTACATTTCTGAGGAGTAAAGTTTTACCTCATTTGATATATTTGATTAAATTTCTGATGGGTATATTTTTACCAGATTTTGTTATATAGTATTGTTTATTTTGTCTTTCTGGGGGTTTTTCTTATTCAGTGATTGACAACAGATAGATCCTATCTTAAAGCTGATTTCAGTGATATTTTAAATAAAAAGGACTTTGCTTATTTTCTGACTGGGTGACCCTGATGAACCTTGATATTGCTTAAATGTGCGTTTGTGTTTGAATTGCATATTTCATGGCTGTTTTCATTTGCCTGAACTTTACTTTATTTGTTGTAAGCTTTGTATTTCCACTGACTTTATTAATTTATTAATTGTTAATTTAAATTGATAAAAGTGTATTTAAAAAGTAGAAAATTCATGATTTCTTTTTTTAGAAAAGTTGATTTTTTACCAACCCTTCCAGAAAGTATTGAGGATATCCTGCAGATACAGGAAATACTTTAGTTCACTTGACATTGTAGAAGGGCACATATTATTCCTATATATTCAGTTCATCATTTGTAAAATTTATATGGAAAAAATGGCGCCTTTCTTTTTAAAAATTTTGAATTATATTTATTTTTATTTTCCCTCCTCCTCCCCACCACTTTTCATGTCCTCGTCCGAGAAACTTTTTATTAAATAAGTAAGGCCTAAGATTGGGTGTTGTTGGAAAAGACTGGTTGTTAAATATGTTACATGAGATGAACAGACTGAATTAATATTTTTTTAAGATAAACTGAGGACATATATATAAATGTAGCAGAGAATTTATATTTTTTAATTAACTGCAAAATACTGATTTTTGATTTCTTACATTATCAAAAATAAGATTGGGTGTTATGGGAAAAGACTGGGTGTTAAATATGTCACATGAGATGAACAGATTGAATTAATCTTTTTGTTTAGATAAACTTAGGAAACAGTATTACAGAGTTATTCCATTTATCAAGTTTTAGTTATTAATTTGGAAAATACTTCAGCAAGGCTGTTTGTTTTGTCAGGGCAGAAAGGGCATTGCTAGGGCAGGAAGGTAGGAATGTATACCTTCCTGGCTTAACTGTTAGGGCAGGAAAGGCTGCCTCGACTTCAATGACAGTTGGATGGTTGACAGACAAAAGACTAGGTGGCCATAGCTCAGATGATTACAGGTATCAGTTAGCTCAGCTAAAAACCAGCCTAGGTTTGCGAGGAGATGTATATAACATAAATTCAATAGAAACAACTGTTTTCAGGTTTAATATGCAGGGTTAGGTTCAAAATAATTCATTCCAAAGTGTAACTAAAAATTGATGACACAGCATACATACCTCTTGAACTGTCTTTTTGAAGCAGAGGACAGCTTGAAACAAGATACAGCAGATCCAGTGATATCCCTCTCAGCTGGAAACAGTATGCTTCCCATAATTTTATTGTGAGATAGATCAAGTTTGTGCAGCATCGCTGGATAGCTCTCCACCGGTCCCATCTGTATCATCTTGTTGTGGGACATGTTGAGACTCTCCAGATGGGACGCCAGACAAGACAGACCCATGGGGACCTCATCAAACTCATTGTGTGAAAGATCAAGCTCCAACAGCACCAGCTCCTTGTTATCACCCTCAGCGATATCAATACTGACGGACCGCTTTATCCGCAGCTTCCCTATCCACCGGATGTTGTGTTTCAGACATATTTTTTTATGCTTGCCGGCGTCACTGCCTGGGCTGTCTGGTAATGCACTACTAACATCAGGAGAGGTCATGGTGTTGGTTATAATCCTCTGTGCCCCCCTTCTCTTTAAGGTACCCACACCACCGTTCATCTTGAGACTATCAGGCTTGGACTGACTGTTAACAGGACCCGTACTTGTGCTGATTTCACCATTACATGCACAACGGTTGGGTAACGTACTGAGTTTATTGTGGGACAGATCCAGTGATGTCAGACTAGGAGCAAACCACATTTCAAATGGAAGACTTGTTAGATAATTATGTGACACATCTAGCTTTTGGAGATTGCTAAGCTGGAAAACATCTGCTGGTAAGGACTGCAGTCTATTACTGGCCAGAGTAATTCTCTCCAGACAAGGACAATTCCACACAAGTTTAGAATCCTTAACAAAAGATGAGGGAACCATCTTCCCCTTTTCTTCAGAAGGCTGGTTTGACGTTGACACAGATATTTGGCTTTCATTTGAAGGCAATTCTTGGATCTTATTGTGGGCCAGGTTCAACAGCCTGAGAGAACGTAACTGAAATAATACTAGGGGCAGTTCACTTAAAAAATTATGGGAGAGATCAACACGTGTAATTGAATGCAGGCATAAATTGTGCTTTGCAGCTAGTCCAAAGGTTGCGTTATGATATAAGCTGGCTTGGAAGAGCCAACTGGGATCCACATGCATGAGGCCAAGTTTATGCCAGTTTATAACAACAGGAGTTGTTGGTGCAGATTTACGAAACAGAGTACCAACTGTGGTGTAACCGTCAAGGGCCGCTCCTGATGTCTCATAGTATGCAGCACACATTTGTAAACGGCTGACTTTGTACTCAGAGTCCACATGGCTCTTATGTTTTAGGAATATGCTGACTAGGCTATTGTTTTGATTTGATATGGCATTTTTGAGAACTTGATTTGAAACATCTTCAGCTCCATGTGTCAATAACAGGTCAATCATCTGCACATCTTCTTTCTCCTCTGCTTCCTGTAGTGGCATACAGACAAAGTCTGCGCTGACCTTCTGAGCTAACTTGTTGGGGTTTGCCCCATGCTCTAGCAGCCGCTTGGCAATGCCATGGAAGCCCTGTGTTTGGCTTCCCTGAACAGCAATCAGTAGTGGGGTCAGTTTATCAAAGTCCTCAGCTTCTAAGTCTATGGGGCAAATTTGTTCAATCATACCTGCATGACCAGGATCCGTTCTCTCCAGCATTACTCTGTAAGCCAGCAGCAAGTCAATCACTTGTATGTGGTTGTTGGCACAAGCAAGATGCAATGGCGTCCTCCTGTGTCCTTCACGGGCATTCAAATCCACAACAGTGCGATATGAGCCGTTGTCATGTGTGTACTTTTGTTTGAGTTTATCTGGATATGGAAACTCCAGGAGAACCTTCACCACATCAGGCTGACCTTGTTCTGCTGCGATATGAATAGGTAAAGATCCGTCTGTGGTGCTGGGTGTACGCATTAACTCTGGATAATACTGCCACAAATACACAAGAAAAATGTTATAAAACAAGCTAACATGTTGTCTTAAATATACTGTACAAACATTCACATTTTTAGCATTTTGTGTGGCTAAAAAAGTAAATTCATGATTTTAACAATCTGGCATTATTAATGCAATAGTATTGACAGACTCTGACTGAATTTTTTATAATTATTATTGATATTTCTTGGATATTTCTATACTTGTCTGTTTGACCTTAATATTGGGAATGTGGCAATGTGTGAACATTAAAATTTACAATCTTTTATCATATAAAGAATTTAGTTCACTGATCTGCTAAATATACTTATTGTTGCAAACACATCCACTGACGCTTATTTCCTGTACCTGCAGGACCAGTGTGACTACCCTGGCGTTGCCTGAGAGACAGGCCGCGTGTAGAGGAGACTGGCCAGTCTTGAGGTCCACCATCGCTTCTGACCCTTTCTCTAACAAGAATTTGACCATTTCCTCATTGCCACTCTCACAGGCCCTGGAATAAACAAGTGGCCCTAGCTTATGAAGCTCAGTTGATCAGCTTGTGAAATGGTATGACAGCAATAAGCATGACTAAACTTTCCATTGTAACCATTTTAATTAGCAGTCAAGGTTTCTTTGGACAACAGTTGACCAGCCTGAAGTTAATTTTGTGCCACATAAGATGTATTCAGAGGTATCACTGATGGTTCATTCTGTGAGATTAAAATGCAGGCAGTTTTACATAAGTGGGTCATGACCCTTATTGGCAAGAAAATGTGATAAGAAGACTACTGGTCACATGCAGACAGGACAGGCTATTTCTGCATTTTCTTCTAATGACATCCTCAGTAAGTGGCATTTTGCTCCTCTGACATAAGAGAGTTTATTTACCTGTCAGAGTGGCATGCTTGGTAATGGAGAGAACTGCATGGTAATACTCAATGCAAAGATTTTGGTCATTATTTACACTTAGATACTTGTCACTCAAAATAATCACTTGTGTAATTTTATCAACAACTCATATTTAAATCAAGTTACCCATTCTTATCTGGGAAAGGTTTGTGCTACTTGTTATGGATTTAAGTCATCTGGGATAGTTTTTTCAACAGCAGAGATCACATAGGTAATGTTTACTGGCATCACTTTTCATAGACAGCAATGTGATAAACCTTTTTAAACAAGGGGCCTGTGGGTCACGACGCCCAGCTGATATTGATTCTGAGAATATTTGTATAAAATCCTAGTGGTTGTGTTGACTGTGCAGTTTTATGGACTACATGAAAGATGCAGGAGTCTCTCATGATACCAAATATGTATTTGTAAAAGTTTCAGTATTCTTCAACTAAGTGACTGTAATGTGCACATTAATATATCCACTGGGAACATACAAAACCCAGCAAATTATAGAATTATGGACATGAGCTGAAGCATAATAATACACATTTTCCATTTTCAAATGAGCATAATTCCATTTGATAAGCAAGTTAAACAAGCAAATAAGGTATACATTGCATCTGCATAGTACACTATATGAAACTTGTAGCCTGAAATCATTTAATGATATAATAAAAAAAAAAGTAATTTTTAGTATATCCATTTTTGCATGAACTGTTTTAATTCAATTTACAAATTTTATAAATCTGAATTTTAAAAAATTCTTAAAATTTAAGTTAATTCAGAATTGTAAGTTGCATCATTATTTACCCTAAGTGTGGCTCACATCAAATCAAACTAGAATACGGGTAGTCGACAAGCGACTACATGTTTCTGCCTAAATCAGAGTGGAACGGGTGTAGTGAGGCATGGATTGAGTGGCAAGGGGAAAAAGAGTGAGGTGTGTTGCATATTAGCATGGATGTCTGCAGCCAAAATGTGTATGTAGGTTGCACCACCTACCACAAACCCAGAAAGCTGTCCAAGTTGTGTACACATGAAAAATTTCAGGCAAAAGGTCAAACCACTGCATGTTTATGAGTGATTTTATCCCTTGGCAGACAAACAGACAGACGCTGTGCAAAAATGGTTGCAGGTGGCCCCCTCCAGTTTTGTGTATGATAAAGAGCTATGTGAGATCTAAACACATGCAAAATTTTGGCCCAATCGGTCAAACGGTTCCAGAGATACGAGCTTGGATGTCTGCAGCGTAAACAAGAATGTAGGTGGCGCCACCTGTCATAAAATCAAGAAAGCTGTCTAGGATGTATAAACCTGCAAAATTTTAGGCAGTTATGTCAAACCACTACAGAGATTTGAGTAATTTTAGCCCACAGCAGACAAACAGACGGATGCTGTGCAAAAATGGTTGCAGGTGCCCCTCCAGTTTTGTGTATGATATGTTTTATTGACATCAAACATGAACAATCACAGGAGTTAAAATTCAATGAGCAATGAATGAAAGTATGAGAAATTCATGGCTCTTTTATTATCGCCCAACTGCCAATTCTGTGTGTCAGACGATCTTCATTTCTGCAACATAATAAATTTTCATATTTTTTCTATAATAACTAAAACACGGGTAGTAGAAAAGCGACTATGTGTATAAGCTAAATTCAAAGTAGGATGCGTGAGCTGTAGAGCTATGTAAGATCTAAAGTCATGCAAAATTTCAGGCCTATATGTCAAAACAGTTCTGAGATATTAGCATGGATGTCTGCAACGTAAATGTTAATGTTGGTGGCGCAACCTGCTACAAAATTGAGCAAGCTATCCAAGCTGTATACATATACAAATTTTAGGAAGACAAAAAATTTAGCAAGGACAAACCAATGCCTAGATATGAGTAATTTAATCCCACAGCAGACAAACAGATGGATGCTGTGCAAAATGGTTGCAGGTGGCGCCACCAGTTTTGTGGATGATAAAGAGCTTTGTGAGATCTAATCACATGCAAAATTTCATGAAGGTACGCCAAACCAGTCCAGAGATATTAGCATTGACTTCTACAGCATGAACGTAAATGTAGGTGGTGCCACCTGTCATAAAATCAAGAAAGCTATCCAGGATGTAAATGCATGCAAAATTTCAGGTGAATAAGTCCAACCACTGCAGAGATTTGAGTGATTTTAACCCAAGGCAGACAAACAGATGAAAGCTTTGTGTGGTTTCATGTGTGATCATAGGCGCACAGATGGAGCACTGCAGAGGAAAGAAGGTCAGAGGTCAACGCAAAAAATGATAAGGCCCTAGTTCACATGTGACCTGATAATTGGGTCAAGTTTTGGAAAAAACCAGTCCAGTGGTCTCAGAGGAGTTATTTTGGAAACGAACGCAATGGCGGTGGCGGCAGTGGAACCCAGTCAAAAACATAGTATCTGCAAATTTTTGTTTTGGCGGGTACAATTAATACTGTTTAATTAAGTTTTTTTAAATGTTACTTAGTTTATATGTTCTTTACCTGCAAAAAAGATTACGTTACACTTAATTATTCCATTCATGTGCCTCCACAAATGATGACGTGGTCTGCCCAGCTGCCATGAGCTGGGACTCACAATCCATAGGGCTCTTCCACCTCAAAACTCCGGACCATCTTATACACTGGTCCAGCTAGTACACAAGACTTTATGGTACATAACAAAAGTGAAGGCAACATCTCTCACTGCATGCCCCTGGGCTGGGTTGAAGTAAAGAAAACTAGACATTGTGTATGAAAACTTCAATTAAGCTATCCTTTTTCACCAATTCCTTTCAAATTTCATATATTATTAGCTTAAAATCTGTCCATCATGTGAAAATGAAAGTGAATGTACAAACAAAAAATGTGCCATAGTCACAGTTAAGCAAAATTTAAGGTAATGAATTGACATTTATGCTAATAACTTTCAAAATTTTTATATAATTTCTGGTATACAATCAAAACTAACTTGAATATCAATATATGCTTAAAATAAGCTCTCTAGCTAAACAAATTACCATGTTAAGTGAGTAAATATATTTCCTGATTTTTGACAAAGTGCATTATGTTTGAGCCGATAACTTCAAAAAGTTTACACAATATTGACCTAATTTCTTGCATGTCCATAAGAAATATATGCAGGAATGGTTATGTCAAATATTAATAGGTTTATAACTGCAGTTTTAATAGTGGATAGTTTTGAAGTGTAACAATATGCTTTTACTGGAAATATGAGGGTTTTTCTTAATTTCTCAAAGGAACAAAGTCACAATGACCCAGTTTCAGCTTAGGTAGTAGAACGTAAGGACATCTTACTATGTCAAATTTTCAATTCATAGGTTTAATGGTTCCAAATCCTGCCTTGTTAACGGACAATGGAAAAAAGGACCACTACAATGGCTCAGATAACTTACAGTCAGTTGAGCTAAAAATGTCAAATTCTTCAGCATTTATGAGAAAATACAGAAAAAAACTAGACATTTCTTGGCACCGCAGGTGCCAGAGTATCCTCAGACATAGTACAGCCCCCCCCCCCCCCTTTAAGAATAGGCCCCCATTTTTAGCAGCATATAATGACACTTGGCAAGCAATTATTGTTTCTTCCATCTATCAATCCACAATTTTTTTTGAAGATGTTGGTCCTGTGACCTTGACCTTTGACCTCATGACCCCAAAATCAATTGGGGTCTTGCTTTTTTAATGGGACATATATAAGTCAAGTTTGAAATCTATACATTAATAAAAGCAGGAATTATCATCCAGAAACTAATTTTTGGACAGATGGCTCCTGTGGCCTTGACCTTTGACCTTGTGACCCCAAAATTGATATTGATCATCCACTTTTATATATAAATCAATAGAGGTCAAGATTTATTGATGGGCCATATATAAGTCATGTTTGAAATCCATATATTAATCCAAGCTTGAATTATCATCTCGGGAACTAATTTTTGGACAGATGGCTCCTGTGACCTTCACCTTTGACCTTGCAACCTCACAATTGACAGGCCTCTTCCTCTATTGGCAGGGTAACTGTATTTGCAAGATGAAATGTCTGAGATGAAATGTTTGGCTGAAAATGTATCCACAATCTTTTTAAAGATGTGTCCTGTGACCTTGACCTTTGACCTCATGACCCCAAAATCAATTCGGGTCTTGTTTTTCCAATGGGACATATACAAAACAAGTTTGAAATCTATACATCAATAAAAGCAGGAATTATCATCCAGAAACTAATTTTTGGACAGATGGCTCCTGTGACCTTCACCTTTGACCTTGTGACCTCAAATTGATAGGGTTCGTCCTCTCTTGGCAGGTGAACTATATGTGCAAGATGAAAGATCTGAGATGAAATGTTTGGCTGAAAATGCATCCACATCTTTTAAAAGATGTGTCCTGTGACCTTGACCTTTGACCTCATGACCCCAAAATCAAATTGGGTCTTGCTTTTCCAATGGGACATATACAAGTCAAGATTGAAATCCATACACCAATAAAAGCAGGAATTATCATTCAGAAACTAATTTTTGGACAGATGGCTCCTGTGGCCTTGACCTTTGACCTTGTGACCTCAAAATTGATAGGGGTCTTCTACTATTGGCAGATGAACTATATGTGCAAGATGAAATGTTTGGCTGAAAATGCATCCACAATCTTTTTAAAGATGTGTCCTGTGACCTTGACCTTTGACCTCATGACCCCAAAATCAATTGGAGTCTTGCTTTTTCAATGGGACATATATAAGTCAAGTTTGAAATCCAGACATCAATTAAACCAGGAATTATCATCCAGAAACTATTTTTTTGACAGATAGCTACTGTGGCCTTGACCTTTGACCTTGTGACCCAAAATTGATACGGATCACCCACTATTGGCAAGTGAGCTATATATTCAAGATGGAAGACCTGGGATGAAAGTTTGGCTTAAAATGCATCCACAGTATCTTTTAAGATGCGAGTTCAGTGACCTCATGACCCTGGAACCTATAGGGTTCTTACTTTAGTGGTGGGCCAAACATAAGTCACATTTGAAATCCATATGGCTATCAACACTGGAGATATCGTAAGAGGTGTGTGATTTTCACCAAATATGGACACATTAAAGGTCAAGGCCACACTCATGGTAAAGGTCATGACCCAAATGTAAATAGACCTCACCCCATAACCCATCTCTCTACATGTGCATAATATGAAAGAAATCTGTCCATTGTCTGGGGATACAATTAACCTCTTAGGACACAATTAGGATTTTTCCTGACAATAAGGGAGCAAAAATTAGCATTTCTGAGGCATGGCCACTGAGAATTTGTATGACAAAGAGTGTGTGCCACCATGTCAATTTTAATATAGATTTGCTGTCTTGTGTTGTATTTTTCTTGACAGACCTTTCTCTGTATTTCTAGGACCTGGCAGGATTCTTACTTGCAGAGTGGTGAGGCTTGGTCCTCAGGGACGTAATTGATGATGTCTTTGATTCCTTCACCCACTTGGTCAGCGTACTCCTTTGCCTTTGCCACATCAGTGGTTTTACAGGCCGTGTGCAAACCTAACAATACAATGAGGTGCATAATCTGTCAGGCACTGACCTTATAACAAACTGAAACACCAATCTGGTTACACACTCAGGACTTATTGTATAAAGAAAGCATGACCATGAAAATACACTTATGCAGTTCTCACATATGAAACAAAATGTAACATAGTATTTCTATGTGAACTAGCGCCTTTGCAAAAACTTTAAATATCCTATCCCAAAGCTCTTTAGCAATACAGACTATGTACATACACACAAACACACCCAAATTAATGGTTGGCCAGATTTTATTTTTTTAAATGTACATTTGCATATTTTGGTAAATATATTATTAAGCTTGGATATTTTTTGTGTGTGTTTTTGTTAGCAACCACCCTCTTCAAAGACTGGGCAGATTTTCATAAAGTTTTATACAATTTTTTATCTTGATGTTTATCTCAATCAATGTTTCATCTCATGTATTTATCATAAGCATTTCCATCATTGTTTCACATTAAACTTAACTTTTTTATTTCAAGCTGCTGTTCCATTCTTGAACTAAATACACTTTAGCAAAAGACTGACAATTCCATTTTACATTAGTTTGTAAAGTTATGATGATACACTAGTGCACCAGTATGTCACAAGACAAAAACAAATACTGTATCAGTGTCATATTATTTTTTTATTTCAATACATTGATAAAATTTGATCATTTGATGGGAAGTAAGATTCTGCATTTTGTGGTCCATGAGCACCATGCAATGAATGAAAGTAGAAACACCAATATTAATGATATTAAAATGAATAAAATTATCAACCCATGATAAAACCAACACAAGTGGCCAATGGGCCATGATGCTCAGCTGAATTTAAAGAACCTTGAACAATGGGTAACATGAACCCGAAGGTGCTCAAAATCATGCATTTTGCCCATAGACCTAAGATATAGGTTACAGTGACCCTATATTACATCCAGCTGCTACCATTTGCAAATCTGACTTACAGTGTTACAATCATGTTCTTTCACACAGCTTTTAGAAAACGGATCACAGTGACATTATTTCAGGTTACCAAGGAGATTTGTCTAAGACCTCCCTAGATATACAGACAGATGATTCAAGCTAACGGTTAAAGTTTGTGCCCTATAAACAGCCAGACTGCTTCATTTGAAGGTCTCAAAAAAATTAAGGGAAAAAAATCCTTAAAAATTTAAATAATCCAGGTGGTGCCTTCAGTCTTCAGGATCTGATGAAACACTTCTTGATCAATATGCATGCAAAAAACTCATGGAGATCAATGCATTAGTTGTCCAGTTATTGGAGCATTTGTATAAAAATTTTATTGATTCTAGGGGGTACATCGGAGCCCCATAGCTCAGAGGATATGGGTAACAGAGTAATGTGAGGTTTCTGAAGAGAACTTTTCATTGACCCCCCAGCATGTCAAGTTAGAAGACTCTTGGTCCAATAGTTATTTTTTGTGCCCTGCTTTGGTATCAAATTTTAAATTATTCTTGGAGTATCTATAAGCCCCACAGTAACAGAGACCTTATTTCAGGTTTCCAAGGAGCCTTTTCATGGACCTCCCAGGATATCAAGTAAGAAGATTCTAGGTCCAGTGGTTACAATTTGTGCCCTGTTAATGGATAACTAAATCTTTAAAGGTTCCAAAAATAGAGAAAAAAATGCATAAACATTTTTAAAAATCAAAATCACACCACTAGTATTTGGGAAATAATGAAAGACTCTGTGATCAATAAGCATACACAGAATCATGGTGATCAATACATTAGTTGTTCAGATACTTGAGCTTTTTTATCAAATTTTAATGATTCTCTGGGGTACTTCTGAACCCCATAGCTCGGAGGATACGGGTAACAGCTACCTAATTTCAGGTTTCCAAAGATTTTTCATGGACCTCTTAAACTGCATAGGGTTCATGATCCTAGCCCTCTCAGTTACGATTTTTTGCCCTGCTAATGGCCAGATGTCCGGACGGAAGGACGACAGGCAATGACACATCGCTATGGCTCAGCGTGACTGAAAGTCAGCTGTGCTAAAAATATACACAAACACATATAGATACTAAAGTTCAAGAACTGATCAATACCATTTTCAGACTGATCACTGCCTATATTAATCAATTATAATGTCACAACTGTAACATATGCAAAAGCACATGGTCATGCTAGTATGAGGCATATACATTACAATTACATGTTGAACAAGCTGATCAGGAGCTTGACTCATTTGTCAAAACTAAAAAGAGCCTTTTAAAGTGTGATAACAGTATCCTGAACCAAAAATAAACAGGAGCCTGTTATTTACTCTCATAACATGAAATAAAATTTTTCACTGTTGAGAACTGGCATAAATTTCCTGTTATATTGAAGAGTTTGCAAGGTTGACATGCCTGCTATCAGACATAAATCTCCTGTTATGTTAAGTAGTGTGCAACTTATGCTATATTATTATTTCAGGAAGATGTTAACAACTTCATATACTCAAGAGAAAATCCTGATACCTTAACAGACCTAATAAGGAGAGAAATTAACAATGTTATCAGACCAAATTAAGCTGATTTTTAGGGTGCAAAAAATCATGTTTTTGGCACTTAATTCATAGAATATAGGTCACCATGACCTAATTTCAGGTTCCATGCAGATTTACCCAGGACCTGCCTGAATGTCATGTTAGAAGATTCTAGGGCTAGCTGATACAATTTGTGCCCCTGTCTGACTGACTGGGTGCTCAAAACCATGTTTTCAGTCTGTAGTTCACAAAATATAGGTCATCATGACCTAATTTCAGATTACCAAGAAGATTTTCCTGGGACCTCCCTGGAGATACTGTTAGAAGTTTGTAGATCTAATAGTTACAGGGCAGACTGCCTCATCTGAAGGTCTCAAAAACAGGGAAAAAACAATACTCCCAGGGGTCACTGTTCACTTCTGAAGTTGACTTTGAAGGTAAAAATAAAAAATAATATCAAAATTGAAATAAAGTCTGAGAAGAAGAGATAATATAAGCCATGGTTGGTTAATATGATTGAAGAATTATTTGCAAATAATATTTTGTGATCTGTCCATGTTTCCTATGTTGAAACTGAAGCATATAAACAGTTTGTGAATATAAGATCAATACTATTACCATGATCATTTGCTGGCTTTTTGATTAGCTGTTGACAGTTCAGCAGTTTACATATTTGTCCAATTAAATCATACTTTATTTATCAAACCATTTTTTTTATAAAATTTAGACAGTTGCCATAAAATTCCCACTAAAATGGTGGAAGGACTAAATTGAGGGTGCAGGGGGAGGGGGCTAATGATTGGAGTTACAACACCTCTGTATATATTTTCTTTATTTAATAGATTTTATGCTGTTGCAATAAAACTTTTGTTCCAGAACTCAGATGCAAGGACTCAATGGCAGAGGGGGGGGGGGGGGGGGGGGGGCAATGGTGTTACTACACCCTTGCATAGAGAGATGGGAAAAAAAATAATTTTCATTCCCTTTTTTTACTAATATGAACAAATTTTTGCATTAGATCCTCTTTTTTATAAAATCAAAATTTTATAAATTTTATATAAGTTTTTTACTTTTACTTTACATTTACAGTATAACATATTTATATGAATATTTAAGTTGATTCACAATTCTAAATAGCATTATCGTTTATAGCTAAATTGGTCAGGTAACATCACATTATGCAAGCAGATGTATAAATTTATATATATATATATATATATATATATATATATATATATATATATTTTTTTAAATTTGCAAAACAATAAATATATGAAAATAACACAATTCTAAATTGCACTTTTATTTATCCATGATTTTATCCATATACTATCAAATAATGCCTACTGATAGGTTCAATTATATTTTAATTCACTTAAATTATTGAAAAGGAAATTAATTTCTTAAAAAAAAATGCTACATTACCACCACATGGCATTCTCTGGATTACCCTTGAATTACTATATCAAGAAAAGTATTGTCCTTTGGAGTGCAACAGCTTTATGATTAAAGAAATACAGTTCAAACAATTACAATTATTGCTATACACTTGAATGAGGGGGAGTTGACATGAGAATTACTGTAAACCTGTGACAGCAGGGGTGCTCGATAAGTTTTGCATCACTAATAATGTTACGAAGGAAGGCCTGTAGTGACCAGAAGTGGGCAGCCTGGAGCTAGACAATGCAAATGAATACAATAGAGTCACCAAAAATAAATTCAATAACTAGCCTGATTTTTAGTTTTTATTTTCAAATTTCAGATTTTAAGAGATTAAATATTTATGTGTACATGCTGTGAAAATTAAATCAACAGTACTTACAAGAAAAAACATGCAAGGATCAAAGTTTGGCAAAATTAAGGTACGGTACTGATTTTATATTTATGCTAATAATTTTAATTTACATGAATTAAGGTCTATTTTTGGGTAAACAACTGAATCCTGATTATAATAAGTTATATCCCTGAAAAAAAGTCTCTTGTTCAACAGTTACCAAGTAAAGTGAGTGAATTTCTTTCCTGATTATGTTGTGGCCCATTCAAGAAATTACACAATACTGACCTAATTTCTGGCATGTACATCAGAATTATAAAACAGAATATTTATGCTAAAGAGGAACAAAACAGCTCTTGTGGTTTCGATATTAGGTAGTCTTCAAGTGTAACAATAATGTTTTTAATTGAAAATTGAGGTTTTTCCTTTATTTCTCAATGGAACAAAGTCACAATGACCCAGTTTTGGGTTTAGTAGGAGAACTAAGGGACATCTAACTGTATGTTGAATTTTTTATTCGTAACTCCAACATTTTCAAAAGTGCCCTGTTAATGGACGGATGTCCGGACTGACTGCGAGCCAGACATGCAAAGGATCATCGCTTTAGTCAGCTGAGCTTAAAATAGAAAAAAATGGTGGTGCCACCAGTTTTCAGGAACTAACATACTAATCATGGTTAATATTCAAGGCAAGATTCATGACAATCCATGCATTGATTATCAAGACACTGGAGGTTTTGTATAATTTTTTTTTATTAAATATGGCTCAAAAACATCAGATGAAAACTAGATGTGTCGGAATGACACGAATGCCCCCGCCTTGGGCAAATTAGAAACATTTGTAAAATTTTGAAATTTTTTTTAAGTTCAGGAGGTGTCGTATGGTCAAAAGTAGGTCAACAAGGGCAAAATGCAAACTCGATCTGTAACGGGTCATTATCAAGCAACACACCAAAAATCATGCCAGTATATGCAGGCATTGTGAAAAAAAGTCCATACATGTGCATTTTCCATAAAAATTTCTGTCTTTCATGAAATTTTCTAAGTTTAGGAGCCGTAAAACAATCAAAAGTAGGTCAACCGGGATGAAACGCGAACTCGATCTGTAACTGTCATTATCTGCCCACACATAAAAAATCAGGGTGGTATCTGCAGGCATTGAGGAAAAAAAGTCAGTACATATGCATTTGTTATGAAAATTTATATTTTTCATGAAACTTTCTATGTTCAGGAGCAGTCAAATGGTCAAAAGTAGGTCAACTGAGAGAAAACAAGAACTCAATCTGTAACTGGTCATTATCTGCTACACACCAAAAATCAGGCCCGTATCTGCAGGCACTGCAAAAAAAAGTCCATACATATGCACCTTTTTATGAAATTTTCTATGTTAGAGCACCGTCAAACGGTCAAAAATAGGTCAACTGGGACAAAACGTGAACTTGATCTGTAACTGATCATTATCTGCCCACACACCAAAAATGAGGCCAATATCTGCAGGTATTGTGAAGAAAAGTCTGTACAAGTGTATTTGTCATGAAAATTTATATTTTACATGAAATTTTCTATGTTCAGGAGCCGTAAAACAGTCAAAAATAGGTCAACCAGGACGAAATGCGAACTCGATCTGTAACTGGTCAATATCTGGCCACACACCAAAAATCAGGCCAATATCTGCAGGCATTGCGAAAAAAAGTCCGTACATGTGTATCTGTCATGAATATTTCTATTTTTCATGAAATTTTCTATGTTCAGGAGCCGTAAAACGGTCAAAAGAAGGTCAACCAGGACAAAACGCGAACTCGATCTGAAACTGGTCTATATCTGCTCACACACTTATAATCAGGCCAATATCTGCAGGCACTGCGAAAAAAAGTCTGTACATGTGTATCTGTCATGAATATTTCTATTTTTCATGAAATTTTCTAAGTTTAGGAGCGGTAAAATGGTCAAAAGTAGGTCAACCGGGACGAAACGCGAACTCGATCTGTAACTGGTCATTATCTGCCAACACACCAAAAATTAGGCCAATATCTGCAGGCATTGCGAAAAAAAGTCCGTACAACTGTTTGATTTCGGAATGACGGAAGGACGGACATGGGTAAAACTATATGCCCCGGCCACTTTGTGGCGGGGGCATAACAACTATCACCACCTAGCTAAAGTCAGCTATTTGATATTTCTTCCATAACAAAATTTAGTCATAGTAACAAATTTCCTGAGTGTGCACCTGATCCAGCAGTTATTTAAACTGATAAAAATCAAAATAACAATTAATATCAAGTGGCTGTCACTTTCATAGTGCTTTTTATTTTTGCAAGAAAAACAGTTCAAACTGCACACAATTTAAAAATTTCTTTCTTAATTTAACCTCTGACATATAACAATATGCAGGACTGACTGATAATCTAGAGGTCATGTGACAGGACATCTCAATGACAGCTTATTCCATTTATATGAGATCAGGTGAAAAAGCTCAGCTGAAAAGCTGAACAGTCAGGTGAATAATCAGGTGGTTTTCTCCAGTGTTTTGAATCAGTTTGGGGTAAAATGTTTTTTAAATCTCATCACACAGTTTCATTCTGCATATTGTGTCAGTCAGTCATCTATATACAACATCACTGGTTAGGCAGGACAAAACAAAGAACTACACATCTCACCTTCTATCAGCTTCTTTCTTCGTCTTTGTTTCTTTTCTGTAATGTAATTGTAACATCCCTGCTACAGATAACTTACCTGAGTATCACACTTATATGTCACCAGTTCTTGCAGCATTAAACACAAAAATCTGAACTTGTGTATTATTTTCTTAATTAAAGATATAAGTTGCCAAAGCCTACCAGACAGCATAGAGAATGGTTAGATGACGTAGACCAATGCATTCTATGCAAGAAATTCTGTTACCAAGATCAGTTGCTGCATTACTACAGCTTAAGAAGCATACTTTGAAAATGAAATAAGTCATGGCTCCCTTATACCTGCTCCAAATCAAGTGAATAGCAAAGCTCTGTCACTGTCAAAAGTAAATCATTCATGTGCTGATAGAACCGATCATTTCATGAAGGGAAATAAATGCATGCATCCATATAGAATAGCAAAATTACATAGGAGAAAAAAAATGAAAGATAATTTGATTATCTGAATGTGCATGACATCTATGGTTGACCAACAGGAAGGTTAATACCATGGCATCACATGAGATGAATCTTCTACATGAACAACAAATAGTAAGTAATGGCATTTGATCATGCTGTATGATGATTACTGACACTAATCATGCTGTATGATGATGATTACTGACACTGATCATGCTGTATGATGATGATTACTGACACTGATCATGCTGTATGATGATGATTACTGACCCTGATCATTCTGTATGATGATGATTACTGACCCTGATCATGCTGTATGATGATGATTACTGACCCTGATGGTGCTGTATGATGATGATTCCTGACCCTGATCATTCTGTATGATGATGATTACTGACCCTGATCATGCTGTATGATGATGATTACTGACACTGATCATGCTGTATGATGATGATTACTGCCCTGATGGTGCTGTATGATGATGATTACTGACCCTGACCATGCTGTATGATGATGATTACTGACCCTGATCATGCTGTATGATGATGATTACTGACACTGATCATGCTGTATGATGATGATTACTGCCCTGATGGTGCTGTATGATGATGATTACTGACCCTGACCATGCTGTATGATGATGATTACTGACCCTGATGGTGCTGTATGATGATGATTCCTGACCCTGATCATTCTGTATGATGATGATTACTGACCCTGATCATGCTGTATGATGATGATTACTGACACTGATCATGCTGTATGATGATGATTACTGCCCTGATGGTGCTGTATGATGATGATTACTGACCCTGACCATGCTGTATGATGATGATTACTGACCCTGATCATGCTGTATGATGATGATTACTGACACTGATCATGCTGTATGATGATGATTACTGCCCTGATGGTGCTGTATGATGATGATTACTGACCCTGACCATGCTGTATGATGATGATTACTGACCCTGATCATGCTGTATGATGATGATTACTGACCCTGATCATGCTGTATGATGATGATTACTGACCCTGATCATGCTGTATGATGATGATTACTGACCCTGATGGTGCTGTATGATGATGATTACTGACCCTGATGGTGCTGTATGATGATGATTACTGACCCTGATCATTCTGTATGATGATGATTACTGACCCTGATCATGCTGTATGATGATGATTACTGACACTGATCATGCTGTATGATGATGATTACTGACCCTGATCATGCTGTATGATGATGATTACTGACCCTGATCATGCTGTATGATGATGATTACTGACCCTGATGATGCTGTATGATGATGATTACTGACCCTGATGGTGCTGTATGATGATGATTACTGACCCTGATCATTCTGTATGATGATGATTACTGACCCTGATCATGCTGTATGATGATGATTACTGACACTGATCATGCTGTATGATGATGATTACTGCCCTGATGGTGCTGTATGATGATGATTACTGACCCTGACCATGCTGTATGATGATGATTACTGACCCTGATCATGCTGTATGATGATGATTACTGACCCTGATGGTGCTGTATGATGATGATTACTGACCCTGATGGTGCTGTATGATGATGATTACTGACCCTGATCATTCTGTATGATGATGATTACTGACCCTGATCATGCTGTATGATGATGATTACTGACCCTGATGGTGCTGTATGATGATGATTACTGACCCTGATGGTGCTGTATGATGATGATTACTGACCCTGATCATGCTGTATGATGATGATTACTGACCCTGATCATGCTGTATGATGATGATTACTGACCCTGATGGTGCTGTATGATGATGATTACTGACCCTGATGGTGCTGTATGATGATGATTACTGACACTGATCATGCTGTATGATGATGATTACTGCCCTGATGGTGCTGTATGATGATGATTACTGACCCTGACCATGCTGTATGATGATGATTACTGACCCTGATCATGCTGTATGATGATGATTACTGACCCTGATGGTGCTGTATGATGATGATTACTGACCCTGATGGTGCTGAATGATAATGATTACTGCCCTGATGGTGCTGTATGATGATGATTACTGACACTGATCATGCTGTATGATGATGATTACTGACCCTGACCATGCTGTATGATGATGATTACTGACCCTGATGGTGCTGTATGATGATGATTACTGACCCTGATCATGCTGTATGATGATGATTACTGCCCTGATGGTGCTGTATGATGATGATTACTGCCCTGATGGTGCTGTATGATGATGATTACTGACCCTGATGGTGCTGTATGATGATGATTACTGACCCTGACCATGCTGTATGATGATGATTACTGACACTGATCATGCTGTATGATGATGATTACTGACCCTGATGGTGCTGTATGATGATGATTACTGACCCTGATCATGCTGTATGATGATGATTACTGACCCTGATCATGCTGTATGATGATGATTACTGACCCTGATGGTGCTGTATGATGATGATTACTGACCCTGATGGTGCTGAATGATAATGATTACTGCCCTGATGGTGCTGTATGATGATGATTACTGACACTGATCATGCTGTATGATGATGATTACTGACCCTGACCATGCTGTATGATGATGATTACTGACCCTGATGGTGCTGTATGATGATGATTACTGACCCTGATCATGCTGTATGATGATGATTACTGCCCTGATGGTGCTGTATGATGATGATTACTGCCCTGATGGTGCTGTATGATGATGATTACTGACCCTGATGGTGCTGTATGATGATGATTACTGACACTGATCATGCTGTATGATGATGATTACTGACCCTGACCATGCTGTATGATGATGATTACTGACCCTGATGGTGCTGTATGATGATGATTACTGACACTGATCATGCTGTATGATGATGATTACTGCCCTGATGGTGCTGTATGATGATGATTACTGACCCTGATCATGCTGTATGATGATGATTACTGACCCTGATGGTGCTGTATGATGATGATTACTGCCCTGATGGTGCTGTATGATGATGATTACTGACACTGATCATGCTGTATGATGATGATTACTGACCCTGACCATGCTGTATGATGATGATTACTGACCCTGATGGTGCTGTATGATGATGATTACTGACCCTGATCATGCTGTATGATGATGATTACTGACACTGATCATGCTGTATGATGATGATTACTGACCCTGATGGTGCTGTATGATGATGATTACTGACACTGATCATGCTGTATGATGATGATTACTGCCCTGATGGTGCTGTATGATGATGATTACTGACCCTGATCATGCTGTATGATGATGATTACTGACCCTGATCATGCTGTATGATGATAACTGACCCTGATCATGCTGTATGATGATGATTACTGACCCTGATCATGCTGTATGATGATGATTACTGACCCTGACCATGCTGTATGATGATGATTACTGACCCTGACCATGCTGTATGATGATGATTACTGACCCTGATGGTGCTGTATGATGATGATTACTGACCCTGATGGTGCTGTATGATGATGATTACTGACACTGATCATGCTGTATGATGATGATTACTGCCCTGATGGTGCTGTATGATGATGATTACTGACCCTGACCATGCTGTATGATGATGATTACTGACCCTGATGGTGCTGTATGATGATGATTACTGACCCTGATGGTGCTGTATGATGATGATTACTGACCCTGATCATTCTGTATGATGATGATTACTGACCCTGATCATGCTGTATGATGATGATTACTGACACTGATCATGCTGTATGATGATGATTACTGCCCTGATGGTGCTGTATGATGATGATTACTGACCCTGACCATGCTGTATGATGATGATTACTGACCCTGATGGTGCTGTATGATGATGATTACTGACCCTGATGGTGCTGTATGATGATGATTACTGACCCTGATCATTCTGTATGATGATGATTACTGACCCTGATCATGCTGTATGATGATGATTACTGACCCTGATGGTGCTGTATGATGATGATTACTGACCCTGATGGTGCTGTATGATGATGATTACTGACCCTGATCATGCTGTATGATGATGATTACTGACCCTGATCATGCTGTATGATGATGATTACTGACCCTGATGGTGCTGTATGATGATGATTACTGACCCTGACCATGCTGTATGATGATGATTACTGACCCTGATCATGCTGTATGATGATGATTACTGACCCTGATCATGCTGTATGATGATGATTACTGACACTGATCATGCTGTATGATGATGATTACTGACCCTGATCATGCTGTATGATGATGATTACTGACACTGATCATGCTGTATGATGATGATTACTGACACTGATCATGCTGTATGATGATGATTACTGACCCTGACCATGCTGTATGATGATGATTACTGACCCTGATGGTGCTGTATGATGATGATTACTGACCCTGATCATGCTGTATGATGATGATTACTGACACTGATCATGCTGTATGATGATGATTACTGACCCTGATCATGCTGTATGATGATGATTACTGACCCTGATGGTGCTGTATGATGATGATTACTGACCCTGATCATGCTGTATGATGATGATTACTGACACTGATCATGCTGTATGATGATGATTACTGACACTGATCATGCTGTATGATGATGATTACTGACCCTGATGGTGCTGTATGATGATGATTCCTGACCCTGATGGTGCTGTATGATGATGATTACTGACCCTGACCATGCTGTATGATGATGATTACTGACCCTGATGGTGCTGTATGATGATGATTACTGACCCTGATCATGCTGTATGATGATGATTACTGACACTGATCATGCTGTATGATGATGATTACTGACCCTGATCATGCTGTATGATGATGATTACTGACCCTGATGGTGCTGTATGATGATGATTCCTGACCCTGATGGTGCTGTATGATGATGATTACTGACCCTGACCATGCTGTATGATGATGATTACTGACCCTGATCATGCTGTATGATGATGATTACTGACCCTGATCATGCTGTATGATGATGATTACTGACCCTGACCATGCTGTATGATGATGATTACTGACCCTGATGGTGCTGTATGATGATGATTCCTGACCCTGATGATGCTGTATGATGATGATTACTGACCCTGATCATTCTGTATGATGATGATTACTGACACTGATCATGCTGTATGATGATGATTACTGACCCTGATGATGCTGTATGATGATGATTACTGACCCTGATGGTGCTGTATGATGATGATTACTGACCCTGATCATGCTGTATGATGATGATTACTGACACTGATGGTGCTGTATGATGATGATTACTGACCCTGATCATGCTGTATGATGATGATTACTGACCCTGATGGTGCTGTATGATGATGATTCCTGACCCTGATGATGCTGTATGATGATGATTACTGACCCTGATCATGCTGAATGATGATGATTCCTGACACTGATCGTGCTGTATGATGATGATATGACCCTGATGGTGCTGTATGATGATAACTGACCCTGATCATGCTGTATGATGATGATTACTGACCCTGATCATGCTGTATGATGATGATTACTGACCCTGATCATGCTGTATGATGATGGTTACTGACCCTGATGGTGCTGTATGATGATGATTACTGCCCTGATGGTGCTGTATGATGATGATTACTGACCCTGATCATGCTGTATGATGATGATTACTGACCCTGATCATGCTGTATGATGATGATTACTGACCCTGATCATGCTGTATGATGATGATTACTGACCCTGATCATGCTGTATGATGATGATTACTGACACTGATCATGCTGTATGATGATGATTACTGACCCTGATGGTGCTGTATGATGATGATTACTGACCCTGATGGTGCTGTATGATGATGATTACTGCCCTGATGGTGCTGTATGATGATGATTACTGACCCTGATCATGCTGTATGATGATGATTACTGACCCTGATCATGCTGTATGATGATGATTACTGACCCTGATCATGCTGTATGATGATGATTACTGACCCTGATCATGCTGTATGATGATGATTACTGACCCTGATGGTGCTGTATGATGATGATTACTGCCCTGATGGTGCTGTATGATGATGATTACTGACCCTGATCATGCTGTATGATGATGATTACTGACCCTGATCATGCTGTATGATGATGATTACTGACCCTGATCATGCTGTATGATGATGATTACTGACCCTGATCATGCTGTATGATGATGATTACTGACCCTGATGGTGCTGTATGATGATGATTACTGCCCTGATGGTGCTGTATGATGATGATTACTGACCCTGATCATGCTGTATGATGATGATTACTGACCCTGATCATGCTGTATGATGATGATTACTGACCCTGATCATGCTGTATGATGATGATTACTGACCCTGATGGTGCTGTATGATGATGATTACTGCCCTGATGGTGCTGTATGATGATGATTACTGACCCTGATCATGCTGTATGATGATGATTACTGACCCTGATCATGCTGTATGATGATGATTACTGACCCTGATCATGCTGTATGATGATGATTACTGACCCTGATCATGCTGTATGATGATGGTTACTGACCCTGATGGTGCTGTATGATGATGATTACTGACCCTGATCATGCTGTATGATGATGATTACTGACCCTGATCATGCTGTATGATGATGATTACTGACACTGATGGTGCTGTATGATGATGATTACTGCCCTGATGGTGCTGTATGATGATGATTACTGACCCTGATCATGCTGTATGATGATGATTACTGACACTGATGGTGCTGTATGATGATGATTACTGCCCTGATGGTGCTGTATGATGATGATTACTGACCCTGATCATGCTGTATGATGATGATTACTGACCCTGATCATGCTGTATGATGATGATTACTGACCCTGATCATGCTGTATGATGATGATTACTGACCCTGATCATGCTGTATGATGATGATTACTGACCCTGATCATGCTGTATGATGATGATTACTGACCCTGATGGTGCTGAATGATAATGATTACTGCCCTGATGGTGCTGTATGATGATGATTACTGACCCTGATCATGCTGTATGATGATGATTACTGACACTGATGGTGCTGTATGATGATGATTACTGCCCTGATGGTGCTGTATGATGATGATTACTGACCCTGATCATGCTGTATGATGATGATTACTGACCCTGATCATGCTGTATGATGATGATTACTGACCCTGATCATGCTGTATGATGATGATTACTGACCCTGATCGTGCTGTATGATGATGATTACTGACCCTGATCATGCTGTATGATGATGATTACTGACCCTGATCATTCTGTATGATGATGATTACTGACCCTGATCATGCTGTATGTCAGTGTATGATGATGATTACTGACCCTGATTGTGCTGTATGATGATGATTACTGACCCTGATGGTGCTGTATGATGATGATTACTGACCCTGATGGTGCTGTATGATGATGATTACTGACCCTGATCATGCTGTATGATGATGATTACTGACCCTGATCATGCTGTATGATGATGATTACTGACCCTGATCATGCTGTATGATGATAACTGACCCTGATCATGCTGTATGATGATGATTACTGACCCTGATCATGCTGTATGATGATGATTACTGACCCTGATCATGCTGTATGATGATGATTACTGACCCTGATGGTGCTGTATGATGATGATTACTGACCCTGATCATGCTGTATGATGATGATTACTGACCCTGATCATGCTGTATGATGATGATTACTGACCCTGATCATGCTGTATGATGATGATTACTGACCCTGATCATGCTGTATGATGATGATTACTGACCCTGATCATGCTGTATGATGATGATTACTGACCCTGATGGTGCTGTATGATGATGATTACTGACCCTGATCATGCTGTATGATGATGATTACTGACCCTGATCATGCTGTATGATGATGATTACTGACCCTGATGGTGCTGTATGATGATGATTACTGACCCTGATGGTGCTGTATGATGATGATTACTGACCCTGATCATGCTGTATGATGATGATTACTGACCCTGATCATGCTGTATGATGATGATTACTGACACTGATCATGCTGTATGATGATGATTACTGACCCTGATCATGCTGTATGATGATGATTACTGACCCTGATGGTGCTGTATGATGATGATTACTGACCCTGATCATGCTGTATGATGATGATTACTGACACTGATCATGCTGTATGATGATGATTACTGACACTGATCATGCTGTATGATGATAACTGACCCTGATCATGCTGTATGATGATGATTACTGACCCTGATGGTGCTGTATGATGATGATTACTGCCCTGATGGTGCTGTATGATGATGATTACTGACCCTGATCATGCTGTATGATGATGATTACTGACCCTGATCATGCTGTATGATGATGATTACTGACCCTGATCATGCTGTATGATGATGATTACTGACACTGATCATGCTGTATGATGATGATTACTGACCCTGATCATGCTGTATGATGATGATTACTGACCCTGATCATGCTGTATGATGATAACTGACCCTGATCATGCTGTATGATGATGATTACTGACCCTGATCATGCTGTATGATGATGATTACTGACCCTGATCATGCTGTATGATGATGATTACTGACCCTGATGGTGCTGTATGATGATGATTACTGACCCTGATCATGCTGTATGATGATGATTACTGACCCTGATCATGCTGTATGATGATGATTACTGACCCTGATCATGCTGTATGATGATGATTACTGACCCTGATCATGCTGTATGATGATGATTACTGACCCTGATCATGCTGTATGATGATGATTACTGACCCTGATGGTGCTGTATGATGATGATTACTGACCCTGATCATGCTGTATGATGATGATTACTGACCCTGATCATGCTGTATGATGATGATTACTGACCCTGATGGTGCTGTATGATGATGATTACTGACCCTGATGGTGCTGTATGATGATGATTACTGACCCTGATCATGCTGTATGATGATGATTACTGACCCTGATCATGCTGTATGATGATGATTACTGACACTGATCATGCTGTATGATGATGATTACTGACCCTGATCATGCTGTATGATGATGATTACTGACCCTGATGGTGCTGTATGATGATGATTACTGACCCTGATCATGCTGTATGATGATGATTACTGACACTGATCATGCTGTATGATGATGATTACTGACCCTGATCATGCTGTATGATGATGATTACTGACCCTGATGGTGCTGTATGATGATGATTCCTGACCCTGATCATGCTGTATGATGATGATTACTGACACTGATCATGCTGTATGATGATGATTACTGACACTGATCATGCTGTATGATGATGATTACTGACCCTGATCATGCTGTATGATGATGATTACTGACCCTGATCATGCTGTATGATGATGATTACTGCCCTGATGGTGCTGTATGATGATGATTACTGACCCTGATCATGCTGTATGATGATGATTACTGACCCTGATCATGCTGTATGATGATGATTACTGACCCTGATCATGCTGTATGATGATGATTACTGACCCTGATCATGCTGTATGATGATGATTACTGACCCTGATGGTGCTGTATGATGATGATTACTGACCCTGACCATGCTGTATGATATTGTTTACTTACCCTGTTCACGCTTTATTATGTTGATGCTCGCCTGGCTTCCATGTTCCTGGGCCAGCTTTAATGGTCGCAGGCCTTGTTGGTCTTCTTCCTGAAGACTGCCTCCATGTTGAAGTAGTAAATCCACCAAGTTTGCAGCATCTTGTAATACTGCCACATGTAATGGTGTCTGGTATATAATGATAAAATATCTTGTTATACAGCCACATGTAATGGTGTGTTGTGTATAATGATAAAATATCTTGTTATACTGCCACATGAAATGGCTTCTGGTATATAATGATAAAATATCTTGTAATACTGCCACATGTAATGGTGTCTTGTGTAAAATGATAAAAATGTCTTGTAATACTGCCATACATAATGGTGTCTGGTTTATAATGATAAAATATCTTGTAATACTGCCACATGTAGTGGTATCTTGTGTATAATGATAAAAATGTCTTGAAATACTGCCACATGTAATGATGTCTGTTATTTAATGATAGAATATCTTGTAATACTAACAAATGTAATAATTTCTCTTATATAAGAATTAAATATCTTGTAATACTGTCACATGTAATGATGTCTTGTGTATAATGATAAAATATCTTGTAATACTGCCACATGTAGTGGTGTCTTGTGTATGATGATAAAAATGTCTTGAAATATTGCCACATGTAATGATGTCTGGTATATATTGATAAAATGTCTTGTAATACTGCCATACATAATGGTGTCTTGTATATAATGATAAAATATCTTGTAATACTGCCACATGTAATGGTGTCTGGTATATAATGATAAAATATCTTGTAATACTGCCACATGTAATGGTGTCTGGTATATAATGATAAAATATCTTATAAAACTGCCACATGTAATGGTGTCTGGTATATAATGATAAAATATCTTGTAATACTGCCACATGTAATGGTGTCTTGTGTATAATGATAAAAATGTCTTGAAATACTGCCACATGTAATGATGTCTGGTATATATAATGATAAAATATCTTGTAAAACTGCCACATGTAATAGTGTCTGGTATATAATGATAAAATATCTTGTTATACTGCCACATGTAATGATGTCTGGTATATAATGATAAAATATTTTGTTATACTGCAATATGTTATGATGTCTGGTATATAATGATAAAATATCTTGTAATACTTCCACATGTAATGATATCTGATATATAATGATAAAATATCGTCATATATAAAATCCCTTCTGATCTCTTCTTATAAGTTATATGCTAACAATTTCACTGTAATGTCTTAGACATTGGTTTTACTCAGAGTTCAACATTAATGCTCACCCATCAACATTCACCCTGAGGTGAATAAATTATAGTATGTGGGGTAATGAATTTGCCTGTAAACTCACCCGCCATGCCAAACCCTTGCCAGGAATAAAACAAGCCATGAGATAGCATGTTATATCATTACAGAGGTTTCAGTGAGTAGTGTTAGAAAGACCTATTTCTATGATGAAAACTCAACTGCCAATTACTTAAAACTAAGAAAACAAGTTTATATTGTCATGCAAATAATGATAACCAAAAACTCTAAAAAAAAGCAGTAACTCTAACAAATAAAAATGTTACTGACATATTTTTGTTGCAGGATATTTTTACTTTGAACCAATTTGGTTCCCTCATTTCACCTGGCACTGCTGTAAATGAATGCAAGCTTCACTGAAATTTTTGGCACACTATCTGTGTTTTTAAAGAGATGTGTTTTTCAAACTCACATAAAATTGCAGGATGGCTTACCCATTTGAAGGATTAAATAAATCAAAACACAAATATGAAATGATAGTTAACCAAAGCAGGAACATCTTAATTTGTTCTAAAACTTTCAAACTGTTTTAATTTCAAACGGGAACTTTATTGTGTGATTCATCATTGGAAAACTGTTTAACTTATTAGGAAAACCCTCATCAGATACTAGGCTACAGGGTTATTGTAATGAAACCATATCAGTGTGAGACTGGTCTGATCCACACAATCAGTTTGTTTTAGGGAATGTGTCTGATGTCCACGGTCACAAAAACATGTATGAGTCAATACAGTGGCTGATCTGTTAGACTGGTACCCGGCTCTATTATGGCACCGCTGCTCTAGGCCAATCATAGAGACGGGCTTACAACGCCATCTTCAGTGTTCCCGGCAGACTGGTTCCAACTCCAGAATGTATTATATATGATAAAAATAAGCATTTTGTTTGCTCAGAGAGGTCAAAAGTTGGCTGTACATTTTGTGTGACATTTATGATTAGATTTATAGATATTGATATTATAAATAAACCAATGCCACGAACAATAGAATATCTCAGATTCAGTATATCGTATCATCTATACATCCATCAGTCAATTTTTGTGCAACAACTCATTTTTCAATAACTAAGGCCAATATAAAAAAAAAGGTATGGTTCTCAGGCACTTTTTTTCAGAAATCAATGTGGGCGGGCGCTTTATTTATTTTAATTTTTTTGGTATGTTTCGATAAAAATGTCAAATGATAAGGGAAAAGCATGAAAATAACAGTTTTATTTTGCTAAATAAGTAAAAGCACTACAAAACAAAAGAAATTGTATGGTTTTATCTTCTTGAAAGAAATGTCAGAGCGGCAGCAGCTCAAAATTGGAAAGTTTTTATTTAAAATCAAAATAAAAATTTTTGATGCGGGGGTTTATAATTGATGCGGGCGGTGCCTGAGAACCATACCTTTAATTTTTTTTGGCCTAAAGAAAGTAATTTTATAAGAAATCTCCACGGATAACCAGCCAGGATAATGTGAATGTCCATGACAATCGGTATAAGCATGCAGACTGGAGTTGGAACCAGTCTACAGGTAAGTCAGGAGTTGCAACTGGGAGTACTTAAGATGGCATTGTACGCCTGTCTCTATGCTTGGCTGAGGGCCATAATAGAGAAGGGTACCTGTCTACTGATCTGTGAGCACTTTAAAAATGCATAGTTTAATTTATGTAAAACGATATAAATCTCTGAAACAGCCAACAAAAAATATTAAATAAGTCAAATAACATACCAGGCCACCATGCTGTTCAAAGTTGGCTATGTTGGGATCAGCTGAAAGTAAATAAAAACAAGAGTGCATAAATCCTACACCTGAAGGCCTAGTCAAGTCAAGGGAAAAAAACATCTTTTTCTTGGCAGTTTACAGAAAAATGTGTTTCTTCAAAAATATCATGTAGGATGAAGTTTAATGTACAGCCAAAACAATAAAACTATTTACCTTTTTTTTCTAATAACACTTTGGCAACTTCATAACTCTTGTTACTGACAGCTGTAAACAGGGGTGTCCTCCCCTGACTGTCCTGACTGTTGATGTGGTCTGCCTCTGACCCTTCAAGAAGGGACTCCAGTAGTTCTGCATTGTTATACAGGGCTGCCTGGTGCAACATTTGCCCTGGGTAGTCCTCAAGAATTACTGTTCCATTCTCTTGATTGACAGCCATCACTGAAATGAGACATAAATGACAGTACCACACCTGATGTATATATTAACAAGTGACCCGTGGGCGATGATGCTCTGCTTACAAGCATGACCTGTGACATCAGTCATATTGGTCATTCACATTTTTGGAGGACTGGCCTAATTTCAGGTATACAATTAAATCTGAATTAAATATAGCCATGTGCTAGATGATAACTCACTCGCTAAAATAACAAGGGACTGATGGGTCACAGTACTCAGCTGTTTAAAAAAATATGATTTGGAAGAAGGGGTAGACAAATGTTGGTTTAGTGTGGTAATATAAGCTGATTTATGAGAATGTCGGCATTTAATTCAAGTTATGTAAAGATTTTGATAAAATCCTTGGAGAGGGAAGAGGGCTGGTGTCATTTTTATTATTCACATTTGGAAAAGGAGTGCTACTGTCACACAGGTTTTGACTTGGTCTAATAACTTCATCTACATTGCAGCAGAAGTATTTGAAAAAAAAGTCCACGATAAGTCAGTTATTTGAAATTTCTTCCATAACAGAATTTAGTCATAATAACAAATTTTCTTAGTGTGCACCTGATCCAGCAGTTATTTTAACTGATAAAAATCAAAATCTATATAATTTATAACCAGCTGGGTTTTTTCTAGACAATGGTTTACCTACTTCTGCTCTGATTTGACTCTCCAAATTCTGCACACCTATCGGTGCGCTCCACTAGGACAAGTTAGTTTTATTTTGCAGGATTATGCCATATTAAGCTGCATAATTAATAATTTTGATATTCCCCCAGTCGGTGCTTCTATTTTTTTTGTGCTTTAAGGTCCTCCACACCTGTCATGTTTATTCAGGAGGCGCTTTGGGGATTTTTCTTCCTTTCGTGCTAACTGGTGAAAGAACGTATTGTGCAATTCGTGGTCATAGGTCCACTCTGATACGCGTTGCTCCGAATCCTTCCCTCAACAGGAAGTAAAGCTTTTTAATTTGAAACAAAGCCCACATGACTCTGCTTTCAATGCGAGGGCTTTTCTGTTGGTGTGACACTATACAACCAATTACACGACCCCTGTTTGACTTTTTTATGGGTCTGCAGGTATATTTATTCCTAAAAATCCATCAATAACTTTCCATTATAATCATGGTTTTCAATAGTTCTTCCAATTTATTGGTTTGTTTGATTTAAGGCTGTTCAAAGCCCTACAACTTCAACAGGTTTGGGGTGGGGGGATGTACAGATATTTTCTTAAGATCCACAATCACCAGGGGCTTTGAAACATGAAAATATATTACCAGTACATATTTAAACTGATAAGGGTTCTATTATAGACTATTAACAAACTAAATTCTTCAGTCGCCTTAAAACCTCATGAAACATGAAAATATATTACCAGTACATCTTAAACTGATAAGGATTCTATTAACAAACTAAATTCTGCAGTCAGAGCTTAAAAACCTCCACTGGGATCTCCTTATAAAAAATTTGTTCAAGTGTACACTTTTCATGTGCAAACACTGACGTCAATGACCAGGTTTCATCTGGTTGAGTTGCAGAACAAATAAATACAAATGGGCATATTTGACATGGGGACAAAGGAATTCTTTTGTCAGAATGGTATATAGGAATAAAATATATTATGTTGATTCTGATTACCTACAAAATTTTACTAGAATATGGGTAGTCGACAAGCGACTACGTGTATCCGCCTAAATCAGAGTGGAACGGGTGAAGTGAGGCATGGATTGAGTGGCAAGGGGAAATAGAGTGTTGCATATTAGTATGGATGTCTGCAGCCAAATTGTGTATGTAGGGTGCCCCCCCACCACAAAATCCAGAAAGCCGTCCAAGTTGTATACATATGCAAAATTTAAGGCAGATAAGTCAAACCACTACATGTATATGAGTGATTTTAGCCTGTGGCAGACAAACAGATGGACGCTGAGCAAAAATGGTTGCAGGTGACACCACCAGTTTTGCGTATGATAAAGAGCTATGTGAGAACTATACACATGCAAAACTTTGGCCCAATCGGACAAACAGTTCCCAAGATATGAGCTTGGATGTCTGCTGCATAAACTAGAATGCAGGTGGCGCCACCTGTCATAAAATCAAGAGAGCTGTCAGGGATGTATAAACCTGCAAAATTTTAGGCAGATATGTCAAACCACTGCAGAGATATGAGTGAATTTAACCCAAGGCAGACGAACAGATCGACACTGTGCATACATGGTTGCAGGTGGCGCCACCATTTTTTGTGTATGTTATAAAGCTCTCCAAGGGCTACATTTGTGCAAAAAATTTTCCTGATCGGTCAAACGGTTCCCGAGATATGAGCTTGGATGTCTGCAGCGTAAACGTGAATGTAGGTGGCGCCACCTGTCATAAAATCAGAAAAGCTATCCAGGATGTATACGCATGCCGAATTTCAGGTGAATTAGTCAAGTCACTGCAGAGATATGAGTGATTTTAACCCAAGGCAGACAAACAGATGGACACTGTGCAAACATGGTTGCAGGTGGCGCCACCATTTTTTGTGAATGTTTTAAAGCTCTCCAAGGGCTACATTTGTGCAAAAAAATTTTCCTGATTGGTCAAACGGTTCCCAAGATATGAGCTTGGATGTCTGCAGCGTAAACATGAATGTAGGTGGCGCCACCTGTCATAAAATCAGAAAAGCTATCCAGGATGTATACGCATGCCGAATTTCAGGTGAATTAGTCAAGTCACTGCAGAGATATGAGTGATTTTAACCCAAGGCAGATGAACAGATTGACACTGTGCAAACATGGTTGCAGGTGGCGCCACCATTTTTGGTGTATGTTATTAAGCTCTCCAATTAATAAACAGGATTATGACAATATTCCATGACATTAAACATTCAGAAATTTACCATTGTATGGTTTAGAATTGCAGATTTTTGCGACAATAAGTTGGATTTGCAATTAACCAATATGCAACGAATTGGGCTAGACTGTAATGTCATATCTACCCTCTGGCATTACTGGTGCCAGAGTGTCCTTACATCTAAGTCTGAGGAACACATTATTAGGCCTTATGAAGATGCAAATATTTTCGTCATTTCTGACAATGCTTCATGGCCTACAGGTACACTGTCAATCAACATAAACCAGACCAATCGTTTTAACCCAGCATATTGGTAAACCCCTCAACAAGTTTGTTGAATTTATGAATCAATAAACACAAGTATGGCTTGCATGGGTTACAGGATGCGGACAGCTTGCAGGCTATACAGGAAATGACCCGTGTCCATGGAGATGGTGTTTCAGTTTGGGTTGTGAGCTCACATGTATACTATTGTGTTGATTCATCAATCTTAGCATAATATAGAGATTATGGGCCGATTACCAGAATATGAATGCAACCTGATGCAAGACCACTGCGATACATTCCTCGATATTACTTGTATCAAGACTCGAGTAGGCTTATCAGCCTAATCATCCGATTGTCTACTGAGTCAGGTTGTCACGGCTAGCTAGACTGTATATAGAGGAATATTTAGGCAAAATATGAACAAACAACATAAGTGGTTTGATATTAGGAAGTCATGAAGTGTAACAATAGGTTCTCAAGGGAAAATGGAGGTTTACCTTAATTTCTCGAAGGAACAAAGTCACAGTGACTAGATTTTGGAATTTGTTAGGATAACTTAGGGATATATAACTGTATAGTTAGCTGAGCAAAAAACAGTTTTAGGTGGCACCACTGTTTAAATGCCTTAGAAAAAGCCATATAAGATCAAAATTCAGGCAATCAATGTTCAAGTAAATGAGTAATTGCTGCTTCTCCATTAATATGTCATAAAATAGACCAGTTCTGGAGAAATTTTAAAACAGTCAATTTTAACATTTGACAATTATTTTGGCCAACCTTGATCAAACTTTGCAGGATTACAAGAAAATAATTATCTGTTATCTGATCAAGGGACATTATAACAATTTGACGGTATAATAAATTAGGAAACTGACAAAATAAATTCCTTTAACACACTAATGAATGATAATGGTCTATGTTGATCTCCAAAATGGTAAAGAATTTAAAACCAAACAATACATATGGTGATCCTGATGACCTCACAGTTTACTTGGTTATCTCTCAGGTGTTACCCTAACCCTCCAAAAATGTTGATCACAATATTTCCTTGGCGGGACCTATTTACATACCAGGTATGATGAATATATGCAAAGTATAGTGTTTAATACCGTTTATCCTTAAATATTATCTGCTTACTCATGAGCACAAATGAAAATAAACGTGTACTGGTTGCTTTCAGTGGTGTAAAACAAACATGGTATGCACACCATCTGGTGGCAGTACTCTTTAACTTTATGCCTGCTAAATCATTCTCATATTTCTTAAAAGATTCTTTTTTTTTGAGGATTTACTGAAATGAAGCTATATACTCTTTTTTCACTCTAGGTTATGTTTTAGCATTACTCTTTTTTCACTTTTTCCTCAGTAAAAGAGTATTCCAGTTATTAATAGAATTGTTCATGAACAAAACACGGGTACATTATAAAGAGAGTGATGGTGTAAGCATCTCTTTCATGTAGCCCCTGTTATATATATTAATATATAACTTGTATACTACAAAGTACATTATAAAGAGAGTGATGGTGTAAGCATCTCTTTCATGTAGCCCCTGTTATATAATATAAAACATGTATACTACAAAGTACATTATAAAGAGAGTGATGGTGTAAGCATCTCTTTCATGTAGCCCCTGTTATATATATTAATATATAACTTGTATACTACAAAGTACATTATAAAGAGAGTGATGGTGTAAGCATCTCTTTCATGTAGCCCCTGTTATATAATATAAAACATGTATACTACAAAGTACATTATAAAGAGAGTGATGGTGTAAGCATCTCTTTCATGTAGCCCCTGTTATATATATTAATATATAACTTGTATACTACAAAGTACATTATAAAGAGAGTGATGGTGTAAGCATCTCTTTCATGTAGCCCCTGTTATATAATATAAAACATGTATACTACAAAGTACATTATAAAGAGAGTGATGGTGTAAGCATCTCTTTCATGTAGCCCCTGTTATATATATTAATATATAACTTGTATACTACAAAGTACATTATAAAGAGAGTGATGGTGTAAGCATCTCTTTCATGTAGCCCCTGTTATATAATATATAACTGATATACTACAAAGCCACAGACCACTGCCTTCACTTTTCTAACATACAGAGTGCATACCCAGCATTGTTCTGAGTACTTCTAAACCTGTGTTTTGGGTGCCTGTCCTAGTGATCAGACCACTGGTTACACACATGATTGGGTCAGCCTGGAAGGTGCATGAATTACATTCAGCTGGGTGGGCTGGGAGGTTAGCAGTGATGATGATGCACACTGCTGACTGAAACAATCACGCTGGCTCACAAGGACAGGCACCCAATACATAGTTTCAAAAATACTCAGAACAACTGCTGTCAACCATCTGTATGTGCTCTGCAAGTAAAATGAAAGTAGTTGCCTGTGCAGTGGCTCTATATATACTACAGAGCCACAACTGGGTTAGCCCGATTTAATCAGACTTAGTATTATTTCGCTCTGCCAACTATTGAGTCTGATAGAGAATTTCTACAATATAGGCCTCAGACTCCAACACCACTGTATGACCTGGTACCAAATGTTTATGATTACCCCATGCCAGCACATTACTTGTCAAGCTTGGCCATTTGTAAGCAAAATGTAACAAAATTCTGGCTCTAAAGTCAGTGAGGTTCGATTTTCTTCCCTGTCTCTACTAAAATGGCTGACATGCCTCTAGTAAAATGGTCAGTAAAAGTTTAAGGAATGAGGATCCAACTTAATATTTGTTGTTATTGAAAATGTGAAACATACATTTATTGTTGTCAAAAAGATGTAATCCTGTGTCTTGTTGTAAGGCATCAAACAGGCAGTCAAAGAAGATGCAATGGATGCATATACTATGGCTTATATTGTAAAAACTCTCACTGTCTGGATATCAGTCTCAATTTGATATGGCCTAAGTCAGATTAAATTGAGCTACAACTGGTTCTACTGGCCTGATCGGTCAGCTGGTAGAACAGGATGTGTCATTTGCTTGACACAGACATACCAGGCATGGGGGTTTGGTTTGCCGTGGGGCCATCAGCGTCAACTTCTGAACAAATGTCAGAGGGATGGGAAATGCTGGATATGATATATGTATGCTGTAATTAATATTGTCATCACAATTGATCAAAGGTATGTACTGTGCACTTGGCCAATGTTCTGATGTTCTCAAAAAATTGTATTTTGTAAATCATTTATTGTTATATGTACTAAGTTCCTATGTAAATCATTTATTGTTATATGTACTAAGCTTCTATGTGAAGCCTGACAGGAAATAACAAGGGACCCATGGGTCACGGCACTCAGCTGTTATATATGATATAAAAATATGATTTGGAAATGAGGCACATGCTGGTTTTGTGTGGTAATAAATGAACTGTATTATGAGTTGTTGGTGTTTAGCTTATGTATGATTTTGATAGTATCTTTGGAGGCAGGGAAGAGGACTGATTTCATTTATCTTATTTACAAATGGAGTGCTATTATCACACAGATTTTGACTTGGCCAAATTTATAAGCAGCACACATTATATAAGAGTTTAACTATTTATTAAAATTTAATAAAAATATTGTGCAAAATATTATTTTTATTAAAAATAATAGAAAATTATATGATTTTTAAAACAAGTGACCCATGGGTCATGACGCTCAGCTGACTGGGAAGAGGAAATTTTATCATCAGAAGGGTAGTATTTACCCATTCAACTGAAGCATCAAACAGATTAACCAACAGGCCAAGATTAAGTCTGTATTTATATATCTCAAAAATAGAGAAAAAATGTGTAAACTTCAAAAACTAGAACACCAGTACCCGACATGTGACTACGTGTATCCACCAAAATCAGAGTGGAACGGGTGAAGTGAGGCATGGATTGAGTGGCAAGGGGAAATAGAGAGAGGTATGTTGCATATTAGCATGGATGTCTGCAGCCTAAATGTGTATGTAGGTTGTGCCACCTACCACAAATCCAGAAAGCTGTCCAAGTTGTATACATATGCAAAATTTTAGGCAGAAAAGTCAAACCACTACATGTATATGAGTGATTTTAGCCCACGGCAGACAAACAGACAGACGCTGTGCAAAAATGGTTGCAGGTGGCCCCTCCAGTTTTGTGTATGATAAAGACCTATGTGAGATCTATACACATGCAAAATTTTGGCCCAATCGTTCAAACAGTTCCCGAGATATGAGCTTGGATGTCTGCAGCATAAACTAGAATGTAATTGGCGCCACCTGTCATAAAATCAAGAAAGCTATCCAGGATGTATAAAACTGCAAAATTTTAGGCAGATATATCAAACCACTGCCGAGATATGAGTGACATTATCCCATGGCAGACAAACAGACAGACACTGTGCAAAAATGGTTGCAGGTGGTGCCACCAGTTTTGCTTATGATAAAGAGCTATGTGAGATCTATACACATGCAAAATTTTGGCCTAATCGGTCAAACGGTTCCTGAGATATGAGCTTGGATGTGATGAGCATAAAGGTGAATGTAGGTGGCGCCATCTGTCATAAAATCAAGAAAGCTATCCTGGATGTATAGGCATGACGAATTTCAGGTGAATTAGTCAATTCACTGCAGAGATATGAGTGATTTTAACTCAAGGTAGATGAACAGATGGACACTGTGCAAACATGGTTACAGGTGGCGCCACCATTTTTTGTGTATGTTACAGAGCTATCCAAGGGCTACATTTGTATAAATTTAATTTCCTGATCGGTCAAACGGTTCCCGAGATATGAGCTTGGATGTGATCAGCGTGAACATGAATGTAGGTGGCGCCACCTGTCATAAAATCAAGAAAGCTATCCAGGATGTATACGCATGACGAATTTCAGGTGAATTAGTCAATACACTGCAGAGATATGAGTGATTTTAACCCAAGGCAGATGAACAGATGGACACTGTGCAAATGCAAACATGGTTACAGGTGGCGCCACCATTTTTGTTTATGTTATAAAGCAATCCAAGGGCTACATTTGTATAAATTCTATTTCCTGATCGGTCAAACAGTTCCCGAGATATGAGGGTTTATGTGTGGGAACAGACGCACAAATGGACACTGGATAGAGAGGAAAGGTCAGAGGTCAAGCAAATTGGTTAGGCACTAGTTCACATGTGACCCGATAATTGGTGTTAGTTTCGGAAAATTGGTCCATTATTCTCAGAGGAGCTTTCTAGAAAGGAACGTGGTGGCGGCGGAGGAACCCGGTCAAAAACATAGTATCCGCAAAACTTCGTTTTGGCGGATACAAAAATACAGGTGGCTCCACCAGTCTGCAGAAACTAATAAAAACACTTAATGGTCAATATCCATGCAAAGAATCATGATGATCTCTGCATTAGTTGTTCAGATACTTCAGCTTTTGTATCAAATTGTCCATTATTCTGAGGGATACTTCAGAGTCCTATAGCTTGAAGGATATGGGTAACAGAGACCTAATTTCAAGTTTCCACAGGCACTTTTCATGGGCCTCCTTGCATGACAAGAATGAAGATTCAAGGTCCAGTTGTTGCAATTTGTACACTGTTGACAGATGACAGCATCCTTAAAGGTCTCAAAAATAGAGGAAAAAATTGTAAAAAATTGAACAATACAGGTTGTGCCACTAGTCTGCAGGAACTGATGGAACATCTCATGATCAATATGTATGCTGAAAATCATGACCATCAGTGTTGTAGTTATTGAGATACTGCAGTTTTGTATCAAATTTTCCATTATTCTGGGGGGTATTTTGGAGCCATACAGCTTAAAGAATATGGGTAACAGAGACCTAATTTCAGGTTTCCGTGGAGACTTATCATGGGTTTCCCTGTGTGTTAAGAATGAAGATTCTAGGTCCAGTCGTTACGATTTGTACCCTGTTGACAGATAACTACATACTTAAAGGTCTCAAAAATAAAGAAAAAAAAAATTGTGAAAATTTGAAAAAATACAGGTGGCGCCACCAGTCTGCAGGAACTGATGGAACACCTCTTGATTAATATGTATGCCAAAAATCATGACCATCAGTGTTGTAGTTATTGAGATGTTGCAGTTTGTTTTTATCAAATTTTCCATTATTCTGGGGGGTTATTGGGAGCCCCCCCACAGCTAAAAGGATATGGGTAACAGAGACCTTATTTCAGGTTTCCATGGAGACTTTTCATGGACCTCTCAGTGTGTCAAGAATGAAGATTCTAGGTCCAGTCTTTATGATTTGTGCCCTGTTAACAGCTGTTCACATTTTTAAAGGGCTCAAAAATAGACAAAACAATTCGTAAAAATTGAAAAATACAGGTGGCGCCACCAGTCTGCAGAAACTGATGAAACATCTCATGATCAATAAGTATGCCAAAAATTATGACCCTCAGTGATGTAGTTATTGAGATATTGAAGTTTTTGTATGAAATTTTTGACTACTCTGGGGGGTACTTTGGGGCCCCTTAGCTCAAAGGATATGGGTAACAGAAACCTAATTTCTGGTTTCCAAGGAGATTTTTCATAGGTCTCTCAGTGTGTCGAGAATAAAGATTCTAGGTCCAGTCGTTACGATTTGTGCCACGTTAACAGATGACAGCATCCTTAAAGGTCTCAAAAATAGAGGAAAAAATCGTAAAAAATTGAACAATACAGGTGGCTCCACCAGTCTGCAGGAACTGATGGAACATCTCATGATCAATATGTATGCCAAAAATCATGACCATCAGTTATGTAGTTATTGAGATATTGAAGTTTTTGTATGAAATTTGTTACTATTCTTGGGGGTACTTTGGGGCCCCATAGCTCGAAGGATATGGGTAACAGAGACCTAATTTCTGGTTTCCAAGGAGATTTTTCATGGATCTCTCAGTGTGTCAAGAATTAAGATTCTAGGTCAAGTCTTTACGATTTGTGCCTTGTTAACAGATGTTCACATTTTTTAAGGTCTCAAAAATAGAGAAAAAAATTCTTATAAAATCGAAAAATACAGGTGGTGCCACCTGTCTGCAGGAAGTGATGGAACATCTCATGATCAATATGTATGCCAAAAATCATGACCATCAGTCAAGTAGTTAATGAGATATTGAAGTTTTTGTATGAAATTTTTTACTTTTCTTGGGGGTTCTTTGGGGTCCCATAGCTCGAAGGATATGGGTAACAGAGACCTAATTTCTGGTTTCCAAGGAGATTTTTCATGGACCTCTCAGAATCCCAAGTTACAAGGTTCTAGGTCCAGTGGTTACGATTTGTGCCTGGTTAACGGACAGACAAACCGTCAGACAGACGGACGACGGACAAAGAGTGATCGCTATAGCTCAGATGACTTTCAGTCACAAAATATAACTGAAATGACTATTAAAATAATATTATATAATATATTCATGAATGCATTCATAAATACATTTTGAAAGCATTTGCACTGGTTTTCAAATACTTTCATTTTTACCTGAATTCCCATTCTTATGCAAGAAATTTTAAATGGAGTACATATTCATATTCGTATTCAAATACATTTGCAAAGTATTTGCACCATGTCTGGTATTTATTCAGTTTTAGCCAAACAATGATGTTGAGAATCCAGAATATACAAAATTCACAAATATAAATAATGATCATAAGTACCTGGTTTTATGACTTTTATTTATATTAAAAAAATAAATGTATTATATTCACGATGGACTACTTTCACATCAATCTACACACTAGACACAGTAGGAATCTAGATTAATATTATCAACTGCATCTTTGTATATCATTAATTTCCTTCATATGATCCCTAATGATTAGTAATGTATAATATGATTTATTTTTTTTATAATTAAAATTGAACTGAAAAATACAATAGGTGACTGCATGGTGTTATTTGGAATACATGACATTCTATTCATCCATACAAGATTCTTACATCATCAGTAACTGCAAGATAATTTCCTGTTACTCATCAACTAATAAATTCCTTTTCTATGAATTTTTCTTTAATTTATTATTAAAAAACAATAAAAATTGATTAATCTATTGTTCATTGATATGTTGTTGGTCAAAACAACTACAAGATGACACCTGGATCAACTGTGGCTGGCCATTAGCTGCCTGTCTGCCCCAGTGTATGCCTCGCCTCAAGCGTGCATAATTTGCTGAAAGGTCAACAAGGTCAAGATACAGGTGACTGAAGAGGGGCTTGGGGAGAGCTTGGGTATGACATGTTTTCATAAAAACATTAATAAAAGCTACAATTTTTGGCCAATTTCTTTCATCTTTCAAAACTAACAAGCTGAAATCCTTATTTCTGCATGATATGTGTGCTTACAGAAAACAAACATGCCATGGTCAAAGTTAGGCAAAATTTAAGGTACCAATTTTATATTTATGCTAATAACTTGTAAAATTTGAAAAATTCAGAACTAATTTTTAGTATACAATTGAATCTTGATTAATTAATGTTACATCCCTAAAAAAAAATCTCTAGCTTCAGCGATCCTTTTGTTAAGTGAGTAAATATATTTCTTGATTTTTTTTACAAAGTGCATTATGTTTGGGCCCATAACTTAAAACAGTTTCGCAATACTGAAATTATTTCTTGCATGTGCATAGAGTATGAATACAAAAACATGTATATTATATATGATCAAAGTCAGATCAATGGTTTTGATATTAGGCAGTCTTGAAGTGTAACAATGGGTTTTTAATTTAAAATGAAGTTTTTTCTTAATATCTCAAAGGAATGAAGTTCTAGTGACCAAACTTTTGGTATTGTAGGGGGATTGGGGGACATCTAACTGTATGCCAAATTTTGGGAGCTGAGAGCTGGCCTGGGAAGCAAACTGAATAACAATTGCTTGATCTAACAATGCTTTACATGGTGCTTAAACTTGAATAAAATCTACAGGTTTTGATCAACTGGTTTCAAATTTCAGATGTTAACAGATGAAATGCTTATGGTAACATGCTGTGAAAATTATAACCACAGCAGTTACAACAAAAAAATGTGCCATGGTCAAATCTTAGCAAAATTTAAGGTACTGATTTTATATTTATGCTAATAACTTACAAAATTTGAAAAATTCAGATCTAATTTTGGGTATACAATTGAATCTTGATTGAAAATAGTTATATACCTGAAAAAAGTTTCTAGCTTCAGCAATTCTCAAGTTAAGGGAGTAAATATATTTCCTGAATTTTTACAAAGTGCATTATGTTTGGGCCCATTACTTCAAGAATTTAAAAAATATTGAACTAATTTCTGGTATGTACATAGGAAATATATAGAGGAATTAATATATTAAAGATGATCAATATCAGGTCCGTAGATTTTATATTAGGCAGTCTTGAAGTGTAACAATGAGTTTTTAATGGAAAATGGAGGTTTTTCCTTAATAATTCGAAGGAACAAAGTCCTAGTGATCCAATATTCAGTATGGTAGGAGATTTTGGGGACATCTTAAGGTATGCTGAATTTCAGATTTGTAGGTCTAACGGTTTCAAAAGTGCCAGTTTAACGGACGGACGGACAGCCGACGGACAAAGGACCACGAATTTGGCTCAGATGACTTACCGTCAGCTGAGCTAAAAATTAAGGTTTTTTCTTAATTTCTAAAAGGAACAAAGTTGCGAAGACCCAGTTTTCGGCTTGGTAGGAGATCTTGGGGACATCTAACATTATGCCGAAATTTGGATTCCTAGGTCGCACAGTTTCAAAACTTGCCATATCTAAGGACAGACGGAGTACGGATGAACGGCGGACAATGGACCATGACTATAGCTCAGATGACTTATAGTCAGCTTAGCTAAAAATCATCAATATAACTTATAATTAATACAGACTTATTATAGTGCATTAATAATATGGTTTCAGTGTAAATTGGGCCTAAATATAGAAAGCCTCATGCACCCATACTATCCTATTGGAGTATCATCTCCTTTATAATTCATGATATATGTATTCACAAAATCACACATAGAAGAAGTACAGTGGAGGGCCTTTCATCTGAACATCTTGTTGGGATTACAAACATTCAGATGAACGGTCATGTGTAATATAAAAATGTTTCAGCGATGTCATCATCCCAATATTACTACTAAATGGTGGTACAGTGTCACAGACTATACTTAGCTTTCAGTGTTATAAACAAGTGGCCCATGGGCCATGACGCTCAGCTGAACTTGAAAATACAAAGAGTGTATTTTAAGATGTATTTGAAATATAATTAACATTAAATTTTTAATTATTCTGAATAGGGGTAACAGAGACCTAATTTCAGGTTTCCACAGAGATATATTCATGAACCTCCTTTGATGTCAAGTTAGACAATTCCCGGTCCAGTGGAAAGGAATTGTGCCATTTTATTTTTAACAGTTGACAGTTTCATTGCAGGTCTAAAAAAAAAAACAAAAAAAAATCATAAAAAATGGAAACAAGGCCTACATTTGGAAATACACCAGGTATAATGCTTCAATGCTGGACCATTACTTTTCATGTATATGAACAATGCAAGTACTAAACATTTTGAATAAGAAACAATTACACAAACGTTACTGCTGAAATTCTGGCATGGGTGCACACAACACAAAAACGATTGTAGCTGGCACCACCAGTCTTGTATACTTTGAAGCTATCAGAGATATACACATATGCCAATTTTCAGACTGATATATCAAACCCCTCCTGAGAAATAAGCAGGGACACACATTGTGCAAAAATGATTGTAGGTGGCACCACCAGTCTTGTATAAGACAAAGCTATTCAATATGTATAAATATGCCCAATTTCAGGCTGATATATCAAATTCCTCAGTAGAAATAAGCAGGCACATACACTGTGCAAAAGTCAATGTACGTGGCACCACCTGTCTTGTAAATGAGAATACCATCAAAGACGCATAGACAGGTCAAAATATCAGTCCAATACATCAAAATTACCTTGAGTCTGATGCATGGGGCTGACCAGGCTTAGGTGAGTAAGGCAGTTGCCCCCAAGTGACCTCTGACAAATTGCTGCCTCAAGCTACTGCACTGAGTGAACTCTTGACCTGCACCTGGCTAGACTGAGAGAACTTTTAACTTGTACCTGGCTGCACTGAGTGAACTCTTGACCTGTTGCATAATCTGACACAGTTGGCAGTCTGCCAAAGCTATAAATAGTTTCAGGCTGGACTTTGGTGCCAAATATGATGCAGTGAGCAGTCTGCCAAAGCTATAAATAGAATGCAGCTACTGCACTGAGTGAACTCTTGACCTATATCTGGCTGCACTTCTTCCAATCCTGGCACTGTGCCAAAACTATTTATAGAGCTGACATCATCTTGGCTAATGGCCAACATCAAGGCACTGGCAATCTGCCAATGGTAAACAAAGTGCTGCCATCTGAACACAAAAGTGGTCCCTACTTGAAATAACTTTGAAATTTATTTTCCCAATACAAAATGCTTTTCAGCTGACTTTTTATAAAAAGGAAATCAGGAATATATGTAAAATTATTTCGGATGAATACTGAATGCAAAATTAAAATACAGATATATCTCACTGATGGCAAATTCTTGAATCAAGTTGAGTAGGGATACCAATAGTTTATAATCCACATACAGTTGTCTTTATATAGCCACAGAGAGCTGAATATCCATGATTGTAACACTGCCTGGTATGATGAGTAACTTAAATCAAAAATCTTAATTTTTTAAAAGCTTTTAAAAAAACTTTCTTGTCAATATTAACCAAAGATAACCTGAAATCTAAATGTCTAGTGGCATGATGTAATAGATGCTGATAAACTGGTGCCAGGCTAGATGTAACAGCATCACACAGCTAACATATATGGTTAAATGACTCAATTCAATCTCCATAATTCAGCCAAAAATCATTCATGTGGAACCATTAATGACAATTATTATAAGAATTATTGTAGGAATTATTCTTGTAAAATTTTTAATAAACTGGCTTCAATGGCATCAGTCGAAAAACGTTTCGCAGGTTTATAACTCATATAGGATGATACAGCAAACTGGCTAAGTTCAGCTTCCCATAACTCAGCCAAAAAGCACTGAACCAAAACCATTTGAACAAACTTGAATTATCAAAATCTGAGGATAATTAATGTGTGAGATTTAAGAATTTGGTCCAGTGGTTTTTGAGAAGAAGATCTTTGTGGCCACTGAGCTTAAATGGGCTGTTATGGCATATGACTAAATTCAGCTTCCCATAGCTTAGCCAAAAGTCAATGAAAAGAGACCATTTGAACAAACTTCAGAAAGCACTACCCTAGGATCATTTCTGTGCAATATTAAATATTTTGGCCATATGGTTTCAGAGAAGAAGTTTTTTGTAGCCCTCAGTGTGAAACAGGCACTGATGACCCTGTACAAAAAAGGCCGATGCAGGTGGTGCCACCAATACCTCAATTTCATATATGACCTATGTGACCAACATTGGCATAAAATTTGGTGATGATAGCTCCAGCCGTTTCTGAGATTTAAATTTTAATATGCTTTTTTGCACAGTTAACAAAGTTCAACCTCCTGTATCTCAGCCAAAAATCTCTGATCTGGAACAATTCGAACAAACTTGAGAAAGATTGTTCCAGGGATCATTTCTGTGAAATATTGGAAAATTTGGCTTGGCATTTTCGGAGAAGAAGATTTTTAAAGTTTTTTTAGCTTTTTACCTATAAAATCTAAGAAAATGCATTTAAAAAAAAATAAACAAAATCCGATATAGTTTTTTGGATGACTGATTATTTGCAAAAAATTTGGTGATGCTAGCTCCTGCCATTTTTGAGATAGCTATGGTTAACATACAGACGACGCACGACAGACGACGCACGAAGGATGCCGCCGCACCATCACATAAGCTCACAGGTTCGCTAAAAATACAGGTGGCACCACCAGTCTGCAGGAGGTGATAGAACACCCCATTATCAATGTTCATGCACATAATCATGGTGATAAATGCAGTAGTTATTCAGATACATGAGCTTTTGTATCAAAATTTTGATTATTGGGGGGGGGGGGGTACTTCACAGCCCCATAGCTAAAAGAATATTGGTAAAAGAGACCTTATTTCTGGTTTCCATGAAGATTATTTGTGGACCTTCCTAGATTTGAAGTGAGAAAATTCCAGGTCCAGCGTTACGATTTGTGCATTGTTAACAGATGACAGTTTGCAGGTCTGAAAAAAAAGAGAAAAAAATTCGTAAACATTGGAAAAAATACAGGTGGCACCACCAGTCTGCAGGAAGTGATTGAACATCCCATGATCAATATTCATGCAAAGAATCATGGTGATCAATGCAGTAGTTATTCAGATACTTGAGCTTTTGTATCAAATTTTGCATTATTCTGCAGGTTACTTCGGAGTCCCATAGCTCAAAGGATATGGGTAAGGGAGACCTAATTTCAGGTTGTCAAGGAGATTTTTCATGGACCTCTCTTGATGTCAAGTAAGAAGATTCCAGATACAGTGGTTACGATTTGTGCCCTGTAAACAGACAGACAGGCAGACGGCAAGATGGATGGACAGACATCGGACAAAGAGTGACAGATGACTTACAGTCAGCTGAGCTAAAAGATAGAGAAAAAAGGCATAAAATTTCGAGAAAAAAAAAAAACAGGTTGCACCACCAGTCTGCAGGAACTGATGAAATAGTCCTTTATGAATATGCATGCAAAAAATCATGGTGATCAATGCAAAAGTCGTTCAGATACTGAAGCTTTTGTAAAAAATCCTTTAATTATTCGGGGGGGGGGGGGGTATTTTGGTGCCCCATACCTCAGAGGTTATGGGTAACAGAGACCTAATTTCAGGTTTACAAGGAGACTTTTCATGGGCTTCCCTGCATGTCAAGACAGAAGATTCTGAGTCCAGTCGTTACGATTTTCCCTGTTAACAGATTACTGCATCTTAAGAGGTCTCAAAAATAGAGGAAAAAATTCGTAAAAAATTGAAAAAAAACACAGGTGGCGCCACTAGGCTGCAGAAACTGATGAAACATTCCATTATCAATAACCATGCAAAGAATGGTGGTGATCAATGCAATAGTTGTTCAGATACCTGAGCTTATGTATCAAATTTTCCATTATTCTGGGATGTACTTTGGAGGCCCATAGCTCAGAGGTTATGGGTAAGGGAGACTTAATTTCAGGTTTCCAAAGAGACTTTTCATGGACCTCCATGCATTTTAAGAGAGAAGATTCTAGGTCCAGTCTTTACGATTTGTGCCTTGTTAACAGATGACTGCATCTTTTACAGTCTCAAAAATAGAAAAAAAAATTGTAAAAAATTGAAAAAATACAGGTGGTGCCACCAGTCTGCAGAAACTGTTGAAACACTCCATGATCAATATCCATGCTAAAATCATGGTGATCAATGAATTAGTTCTTCTTGCAAATGGGCTTTTGTATCAAATTTTTCAAATGAGCTTTTGTATCAAATTTTCCATTATTCTGGGGGGGGGGGGGTACTTGGGAGCCCCAAAGGTCAGAGGTTATGGGTAACAGAGACCTAATTTCAGGTTTCCAAGGAGATTTTGTTATGGACCTCCCAGGATGTCAGTTTAAGAAGATTCTAGGTCTAGTGGTTACGATTTTTGCCTGGTAAACGGACGGACAGACAGACGACAGACAAAGGGTGATCGCTATAGCTCAGATGACTTTCAGTAAGCTGAGCTAAAAATGGGACAAGAACTTAATAATATGTGATAAATACCTGTTTACATACACAGAATGAACCAAAATGTTCAGTCAAGTAATTATAATATATTTTTCATAATTACTTAATTAAGATTTTTTGTCAGAAAAATACATGTACCAGTTAATCTCTCGCCAAACAGGTGGATATCTGCCATGACAGTTTAATCAGCCCCGGTGCCGCCCTCCATGTGCAGACAGACTAACCAGTCATTAGATGCCATTTGCATCGCCTTTCTACCTTGAAATCTGCTTGTCTGGCTTCTGGCCCTTGAAGTCAATTAATTTCTGATGACTGTTCTTGATGTCATTTATGCCAAGTTATGGTTGAATTGCCAACACTGAACCCTCTGGACAACTCAGCTGCATTTGTGCCTTGGTCAAGTCTCTGCAGAATGCAGAGCTTGCATTCAAGTGACAGTTCATGGCGCCTGCACTTGCAAGACCCTCACATGAAACACAAGTGCTGTGACCGGTGTTGTTGTGGTAAAGATATGCAAAATTGTGGATGCACTTGTGGGTCATTATTTTTGCACTGTTTAACTGCTCAGTACAACTTCAAGCATATCAGCCACCAACATTATCATTGCAAAATCTGCACTCATTCATTACTGGATGGTTTACCCTTTAAGATGTGAACAACTTGACAGTGAGGGACACAAGATTAATAAATGGACCCTGCCTATGGTAATTTTCACACCAAAAACTGCTCAAATGAGTTGTCACATCTGCAGCTCCTCAACCTTTGCTGCATTTACCACATGTAATTAGTTGGGACCAGGAGTTAATTCTAATGTGATGATCTGTTCTTCTATTGCAGTAAATATTATTTTCAAATAACAAAATTTACATTTGTAAAGATTTCTTATAAAAGGTCATTATTTCAGTTCTAAACAGTGTTCTCCACTAGAAATTCCAACAGGGTGGTGGTAAGCGTGCTCAAACCGGGCTTGGTTGCTTCATGTCATGCGTCATGTATTTTTTTATTTGTCTGATTAAAAATTTAATCTGCATGGCTTTTTATGCATGAAAGAACATTAAGAGCAAGTGTAAGGTCTTGTGTAATGTGTTTGTATGAGTTGTCATAAGAACAACAACAAAAAATGAAAATATTATAGAAATTTATTGTATCATCCATACTTAAGACCAACTGTTATGGCAGCACACTGAGTGAATATACCTTCCTAGAAGCCACATTCAGAATATGTATCAATGTTAACCAATACCCATGCCAACAGGCATTGTGTAATTAAAAAGCAATAAGGGAACCAGGGAAAATTAAGCAGAGTTGTGGCTTCTCTTACTCTACAACAATTGGCTGCCTTATACCCATCAAGAAACCTGATGTCACTGGCTGTGATGATAAGATCCAAGCTGACACCAGCTTAATTACTCAAGACTGTCAATCACTCAGCAAGACCCCATGCAGGGTCAGCCTGCAAGGCCAGTCCTTGCTACCCCTGACAAATTTGACCACTGTATGTCTGGCAGGGACAAATGAAAGAGTGGCGGATAGCATTAAAGGGTGGCAGTGAGAAATGATAGGCTGGTGGTGCACCAGGCTACATTTGCTAGTGGAGAACCCAGCTAAAGTTTCAATTATGGATAAACAGTTTTCAGATAAACGGTGTTCGGATAAACAGCGCTCCACTTTATCTACTTGTCATGCACTTACATTTTAGGATACAAAACTACAAATTACAATTAAACCTTGCTTCATGCAATTCAACATGCTGGTTCCCATCATGATTCTTCCCTCTTCTTGTTTACACCACTTGGCTTATGTGCACATGTCCTGTCTACATCATTCACGTCTGTTCTCTTGCACCCTCCAGGCATTTGTATGCACATGGATCACGGCTATCCCACCAATATTCCGTGTATTTCAAGGGTTAGGTTTTACAAATAAACCAGCAATCAACCTAGTTCATTGGAAGCGCGAGATGGAGTACGCTGTAGTGGCAGGCAGTTAACAAACTGCTTAGTGTTAATATTTTTAAGTTTTTGTGACATCCACTTGGAAGCCATAAACGCTTAACAAAAATTAACCCTCATTTTAAAAACTATGACAATTTCTCACACGCACAAACAATAGTCACATTAGGTCATTTGGTGCCTTCTGAACTTCCACTCATTAGTAGATTTAAATTTCCCCACTTGACCACTCATTCTCAACTTGTCTTGCATGGCACAGATGGTAGCCCCATTATCAAAATATGTCATTATCAAAGCCTTTTAGGTCTGATGTTGTGCATTAACTTGTTTATATAGTTATTTGTGTGTCACTGGTACCTGATATGATGTTACCCTCACAGAGCCTAGCTCAAGTATCCCTCTCCCTAAGACTTGGCATCTTAGGGAATAGGGTGGGTAAACCTGTGTCCAGTGGTTACTACTGATGAGAGTGATGTGGAAAGATCATGTGCTCTTTCATACATGACATAATGCTGCCTACGATGATGCTAACAAAGCCTTTGATTTTTTTTGCTACAGGAACCTTGCTTAAGTTTAGCTTATTACTGACTAAGTGATAAGTCAAGCTGCATCTCCCCCCCCCCCCCATATAGTTAAGGTTTCTCAGGCCTTCTTCAACCTGACCTCCCAGTAGATATTAATATAACACCATGGTAATTTCATAATTACTATATCACTGCTGTATTTTCTGTATCATATTTAAATTGGTTAGCTATTGTATATTTTTTTGCAGCTTTTAGGGTATTTCTGCCCTTATGGCAGAAACAAGGGCAGAAATACTGGGCAGAAAGGTAATTCTGCCGCACGGCAGTTGCAGGACAGAAAACAACAGCAGAAATGGCAATGGCAGAAACTTGCAAACCCTGAGCCTGACACGTACGGACTCCATTGATTCATCTGTGATGGAGTCTGACATGCAGCTGGGAGAGTCCACCCTGCAGTACTTGGAGGGACCTACCAGTACTTGTTGTGCCATAGAGAAGTAATATTGTATTCATAAACAGAAATAAACTCAATATGTATAAAATTATCCTTCCATGCGGGAGTAGTATATATTCGGACAGAGACAAAGCATAGCTGATTTTATTAAGAGTCCATACTTTCTTACATACTGATCATTCAGCAAAAGTTTTGGTCCCAACGGACCAAATGTTTATATGTGGGGGTTGTTCCTCACGCAACATAAGGCATATACGTGTCTGAAGGTTTGCATAGCATAAACTCTCCCCGCCAAAGGTTGTCGCGCTTGACACTTGCTCACTATATCAGTATATGTCAGCGCTGCAGACTGTAGCAAATATCACCACTAGACTGAGACACAGATGAACATGGCAGACATACAAACGAGATATAAGAACACCATAACAATGTAGACATAGACACCAATAGTGTTTTTTTCAATGACGTTATCCTAACAAGCGTACCTGAGCGATAAGGGTCTAAAACACTACTGGTCTGGTTGGCAACCAGACCTCACTGCCAACCAGACCAGTAGTGTTTTAGACCCTATTGACCTGAGCCGAGGTATTCCATAGTAGACTAGATCTATCAGACTATAGTCGCTCCGAAAATTGCAACATTCTGACTGCAACTACAAATAATCTGTTGCATTTAAAATTACCTTTCTAGCTGTCATTTCTGTTCCTAAGAAACGATCTTCATTGCGAAAATCCCCAAGGCGCCACGATTCTGAGCGAATCTGAAGATGTTCCCCGAGGGTTATCTTTTGCCAGTTTGGGGGAAACCCCAACTCCGTTTGACAGGCGGAAGTATTCAGGCGGAGTCCAGTGAGCATAAGGATCCTCTTGTAAATAAAGTACAACTTTTTCAGTTATAAAATTTATGAATGTTACCGTTAAGAAGAAAAACAATAATCGTTTTTCAAATTGTACAGTCTGAAGTCAAAGACAGGCTATGCAAAACGTGTATGGTTTACTTCTTATGTTTTGAGAATCTGACTTCTCCCTGATCCCTCCAGTGCGACCGGAAGTTGCCAGTACAGACTAAAACCTGGAAGTCGGATGCCAAGTCGGATGTCAATCTCTGATGCCTTACTTGCATTTAAACTACGCTCCATAAGCAGCGGTTTCGCTATGCTCTACTATTCGCTACACTAACCGTTGCAAGAAACCGCGCTGCTGTGTCTTGGGAATTCCCCCTGTGTAATATTTAACCAATATACGGCAGTGTGTAAAACCCGGACCCCACGGACCCCGGATCCCGGACCCCAAGAAAAAATCTTTATTTCTTAAAACTCTCATATGGTAATTTGTCGAGATATTTAGCAGAATAGTATCTTAAGACTTTTTTTACATTATGCGTGTTAATAAAACATAAAAAATGGTCTGTTTTGCAACAAAAGTTGATAATTTACCCAACGGACCCTGGCGCACTGACCTCACGGATCCCAACGACCCCTTTTACTCGTTGTTTTACCATTTCTTTTGTACATATTTTAACATCCCGTTTAGGCATAACAACCATATGATTTAATTATTGTGTTTTTGTATCTTTATTATTTTTATTTTGTCTTATTTTTTCTTCAGGTTCACATATTTGCTATTTGTTTCATGTTTAGCGAAATAAAAAGTATAATATGAACATTTTAAAATCATTATGTTTGTACCTGTCGTTTCTTGAAATGCAAGTCATCAGCAATTCCTTTGGGTAATTATATTGTTACCAAATGTAAATTGCATTGTTTTCATGAATGGAACACAAACCCCGTGTTATGTGGAAGAGCTCCGATATCGATATATCAGTCTCAGGTCCGCATGCATTGACCACTGGCGCACTTAATTCAGTGTGCTTGCACTATCATATTTTCACTTGAAATAACAAATAATCATATTTAATGTTTGACACGAGTGCTTATTCTTTCTCATGGAATCATAAATGAAAATATGAGCGGCGTTCCCCAGGGTCCTTTAAAAATGGAAAAGTCATCAAAGTCAAGCAGTTGGGTCCATCTTCAGCAAAATATTTAATTTTTATTTTATACTTAAAATTTTCATTGAAATGGTTATTTACAAAGCTTCAACATTGAGGGCCTTTACTTTGTTCTTATATCAGCAACAGGGGTGTTTTTATCTGTATATATAATCGACAGTGTGGAAATTGGTTTTTGGGGTCCGGGGTCCGGGATCCGTGGGTCCGGGTTTTACACACTGCCCCAATAATACATTGCAGGCATGATCAGTACAATATATCGGATGTTGCTCGAGGTGCCGGTCGATTCGCACTGCGGTCGAATTTGCTTGGTAGCACAGTTTTTTTTTCCATCGCCCGTTGGAATACACACGATGCAATCGTCACCTTTCAAGACAGTCTCTATGCTAACTTGCTTGTTTGGCCTGAAGTCAGTTATCCTCCACTGTTTTCATATTTCCTCTGCTGCCGTGCCGAACGAGTTTAGCATGGACCGTCGCAGCCATGTATGTTTACACGCTAAGCCAATAAGATTTTTTTAAACATTTTTGCATCTTTGTTTACACACTTAGCCAATCAGATCTTAGCTTTTCCAGCAAAAACTGACTGGATGCTTGGCATCTTGCCAAACCTGAAGATTTTCTTCTATTTCTCACAGCGTGTGAGGAAGGTACCGTAGGAGATCACGCGCTGTGTTCAAAGCGTATTGTATATAACCAGAAAACAGAGGAATAAGAACATACTTGTACCTATATGCTTTCAGTGTAGTATTAAAATGTTATTTATGTAAAGCTTATTTCTTCTCTATATTTTCAATAAAAGTTGTAAAATGTTTACAATAAAATGTACTTTTTCAACATGTTTTTAATTTCTTTAAGGCTAATAAAAACAATAAAAAAATTATCAAAAAAATCTTTTCTCCCCATTATTTGATATTGCACAAAATCTAGGCACGGGTGATTGGTACAATTAAGTAATCTTAAAGTACACTTACATTGTAACCAATTCAGTTAAGTGCATCCATGTAATATAACATGAATCTCTATGGGTAAAAGAAAATAATCTTACTTTATATATTATATATTTTAATTGCATCGTTAACTGTGTGTAAGCCTTAATTAAAAGTAACAATTATTGCACCAATATCTCAAATATGAGTCTATTTTTTGGGTCAGTGAAAGGGACAAGGAAAAAATAACAAACTATGTAAATATCCACGATTTAAAAACATATTTGTCGTCTGCCCAGAATATCTCACCCATTTTAATTACCAAAAAAAATCCACAATATTCAATAACAGTATATACAATATAGTATCCAATAATATATTTACTATGATAGTATTTTTATTGGTTACATAAAACTATCAGTAGCTCGCGTAATATTAAATTCAATGTACGGTTATGCATGCTTATACAGAGTCATACATAATTTACACTGTAAAAACTCTTATATGCTCTGAATCATCTGTTTGCCGGAATATAGCAAGGTATCCGAGACGGGGGTCTGGCTTGGCAGTCTACATGGCATCCGACATCCGACATTCGGGTTTTAGTCCCTACCTAAGTGACCGAACCACGATGGACTCCGTAATAGCAGAAGACAACAAGGAGCAAGAAAAACCAGTTAACAGAGAAAAGGTATTTAAATGTGGTTGCATCAGGCCCTATATATGCTCAGTATTAGTGAAGGACCTAACAGTGCACGTAGATGTGTTACATTCGAAGCGCAACATTTTCCAAGATTACAGGAACACCCGACAAGAATTACAGGTGCCCTTGTTGGGATCTCCCTAAACGCGGATCAGCTTACGGATCCGCAGCTTTCCTCAAGTTACCAATCTCCCTAAACGCGGACCAGCGCGGACCCGTAATAAATTTTTCCCCAGGTTATGTCTTATTTTTTTACCTAAACAGTTTTGTTATTTCAATAATTAAGTGGAATTTGCAATTAATTTGGGATTTTAGGAAGGATATCAAGACAATAGCCATACTGGACATTGGTCCTTGTTTTAAGCTCGGCTGACTATAAGTCATCTGAGCTATAGACTATATAGTCGTGGTCCTTTGTCTGTCGTCTGTCCAGCCATTAACAGGGCACATTTTGAAACTGTTGGATCAATGAATCATAATTTTGCATACAGTTAGATGTCCCCAAAATCTCCTTCCATACTGAAAAATTGGGTCACTAGGACTTTGTTCCTTTGAGATATTAAGGAAAACCTCAGTTTTTCATAAAAAAGCCATTGTTACACTTCAAGGCTTAGGAATATCAAAACCACTGATCTGTTTTTGATCATATTTAGTATACATATTCTTCCATACATTTTCTATGAACATCCAAAAAATTAGGTCTGTATTGCATAATGTTATGAAGTTATGGGCCCTAATGTAATGCAATTTTTAAAAAATCAGGAAATATATTTACTCACTTAAGATGAGAATTGCTGAAGCTGGAGCCTTTTTTTCAGGGATATAACTTTATTTAATTCAGATTCAATTGTTTACGCAAAATTAGATCTGAATTTTGCAAATTTTCAAGTTATTAGCATAAATAAAAAATCAGTACCTTAAAACTATGTCAAAATTTTGGCAACGGCACATTTTTTCCCCCGTAAGTTCTGTTGCACTCTAAGCATACATAAATTAGGATTTAATCCTTTAAAATCTGAAATTTCAAAGGAATTGATTGAATAGAGTTGCTTTTATTCAAGTTTTCATACACCATGACAAGTGTTGTTTATATCTAGCCAACCTAATAGTACAGCCTTCACTTGTGTAATGTAACCCCTCAAGGAAGCTTGCCTAGGCTCAGTTAGGCCATTACTAGCAGGCTTCCCCTCTGCCCTGCACTGCCCCCCCCCCCCACCCCAGATGGTACATTAACTAGATGAATGTTATGATTTTCTGTATTAGATTCATTCTTATTCTAGGCTATGCTACATTTTAGATTTTGTATTGACCACCAGGGTTACAATGATTAAAGTGCACATTTAATTGTCTCCACAAAGTGGTGTATTGCTATGAAAGTGTGGATGTTCATCAGATAAGTAATTCCTTACTTCAGAAGAGTAAAAACTTCACCAGGTGTGAAATTGATTATTTATTCCAGTAATTGTTTGTCCCTCATTCAACCTACAGTGTGTATACTTTATTTGGAAAGATGTTTTTGTTTATCAAATTTCCTGAATCTTCTATTTTGTTGAATAAAATTAAGCAAGACCTGAAAACTCAAATGTGCAAAACTTTTTAATAGTGATTCAAGGAATGTTGTGGCATCATTGTATCCCAAGACAAAGTCGGGGGATACCGGTACTATGTTGCATGCTTCCCCCAACGCCGCCGCCGCATATAAATCTTGTTGAAGCGATAACTCAAAAAATATTTCACGGATCTTTACCAAACTTAGGATATGTATAGATATGGGTGAGAGGACAACGCCTATTAAAAATGAGGTCATGAACTTTATTAGGAGAGTGTCCTTGACCTTGAATAGGTCTGATTTTGGGAAAAATCACACAAATTTTTAAATATCCAAGAAATCTTGCATGGATTGATCCCAAAATCAAGTTGATCGAAGATCATGGATAGGGTTTTCATGTTCCAGAGACTGGTGGCGCCACCTATTATCAGGGTTGGCAAACTTCCGGGAAGAAAGGTATTTCTTCCCTTCCCAGGGAAGAAAAGGAAGTTTCTGGGAAGAAAAGGAAGTTTCTGGGAAGAAAAGGAAGTTAGGGAAGAAACTAATGACTTTTGTCCACATGTTCCCACAAACCTTAATTAATAATATATAACATAGCTAAACATGCAGATATAACAGAGCCACAGAATAATGTATCTGTTGTTCAATATGTACACATTGTTATTCATATATAAACACTCAATCTAGACTAATAATTTATACAGAACACTGAATTCAATAGTCCAAAACATGGCTTCCACGCAGCATCCTGTATGCAAACACAAGCTTATTTGTACGCTCCACACCAAGTGTGTTTCGAAGTTTTGACTGGACCATACCCATGGTTGAGAACACGCGTTCAATGGATGCAGAGGATGCACATGCTGTGTGGAGATTCACTGCTAACTCGGCAAATCCTGCAGGTAGAGTAGGGCTGGCTTTCTTGATTCCCCTCCACCAAGTTACGGCAGGCAGTGATGTGGCAGAGAAGTAGAATGCTGGATATGGTGGGGACTTCGTCTGAAAGCTGATTGCAGCTGCGATGTACTCTGGGTTACGCTTTGCCAACCAGTCCATAACTTGCTGCTGCTGTCCAGTAGTGAGTCGTTGACCTTGGTATGTTGGATGTAGTAGGTGAGCTGCCAGTAGACATGGCTGGACTGCTTGGTTGAATCTCTTGGAGACAGCAGCCCTGTGGCCCTGGAGTTCTGGATGATCCAGTAGGTCCAGCCAAACCTCACACGCTTGGGCAAGACCAGTGTTGTCACGTTGGCAGATGTCAAGAGCATTAGCGATAGGCTTGAGCTGATCTCGTAGATCCCTGGCTTGACAGAAGAGATTGTGATCATTGACCTTGGTAATAATGCTTCGATCAATGTCACATTCGTGGTCCTGGGTGATAAGTACCATGAATGCTCGGTTGGTCAGGTAGGTGTCCACTGTGTGAAGCTGACTTTTCCAGCGGGTGTCACCAGGAAGCTGAGGTCTAACACTACCTGTGTGCTCCTTCAACCAGGCTGATGGACGATGATGATTACGGTAGTACTTGTTTATCTCTACAATGTGTTTGATGACAGCAGTAGGAGTCAAATCAGCACCAAGTAAGTTCAACCGGTGAGCTGAGCAACCGTAGACATTCAATTCTGGATCGTCTTTTTGAAGGGCATCCCTCATCCTCTCAATGTTCTTTGCGTTGTCTGTAACTATATTTTTTACAACACAACCAAAGCGCTGTTTAGCATTCTTTATGCTCTGTTGACATAAGTTCTTACAGTTTTCAGCAGTTTTTGGAAGATCACCAGTTTCAATACCATCCAGAAAGTAGGTTTTAGAGTCTGTCTGTAAGCATGTTGCAACCACAGGGTCATTATGTATATTGGACCATCCATCTTCCACGAGGGTAACCACCTGGTCCTGCAGGTCCTTCTTCATTTCGTTCTCCAGTTCCGTGCAGACTTGATCCAGAAGTTTTCCTGCCAGTGTCTTCCTGGTTGGCGGTGCATACCCTGGTCGTAGAGTCTCTAACAATGCCAGGAAGGATGGATGTTCCACAACTGAGAAGGGAACATTACAGGCGAAGAAAAATCTGGCTAGGTTCTGGTCAATCTTGTTCTTTGAACTCTCTGATGTGCGCAACACATGAGCATCAAGGCCGCCTTGTGATATCTTCTTGGCAGGTGGTTGTTCGCAGACATCTTCGGAAATCAGTGGGCGCTTATTTCCCACAGGTGCTGTAACACTTGGCTTGCTGGTACACTTCTTATAGTGATTCTCCATTCTGCATGCTTTAGGCAGCTGTTTACTTTTGCAGTAGTTGCATTCAACCATCATTTTTCCATCTGTCTGGACTTCTGTGTAGTGAGCCCATACTGGCTTCCCATTCCTGCCACCCTTGTACATTATAAAATCATCAAACTGACAAACTGAGAACAGTGACACTGACACTTTATCTCACTCATCCAGACTGAGGCAGATCAGTTATGTCAATGTTTTATATGGTCAGGTTATATCAGCCCTCCTCTAGACCAGTAACTAAGTAATCTACTCATTAGTGAGCAGTTACTCAAAATGAACTCAGCTTGAGCTCATCTTAATTACTCAGCTGGAAAACCAACCCCACAGTGCAGGCACCACTGGAGTGTGAGTTCATGTTGAGTTCATCCTAATTACTCAGCTCAACTGTCCAAGCCAAACTCCACCCCTGCAGGGTATGTACTCATGTTGAGTTCATCCTAATTATTCACCCAAACACCAGCTCAAGTCCACTGGAGTGTGAGTTCATGTTGAGTTCATCCTAATTACTCAGCTCAACTGTCCAAGCCAAACTCCACCCCTGCAGGGTATGTACTCATGTTGAGTTCATCCTAATTATTCAGCCAAACACCAGCTCAACTCTACAAGCCAAACTCCATCCCTGCAGTGTATGTACTCATCTTAATCACTCAGCAGAAGCCAGGCCTTCAGCACCAGCAACAACAACTCGGCTAAAGACTATACCATCCAGCCCCATCACTCAAATCACATAACAATCACCTACTAAGGGTCTGTTTGCAAGCTTTTTATATAACAAAAGTTGTCTCTCTGATTCGCACAAATATGATATGCCAAAATGTCACTTGAACAACGTGAATGACAGGTATGTTGTAAATCTATTTCTTCCCTGGGAAGAAATGGTGGGAAGAAAGTATTTCTTCCCTTCCGGGAAGAAAGTATTTCTTCCCTTCCCTTCCCTCCGGGAAGATTGTGCCAACCCTGCCTATTATTCTTTACTTGTTTTTGTGCCTTTTAATACCCCCAAAATTGCCACTTGACAGTACTGTGACCATTATAAGTCAAAAACTAATGGACAGATTTCTTTTATATTATGCAAAGATATAGATATGGGTTATGGGATGATTTTTTATTTAAATTGGGGTCCTGACCTTTCCTATGAGAGTGGCCTTGACCTTGAATATTCCCATATTTGGTGAAATTCACACAAAATCTTTAATATCTCTGTAAGGGATACATGGAATGATCCAAAAATCAAATTGACTGAAGATCTTGGATAGCTTTGTCTTTTGCAGAAGACAGGTGGCGCCACCTTATGTCATTTTCCTGTTAAAATGATAAAATGAAATTACGGCAATAACTAAAAAAAAATTTGTTGGTAACTTACAGGTTTGATGCATCTTGGTGCCAAGAAATATCTAGTTTTCTTTTAAATTCAGTTTAAACATTTGTGATTTAAAGATGATAAAATATATTTGTATGCATAAATGACCTGATATGTGCTACACTCTGGATAAATAATCATTGTAACTTAGAATTCTGATATTTGTATCCGCCAAAACAGAGTTTTGCTGCCGCTGCATAGGTTTCTGCAGAACTCCTCCATAACCACTTGGCGAAATTTTTGAAGAATGAAAATCTGGGAAGATCCGGAATCCTCCTGGGAAAAATCAGAATTCTCATTTTTTCCCGGGAAAACTGAGAATTCTGATTTTTCCTGGGAATAATGGGAATTCCCATTTTTTCCGGGAAAAATGAGAATCATTTCATACTATGATTTGATTCTGATTTTTCCTGGGAAGAATGAGAATTCCGATTTTTCCCAGGAAAAACCAGAATTCTTATTTTTCCCAGCCAGCTCCAATTTGTTAAATGATATCCTTTTAATAGTTAAGGTGGGTTAAGTTTGCATATTTTACTATGGTATTATAACCAGTAACTGAAAGAACAGTAACATTTTTTGTCATGAAAAAAAGTAGAAAACAATTCTGTTAAAATCAGTTTTATTCACACATGATAGTACTCAACCCATCACATACATGTAAATTGAAATCAAGCACACCTGATATTTACATATTAGTTCTTAGCACACATGATTCAGTTATAAAGATTTCTAGATGTGAATATTTTTAATCTACAATTCAGTGAAGATTAACATCTCTGTTAGATTGACTAACACAGCTGACTAGTTGTCAGCGAGCTTCTGATATCTATACATGATAAGTTAAACCATGAAAAACGTATACCTGTTATTTTATATGCTAAACAATTGAATGTAACTGGGGTAAAATACTTATTGTACATTATAATCTCCAACACTGATGAAAAGGTTACATGAAAAAGATTAACATGGCACAATTATAAATGAATTAATGAACCAGATATTTTCATGTTAGTTCCAGGCATGAGAATTCTCTTTTTTTTCCCAGGTTTGAATTTCAAAACTGAATTCTAATCTCTCCCGGGAAAAATGAGAATTCTCAATTTTCCCAGGAGAGACTGGAATTCTCATTTGTCCCAGAAAGAATGAGAATTCTCATTCTTCCCGGGAAGAATAGGAATCCCTTCATACCATCTCTGGATTCTCATTTTTCCCATAATCCATTACATCCATGCAGGTATAGGGAAGATGTTCCCTTAAATTTGAATTAAAGAACCTGTGCTGTGTGTACGGGCCCATTGTTATATGAGAAGAATATCACAAACTCATGACTTATTCTCCTTTTATAATACACACAGTTATGGCTTTACCAAAGATTTGATATTGGTTCTGGTGAGATCATGAAAATGAAACCCTCACGAATCATTAAAAATGGAGAAATCATGAAATTTTAGCCCCCTAAAATGAAGCCAACAGTATTATATGATATTTCATCCTCAACTAGAAGCATTGTTGGTGCCTGCTGTACTTGTAGCTATTGAACTAGTGCCATCGAAAATTGGGAGGTTAGGGAGTTATATACACCACTCTCTTGCACTTTAACAATAGATTTGTTAAAACTATTGCTGAAACTGAAAAATACAAAAAAAAAAGTCCAGTGACAGTTTGGAATCTTTTACTTAACACAAATGATTGTTAGGTTCTTTTTACACAAAATCCTATAAGGAATGCTAAATGATCAAAATAATAAGAAATCAGCTACTCAGAAGTTCAGGGAAGTGTTTTTCTTGATATGCTGATATAAGAATGTAAACATGGTGGAGGTATTAAAGATTGTTTCAGTGTTTTAAGGATCATAATAATTGATCTGTGAAGTGGATATTCTATGTATATTTTAAGGAACCTTTCCCAATAATGCTCAATTTTTATTGCACATTTTAATCCCCCCACCCCTCCCAATGCACACATTATGAGTCACCTCTTACCAAAGCCCTCTTCCATATATCAAAATGTTGTCATATTGCTGGAAGCACAAGGAAGGCCTGCAGCATATTAATGGATGTTACTGTGTGTTTACCATAAGTAAATCAGAGATTCATAGACTTTCAGCTGTGCATATACATATGTAATGACAAACCTTTTCAACACGGTGCCAATTTTTTGTCACATTCAAGAGAAATAGCCCCCCCCCCCCCCCCCCCACCCCACATGCTTAGCCCCTAAGTGATGTTGAACAACAATTATGTGCACTAGAATGGCTGTGAGGGGTGCGCTAAGGTCATCATGTTAACAAAAATAATTCCTATTACTATATTAACAATGAAATTCCAATTTTTCTACTCTTGGAATGCCTATTTTCCTATTTTTTATCATCACTGCCAACTTGCATAATGTTATCATAATGTTAGAAAAAACTAGAGTCATAAGGAGCATTATAATAGAGCTTCCAATTCAATAAATATCTCTACTGGTATGTTTTTAATTCTCTTAGAACAATCAACAAATATCAAATAAAAAGTAATATCATGTATAGAAATTAGTTTTTATTCAATAACAGTAATAGTAAGAATTAAAGGCTACATGAGATATATTTTATTCCTTGATCATTAAACTGTTATTATGTGTTATTATCATCTGTAGACATGCCCACTGCTACTGCGTGTGTTCTGTAGTACTGGTCGCCATCACCCCATGAGTGAATATGCCAGAGGTGGCACACCAACAAATGAGCTACAGATCTATACATGGTGAGTAGTGCTAAGTCACCATAGAAAAGACATTATGGAATCTATAAAACCCTTTGAGTCTTTTCTATATCTAAAAATGTCATTTCAGGGGAAAGGATTACTTATAACTTGGGTAAAAGTTAATCATAGAATGCCGAGTAATGTTATTGAAGAAAACATTGATAATGATATCTAGTGGTGGCCTCACAGGGACCAGGTTTAGCTATGTGAAGGGTCTCATCCACGACTGAAACAAGTTCATACAGATCAGATGCAATATTCATCAGAATAGAGGATGAAATACTGTTTTAACTGTCTGTTGCATATAATGGATCATATGAATTACTCTGTGAAGGTTAACCCTCCTGACTAACAGAATTCCACAGTTGACTCTAACTAAAATGTATGTACAGTCAGATCATTTAACCTACTTTAACTGAATACAACAGACTCAATAAGAGAGCAAAGATGAGGTGTCTGCTTACTGTATTATACAGGATGGATGCCAGTCTGAAAGAACTAACAAGTCTGGTGAAGGAAGTGAACGCAGAAGCCCGAAGGAAAGGTACATTCTTTGACTTCGCTGTGGTCTACCCTGATCCTAGGATGCCAGTTTACCGCTTGAGGGAGATCGGGACCACGTGTGCAGGAAGGAAGGGTCAAGATGACACAGTGACACTAGCTTCAAAAAGGTTCCAGATCGGAGATTACATTGACGTTGCTATAACCCCACCCAGAGGGGGTGGTCCTCCACGGGGAAGGCCCAGGCCTTACTGAACGGCACATACCAAACTAAATGGTGTTCATTTAAATATCATTGATAACAGGGATGTGGAGGTTTGTGTGCAGAAAGGGGCTGCTGATAAAGGAAGCTTGCCCACAGAAGAGGATCTCATTCAGAATAAATGGAATGTTGTAAGATACCAGGAAGGAACTTGCACACATAATGTTGATAATAAGAGATACACTTTTGGCAGCAGCTTGATGCTGGTATGTTCCAGCTTGTATTAAAAGATTATATAAAGCACTTTTTACATGGATGAACTTTTTAAAATCACAAAGTTATGCACTATAGTGAATGTATACTTCTTGTTACGTGCAAGTAGAGCTCATTATATCTGGTGTTTCTCTACTCTGCCAGTGAGGGAAACCCCGTAAGACTAGTTAGAGAAACCATTGCTAATTTGCTAGCTTAGAAAAAAAATCCTATTTTGAAATGCAGGTAAAGATGGGCTGTGCATTAATTTTTATACTGAGAAGTGTTTATTTAGTGCCCAGATGGTCTGTGTCAGATCTGTCAGAAGATTTGGGTTAATTGCCATTAAATTGAACCTAAAATCACCTGATAGCTGCAAGTTACAAGCAGAAAGCAATGAACATAGCTGTAACTGTTCAAACTAAGCCTTACAATACCAACTGAAATTGATGCCTTCTCTTACAGCCACACTGCTTAATACAGTCGTCCCATCTTAATTCTGTAACCCTGCCAGTGTCTTCTGTTTTCATGGAAACACCACCTTTTTAATGGGCCGTGAGTGTTTTTCCTGAATAAAGTTTTGTTGAAACTGTTTGCAGCTGGGTTCTGCCACCACTGTGTTCATTTCCGGAGAACTTCTCTGGAATCACTGGACCATCTTCATACTATCAAGTCTTTTGTAGCTATGCTTTCACAGATCTTGATTTAGAGAGACAGTCTGGCATCTTATGAATAATGAACAAGGCAATTGAACCAATCAAATGACTCATGTACACTTGTTCCACATGGCTGCTGGATCATGTATGGTGCTAGTTCTAGACCAAATGATTAGCATTGCCTGGAGGACATCAAGATTTTAACCAATCAAATAAATCTATATAAATCTCTCCCATTTATGGTGAACGTTTCACCACCTGTACAATCCTGTTTTCATATAATAAATTTATGCATTTTTCTGGCCTGAAATTTTGCATGTCCATATATATTAGGTATTTTTTATCTCTCATGCAAGACTTGTGGTGCCACCTACAACAATTTTTGCTAGGTGTCCATCAGTGTCTCTGTTATTGGTTATAACCACTCACATCTCAGAAGTGGATGGATATATCAGCCTGAAATTTTTATTAAGGATCATTGACAGCTGTACTTGGTTCAAAGACTGGTGGCACAATTTTTTGTGGTTTCTGTCTGTGCATCTTGCAGTACTTTGGCAAATTTTATGTAGGAGACATTCCATGCCTCAGTCCATGCCCCTGTGATTCAGTGGATACACAGTCGCATGTAGATTGCCTATATTCTAGTTTGAAATACCAGTTCTAATGTGTTGAGATTAGTCAAATCAAACACTGATCCAGTGGTTTCTTCTTTTATTCATGTATTAATTGTGTGTATAATGCTGATCAGAAGATATGTTTACTATATTTTCAAAATGGAGGTTCATCATATGAATCATGTGACAAACATTTTTCTGAATAAAAGAAAGATAAAATGTTTTTTTTTCATTTGCTGTCATTTGATGTACTTACCTTTGTAAGATTATGGGATACATTTTATCTCCTGACTAGAAGTTATCTGAGCTATTGCTATCACTTTTTGTCCATTAGTAGGGCACAAATCTAAATATATAAGGACTAGAAAAACCAAACCTTGTGAAATGATGGATCTTGATAAAATTTCATTGTAAACTGTGACCTATACTCTGAGTTAGGGTGTGAAAACGTGTATCAGCACCTCGGAAGCCAAATTTCCATACAGCAAAAATTCTTAAATTAGACCAGATTTCTCGGGGTTAGCTTGATTGCTTCCCTTGAAATCTTGAATGCTTATTGATCATAAAGGATCTTGCAGCTGGAGAAGACTAATGGTGCCACCTGAATTATTTCAATTTTTATGCATTTTACCTGTATTGAAAGCCATCAAACCTAAGCAGAACACTAATCATAACCATAAGGTGGAAGAAGTTCAAACTTTACATGCTGACAAATACTGATAAAGTCATCTGTGGAAATCCAAAATTACCTCAGTGTGACCTATTTTCTTTGAATAACAGAATTGAAACACGTGTTTCAGCACATGATAAGCTAAGACTCCTACCTGTAAAATTTCAAACAAAGGCTAGATTTCTCAGGAATGGCAGAATTCTCATGAAACCAGGAATGCTTTTTGATCTTGCAGAACACAAACTGCTACACAGGACTGGTGATACTATCTGCAATATTTCTGTTTTTTTATGCATTTTTGAGACTTTTAGATTAAATGTAGCCATTAGTCAAAACTTCAGCGGGCACAAATTGAAAATATGAGGCCCGTTTAATCGAAACTTAACTAGGCCCTCTGTGGAGATTGAAAAGTAGGTCACTGTGGATTCTGTTAGTCACGGAGCAAATTCACCTGTTTCAGCTCATCCGAAGCTAAGGCTCCTCTCTGTAGAAAATTATAGACAAACACTGATAGATCCTAAAAGGAAATAAAAAAAAAATAATCACTGCGACCTATTTTTTTTTTATTCACAGAACTAAATACGTGTTTCAGCACCTGAGAAGACCACGGACTCATGTATGTAAAATTTCATACAAAGACCAGAAATCTCAGAAAAAGGTTTATGGATTGTCATGAAATCCAGAGTGTTAGTACTCTTGCAGAAATATGATGGTTCCACCTAAAAGCACGCATTATTACCTGATTTTTCTAAGATAACAATTTACAGTGAACCACACAACACTGATTCAGTCACGTCGGGGACTTTATTGACTTTTTCCACCACTCCTGTGAGTCTGGCAGGCAAGTACTTCGTCTCTTTACGCAGGTTTATCAAGGTGACTGGCACTCTCTACATCGTGGTATCGACTAAAGCTGTTCCTATGAAGAGTCCCATCTCATCAACCAGTGCACCAAACTCATCTCAGGCTGAACTTTATCCCTGAGCATATCTAACAAGGCAGATGCTCTCACTCATGTTTAGGCACAAGAGGCTCACATAGTCGAATTCAGCAGCAGCTATCTCTCGATTCAGCCTGTAAGACGTACCATTCTTGCTCTGTTTGTAATATCCCAGTTTTCATGTCAATCAGGCATGAAAAGGAACCTAACCTAGTGACAACAAAGGTGTGGTTCCATTCCTGGTTACCAAATCGAACTTCAAACCATTCTCTTCTCCTACGCGAATCAGATCTCCCAATACCGTGCTGATTTAACAACCCGCATTTCACAGCTGAAACCTGGTATTATATTAGAGCTCCCTAAAGAAAGAGTGGCCGATGAAGGACATATCTGAACCACTGTCAACCAGGAATTTGACAGAATTGTTCTGGACGACACCCTTTATCAACCATCCACCCTTTATGCTGGTGCCTCCACGAGTACTCTTATTTGGTTTGGTATTTCTCTTCTATTGGGTCATATCCAGTGGTTTCTTGAGTCCAGCTAGACAATTTTTAATGCCGACTGCAGTTAACTGATCCTCCATTCGAACTGGTCTTCCCGGATGCGGACTACGGTCTCTTCTGGCCTGATGTGTATCACCATCGCCTGCGTCAGGAGACCATTGTTGTCTTGCTCCGGCCAAAACTTGTGATGGGTTGTTTACCTGCTAAGTTAGAGATTCTGATGGGTTACTACGGTTTTGTTGACTTCTTGAGTCCTAGCGTTTAGAGCTCCGTAATGTGTTCGTAAGTTCCCGTCCCCGGAAATTTCACAGGCGCTGACCTCGGCAGGAACTTACGATCTGGCCTGACACCTTCTCCTTGCTCAATAAACATTTTCAACAGATCTGATGAGCGGATAAGATCTACATGCCCTTTATTTCAATATCGTTCAACCCTCTGACAATCTGGTCCTTGGCTATTAAGTCATGTGCATCACTGCCCTCGGGTATGCCCTCAGAGCTGGTCGAGATACCGCTCTCCCACAATCCATAAGCGTCCATCTGGCACCTTCCCAAAGCTTTTGAAACATTGCTCGAAAAGCACTCCTTTACAGGGTGGACCAAATCTTTATTCTAAACCACCACTCTGAGACTAGTAAGCATGCACGTCATTTCTCGGCCGATATCTCACTAAGCAACCTTCAGGCTTTTTTCCTCAGACATGAAGCAAGTTTATTTCTCGGCTCCTGTCCAGCCATTTCCCTTGGATATGGTATTAACATGAATGTCTCCTAAAATCAGTCCATTCTACCGGTTCGCCATTTTAGCTCAGCTGACTATAAGTCATCTGAGCTATAGTCGTGGTCCTTTGTCCTTTGTCCGTCCGTCCGTCCATTAAACTAGCACGTTTTGAAACCGTAAGACCTAGGAATCCAAAATTCGGCATGTTAGGTGTCCCCAAGATCTACCAAGCCGAAAACTGGGTCTTTGCGACTTCGTTCCTTATAGAAATTAAGGAAAAACCTCAATTTTTTGTTAATAACCTGTTTTCACACTTCAGGACTGCCTAATATCAAAACCACTCATTTGTTTTTCCTCATAATTACCATAAATATTCCTGTATATATAGTTCCTGTGTGCATGCCAGAAATGAGGTCTGTATTATATAATTTAAAAAAGTTATGTGCCCAAACATAATGCATTTTGTAAAAAATCAGGAAAGATATTTGATCACTTAACACTTGATGACTTTTTTTCCAGTAATATAACTTTAATTAATAAAAATTAAATTGTATACCCAAAATTAGATAAAAATCTTTTAAATTTTTAAAATATTAGCAAAAATAAAAAATTGGTACCTTAAATTTTGCCCAACTTTGACCATGGCACATTTTTTTCCTATAACTGCTGTGGATTTAATTTTCACAGCATGTTTTTGTTAGCATTCCATCTGTTAACACTAAAAATTTGAAACCAGTTGATCAAAAATTGTAGATTTTATTCAAGTTTTCAAGCACCATGTCACATATTATTTACATCAAGCTGCGTAATGCAGTTTGCTAGAGCTTAGCTCCCCAGCTTCAGCTCTCAGTTCCTAAAATTTGACATACAGTTAGATGTCTCCAAAATCCCATACCATGCTAAGAATTTGGTCACTAGGACTTAATTCCTTTTAGATATTAATGAGAAACTTTATTTTTCCATTTAAACCCCATTTTTACACAAGACTGCTTAATATTAAAACCACTGATCTGACTTTGATCATATATAATATACATATTTTTCTATACATTCGCTATGCACATGCCAGAAATGATGTCAGTATTGTGTAATTGTTTTAAGTTATGGGCCCAAACATAATGCACTTTGTAAAAAATCAAGAAATTTATTTACTCCCTTAAACAAGAGGATTGCTGAAGCTAGAGATTTTTTGTCAGGGATGTATAATTATTTAATCAAGATTCAATTGAATACCCAAAATTAGTTCTGAATTTTTCAAATTTTATAAGTTATTAGTATAAATATAAAATTAGTACCTTAAATTTTGCACAACTTTGACCATGGCACGTTTGTTTCCTGTGAACACTGTTTATATAATTTTCATATCATGCATACATAAGGATTTCAGCTTTTTAGTTTAGAAAGCTGAAAGAAAATGGCCAAAAATTGTAGCTTTTGTTAATGTTTTTATGAGACCATGTCAGAACCAGGCTCTCCAAAGCCCCTCTTCTGTCACCTGTATGTTGACCTTATTGACCTTTCAGCAAATAATGCATGCTTGAGGGAGGCATACACTGGGGCAGCCAGGCAGCTTATGGCCAGCCACAGTTGATCCAGGTGTCCAACCCAACTTATCTAGTAGTTGTTTTGACCAACAACATAACAAGAAACTATAAATTAATAAATTGTTATTGGTTTTTAATAACAAATTAAAGAAAAATTAATAGAAAAGGAATTTGTTGGTTGTTGAGTAACAGGAAATTAACTTGCAGTTACTGATGATGTAAGAATCTTGTATAGATGGATAGAATGTCAAGTATTCCAAATAACACCATGCAGTCACCTATGGTATTTTTCAGTTCAGTTTTTTTTAATGATAACTAAAATAAATCATATTATTCATTACTAATCATTAGGGATCATATGAAGGAAATTAATGATAGACAAAGATACAGTTGCTAATACTAATCTAGATCCCTACTGTGTCTAGTGTGCAGATTGATGTGAAAGTAGTCCAAAGTGAATATATTACATTTATTTTTTTTAATATGAATAAAAGCCATAAAACCAGGTACTTATGATCATTATTTAAATTTGTGAATTATGTATATTCTGGATTCTCAACATCATTGTTTGGCTAAAACTGAATAAATACCAGACATGGTGCAAATACTTGCAAATGTATTTGAAAACGAATATGAATCATTATAAAATTTCTTGCATAAGAATGGGAATTCAAGTAAAAATGAAAGTATTTGAATACCAGTGCAAATACTTTCAAAATGTATTCATGAATGCATTCATGAATATATTCTATAATATTATTTTAATAATCATTTCAGTTATATTTTATTTTTAAAAAATCATGATTCTCTTATTATTTTTAATAAAAATTATATTTGGCACAATATTTGTTATTAAATTTAAATAAATAGTTAAACTCTTATATTATATGTGCTGCTTATAAGTTATATGGCCAAGTCAAAATCTGTGTGACAGTAGCACTCCATTTGTCAATAAAATAAATGAAATCAATCCTCTTCCCTGTCTCCAAAGATACTATCAAAATCATACATAAGCTAAACACCAACAACTCATAATTAAGCTTTTATTTAGTACCACACAAAACCAGCATGTGTCTCATTTCCAAATCTTATTTTTTTATCATATATAACAGCTGAGCGCCGTGACCCATGGGTCCCTTGTTTTAGGGGGAGGTCTCCCACACGTGGAGCCAGGCGACAACGGCATAGACAATGGTGCCGTGTGGTCCTCGCTACAAGATGTAAAGGCACTCGGAGGGCCGAAATGGCGCTAGAGTCGTACCTGCTCTCATAAATAAACTCATAGCACTGCATGCACACAGATTCTGATCATATTTAAAACAGCGGTATCAGAAGCAGGCTGACGTCACAGGATAGAGCATGCACAGTCTGATTCACTGACCAGGCTTACTGTTTAAAGCTGTGTTTCCATGCCCCCCCCCCTTTTTAATTCTGCTTTCACTTATGCCAGTCAACTATTTGCAAGTGTTATGTTTGTTAACTCACATTTTTTTATGTTCGATCATTTAAGTTTACAAACACTTAGATAAAATAAAGTAAATAAATATTTTTTTTCTCTATGCGCGAGTGTGGCAATGTTAGTCAAATATGGAAATGAAAGAACAAAAGCTTAGCAAGATATTGTCTTTAATGTAAATATAGATATATATCTGATCTAATAATGTATATTTATTATCAGTTCTTAATGTCCCCATTGACCTAAAGAGAAAGTTTTTTTGTTGTATTTGTTGAAATTTTGTGAAGAAAGAAAAAAAGCTTAGCAAGATATTGTCTGTAAAGTACATGTAAAGAATGTCAGACTGAAAAATTTCCAAAATAAAAGTGTGCAGAAGTGAAGTCTCCAAACCCTGTGATTGTTCTGTAACATCATGGTGGATGGCCAAAAACTATTAAACAATCCATGCGAGCTATTTGTACTTTCACTAGATGCTTGCTATGCCTTATTTTTTTATTTACTTTGGAATACACCAGGAGACTATAGAAAAGCTTCCGGTTTCGTGATTTCTGGGTAATTAAAATCACCTTTAAATACCCAGGTACTGTCACAGGAGCTGGGTGGCCAGGCTTGATATTTTCAATAATAACATAAACCTGAAAATGCCATGCAGATAACAGTCAATGAGTATTTTTTACTTGTAATATTTTTTGTGTTTATGTACATTTATTACCTCAGGTCAGACTATCTTTATAATTTATAACTCCAACTGGCTCCAGTGCGAACTGAATTGCTGCAAAAATAATTTATCTACGAAAGACCTTTATTACTGAATTCATTATCAGAAGCTTTACATGAAAAATAGATGCAATCACCTTTGACAGATTCAGTGACATATAAAAGTTAATCCATTACAGTTCTTTTACATGTGTGCTGACCATCTTCTACTTAAAAAATACAATTACTTTACAACACCAATTAATGATGCATGTATTTTTCTGTTGTTCAAAAAATGCATTATATATAGATGAGGGCCCCACGGTCAACATAATTAACAACTTGAATTGGATACCTTACAAAATTACTAATAATAATTATGATAATTATAATAATATGTTTAGTAGGAGACAATTTTACAGTCACGCAGTGTGTTCAAACAAGTTTAAATATGCTTGCTTCCTACTGGTCTAAAAGACGCAGAACAGCCCCCCTTCCCGACTTTTAATAGGACGGCGCCCCCTCTATTTCCAATCCTGGATACGCTATACTGTATATTTGGCGATTCCATGTGTCCGTCAGCGTATACATGTGCGTATATGCGTGAAAATTGCTGAAGGTGTCTACGTGAAGTCGGGGTAAAATGACGTCACTTCACCATCTTTTTGTGGCCTGCTCAACCCACTGTACAACTATAATCGTCTGATAGTTCAAGCATATACGCATAGGCCTACATGGAAACACAGCTTAATAATACATCCAGTGTTATTGTGCCCCTGGTGGGAAGGGATACTCCGCTTTTTGATGCTCTTTTATAATTAGTTGATAAAGACAGAAGGCGCCCTATATTTTTCTTATATTTTCCTCGCCTATATACCTGTACTTAAGGCTGATAAATTTCAGGAATGGTCATGCAATTTTCTCAGGGGTGGTTCCATTTAATGTTTAATTAATACAAGGTCACAGATTGCATCCAGAGAGAAGCCATGACGACCACGTCATAACTGTAGCCCATGAACGTGAAAGGTACATTATTGTCAGCATGCAGAATATCAATGAAGTTCTCATTTAATTTTAATAGTATGTTGTGGGAGGTGAGAAATAGAGCAAGGAAGAATTGATGTTCGGAGGAGAAGGGAATATCGATGTGGATCAATTAATCTCTAGAAATCTTGTTTGAAAAAAAAACGAGGGACCATTCAGAAAATCCACAATAAAATTTTAATCTGACTGATCCGTCCAAAATATTTCTTTCATCTTCGCCAAAAGGCCATCCTTCCAAAAAAATCTCATCGAAATTCATTCACAACTTCCGAAGATACGGTCCCGACACAGAGACACACCTAAGGCCGATCACATAGGACCCACCCAATTTTGTTCGCGAAAGTAAACGCTATTTAAAAGGCTTACTATAACTTACATTTTTAGAGCTTCGCTTGAAAAGCGGTGCCCTATAGTAATCACCGTGTCAGTCCGTCCTTCCGTCCGTCCGTCAGTGACGCTTTCATTTGCGCAGGATAACTCATGAAGAACATGCTTGATCTTTCTCAAATTCATAGGGTTGTTTACTGATGAGGGCTCTAGATCTGTTGAATTACAGGCTTGTCGGAATTCCAATATGGCTGTCAGAGCACAGTCGGTGATTGTCTGTTGCTCTTGATATCTAAAAAAAAACATGCTTGACCTTCTAATATTCACAGGGATAGTTGGTATCTCTAAGGGCTCCAGACCTATTGAATTATGTCAGTCAGAGCACATTCGCTGATTTTCTCTCCCACGCTGTGTCTCATCTTTCTCATATTCACAGGGATCATTGGAGCCTATGAGGGTTCCATTCCCGTCTAATTACACACCCGCTAAAAATCCAATATGGCGAGCCGGACCACTATTTGAGATATTCTGTCGCAAACATTTTCTTTTACAAAATAGTCTTGACCTTTTTCATATTCACATTAATGATTGGTGCCTATGATGACTTGAAATAAGACTTGCTCAAAATCGAATATTGTCGGTGATTTTATATTGAACACATTATTTCATACATATTTCTGAAAATGATTTGAACCAGTAGGACTTTTGCTCCCTCGTGCATATTAATAAAAACCTGTTTCTGTTTGTCATATTTTAAAACTATTAACTACACTTTTTACCCATATGTAAACTAGTCAAACACTACCAGGAATGCGGGGCCCTCTGAGGACCATTGTCCGACCACATCTAGTCTTAAACATATATTTGAAAGTTTTGGACAAACAAACAAAAGATGTTTCCTATTCTCACAAATACGAGGACTGTAATTTAATTTTACATACATTTTTGCCGACCCCTAAACTCTGTATCTGGGTCATCATTTCGGCTGATTCTCAGTGTTTGTGCTACATATGCAGTTCTTAAAACACGTGCATATCGATATTTTAGTCCATAGGCCAGTAGGGGTATAGGTCCCCCCGGGTGAACTTTCTAAACTCTTACAAAACCCTTTACTCATTCGTGCGCACGAATTACTAGGTGTGAAAAAAGATATTTCCAAGGTGGAAAAAATATTTATTAATTCGTGCGCACGAATTACTAATCCTGCGCACGAATAACTAATTCGTGATTACTAGGTGTAAAAAAATTGTTTGGCTTAAACATATATATTTCAATAGGATAACAAGCCCCTAAGGCTAATACAACTGCTCTCCTGCATAAAAATAAAAAGAAAGTGAAAAATTAACATGAATTTATATATGTATATATAAATGATCAGATTGGAAAAGTCCACATATATTCACACACGATGAGATATACATAGATACATCATATACGTTAATACAGATTGACAGTCCACATACACAGATACATATACATATATTATTACTGGTAGGCGTTATACAATAAAAAATAAACGTCTCATTCCATATCGAGCTTATCAATTAGATTAAAACCTTTAGTCTATCCAACCGAAAATAGGTATTGATTTAAGTAACTGGTACCTAGTCGGATGATTTCATGTTGACGATGATAGTCACAATAATAACTTTATATTTTTCGAGAGGCAGGGTTTAAATAGTCACGAACATTTTCCTTAAAAGAATCTATTGAAGAAGACTGAATTATTGGAAACTGTTTCAAGTCAGGCAGTCTGAAAGGAAAGAAAAGAAAATTGGAAGGACAGAAAAGCGACTGTCTTTCCGTGTGAACCTAGATTTCTTTGGCAAATGCAATTTGCGCGGACTGTATAGGGCTGAGCATGAGACAGAGTTTGAGTTAATATATTACTAGATAATATAGAGCTAGTCAATTAACCATTTCATAAAATGTGGATTGTATAGCCAGCTGTCTTCTTATTTTTCTACTTGACCACCATAGCTCTTTTACCATAGCCCGAGTGCCGGTGGGCGAGAGCGCTCCAGTACATGTTAAACCTGCTTTCCGTTGTATACTCTCCAGTTGGTATGACTGTCTGACAGAACAATTGTTAGCAAACCTGTGAGCTTATGCGATGGTGCGGCGGCGTCCGTCGTTGCGTCGTGCGTCGTCTGTACGTTAACCATAGCTAACTCAAAAACGGCAAGAGCTAGCATCACCATTTTTTTTTTTTTTTGCAAATGATCAGTCATCTGAAAAACTCTATCGGATTTTGTTTATTTTTTCTACTCCATTTTCTTAGATTTTATAGGGAAAAAGCTAAAAAACTTTAAAAATCTTCTTCTGCGAAACTGTCCAGCCAAATTGTCCAATATTTCTCAGAAATGATCCCTGGAACAATCTCTCTCAAGTTTGTTTGAATGGTTCCATTCGGAGTGTTTTGGCCGAGTTACAGGAGGTTGAACTTAGTCATATGTCCAAAAATGAATATTAAACTGCTCACTGCATCAGATTTGGCACCAAAGCTCAGCCTGGGTCTATTTATAGCTTTGGCAGACTGCCAACTTTGTCAGATTATGCAACAGGTCAGTAGTTCACTCAGTGCAGCCAGGTACAGGTCAAAAGTTCACTCAGTCTAGCCAGGTGCAGGTCAAGAGTTCACTCAATGCAGTAGCTTGAGGCAGCAATTTGTCACAGTTCACTGGGGGCAACTGCCTTACTCACCTAAGCCTGGTCAGCCCCGTGCATCAAACTCAAGGAATGTTGCCACCTATATTGACTTTTGCACAGTGTATGCGCCTGCTTATTTCTACAGAGGAATTTGATACATCAGCCTGAAATTGGGCATAATTATACAAATCGGGTAGCTTTATCTTGTACAAGACTTGTGGCGCCACCTACAATACTTTGCACAGTGTACGTCCCTGCTGATTTTGCAGGAGGGGTTTGACATATCAGTCTGACATTGGGCATATGTATATATCTCTGCGTTGTATACAAGACTGGTGGTGCCAGCTACAGTCATTTTTGTGGTGTGTTCAGCCATGCCAGAACTTCAGCAGTGATGTTTGTGTAATTGTTTCTTGTTTAAAATGTTTAGTACTTGCATTGTTCATATACATGTTACGCATGTTCTTGAAAAGTAATGGTCCAGTATTGAAGCATTATACCTGGTGTAATCCCATTACACAGGTTCGCATTAGGCCTGTAGGCCTTGTTAAATATTAAAAGACCACACTCCAGTACTGAACGTATTAATGATTTGTACATACGATTTAAAATTTTCATAGAGAAAATAGAATATATAATTTTTTTCAAAATTTCCAAACACTTATTGTCTTTCAAACATATCATGTTTATGTGTTCCTGTCAGGAAAGCGAATCAGTTAAGGTTACTCCAAAATATGACATGAGATACCTCAGTTTCTGTGAAGTTAATTTCACCTAGTTTATGTGTTATTTGTAATCTAGCATCATCGTCAAATTTGAACTGTAACTGTATTTACTTTAAGAAGCAAAATAACTATTAAATATTTCAACCTTGGTCGGCTTTGTCTACAATAATGTTCCCATTATGCTCCAACGATGATGATGTAGGTTGTTGTTTTTTTTTTTTTACCAAAGAAAGCCTTAGAAATTGTCCACCATGCACGACACTGAGTATATGGGTTTGTGAGTTTTATATTTATATTCTTTAAGTATAGCTTATAGCCCTTTCTATTTTCAATATACAGAGTTCCAAATTTTCCAAGGTAGAAAGTCACCGAACTGTCGAAAGGCGCTGGGCTCCATTGTGACAATCGTGTGTGCCCGCTGAATCTGCCAGCCTGTGCCTAGACTGAGTCGATGTGTGCTTGCTTCTCATTGGCTAGTAATTCGTACGCACGGATTAGTAATTCGTGCGCACGAATTTATAAATATTTTTTTCCACCTTGGCAATATATTTTTCACAACTAGTAATTCGTGCGCACGGATTAGTAATTCGTGCGCACGGATACATAATTCGGGCGCACGAATTCATAAATATTTTTTCACCATGTCGTCTCCCGGGCTCCATAAATAATAGCCCTATATGGTGATAAAATAAATTCTTATGAAGAAGATCCGAACAATTCATCTTGTCTATTCTTTTTTAAATGTACACACATTTAAAATCATTCAAAATTGTTTTGGAATTGGACAAAACTACTCTTAATAAGCATGTAATTCATCCAAATACATGCACATTTATATCTAACTTGTAAAGAAATACAAGGAGAGTAAAATGGTGTTTATTTTACCATCATAGGACTAATTTTAAGGAAGTAACAGTCGATTTTGTGACCATACCCTCCCAACAGATTTCAGAGTCGCAAACTTGGCACTTTGACGTGGTTTGATAAAACGGGCCATTTCTCGAAAAATCAGCCTTGTTTAAAGTGCCAACATTCAATTTCACAAACTAGGAACCTCAAGGTATAAGAAAATAAGATTCTAGAAAATCCCCCCTCCGACCGGGAGGGGGGGGGGGGGGAGCTATACCTCTACTGGCCCATGAATTAAATTGCATTACCGAATAACCATTATGACGTTTTAGCTCAGCTGACTGAAAGTCAACTGAGGTATAGGTATGGCGCCTTGTCCGTCGTCCGTCCGGCCGGCCGATACAGGACACAAATGGTAACCGCTGGACCTAGAAACTTCTAAGTGTACAATTGTGGAGGTCAATAAAAATCTCCTTGGAAACCTGAAATTAGGTCAGTGTGACCTATATCCTCTGAGCTATGGGGCTTGAAAATACCCCCAAGAATTATTAAAAATTTGATACAAAACCTCCAGTATCTTGATAATTAATGTATGGTTTGCAATGAATCTTGCCTTGAATATTCACCATGACTAGTTTTGTCAGTTCCCGAAAACTGGTGGCGCCACCTGTATTTTTTTATTTTTACATTTTTTTTTCTGTTTTTGAGGCCGTTAAATGACAGCAATAATGTCAGTTTCTCAGCTGTGGTTTCGTCCAGTGTCCTGAAACCCAATGTTATTATTGATTATAGGATTGGTTTCTTCAGTTCCTGAAGACTGGTGGCGCCACCCGTCTTTTTTCTATTTTTGATGCATTTTTCCTTTATTTTGAGACTGCCAATTGTATTGACACTATCAGATTAGCACTGTGGTTTCATCTGTCTCCCGAAACCTTGTGATGTTTAAGAGAGCCCCGCTTGAATAAACGGATGCTCTATATTAATCACCCTGTCCGTCCGTCTGTTCGTCTTTCTGTATGTCCATGAAATCTGTTTCCTCGTGACAACTCCAGTTTGGATTATCATATCGATTTCAAACTTGACTTTTATATGGCCCACCTCTAACGCAAGAAGTCAATTAATTTTGGGGTCATGAGGTCAAAGGTCAAGGTCACAGGACGGTGAGGACCCACATATTTAGAAGAGTGTTGATGCATTTTAAGCCAAACTTTACATCCCAAACCCTCCATCTTGCACATGTAGCTAACCTACCAATAGGAGAAGAACCGGATTGTTTTTTTTTGGGTCACAGAGCCCATCCAATGACAAATTAGTTTATGGATGAAAACTCCAGTTTGGGTATACAAGTTGGCTTCAAACTGATATAAGGACCTAAATTTTGAAGAAAAAAACTCATAAACCAATCCTTATAGACAAATTCAGCTAAGCGTAGAGATCCATGGTTCCCTAGTTAATTCTTATGACTGTGATATTTTTCGGAATACCTCCGCCGAATCCGTTGCTTCTAGCCCAGGATGTACCTAAGGCGCAATGAATCGCCGCCAATTATGGAGAAGTTCGCCGGAAATCAACCGGGTTGCCATTTCTACTGACTCGTCATAGAAAGATGACAGTTTCCAAAAAAAATACATTGATTTGACATAATAATGTATATAGTGCGGACTTGATATGTTGCAAAACATTAAATATGATCAGGTTCCGACAGTTATTTAACTATTGAAATTTCATTTTATCACAAATGCCTCATACATCGCCAACTGGGGTAGACTTCCTGGCGTGAACTTTATCCTCGTGCGATCCAAATAAGTAGGCCTATACTTGGGATTCCCCCCCCCCCCCCCCCCCCCCAGAATCTCTTGGATTGGTGTTGTCTTATAGCTCACAGAACTTTGAGAATTGGCTGTACCTGTACCCAAAACAGTTGACCTGGACTTGACCTTGCCTTGCCGGAATACTTTTCATGGTGGCCCGATATATGTACATCCGAGGTTAGAAGTCATCGGATTCGGCCGAGGTGTTCCGAATGCTAGCCTAGGTTGTGCAAATCGCAGAAAAATATATTATTCTTATATGTTATTAAGCTTTCTCTTTCATGAACTACAAACGAGATGAAGTAATATTTCAAAGCAGTAATTTAGGAATTTTTCATATTTTTTCTTAGGACAAAAAGCAGGAAGCTATAGGCCTATACATTGTTATCGGGGAAAACAGTGAAAAGTAGATAAACTATATAAACATTCATCTAACTACGTACAGCTAATGACGTTTACAAGTCTACTTTTCAGCTAAAATTGAGGCTTGCAATTTTTTTTGCACCAGGAAGGTTTTAAGCCTTTCCGCCACATTATTTTTATTAGTTATGCCTCAGGGCCCAGTTTCAGTAAACCAACTTAAGCCTGTTATTCTGCGTGTTTGACTTAAGTCACTTTTGTCAGTTTCAATAAAAATAACGTTAGCGACTTAAGTCACCTGGGGCCTGTTGCATTAACATTTTACTGGACTTAAGCCCAGTTGCGAGCCTAAATACCATTGTGACAATTGTGACGTCATAATGGTTACCATAGTGACACACAGGTGCCCCCGGGCTTAAGTCACCTACATGACTTAAGTCACCTTATTGCAACACACCCCTGGTGGCCTGAAATGCTAAGCCTGCACCGAGGAGGCTTAACTCCGTGCAAGGGGATTTCCAAGGTTCAGACCGACTTTGCTAAATCGCGTGTACTGAAACTGAATATCTCGCGGACTTGCGTCAGCTGACTTTGGGGACATTTCGATAAAATTTGACTTAAACCATACGCATTCTTACTGAAACTGAGCCCAGGGACCTTTTTAAAATCTATGACGTCATTAGGTAGGACATTAATTACTGACGTCATTCACATCTTATGTTACGTCATCGAAACTGTCGCTTTTGGTTTACTGACTCATGTCACAAGATGATTTATGTGGAGCTGAAGCATGCAGGTGAGGCATACAACTTATTGGGTAAAAGTGCAGTATAACTGACCTGCCTCGAACTGGCATTACTCGTACTTAATTTTCCCTTTGAATAAAGTTTGATGTTGTCTTATTTTTTATGTGAATCTAATCAGAAATGGTGCATGTTGATGGAATAATCAAGAAAACTCCATGTGAGAGCAAGAAAAATAACGACAGACCATCACTGAGGTCACGTGTACTGCACTTTTAACACTTAATGCATATTGAGGGTACATAGTCATAAATAGACTAAATTTAAATGTGGACAGACCGTATAAACTGAAATTGATAAAAATTAAAATAAAAATTACCTCTAAATTATAAACTAATATGTAAATTGTAATACATGCCTTACCAGTAGCAAACTTTAACAATATTTGGGTCATTCTAACCTACAATTTGGTCATCGAGTAAACATTCAAAGCAAAATTAGGATATGTATTTCTTAGGAACAGGTCAATATAAATTGTTTGTTTTTTTGGAAGGGGGTCCCAGGGGGGGGGGGTCCAGGAGGTCCGGACATCCCCCCCCTCCTTTTTTTTATTTTTAGCCGCTGCAAACATTTTTTTAGGGTTTCAGACCGATTTTTGCGGCCTGCACCCCCTTCTTCCGGACCTGGGGACCTTCTTTCAGGCTTTGACATTCATCCTCCTGGCTTGGACCCCCCTTCCCAAATCCTGAATGCGCCCCCGAATCAGGGGCGGATCCATGATTTAGAAAAAAAGGGGTCCAACCCAGGAGGACAAATGAAAACCCTAACAAAAAGGTCCCCACATCTGAAAAAGGGGAGGTCCAGGCGGCAAAATTTTGTCAGAAGCCCTTAAAAAATCGTTGTTTCTAATGAAAAAGGGGGGGGGGGTCCGGACCCCCTGGACCCCCCTCCTCCCCGGATCCGCTTCTGCGAATGTACTTTTTGAACGCGAATGAACTCCAACTGAAAACTGCTGGCGCCCCCTAAAATATATCTGTTATATTACGCAGTTTTAATTGAATATTGAAACCGAAAGCTCACCGCAATCGTATTACAGTTTTAACTCAGAAGTCTACGATAGTGCATGGAATAGTATGCACCTCACTGAGCTGTATATCACTTACTCTGCAAGTCAACGTAACTCAGTTTTAATAATTTTATTAAGACTAGTGGGATATTGTGGCTACGTCATCAGTTGGACTATAGCTGTATATATTGCATAAAATGTAAAATAATGTATATTTTTGAATATATATTTATGTTACTACATTATTTTTTAATAAACTGGTTCGGTCTTCGGAAATGTGATTAATGCAAAATTATCCTTGATTATTTATGTTCAAAATGAGATTTCTCAGAGTATAACCCTATAAATCTGAATCCCTACATATCTGTCCGATTTTTAGCTCAGCTGACTATAAGTCATCTGAGCTATAGTCGTAGTCCTTTGTCCTTTGTCCGTCCGTCCGTCCGTTAACAGGGCACGTTTTGAAACCGTTGGACCTATGAATCCAAAATTTTGCATACAGTTAGATGTCCCCAAAATCTCGTTCCATACCGAAAATTGGGTCACTTAGACTTCGTTCCTTCGAAATATTAAGGAAAAACCTCCGTTTTCCATAAAAAACCATTGTTACACTTCAAGGCTCCCTAAATCAAAACCACTGGTCTGTTTTGATCATATTTAGTATTCATATTCTTCCATACATTTTCTATTATCATACCAAAAATTGCTGAAGGTGGAGACTTTTTTTTCTGGGATATAACTTTATTAAATCAAGATTCAATTTTTAACCCAAAATTAGATCTGAATTTTGCTATATATTTAAAAGTTATTAGCATAAATAAAAAATCAATACCTTAAATTTTGTCCAACTTTGGCTACGGCACGTTTTTTTCCTGTAAACACTGTTGATTTAATTTTCAGAGCATTTATACATAAGGATTTAATCTTTCAAAATCTGAAATTTAAAATGAATTGATTAAAAAAAAAGCTTAATTCAAGTTTTCATACACCATGTCAAGTGTTGTTAACATCAGGCCCACCTAGTAGTACAGCCTTCACTTGTATTATGTAACCCTCTCTATGCAGCTTGGCTCGGCTCAGTTTGGCCACTACCAGCAGGCTTCCCCTCTGCCCTGCATCCCCCCCCCCCCCCACTCCCCCAGCTGGTGCATAACTAGATGAATGTTATAATTTTCTGTGTTTTATTCATTCTTATTCTAGGCTATGCTACATTTTAGATTATGTATTGTACCACCAGGGTTACAATGATTAAAGTGCACATTTAATTAGGTCCACAAAGTGGTTTATTTCTATATGAAAGTGTGGATGTTCATCAGATAAGTAATTCTTTACTTCAGAAGAGTAAAACTTCACCAGGTGTGAAATTGACTATTAATTCCAGTAAATAATTATAGCTGAGATAGTAATTAGCACACTGATGTTTTTGTCCCTCATTCAACTAACAGTGTGTATACTTTATTTGAAAAGATGGTTTTATTTTATCAAATTTACTGAATCTTTTATTTCGGTGAATAAAATTAAGCATGTACGGAAACCCCAATGTACAAAACTTTTTAATAGTGATTCACGGAATAATCTTGAAGATGCCATGTTATGGATTTATTTTCTTTTAAATTCAGTTTAAACATTTGTGATTTAAAAATAATAAAATATATGTGTATGCATAATATGACCCAATATGAGCTACACTCTGGATAAATTATGAGTGCAACTAAGAATTCTGATATTTTAACTTATATTTTCAGATTTTTTATTACAAATTTATAAAACTTGTAAATAAAAAAAATGAATCTGATGAAAAAAAAACTATTAATGGAAAAAGTGGATATGCTAAAAAATAGGCTTAAATATAAACTTAAATGCATTATTCCCTTGAAAGTGAAATAAAGGTATAAGTCCATTCTGTCCACTTGCCTGTCCATTTGTAAATTTTTCATATGCATCACTGTATCTCAAAACTTTTACTGTTTTTCTTCATGACAGTCTTGTTAGAGTATTAGTTTTGCAATCATATATTAAGAACTTTATTATAACCAAGTAGGAGAGCCCCTTTCCTCTTAGCTTCTCATATGCATGTATATATGAAAAACATTACAATAGAATATTTTGCATGTTTTGCATTTGCAAAATTTCAAACTTCAACTGAGCGCCGTGACCCATGGTTTGTTTTTGTAAGCGTTGCAGTTTCATTGGTTTCCATCATATATTTATGGATTTTCTGATGACCCATTGATGTTAGTATTACAGATTTAAACCACAAAGGACTTAATGTAATGTACATTATTGTAATGTATATATAAACAGCCAATTCCCAGCTCCTAACAGAAGAAAACGTTTCGTCTCTACCTACGACCAATCAGATCCGCTGGAATTTTATTTAATTAAAAATTCACAATAGACCTTTTTCACTACACTAGTGACATCTGTTGGCGACGATTTACATGAACAGTTCGGGTCCATTATATCAACGGAAAAGAGACTTATTGCTTTCATCTCAAATGATGAAAGTAAAAATCCTGACTGTTCATTAGTGGTGGGGGTCCTGTCTGTGGCATGTATCTGCTTTAATTCAACAAAACCCACAATGCTGGTTCAAAGGACCCCACCCAGCAGACGACAGTGACGTACAGTTTGCATGCTCGTGGAAAAGGTCTATTCTTTCTTTAAAACGGAGGTTACTATGGAGATTCAGCTGTCTTTATCAGTTTCTGCTGCAGATTTTATTGTCACTTAATGTATGCCTTCAGATCAGTGTCACGTGGTCTTATAGTCACTGGTAACTTGCAGGTTTATTTATTATTGTCTCCTGATAGTTTAAGTATGTATATAGGTCTGTCTCTCTACCTGTCGGATGACTATTTAACGTGTGTTTCAAGGCTTATTCACCGAATTCCCACTTCTTGAGCAGGGGCGTCCATATTATTACCCCCCCCCCTGCCAAAAAGCGGTCAATGTAATCACCCCCCCCCCCCCCAACACACACACACTTTTCGGAAAATAATATAAATATATATGCAAATGAAATATATCATTAAATAGAAATATAGACTTTGGATCCATTTATGAGTTTACTATTTAATATTGTATTGTAATATAATTGAAATGTGTCATACAGGGGATATATATATATATATATATATATATATATATATATATATATATATATATATATATATACATTTGGTTTGGTGGCTGTGGGTGGCTGGATGTATGTATGTGGGTGTGTGGCCACTGTTCTTGAGAAAGAATATCGGGTAAATTTAGTTTGACCTATATACAGACATGCAGTGAAGGAAGGTATGCTAATATTCTAACAGAAGATAGATGTATATTTCCTTGTTACTAATTCTTGTGACAATATAAATAAAAATATAAGAAGTAGTACAATCTACATTTTGTGTGGCCCGAACATTTAGCCTCCATTCAGGAATTGTTTGCATCAAAGGTCTGAAGCTACAATTTGCAACATATTCAATCCGTGCAATAAAACTAAGATGACCCTACCATGACTGACGTAATTGTTGTTCACTGAACTAGGAAGTAATCTAATCTACACAGGTAAAGCCTCCCCCGAAGAAAGCCTTGAGAGCAAACTTACTTGACGAATATTTTTTTTAGATTTTTAAAAAACATACACATTGGTTAGAGGACTGAGTTTAATTTTTTTTTTAATGATCATGGTCTTTACTGTGAGAGTGGGAGTTGAATGGAGGCTTGGATAGACCCATTTACCATCATTGGTCCATGTCCAATCATACAAAATATTATAGACACTTTAGATGGATTGTTCTGAAAGTCGATAAGATACGATATCTTGGAGAGGTTTATGTTGCACAGAAAACTGGAAACACAATATACGATTCTTTCTCAGTTTTCTGCAGTTAACTTTCTAATCACCAGGGCGGATCCACGGTTCAGGAAAAGGAGTGGTGCAACCCAGGAAGACTAGTTACAAAACCAATGTCCATGTTTTAAAGTAAATAAATGTATATATAATTCTTATATACTCATTAGTTAGGTTGATTAAATATCTAGTTTTTGCAGGTATCGTTAGCATTTTTTACTCACATGCTTACTTAGCATTTGGCTACTAAATGAAGCTGCAGGTTGTTTCTGCTCCTCTTCTATTTTTTTCTCTTCTCATATTATGTTATATTATATTATATCATATTATATTATATTATAAAATACAGGTATTATATTTTTATGTTTTTTTCACTTACTTTTTTACACTTTTAATTAACATCGTTACAGGTTAATTTACATCATGTAATAAACAGGGTATTTACACCCTTGTTAATAAAAACTGTAAAAAAAAACCTTTGTATATCCTGACATGAATAAGTGCAACAGAACGAGTATTAAATGATGATCAAATGGGCATCTTAAACCTACATTAGTCGTGTCATCTTAATTCTGAGCTACAGTTGTTATTTATGTATGGACAAGTGATGGAGGACTCGAGGCCACTTTTTTAGGGACCATAAAGACAATAATATGCGTGTGCGAACAACTAGCAGAATATTAAAAAACAGACTGTATATACGAAGCTTTAGGCCTGTTGCAGGAGCTAAATGCAATTAAACCTTTAAGTAAAAGGCATATGTAAACAAGCATAAAAGTACTAATGATAACCTAAAAATTCCATTTTAAATTTGTTTATATCAAGAGATTTTTATTTAACTTGGACTCCGACTTGGACTTGGGTTCCAAATAACTCGGACTGAAGAAGGTGGACTAGGACTCGAACCTTAAGGACTGGGACTTGTACTCGGACTCGAATTGTGAAGCCTCGATTTGGACTTGTACTCGGACTCGTGAAGCCTGGAATCGGACTTGTACTCGGACTCGTGAAGCCTGGATTCGGACTTGTACTCGGACTCGTGAAGCATGGATTCGGACTTGTACTCGGACTCGTGAAGCCTGCATTCAGACTTGTACTCAGACTCATGAAGCCTGCATTCTGACTTGTACTTGGACTCGTGAAGCCTGGATTCGGACTTGTACTCGGACTCGTGAAGCCTGGATTTGGACTTGTACTCGGACTCGTGAAGCCTGGATTTGGACTTGTACTCGGACTCGAGAAGCCTGGATTTGGACTTGTACTCGGACTCATGAAGCCTGGATTTGGACTTGCACTTGGACTTGTGAAGCCTGGATTCAGACTTGTACTCGGACTTGTGAAGCCTGGATTCAGACTTGTACTCGGACTCGTGAAGCCTGGATTCTGACTTGTACTCGGACTCGTGAAGCCTGCATTCTGACTTGTACTCGGACTTGTGAAGCCTGCATTCGGACTTGTACTCGGACTCATGAAGCCTGCATTCGGACTTGTACTTGGACTCGTGAAGCCTGGATTTGGACTTTTACTCGGACTCTTGAAGCCTGCATTGGGACTTGTATTCGGACTAGAATCATGAAGCCTGCATTCAAACTTGTACTTGGACTCGTGAAGCCTGGATTCGGACTTGTACTCAGACTCGTGAAGCCTGGATTCGGCCTTGTACTCGGACTCGTGAAGCCTGCATCGGACTTGTACTCGGACTCGTGAAGCCTGCATTCGGACTTGTACTCGGACTCGTGAAGCCTGCATTCGGACTTGTACTCGGACTCGAATCATGAAGCCTGCATTCGGACTTGTACTCGGACTCGTGAAGCCTGCATTCTGACTTGTACTTGGACTCGTGAAGCCTGGATTCGGACTTGTACTCGGACTCGTGAAGCCTGCATTGGGACTTGTATTTGGACTCGAATCATGAAGCCTGCATTCAGACTTGTACTTGGACTCGTGAAGCCTGGATTCAGACTTGTACTCATACTCATGAAGCCTGGATTTGGACTTGTACTCGGACTCGTGAAGCCTGCATTCGGACTTGTACTCGGACTCGTGAAGCCTGCATTTGGACTTGTACTCAGACTCGAATCGTGAAGCCTGGATTTGGACTTGTACTCGGACTCGTGAAGCCTGGATTCGGACTTGTACTCGGACTCGTGAAGCCTGGATTCGGACTTGTACACAGACTCGTGAAGCCTGGATTCGGACTTGTACTCAGACTCATGAAGCCTGGATTCGGACTTGTACTCGAACTCGTGAAGCCTGCATTCGGACTTGTACTCGGACTCGTAAAGCCTGGATTCGGACTTGTACTCAGACTAGTGAAGCCTGCATTCAGACTTGTACTCGGACTCGTGAAGCCTGCATTCGGACTTGTACTCTGACTCGAATCATGACGCCTGCATTCGGACTTGTACTCGGACTCATGAAGCCTGCATTCGGACTTGTACTCGGACTCGTGAAGCCTGGATTTGGACTTTTACTCGGACTCTTGAAGCCTGCATTGGGACTTGTATTCGGACTAGAATCATGAAGCCTGCATTCAAACTTGTACTTGGACTCGTGAAGCCTGGATTCGGACTTGTACTCAGACTCGTGAAGCCTGGATTCGGACTTGTACTCGGACTCGTGAAGCCTGGATTCGGACTTGTACTCGGACTCGTGAAGCCTGCATTCGGACTTGTACTCGGACTCGAATCATGAAGCCTGCATTGGGATTTGTACTCGGACTCGTGAAGCCTGCATTCTGACTTGTACTTGGACTCGTGAAGCCTGGATTCGGACTTGTACTCGGACTCGTGAAGCCTGCATTGGGACTCGATTTGGACTCGAATCATGAAGCCTGCATTCGGACTTGTACTTGGACTCGTGAAGCCTGGATTCAGACTTGTACTCGGACTCGTGAAGCCTGCATTGGGACTTGTACTCGGACTCGTGAAGCCTGCATTCGGATTTGTACTCGGACTCATGAAGCCTGGATTTGGACTTGTACTCGGACTCATGAAGCCTGGATTCGGACTAGTACTCGGACTCGTGAAGCCTGCATTGGGACTTGTATTCGGACTCGAATCATGAAGCCTGCATTCAGACTTGTACTTGGACTCATGAAACCTGGATTCAGACTTGTACTCATACTCATGAAGCTTGGATTCGGACTTGTACTCGGACTCGTGAAGCCTGGATTCGGACTTGTACTCGGACTCGTGAAGCCTGCATTCGGACTTGTACTCGGACTCGTGAAGCCTGGATTCTGACTTGTACTCGGACTCCTGAAGCCTGCATTGGGACTTGTACTCAGACTCATGAAGCCTGCATTCAGACTTGTACTTGGACTCGTGAAGCCTGGATTCGGACTTGTACTCAGACTCGTGAAGCCTGGATTCAGACTTGTACTCAGACTCATGAAGCTTGGATTCGGACTTGTACTCAGACTCGTGAAGCCTGCATTCGGACTTGTACTCGGACTCGTGAAGCCTGCATTCGGACTTGTACTCGGACTCGAATCATGAAGCCTGGATTCGGACTTGTACTTGGACTCGTGAAGCCTGGATTCGGACTTGTACTCAGACTCGTGAAGCCTGCATTCGGACTTGTACTCGGACTCGTGAAGCCTGCATTCGGACTTGTACTTAGACTCGTGAAGCCTGGATTCGGACTTGTACTCAGACTCGTGAAGCCTGCATTCGGACTTGTACTCGGACTCGTGAAGCCTGCATTCGGACTTGTACTTAGACTCGTGAAGCCTGCATTCAGACTTGTACTTGGACTCGTGAAGCCTGCATTGGGACATGTCCTCGGACTCGTGAAGCCTGCATTGGGACTTGTACTCGGACTCGTGAAGCCTGCATTCGGACTTGTACTCGGACTCATGAAGCCTGCATTGGGACTTGTACTCCGACTCGTGAAGCCTGGATTCGGACTTGTACTCCGACTCGTGAAGCCTGGATTCAGACTTGTACTCGGACTCTTGAAGCCTGCATTGGGACTTGTACTCGGACTCGTGAAGCCTGCATTTGGACTTGTACTTGGACTCGTGAAGCCTGGATTCGGACTTGTACTCAGACTCGTGAAGCCTGAATTGGGACTTGTACTCGGACTCATGAAGCCTGGATTCGGACTTGTACTCGGACTCGTGAAGCCTGCATTCGGACTTGTACTCGGACTCATGAAACCTGGATTCAGACTTGTACTCGGACTCATGAAGCCTGGATTCGGACTTGTACACGGACTCGTGAAGCCTGGATTCGGACTTGTACTCGGACTCGTGAAGCCTGCATTCGGACTTGTACTCGGACTCGTGAAGCCTGCATTCGGACTTGTACTCAGACTCGTGAAGCCTGCATTGGGACTTGTACTCGGAGTCGTGAAGCCTGGATTCGGACTTGTACTCGGACTCGTGAAGCCTGCATTCGGACTTGTACTCGGACTCATGAAACCTGGATTCAGACTTGTACTCGGACTCGTGAAGCCTGCATTCGGACTTGTTCTCGGACTCGTGAAGCCTGCATTCGGACTTGTACTCGGACTTGTGAAGCCTTGATTCAGACTTGTACTCGGACTAGTGAAGCCTGCATTCGGACTTGTTCTCGGACTCGTGAAGCCTGCATTCGGACTTGTTCTCGGACTCGTGAAGCCTGCATTGGGACTTGTACTCGGACTTGTGAAGCCTGGATTCGGACTTGTACTCGGAATCATGAAGCCTGCATTGGGACTTGTACTCGGACTCGTGAAGCCTGCATTCGGACTTGTACTTGGACTCGTGAAGCCTGGATTCGGACTTGTACTCGGACTCGTGAAGCCTGCATTGGGACTCGATTTGGACTCGAATCATGAAGCCTGCATTCGGACTTGTACTTGGACTCGTGAAGCCTGGATTCAGACTTGTACTCGGACTCGTGAAGCCTGCATTGGGACTTGTACTCAGACTCGTGAAGCTTGCATTGGGACTTGTACTCGGAGTCGTGAAGCCTGGATTCGGACTTGTACTCGGACTCGTGAAGCCTGGATTCGGACTAGTACTCGGACTCGTGAAGCCTGCATTGGGACTTGTATTCGGACTCGAATCATGAAGCCTGCATTCAGACTTGTACTTGGACTCATGAAACCTGGATTCAGACTTGTACTCATACTCATGAAGCTTGGATTCGGACTTGTACTCGGACTCGTGAAGCCTGGATTCGGACTTGTACTCGGACTCGTGAAGCCTGCATTCGGACTTGTACTCGGACTCGTGAAGCCTGGATTCTGACTTGTACTCGGACTCCTGAAGCCTGCATTGGGACTTGTACTCAGACTCATGAAGCCTGCATTCAGACTTGTACTTGGACTCGTGAAGCCTGGATTCGGACTTGTACTCAGACTCGTGAAGCCTGGATTCAGACTTGTACTCAGACTCATGAAGCTTGGATTCGGACTTGTACTCAGACTCGTGAAGCCTGCATTCGGACTTGTACTCGGACTCGTGAAGCCTGCATTCGGACTTGTACTCGGACTCGAATCATGAAGCCTGGATTCGGACTTGTACTTGGACTCGTGAAGCCTGGATTCGGACTTGTACTCAGACTCGTGAAGCCTGCATTCGGACTTGTACTCGGACTCGTGAAGCCTGCATTCGGACTTGTACTTAGACTCGTGAAGCCTGGATTCGGACTTGTACTCAGACTCGTGAAGCCTGCATTCGGACTTGTACTCGGACTCGTGAAGCCTGCATTCGGACTTGTACTTAGACTCGTGAAGCCTGCATTCAGACTTGTACTTGGACTCGTGAAGCCTGCATTGGGACATGTCCTCGGACTCGTGAAGCCTGCATTGGGACTTGTACTCGGACTCGTGAAGCCTGCATTCGGACTTGTACTCGGACTCATGAAGCCTGCATTGGGACTTGTACTCGGACTCGTGAAGCCTGGATTCGGACTTGTACTCCGACTCGTGAAGCCTGGATTCAGACTTGTACTCGGACTCTTGAAGCCTGCATTGGGACTTGTACTCGGACTCGTGAAGCCTGCATTTGGACTTGTACTTGGACTCGTGAAGCCTGGATTCGGACTTGTACTCAGACTCGTGAAGCCTGAATTGGGACTTGTACTCGGACTCATGAAGCCTGGATTCGGACTTGTACTCGGACTCGTGAAGCCTGCATTCGGACTTGTACTCGGACTCATGAAACCTGGATTCAGACTTGTACTCGGACTCATGAAGCGTGGATTCAGACTTGTACTCGGACTCTTGAAGCCTGCATTGGGACTTGTACTCGGACTCGTGAAGCCTGCATTCGGACTTGTACTTGGACTCGTGAAGCCTGGATTCGGACTTGTACTCAGACTCGTGAAGCCTGCATTGGGACTTGTACTCGGAGTCGTGAAGCCTGGATTCGGACTTGTACTCGGACTCGTGAAGCCTGCATTCGGACTTGTACTCGGACTCATGAAACCTGGATTCAGACTTGTACTCGGACTCGTGAAGCCTGCATTCGGACTTGTTCTCGGACTCGTGAAGCCTGCATTCGGACTTGTACTCGGACTTGTGAAGCCTTGATTCAGACTTGTACTCGGACTAGTGAAGCCTGCATTCGGACTTGTTCTCGGACTCGTGAAGCCTGCATTCGGACTTGTTCTCGGACTCGTGAAGCCTGCATTGGGACTTGTACTCGGACTTGTGAAGCCTGGATTCGGACTTGTACTCGGACTCATGAAGCCTGCATTCGGACTTGTACTCGGACTCGTGAAGCCTGCATTCGGACTTGTACTCGGACTCGTGAAACCTGGATTCAGACTTGTACTCGGACTCATGAAGCGTGGATTCAGACTTGTACTCGGACTCTTGAAGCCTGCATTGGGACTTGTACTCGGACTCGTGAAGCCTGCATTCGGACTTGTACTTGGACTCGTGAAGCCTGGATTCGGACTTGTACTCAGACTCGTGAAGCTTGCATTGGGACTTGTACTCGGAGTCGTGAAGCCTGGATTCGGACTTGTACTCGGACTCGTGAAGCCTGCATTCGGACTTGTACTCGGACTCATGAAACCTGGATTCAGACTTGTACTCGGACTCGTGAAGCCTGCATTGGGACTTGTACTCGGACTAGTGAAGCCTGCATTCGGAATTGTACTTGGACTTGTGAAGCCTGGATTCAGACTTGTACTCGGACTCGTGAAGCCTGCATTCGGACCCTCGGACTCGTGAAGCCTGCATTCGGACCCTCGGACTCGTGAAGCCTGCATTCGGACTTGTACTCGTACTCGTGAAGCCTGCATTCGGACTTGTACTTTGACTCGTGAAGCCTGGATTCGGACTTGTACTCAGACTCGTGAAGCCTGCATTCAGACTTGCACTCGACATGACTTATGGACAGGCTACAGGGCCACTTTAACACCCTAATTGCCAATACTGATAGGAGGGAACGCTACTAGGAGTCAAGTGTAGTTAGGGTGTGAAGCAGGATGCATACTTAACTTTGATCCATAGGAGATTTCTCATGTCAGGCTGTCATGACTGGCTGTTTGTCAAATGGTGGCCCCACTGTTGTTCCTTACAGAACATACCTTTCCTGTGCTGAATGATGATGATGATCTTTCCTCCGATATAAAAATTTTTAAAACAAAATTTAATTAATTTAAATTACTTTAACATTACATAATATAACAAAATTATTTAAAATATTATAATATAATATAATATAATATAATATAATATAATAAATGATAAGTGAATAATGAGCATATAAGAATGATATATTCATTAATTTAAAATAAAATGTAAACATTTTATATTTCATATGTCCAGTGGGTTTTTAAATTCACAATATTGATCTTAAAATGAAATTAAATAACTGAATATATCTAATACCTATAAAAGGAGGTAGGTCCACCTTTTGTCCTCAATGTTCTCTGAAACCGTGTTGCGTATGACACTGTGCCATGTCTCATTTTAAAGGTTATTGTCCCCGCAGTGACCTCGCCGATATGAGAATAAATAATTTTTATTATTACACATAGTTTTTTTCATTAATACACCCCCCCCCCACGCGATAAAAAGTCTGGTTACCGGGTTTATAAGCTTGTAAATATTAAAAACACCCAACAGTGAGAGACCCAACAGCGACCCTGTGACCGATTAAGAGATTGTCAGATGTATATAGCTGTTTCAGCTTGGTTAGATACACCATCAGATGTACACACCTGCGTCAGCTTGGTTAGAGATACCGTCAGACGTATACACCAGCTTCAACTTGTTTAGAGATACCGTCAGATGTTCATCTGTTTCAGCTAAGTTAGAGACACCATCAGATGTACACTTGTTTTATCTAGATTAGAGACACCATCAGATGTACACTTGTTTCATCTAGATTAGAGACACCATCAGATGTACATCTGTTTCAGCTAGGTTGGAGATACCGTCAGATGTACATATGTTTCTGCTAGATTAGAGACACCGTCAGATGTACATCTGTTTCAGCTAGGTTAGAGATACCGTGAGATGCACATTTGTTAGAGATACCGTGATTTGTACATCTGTTTAACCTTGGCTAGAGACACCGTCAGATGTTAACATCTGTATAAGTTTGGTTAGAGATACCGTCAGATATATACACCTGTTTCATGTAGGTTAGAAAAACTATCAGATGTAAATCTGTTTCAAATAGGTTAAAGATATCGTCAGATGTACATCTGTTTCAGCTTTGTTAGAGATAGCGTCAGACGTAACATCTTTTTCAGCCAGGTTAGAGACACCCTCAGATGTATATCTGTTTCAGCTTGGTTAGGGAACCGTCAGACGTGCATCTGTTTCAGCTAGGTTAGAGATACCGTCATATATATACACCTGTTTAATCTAGGTTAGAGATACCGTGAGATGCACATTTGTTAGAGATACCGTGATTTGTACATCTGTTTAACCTTGGCTAGAGATACCGTCTGATGTACACTTGTTTTATCTAGATTAGAGACACCATCAGATGTACACTTGTTTCATCTAGATTAGAGACACCATCAGATGTACATCTGTTTCAGCTAGGTTGGAGATACCGTCAGATGTACATATGTTTCTGCTAGATTAGAGACACCGTCAGATGTACATCTGTTTCAGCTAGGTTAGAGATACCGTGAGATGCACATTTGTTAGAGATACCGTGATTTGTACATCTGTTTAACCTTGGCTAGAGATACCGTCTGATGTACACCTGTTTTAGCTAGGCTAGTGATACCGTCAGATGTACACCTGTTTAATCTCGGTTAGAGATACCGTCTGATGTACACCTGTTTAGCTAGGCTAGAGATACCGTCAGATGTACACCTGTTTTAGCTAGGCTAGAGATACCGTCAGATGAACACCTGTTTTAGCTAGACTAAAGATAAAGTCCGATGTACATATGTTTTAGCTAGGCTAAAATACCGTCAGATGTACACCTGTTTTAGCTAGGCTAGAGATACCGTCAAATGTACACCTGTTTTAGCTAGGCTAAAGATACCGTCAGATGTACATATGTTTTTATCTAGGCTAAAGATACCGTCAGATGTACACCTGTTTTAGCTTGGCTAAAGATACCGTCAGATGTACACCTGTTTTAGCTAGGCTAGAGATACCGTCAGATATACATATGTTTTAGCTAGGCTAAAGATACTGTCAGATGTATACCTGTTTTAGCTAGGCTAAAGATACCGTTAGATGTTCACCTGTTTCAGCTAGGTTAGAGATACCGTCAGATGTACACCTGTTTTAGCTAGGCTAGAGATACCGTCAGATGTGCATATGTTTCAGACGAACGGGGGTTCCATGTCAATGCGGACTGTACAGTGAAGAATGTCATTGACTTCATCCGAAAGCAATGCGATATCCCCAAGTCAGGTAAATCCAGTTATGCGTGTTTTATGTATGTGTGTAGCTGGGTGTTTGAAGAGTTGTCTTTCAAATATACTACATATAAACCATATATCGCCTTATTTTCGATTCTCGAATTGCAGAGTTTATAACTCGTCTTTTTTTTTGTAATCTTCCAGTCCATGTGTTTAGATAAAATATCAAGCGTGTCATCTAAACTTTACATGAAATTAACCTCGCATTAATAGTTCTATCCAGTTGCAGCCATAATTAACCTCGCATTTATAGCTCTATCCAGTTACAGCCGAAATTAACCTCGCATTTATAGCTCTATCCAGTTGCAGTCGAAATTAACCTCGCATTAAAAGCTCTATCAAGCTGCAGCCGAAATTAACCTCTCATTAATAGCTTTTTCCAGTTGCAGCCGAAATTAACCTTGCATTAATAGTTCTACCCAGTTGCAGCCGAAATTAACCTCGCGCTAATAGTTCTATCCAGTTGCAGGCGAAATTAACCTCGCATTAAAAGCCTTATCCAGTTGCAGCTGGAAATAAGCTCGAATTAATAGCTCAATCCAGCTGTAGCCGAAATTAACATCGCGCTAATTGTTCTTTCCAGTTACAGCCAAAATTAATCTCGCATTAATAGCTCTACCAGCTGCAGCCAAAATTAACCTAGCATTAATAGCTCTATCTGGTTTCAGCCGAAATTTACCTCGCATTAATAGTTCTACCCAGTTGCAGCCGAAATTAACCTGGCGCTAATAGTTCTATCCAGCTGCAGTCGGAATTAACCTGGCGCTAATAGTTCTATCCAGCTGCAGTCGGAATTAACCTGGCATTAATAGTTAAACCCAGTTGCAGCCATAATTAACCTCGCATTTATAGCTCTATCCAGTTACAGCCGAAATTAACCTCGCATTTATAGCTCTATCCAGTTGCAGTCGAAATTAACCTCGCATTAAAAGCTCTATCAAGCTGCAGCCGAAATTAACCTCTCATTAATAGCTTTTTCCAGTTGCAGCCGAAATTAACCTTGCATTAATAGTTCTATCCAGTTGCAGGCGAAATTAACCTCGCATTAAAAGCACTATCCAGTTGCAGCTGGAAATAAGCTCGAATTAATAGCTCAATCCAGCTGTAGCCGAAATTAACATCGCGCTAATTGTTCTTTCCAGTTACAGCCAAAATTAATCTCGCATTAATAGCTCTACCAGCTGCAGCCAAAATTAACCTAGCATTAATAGCTCTATCTGGTTTCAGCCGAAATTTACCTCGCATTAATAGTTCTACCCAGTTGCAGCCGAAATTAACCTGGCGCTAATAGTTCTATCCAGCTGCAGTCGGAATTAACCTGGCGCTAATAGTTCTATCCAGCTGCAGTCGGAATTAACCTGGCATTAATAGTTAAACCCAGTTGCAGGCGAAATTAACCTCGCATTAAAAGCACTATCCAGTTGCAGCTGGAAATAACCTCGGATTAATAGTTCAATCCAGCTGTAGCCGAAATTAACATCGCGCTAATAGTTCTATCCAGTTACAGCCGAAATTAATCTCGCATTAAAAGCTCTTTCCAGTTGCAGCCGAAATTAACCTTGCATTAATAGTTCTATCCAGCTGCAGTCGAAATTAACCTGGCATTAATAGTTAAACCCAGTTGCAGCCGAAATTAACCTCCCGCTAATTGTTCTATCCAGTTGCAGGCGAAATTAACCTCGCATTAAAAGCACTTTCCAGTTGCAGCTGGAAAAAACCTCGAATTAATAACTCAATCCAGCTGTAGCCGAAATTAACATCGCGCTAATAGTTCTATCCAGTTACAGCCGAAATTAATCTCGCATTAATAGCTCTATCCAGCTGCAGCCGAAATTAACCTAGCATTAATAGGTCTTTCCAGTTGCAGGCGAAATTAACCTCTCATTAATATCTTTTTCCAGTTGCAGCCGAAATTAACCTAGCATTAATAGCTCTATCTTGTTTCAGCCGAAATTAACTTCGCATTAATAGTTCTACCCAGTTGCAGCCGAAATTAACCTCGCGCTAATAGTTCTATCCAGTTGCAGGCGAAATTAACCTGGCGCTAATAGTTCTATCCAGTTGCAGGCGAAATTAACCTCGCATTAAAAGCACTTTCCAGTTGCAGCTGGAAAAAACCTCGAATTAATAGCTCAATCCTGCTGTAGCCGAAATTAACATCGCGCTAATAGTCCTATCCAGTTACAGCCGAAATTAATCTCGCATTAATAGCTCTATCCAGCTGCAGCCGAAATTAACCTAGCATTAATAGGTCTTTCCAGTTGCAGGCGAAATTAACCTAGCATTAATAGCTCTATCTTGTTTCAGCCGAAATTAACCTCGCATTAATAGTTCTATCCAGTTGCAGCCGAATTTAACCTCGCATTAATAGCTCTACCCAGTTACAGCCGAAATTAACCTATTATTTTACTATATTCATATATAACATTAACCTTCGATTTACTCATTTAACCTGTCACTTAGCTCTATTCAGTTGTAGCCTGAATCAACCTGTTAGTTAACTCTATCCTGTTGCAGCTTTAATTAACCTTTTATGTCACTCTATTTAGTTTTAACGTGTATAACATTAACCTTCCATTAACTCATTTAATCTGTCAGTTGGCTCTATTCAGTTACATTCTAAACATACCTCCTAGTTAACTCTATCCAGTTGCAGCATAAATGAACCTCTCATTTAACTGCATTTAGTTAACTCTGTCCAGCTTTAGCCTAATTAACCTCTCACGTCACTGTGTCCAGTTGTAGCATAACTCCAATATTTCATTTAACACTGTCCAGTTTGATGTAACTATGTGAAGCGCAGCTGAACGTCAACCTTTCATTAACCATGCCATGGTTTGTCATGTCCACCTGTAGCCTAACGCCATATTTCCGATTAACTCTGTTCCCTTGCAGTCTTAATACATATTTATGGCCCTTTCAAAATATTGTTAAGCAAAAGCGTGTATGTGATTGAGGATATTAGATTTTAGCAGCCTTTTTTTCATGTGTTAGCTACTTGTAGTTTATTTTGGTGACAGAGATATTGCCGTGCTGGGGGCACTCAGTGTAACAGAAGACGACAGTTATTCTTTAGAAATTTAGATTCGTTGTGAAAATATGAACCATTTCAAGGCACTCCTGGAGTGGGGTCCCATATATAACCGTCATATATATTCTAAAGTAAGAACAATGTGAACGTTTCTATTTTCAGCTATTTACTGATTACTAAAATTACTACATGTAATAAACTACATGATTTTTAAACTACATCACAATATCTCAAAAGTGTTTTCCCACTCTCATCTACCTTAACACTGAAATTTAAAATTTTGATTCAATAAAAATTTTAAATTTTAATTGTCAACAAGAGGCACACTGAAAAGAAAAAAAATGAGATATTGTCATGTATTTTAATATTAGTCCACCAAAGAGTGGCTTACTGTTAACGGGTGCTTTAAACAGTGTACCTTTTAACGTTTTAATCTTTGTTAAATGTTACAAATCATGTTAAAATAAATAAACAGTTAAAAAATACGTATACCATCAGATACATAATTGATGGTATACAAATATGTATAAAAGTTCAAGCATATTTAGCATATTTTATAATCATTTGTTATAAATCAAAATGAGACATTAGACTTGTTACATTTTGAATAAAAGTAAAGATGGCATATGTGTGCTGTATATATTGACTTTAACTTAGTTCAAAAGGACCAAAATAAAGATTGACACGGCAGAAAGGATGATAATGTTTATGTAAGTCAATGAAACAATATTGTTGTCATGTGTTTCACCAGCGGAGTTTGATCTAGCCGACTCTCGGGGCCTCATTATGGGTCTCCGTCTACTAGACGACATGGACCAGGCCAGTCAGTGTTTACAACACAGATGTGTCTATGCGCCAATCATTATACTAGGTAGGTCTGTTCTTTGCACGCCAGTCATTATACTAAATAGGTCTGTTCTCTACACGCCAGTCATTATACTAAATAGGTCTGTTCTCTACACGCCAGTCAATATACTAGGTAGGTCTGTTCTCTACACGCAAGTCATTATACTAGGTAGGTCTATTCTCTACACGCCAGTCATTATACCAGGTAGGTCTGTTCTCTACACGCCAGTCATTATATACCAGGTAGGTCTGTTCTCTTCACGCCAGTCATTATACCAGGTAGGTCTGTTTTCTACACGCTAGTCATTATACCCGGTAGGTCTGTTCTCTACACGCCAGTCATTATACCAGGTAGGTCTGTTCTCTACACGCCAGTCATTATACCAGGAAGGTCTGTTCTCTGCACGCCAGTCATTATACCAGGTAGGTCTATTCTCTACACGCCAGTCATTATACCAGGTAGGTCTGTTCTCTACACGCCAGTCATTATACCAGGAAGGTCTGTTCTCTACATGCCAGTCATTATACCAGGAAGGTCTGTTTTCTACACGCCAGTCATTATACCAGGTAGGTCTGTTCTCTGCACGCCAGTCATTATACCAGGTAGGTCTGTTTTCTACACGCCAGTCATTATACCAGGTAGGTCTATTCTCCACACGCCAGTCATTATACCAGGTAGGTCTGTTCTCTACACGCCAGTCATTATACCAGGAAGGTCTGTTCTCTACACGCCAGTCATTATACCAGGAAGGTCTGTTTTCTACACGCCAGTCATTATACCAGGTAGGTCTGTTCTCTGCACGCCAGTCATTATACCAGGTAGGTCTGTTCTCTGCACGCCAGTCATTATACCAGGTAGGTCTGTTCTCTGCACGCCAGTCATTATACCAGGAAGGTCTGTTCTCTGCATGCCAGTCATTAAACCAGGTTGGTCTGTTCTCTGCACGCCAGTCATTATACCAGGTAGGTCTGTTCTATACACGCCAGTCATTATACCAGGAAGGTCTGTTTTCTACACGCGAGTCATTATACCAGGTAGGTCTGTTCTCTACCCGCCAGTCATTTTACTAGGTAGGTCTGTTTTCAACACGCCAGTCATTTTACCAGGTAGGTCTGTTTTCTACACGCCAGTCATTATACCAGGTAGGTCTGTTCTCTACACGCCAGTCATTTTACCAGGTAGGTCTGTTTTCTACACGCCAGTCATTATACCAGGTAGGTCTGTTCTCTACACGCCAGTCATTATACCAGGTAGGTCTGTTCTCTACACGCCAGTCATTATACCAGGTAGGTCTGTTCTCTACACGCCAGTCATTATACCAGGTAGGTCTGTTCTCTACACGCCAGTCATTTTACCAGGTAGGTCTGTTTTCTACACGCCAGTCATTATACCAGGTAGGTCTGTTCTCTACACGCCAGTCATTATACCAGGAAGGTCTGTTTTCTACACGCCAGTCATTTTACCAGGTAGGTCTGTTTTCTACACGCCAGTCATTATACCAGGTAGGTCTGTTCTCTACACGCCAGTCATTATACCAGGTAGGTCTGTTCTCTGCATGCCAGTCATTATACCAGGTAGGTCTGTCCTCTATACACCAGTCATTTCATTAGGTAGGTGTTCTGCACAGGTCAAGCATAACAAAAAGTTCATCTGTTCCCTGCACACCCATCATTACACTAGTAATGTTTGTTCTGTCAGTCTACCATTCAACATATGCTAAGAAGATCAACCATTGGTGAATCCAAAGCCTCGCGGTCAATTGGTATCTGGATTCAGGCTTGCTGAAGGTCATAATCACATGAAAAGACAGCTTCACGCGTATACATAAAAGAATGAACCATACTTGCTTAACACATAATAATATGGAATAATGAAAAAAAACTCATTTATTTACAATGGCTGGTTATGTCACAGAATCCCACATTACCCGCCTGTTGCCCTATACATGTACGTGTCTGCCTCCAGCAGTAATCAAGGACACAGACTCCCACATTTTCCGCCTGTTGCCCTGTACATGAACTTGTCCGCCTCCAGTAGCCTACAAGGACTCAGATTTCCATATTACCCTACAGTTATTTTATCTTGTAGTAGACATCGGAGATAATGAGGTTATTCAAAGTTGTTTAAGTTACATCCGATGATTTGTCAGATATAAATACGACAGACCATGCCTCGATACTGTTTTGACGTTCTGTTTTATTTTAGATACAGATGGTGATGACGTCATCCGCTGTCAGCCTCTCCTGCCTCCCAATCACACAATCAGTGTCGCTATTGCCAGTAAGTTTTTTTTTCAATTTATTTTTACAACACTTTTTATCACTCAGTCACACTATCAGTATCGCTACTGCCAGTAAATATATTTTTCAAATTTTTAATACCTTTTTACTACTGAGTAACACTATCAGTATCGCTATTGCTGATAATACTTTTTTTCATAAGACTATTATTCAGTCACATCACCAGTATCATTTTTTTTCAGTATCATTTTTTTTTCAGTAAGGGATCTTTTTAAATTATACTCTTTGTCCGTCGTCCTTCTTCCGGTCGTCTTGCCTTCTGTCAGTAAGGAGGGCACAGATCATAACTGTTGGACCTGGAAACTTCTTACTGAGCATCCAGGAGTGTCCTAAAAAAATCTCCTTCGGAACCTGAAAAAAGGGTCACTGGGGCGTATATTCTCTGGGTTACTGGGCTTATTTGTGCATCCTAGAATAATTAAATTTGATACAAAAACTCTAGTGTCTCAATATTTTACATATATCCATGATTCTCGTTTCGCTTACCGTTATTGATCATGAACAGACCTGAAGCCTAATGACCTAACATATATTTTCTATTTTGACATATTTTTCTTATATCTTTGAGAGTGCAACATTTCGCTAGTAGTATCAGTTTCTCAACTGTGGTTTCTTCAGCTGTCCTGAAACTTGGTGTGTTTATTGATCATGTCTGGTATCATTCATTTGTTGAAGACTGGTGGAGCCAATTTTTTTTTGTTTTCATCAATTTTTAGCTCAGCTGACTGAAAGTCATCTGAGCTATAGCGATCACTCTTTGTCCGTCGTCCGTCTGTCCGTCTGTCCGTCTGTCCGTCCGTTAACCAGGCACAAATCGTAACCGCTGGACCTAGAACCTTGTAACTTGGGATTCTGAGAGGTCCATAAAAAATCTCCTTGGAAACCAGAAATTAGGTCTCTGTTACCCATATCCTTCGAGCTATGTGGCCCCAAAGTACCCCCCAGAAAAGTCTAAAATTTCATACAAAAACTTCAATATCTCATTAACTACTTGACTGATGGTCATGATTTTTGGCATACATATTGATCATGAGATGTTACATCACTTCCTGCAGACTGGTGGCGCCACCTGTATTTTTTTATTTTTTACGAATTTTTTTCTCTATTTTTGAGACCTCTAAAAATGTGAACATCTGTTAACAAGGCACAAATCATAAAGACTGGACTTAGAATCTTAATTCTTGACACACTGAGAGGTCCATGAAAAATCTCCTTGGAAACCAGAGATTAGGTCTCTGTTACCCATATCCTTTGAGCTATGGGGCCCCAAAGTACCCCCCAGAATAGTAAAAAATTTCATACAAAAACTTCAATATTTCAATAACTACATCACTGATGGTCTTCATTTTTGGCATACATATTGATCATGAGATGTTCAATCAGTTCCTGCAGACTGGTGGCGCCACCTGTACTGTATGATTTTTTACGATTTTTTCCTCTATTTTTGAGACCTTTGAGGATGCTGTCATCTGTTAGCGTGGCACAAATCGTAACGACTGGACCTAGAATCTTCATTTTCGACACACTGAGAGACCTATGAAAAGTCTCCATGGAAACCAGAAATTAGGTCTCTGTTACCCATATCCTTCGAGCTATGGGGCCCAAAATTACCCCCCAGAATAGTCAAAAATTTCATACAAAAACTTCAATATCTCATTAACTACATCACTGATGGTCATGATTTTCGACATACATATTGATCATGAGATGTTTCATCAGTTTGTGCAGACTGGTGGCGCCACCTGTATTTTTCAATGTTCACGAATTGTTTTCTCCATTTTTGAGACCTTTAAGGATGTAGTTATCTGTCAACAGGGTACAAATCGTAACGACTGGACCTAGAATCTTTGTTCTTAACACACAGGGAGACCCATGATAAGTCTCCATGGAAACCTGAAATTAGGTCTCTGTTACCCATATCCTTCGAGCTATGGGGCCCCAAAGTACCCCCCAGAATAGTAAAAAATTTCATACAAAAACTTCAATATCTCAATAACTACATCACTGATGGTCTTCATTTTTGGCATACATATTGATCATGAGATTTTTCGATCAGTTCCGGCAGACTGGTGGCGCCACCTGTACTGTTTGATTTTTTACGATTTTTTACTCTATTTTTGAGACCTTTGAGGATGCTGTCATCTGTTAGCGTGGCACAAATCGTAACGACTGGACCTAGAATCTTCATTTTTGACACACTGAGAGACCTATGAAAAGTCTCCATGGAAACCAGAAATTAGGTCTCTGTTACCCATATCCTTCGAGCTATGGGGCCCAAAATTACCCCCCAGAATAGTCAAAAATTTCATACAAAAACTTCAATATCTCATTAACTACATCACTGATGGTCATGATTTTCGACATACATATTGATCATGAGATGTTTCATCAGTTTGTGCAGACTGGTGGCGCCACCTGTATTTTTCAATGTTGACACATTGTTTTCTCCATTTTTGAGACCTTTAAGGATGTAGTTATCTGTCAACAGGGTACAAATCGTAACGACTGGACCTAGAATCTTCGTTCTTGACACACAGGGAGACCCATGATAAGTCTCCATGGAAACCTGAAATTTGGTCTCTGTTACCCATATCCTTTGAGCTATGGCACTCCAAAGTACAGCTCAGAATAATGGAAAATTTGATACAAAAGCTAAAGTAACTGAACAACTAATGCAGAGATAACCATATTTGTTTGCATGGATATTGATCATGGAGTGTTTCATAAGTTTCTGCAGACTGGTGGCACCACCTGTATTTGTTCGTTTTTTTTTACGAAATTTTTCTGTATTTTTGAGACCTTTAAAGATATGAACATCTGTTAACAGGGCACAAATCATAGAAACTGGACCAAGAATCTCCATTCTTGACACACAGGGAGACCCATGAAAAGTCTCCATGGAAACTTGAAATTAGGTCTCTGTTACCCATATTCTTTAAGCTGTATGGTCCAAAATACCCCCCCCCCCCCCCAGAATAATGGAAAATTTGATACAAAAACTGCAGTATTTCAATAACTACAACACTGATGGTCATGATTTTCGGCATACATATTGATCATGAGCTTTTCCATCAGTTTCTGCAGACTGGGTGTGCCACCTCTATTTTTTTTCAAATTTTTACGAATTTTTTCTTTTTTTTGAGACCTTTAAAGATGTGGTTATCTGTCAACAGGGTACAAATCGCAACAACTGGACCTAGAATCTTCATTCTTGTCATGCAAGGAGGCCCATGAAAGGTGCCTGTGGAAACTTGAAATTAGGTCTCTGTTACCCATATCCTTCAAGCTATAGGACTCCGAAATTATCCCTCAGAATAATGGACAATTTGATACAAAAACTGAAGTATCTGAACAACTAATGCAGAGATCACCATGATTTTTTGCATGGATATTGACCATTAAGTGTTTTTATTAGTTTCTGCAGACTGGTGGAGCCGCCTGTATTTTTGTATCCACCAAAACGAAGTTTTGCGGATACTATGTTTTTGACCGAGTTCCTCCGCCGCGGCGGCGTTCGTTTCCAGAGAGCTCCTTGGAGACTAATGGACCGATTTTTCCCAAACTTACACCTATTATCGGGTCACATGTGAACTGGTGCCTAACCAATTTGCATTGACCTCTGACCTTTCCTCTCTAACCAGTGTCCATTTGTGGGTCTGTTTCCACTCATAAACCCTCATATCTCGGGAACCGTTTGACCGATCAGGAAATAAAATTGATACAAATGTAGCCCTTGGATTGCTTTATAACATACACAAAAAATGGTGGCGCCACCTGTAACCATGTTTGCACAGTGTCCATCTGTTCATCTGCCTTGGGTTAAAATCACTCATATCTCTGCAGTGAATTGACTAATTCACCTGAAATTCGTCATGTGTATACATCCAGGATAGCTTTCTTGATTTTATGACAGGTGGCGCCACCTACGTTCACGTTCACGCTGATGACATCCAAGCTTATATCTCGGGAACCGTTTGACCGATCAGGAAATAAAATTTATACAAATGTAGCCCTTTGATAGCTCTGTAACATACACAAAAAATGGTGGCGCCACCTGTAACAATGTTTGCACAGCGTCTGTCTGTTAGTCTGCCGTGGCCTAAAATTACTCATTTCTCTGTAGTGGTTCGACATAACTGCCTAAAATTTTGCAGGTTTATACATCGTGGACAGCTTTCTTGATTTTATGACAGGTGGCGCCACCTACATTCTAGTTAACGCTGGACATATCCAAGCTCATATCTCAGGAACCATTTGACCGATTGGGCCAAAATTGTGCATGTGTTTAGATCTCACATAGGTCTTTATCATACACAAAACTGGAGGGGTTACCTGCAAAGATTTTTGCACAGTGTTTGTCTGTTTGTCTGCCATGGGCAAAAATCGCTCATATACATGTAGTGGTTTGACTTATCTGCCTAAAATTTTGCAGGTGTATACAACTTGGACAGCTTTCTGGATTTGTGGTAGGTGGCACAACCTACATACACATTTAGGCTGCAGACATCCATGCTAATATGCAACATACCTCACTCTATTTCCCCTTGCCACTCAATCCATGCCTCACTATCCGATTTTGGCAGATACATGTAGTCACTTGTCGGTTACCCGTATTCTAGTTTTAAAAGTTTACACATTTTTCTCTATTTTTTAGATATATAAATACAGACTAAATCTTGGCCTGTTGGTTAATCTGTTTGATGCTTCAGTTGAATGGGTATATACTACCATTCTGATGATAAAATTTCCTTTTGCGAATCTCTTCCCAGTCAGCTGAGCGTCATGACCCATGGGTCACTTGTTTAACTTGCAACTGACCTTCAGGGTCAAATTGTCCAAAATATAGGCTTATGACCCGTTTAACATTAATATGTTGCATGTTTTCCACTTATATTTGATACGCAAATTGTTTCAGTCAGTTTCTTGGAGGAGTTTCAAGACTTGTGACCTTGACTTTGATCTTCAAGTTCAAGTTTGAGGAAATATAGTAATATTCCCCTTCGTTTGGGGCGACATCTTCATGTTTTTGCAGAAAAAAGGCCATTCTTGTTAAAACATATCCAAGTCAACAAACAAAATATGAACAAAAGTTGTCGAACCAGTCCTACAGGAAACCTTTCTTCTCTCGTCCTGTATAGACTAGTCATGATATAATTCATTCTTCAAATATGGATGAACCATCACTCAAGAAAGAACCCTGTCGAATTTTATGTCAGAGGGTCAAAGGTCAAGATCACATCTGAAGTTTATCTCAGTTATGATTTCAATTAATAAAATTCCTGTTATGAATGTTAGGCTGTAATGTCATGCCAGACAGCTCAGCGTCATGACCCATGGGTCGCTGGTTACTTTTTATCATCAATCACAATGTTAGTATCTCTATTGTCAGTATTTTTTAAAACTGTTATCATTCAGCCACATAATCAGTATTGCGACTCCTTATAACTTTTTTTAATAAATCCATTACACAATCAGTGGCAATATTTCCAGTAAGGTTCTTTCAATTTTAGTCCAGCTGACTTTCAATAATGCTAAGCTAGAGTGATCGGTCTCCGTCCGACCCTCCGATAGCAGGACACAATCGTAACCGTTTAATCTTGAAACTTCTAACCTAAAATTCAAATCTTGGGAGGTCTTTAAAAATTATCCTTCTATGCCTGAAGTGAAGTCACTGTGAATTATATTGTCCGATTTTTTAAAAGATTTATTTGGTGGAGGTTACCGCCTCCATTTTAATGCTTCTTGCTTAACTAAGTATATGTTCATCTGCAGAGTTCCGTTCTGGTTTCAGGCTATGTGACAGGGGCTTATATCCGATTTTTCCTGGCGTCAACTAGGTTCGGTATACCACTCCTGCGGGCCCTGGGTGTGTGTCATCCCCACAGGCACTCGTTTCCAGCACTAAAATGGCTTGGAAACCGTAAACACATTGAGTATAACTGGTATATCAACCATACTCAATGTGTTTACGGTTTCCAAGCCATTTTAGTGCTGGAAACGAGTGCCTGTGGTCATCCCCATGACTTGGTAATAACACCTAGGAACCCCGAAAGGCGCACTCGTTAGTGAGTGAAACACGACTGATGGGCACAGTCTCCCCATTAAGCCGACAGAGCGCTCATCCTGGGTGGAGGCCGACCGTGAGAAAACCTCACCGCTTCGGCTGAGATACAAACTCACGATCTCCCGGCTTTGAGTCCTGCGCTCTACCACTGAGCCACAGAAGCCGGTTATTGTCCGAGTTACAGGGCTTGTTTTTGCCCCCAAAAGCTCCAGTATCTCAGTGATTAATGTATGGATTGCCAAGATTGCTAAGACTGGTGACGCCACCTGTATTTATCTAAGATTTACCCTTAAAATTTCTTCTTGGTGTGTTTTTTTATCATAAAGTGTTTCATCAGTTGCTGAAGCTGGTGGCGCCAATATCATTTCTTTTTTTTATTACGCATTTTTCTATTTTTTTTACTGGGATTGTATCAGTTTCTCAATTGCCCGTCCGCTAGCAGAGCACAAATCGTAACTGTTGAACCTAGAAATTTCTCTCTTCAAATCCATAGAGGTCTTTGAAAGATCTCCTTGGAATCTGAAATTAGGCCACTGCGACCTATATTTTCCTAGCTTGATTGTGCATCCCAGAAAAAATTTAAAATGTCATACGAAAGTTCCAGTATCTCCATAATCAATGCATATAATAGGACGTATGTTACTTTGTCTATTGATCATCATAAGTTTCTGAAAACTGGTGGCGCCTCTTTTATTTTATTTCTATATTTATATATTTTTCACTAGTTTTTTCCTCTATTTTTGAGACTGTCTAATTAGAGAAGTGATATCAGATTTTCAGCTATGGTTTAATATGGTATCCTGAAGCCTCAGCTTGTTTACTTTTTTATTTCACTGAAAATTATGGAGATTGTTGGCCCAATTAAATTACTGGGAAACTCGGTATCACCATCACTTAGGGGTTGGGGGCATGCCCCCCCCCCCCCCCCCCCGTTACATTCAGTATTCGCCATTCTTTCGATATATACATATATCAGTGGCGGATCCGGAGGGGGTGCCTTCGGCGTGCGGCCCCCACTGAGCTGCAATATCACTCCTTTTATCTATTTTCCCAATTTTCCTTATTAATTCTTTTCATATTTCTTTTTATTAATTAGCAATTAGATTTTGCAGTTCATTACTTTTAAATTCATTAGTTAAGGATGAGGATATTTATGAACAGCTGCAGGACAACTGCAGGATACTAGGCCCTGGTTGGGGTTGACCGTGAACAATCTCACGGCTCCTCTGGTGATACCAGGACTCGAACTCGCGATCTGTGCTCTTAGGAGTCTTAGGTGCTGTCGAGACCACGGACCCCTGTAAAATAAACAAAAATAATAATCAAAGGTATTGTTCTCAGGCACCAGTCGCGTTAATTTTACCCCCCCCCCCCTTATCAATTTTTTTTTTATATTTTGAACTCGTCTTTCAAGAAGATAAAATAATACATTTTTGATAAGATTTCCTTTGCTAGGTAGTGTTTTTACCTGTTTAGCATAAAACTCTTTAATTGTCATGCTTTTACATGATCATATGACATTTTTATCAAAACATACAAAAAAGGTAAAAAAAAAAAATAAAGTATCGCCCGCCGCACTGATTTCTATAAAAATGTGCCTGAGAACCAAACCTTGTTTTTTTGGCCTAACACAAGACTTCAACATATCAGTTTTGTCCCTCCGAGCATTAAATTTAAAAATAATATCTTGCAAGTTATAAACGTAAATGCGCCTTTGCGCAATTGACTTTAACATATTGAAAACGATTGGGTTTTTATATACTAATTTTGAAGAAGTATAAATGGTAAATATTGAACCTCTCTACAGTTTGACTACGTAACGCAAAGACATAAGGGAAAAGTTTTTCAGGAACAGGAAGTCCTCATTTTTTGTGAAAATCGCCAATAAGGATTCTATCATTCAGTCACACCATCACTGTCCCAATCGCCAATAAGGATTCTATCATTCAGTCACACCATAACTGTCCCAATCGCCAATACGGACTTCTATCTTCAGTCACACCATCACTGTCCCAATCGCCAATAAGGACTTCTATCATTCAGTCACACCATCACTGTCCCAATCGCCAATAAGGACGTCTATCATTCAGTCACACCATCACTATCCCTATTGCCAATAAGGACTTCTATCATTCAGTCACACCATCACTGTCACAATCGCCAATAAGGATTCTATCATTCAGTCACACCGTAACTGTCCCAATCGCCAATACGGACTTCTATCATTCAGTCACACCATCACTATCCCTATTGCCAATAAGGACTTCTATCATTCAGTCACACCATCACTGTCCCAATCGCCAATAAGGACTTCTATCATTCAGTCACACCATCACTGTCCCAATCGCCAATAAGGACTTGTATCATTCAGTCACACCATCACTATCCCTATTGCCAATAAGGACTTCTATCATTCAGTCACACCATCACTGTCCCAATCGCCAATAAGGACATCTATCATTTAGTCACACCATCTCTCTCCCTAACGCCAATAATGACTTCTATCATTCACTCACACCATCACTGTTATTTGGTCCTACAATTTGACTAAGTGTATGTCAATGTAAATGTATATCCGTGAACATATGTATCATAGAAGAATGATATATATGGTCAAAATATTTACGAGTACAACCATGAATGCCCCCCCCGGGACAAAGAATTGTCAACGTATGATAATATCAGTCATATATATATATATATATATATATATATATATATATATTTAAAGCAGTGGCTATATAAAACAACTGCAGTGCATAACCACTGCGTTAGGAGTGTAGGATTGTCTTATTCTGAGGAATCTAACCATAGTTTTGACATTGCTGTAAAAATATAGGTCACAGCATGACCTTGGCCGCCTTTAATTGGGCGTTGCTAATAACTGTACATAAAATTCTTCCTTCGCTGTGCATTATCTGTTTACTTGACAGAACGTATGAAGGATTCTCGTCCAAAACGAAAGCCCAGCTTGACTCCGGGCATGACTGGTCTGCCGAAGATTGGCCCCGGCTCCAAAAATTCCATCAAAGGTGGAAATCTTGGATTGAACGAACTTCAGTCTTCAAAAAGCAAACTGAAGCTAAAGCGACAGAAGTGAAGACCGAGCGCATAAACAGTGAGATAACCAGCTGCTTAGATTTAACACGGTGTCGGTTTATGATTTCACTTATATTTTCTGTCTAAAGAACCTTCAGTTGTCATTACTTTTTTATACACAAAAATGTTTAATTTGGAAAACGAGGGCCAACTGCCCACCCACACAAAAGACACAGTCATGTCCTGTATTGTCCCTCCAAATGTAGTAAATCCACACTGACAATGACCTGCCCATTATTATCACATATATAACGCCTTCACACAGCTGTACACGCTGCTTTGTCCATCAGCAGAGATTACACACACCCACACACACACTCACACACACACACGTCTTTCCAATAATGTGTGCATTTACCGGTCAGATTGAATTTCTGTTAGTGTGTGTTAATGAAATGTTAAATTCCTCTATAAATCTGTATTTTACGTGTCATGCCTATTTTTTCGTAACGAGCAGCAAATGTTATCCCGATTCTTAAATTATGATTGAACCGGATCACTAATCCTAGCAAACGCGGCACAAATATAATGTCAACAGTGATAAGGCTAGAAAAGGCTAGACGCAGACAAGCGTGATAACCACTGTCGCGCCAAATCAGTGCTTTCATTTTTTAATCGCTTTTCAGTGCGTGCCAATGCTACCAAAACCACGCTTCCGAGAGTTTTTAAATAGAATTTCCTTCTTGTCGACATCCAATGGAATATTGCTGACGGAGAATGTCACATACCAGTATATACCAGAAAGTCAGAAAGGGCACAAATCTTAATTGTTGGATCTAGAATCGTCTTTCTTAATGTAAAGGGAGGTCATTGTAAAGTCTCCATTGATATGTGAAATAAGGTCACTGTGACCTGTATTCTGCAAGATATGTGAACGAATATAATGTTAGTACCCTTAAATCAGATGGGCACAAGTCGTAGATGTTGGACCTATAAACGTCTAATTTAATAAAGATCCAGGAAAGTCCCTGTAAAATCTTCTTGGAAACCCGAAATAAGGTCACTGTGACCTGTATTCTGTGTGAATAACATTAATTGAGTACCCTATAAGTCAAATAGACACAAATTCGAGCAGTGGATGTAGACTCTTCTAACTTAGCATCTAAAGAGTTCCTCGTAAAATCTTCTTTAAAACTCTAAATAAGACCGCTATAGCATATTTACTAAAGATCATGGGAAAAACATGATTTTGAGCACTCTGGAAATCATTCTACCCATTGTTCAAGGTTCCTTAACATATATTTTTTACACACTTCTTAGGGTCCTCAATCTCCATGGACTTTGAAACATGTATGTGACCAGTACATCTGTAAACGGATATGGATTCCATTACAAAATGGATTCTGTGGTCGGAGCATACGAACCCCCGCCAGAATCTCCTTATCAGTCGTTCGTTAATATGTGCACGTTTAATGTAAAACATTGTCATGCACGAAACACGGGTTCACCTGGCGAGTGGCAGAACAACTGCATACGAATGAGCGGCTTCCACATGGGGACAAAGGAATAGTCCTTTGGAACTATTCCTTTTGTGGAATTGTGATTATGACATCTAAGAAAAAAATATATTATGGTGATTCTGATTTGCTCCAAAAATGTAATGGATTACGGATACGGTTTTACCCTACCCCTCTACAATTTTTCAGCAAAATATGTACATAACTGTTGCGTTGATTTGCTAAAAGACAATGCAACGAACCAAGGCTGAAGTTGTTTCTTTGCCAATTGCTTTCACCTAAATATATTAACCTGCTCTCTTTTTTATAATGGAGAGATGTCAGTTTTGGATGAGACTTATTCCTTGACAACTTCAGTACTCAAACCAAATATTTAATGCTGTTGGAATATATTTCCTTGGGCCTGTCTTTTAACATTGGCAGCTATACGTTTCGCGTACAAGAGCCTTCAACGACATATGCATGTGTTTACGCATGTGTCTGTTAACATGCCTTTTTTAAGCCGCTATCACATGGAGCCTACGGGGCCCGTACGGTGAGTAAAAATGACCATTATTGGCTATATTCGCACGGTGCCCGCAAGGTACCCGTACGATTTTCACGGGCGCCGGTTCAATTTTTACTCGCCGTACGGGCGCATTGGTGCTGAGCTGGCTGCGCTCAATTCTCCCGGCTTTTTCAACTCACCGTAAGCCCGTAGACAGCCCGTACAGTTGCCTTACGGGCACCGGCCGGTATCCGTGCGGCACCCGTACGATTTTCCGGGTAATTTTCCCGAAAATATTCGTACGGGCGCCTTGCGGTGTCCGCCGTTGCCGTACGGGCACCTTGCGATGGCCTTACAGTACCCGTAAGGGCTCGGTGTGATATGTGAAAAGTCGAATGGCTTCTGTGCGGGGTCCGCAAGGCCCCTTGCGAAGTAAATTTTGCCCGTGCGGTGTCCTCATGGTGCCCTGAATCTGAGCTGTCGGATATATAAATACAGCCACATCGGGAAATATATTATATAAACTCTGAACCTCTGTGCGCTGAAGCCTACTTCTCTGAACGTGTCAAGTGTTTTATTGAACCTTGTACATTGATTTGAATAAGGATAGCGCTCATGTTTGGCACTACAATAAATATAATATCAATAAATGATTTCCAATAATTATATTTTGAAGTAAACGTTAATTATGAAAAATCGAATCGAGTTACATAAGGAAACCTTTGATTGTAATATACCGAAAAAAAAGTATTGGTCTCTAACCTATTTGGCCGGGTTTTTTTTCTTTGGCTTAATGTTCAACAGCTATATACAAAGCAGAAAATAACCTTACGGTGGCCGCACGGTGCCAGTGATCGCCGGCCGGGCGATTGCCAGTCACCGTACGGTGTACTTGCTTCATGCATAGAACCCGCACGGTCACCTTACCTACCAAGTTTCGGAGGTCACCGTACGGCGCCGTAGATTATGTGAGTGCAAACAACGTGGGATGAAAAATCACACGGTGACCGTACGGTCTCGAAAACTCACGGCAAGCCGGCGGGTTGAAAAAATCCTACGGCGCCCGGTGTATATGTGTGCTAGGCATAAGACTACCTTCAACTAACTACACTGAATAAACATCGTGTTTCATGATGTCATCTGCGCTTCAATGTATACCAAGTATCTTTCATAAACTTTTACTGTGCTGTATGCATATAATTTAACGGTAGAATGCTTCTTTATACAATCGTTATATCAACGATATTTCCCAAGCAATGATGCTGTCGGACCTATGTTGTTCTCTGGAAAAAAAGTGCTCACTTGAAAATTCATACATCCTGTATATGCCTCAAGTCTCTTTCCAAAACTCATTTTTGTGTGGTTTCTGGAATGGAATAATTTGCCATTCTTTGTTGATATTTTGGTGGAGAGGTGGTGTCCTGGAGAATTCTAGCACAAGTAATCTTTATGTCATGTAAGTGAAACTTGGGATTAATACATACGTCATTTAGTCCATAACAGCTCATTACAGAAATATTTATCATAGAGAGCCGTGGATTTTTCATGGGTATATACAGCTAGTAAATAATTAATACATGCATCACAGTATGTCAAATTCACTTGAGCATAATGGCCCATGGGCCACTTGTTTTTTAATGAAGCACTGACACATTCCATAATGCCACAATATGGTACCTTCTGGTATCACTATTAAAAAAATGTACAATTGCGAGGAAACAGGCTTTCACTTCAAAATACCCGTACATGATTTTGTTAACTAAAACGAAAGGATTCAGTAAAATTGATTAAAAATCCCTTTTCAGATTAGGTATACACACTATCAGTTGAATGAAGGATAAACAATCTCAAAGTGCTAATTATAAAACAATGCCTCAACTTCAATTATTGAATACTGAAATTTATACTTCATTTTACAACGTTAAAAAAGAATGCAAACAGTTTTTAATTCTTCTTTAGTTTGGTTACCTCAGTATTGCATTCCTCATAAAATGAACATCAACACCTTTGTCCCCCGCGGTCGCCGAAGGAGCCGTCGGCGGGGAACATAGAATTGGTGAGCGTCAATCCGTCCGTAACACATTTTTTAGCGCAATAACTCAAAATGAATTTAAGGTAAAGTCACCAAACCTGCAGCATTGATGCACCTTATCAAGGGCTAGGTCAAGTTTAAACATGGATGATCTTGACGCTTTTTTCAAGGTCACAGTGCCGACAGTGGCGATAGTGCTAAAATAATGTTGACGCATTATATATTAACTCGAAAGGAATTTGAGGTACAGTAATCTAACTTGCAGCATTGATGCACCTTATCAAGGGCTAGGTCAAGTTCGACCATGGATGACCTTGACGCATTTTTCAAGGTCACAGCAGCGATAATGCTAAAATAATGTTTACGCATTAATTCGAAAAGAATTTGAGCCACAGTCACCAAACTAGCAGCATTGACGTACCTCATGAGGGGCTAGCTCAAGTTCGAATATGAAAGACCTTCATACAGTATTGAAGGTCACAGGGGTTATCTTAGTGAATGACATTGACCAATCTCAAATGTCATACATGTATTCACAACTTTTTTTCCTTTGTAAAGGTATACATCACTTCATGGACATAATTAAATGAGCAATTTGATCACTACAGCCTCTTTTTATACAAAACAAAAATTATAATGTAGCAAAAGTCTAATAAAAAATATATTGAATATAGAGAAATTTTAACATTCATCTTGTTTATGCATCCTGTCAATGGAGAGGAAGCCTAAGTCAGCTGCAAGACATCAGAGCGAAGGCTTCGAGGGTAGTATTGGAGATTGAATCGTGACCCTTCGGACCGAAAAACTTATGCTCCAGCCGCTGAGCTTCGCCCTATTCAATTCACACGATTAATGTTTCTAACTGATATATTACAGAAATGCTCTTTCTTTAAGAACAGCATACATTTGTATATTAATAACTAAATTTTACTTAAAATCTTATTTATACTGGTTTTTGTGAATCAATAACCGTGAATACCTAGGTCTTGATATAATGTGTAACTCAATATTATAAGAAGGTTTAATAAATGGGGACCCTAATTTGCATGTTAAATTTGTAAACACGGACTAAACTTTTGCTAACATGGGTTCATTTGAAGCATTGGCCATGAAAACGTTGGTCTTCACCTAAAGTTCGTCCAATTACCAAGCTATGTTCTGGATTAAAGAAATAGAATCTTCAGCAATGGCGGCCCTAATTAGCATATTAATATATAAAAATACGGACTAAACGGACTTCATTCGAATATTTTACCTTAAATACCTGGGTCTATATACAATGTTCGACAAGTTACCTTTTTTTAGTTTTGAAAATATCGAAGAAGGTAGACTTAGCATCAATGGCAGCCCTAATTAGCACATTAAAATTTAAAATACTATCTTAACCGTTATAAATATGATTTTATCTGGCTTTTGACCATGAAACCGTAGGTCTAGACACAATATTTGACCAGTTATCTTGGTTAGGTTTGAGATATTTAGCAAGGTAGAATTTCCATCAAGGGCGGCGCAAATTTTCATATTAAATTTCTAAATACTCACTAAACCGTTGTTATCATGGTTTATTTTAATCGATGACCAAGAAACCTAGGTCTACACAATATATTTGAAAAATTATCATAGTAATTATTGAGATAGAAAAATCGAATTGTTGTCAATGGCGGTCCTAATTTGCATATTAAAAAAATTGTCCAAATTTCTAAATACCCACTAAACCGTTGTTCTCATGGTTTATTTTAATCGTTGACCAAGAAACCTAGGTCTAGACAAAATATTTGAACAATTATCATAGTAATCATTGAGATAAAAAAAATCGAATTGTTGTCAATGGGGGTCCTAATTTGCATATTAAAAAATTGTCCAAGGTCGTAGCGAGGACAACCCAACTCGAAAGTATTAGTGGACCCCTACCATCACAAATCCATCACAAAACCTTGTATTATACACATTCCATAGGTTCGCCATAGAGTACATATATGCGGCAACTCGACAAGGACAGCAACAGCGGGGGTGGCACAGAAAACAACCTGTATAGTTCTCCTTCCGCCATATCGCTTGTTAATTAGATTACAGGTCCTGTTATTTCTTGGCGCTGAAATTTAAATGTGCTACAAGCCGTGTGGCACGTTAGCAGTCTTGCATAAGGATACAATGAGTTTTAAAAAAATCACCCGACTGGCCGGCCGGCTCTGTGGATCAGGTTTTTCAGTGGATCTCGGACTGGGTCGAGATGATCACGCGGATATTTCCCGTGCGGGCTGGCTCGGCCGAGTAAAAATCGGCCGGCCGCAGCAAATCTCAGTGGATCTGGCCCTTAAGACCGACCACGTCTAGCCGCTTCTCAAACAGCTCACTTGGCTCCCCGTCAAGTACTGCGTAAAATATAAAATTGCTGTTTTTGTAAACCGCCATTTTGTTTGCTTACTCTCATCATATTTGTCTGAAAAAATTTATAACCTATCGGCCTTTGCGTACGCTGCGCTCGAAATTTTCTTAAAGTACCAAAGTGTAATATGAAAGTCGATGAACGTTCCGTCCGTTTCATAGCCCCAAAAGTCTGGAATTAACTTCCAATAACACTTAGAAAATCTCCGACTCTTGTGTCATTTAAAACTAATTTAAAAACGTATCTCTTTCGGCAAGCTTTTGGTAATTATTATGCATCATTTTTTCTGGGGTCAGGCACAGGGTGTAGATTTCGATGAAATTGCAGTTGCATAGGTTTGACATAAAGTATGGTTACAATTTTATTGAATAAAATGGCAATGGATGGTTAATAAATCATGATTCAAGGTGAGGCCACCTTGCCATCCATGGGCATTTTTTTGCGCCAAAATCCATGAACCCCTCCCCCCAGACACACATACAAGCGTTGATCTTTAAAATGGTAATTGCGTTATTAAATATAACATTTAAAACTGTAAGGTAAATAACATGCTGATTTACAAGAATAGCTCTTCCGTTTGTTTCTTTGGATTTTTTATTGAATATGGCTGGTCATCAAACAAAATGCCTGACCTTAAAAAAACAATTATGACTGACAGACAAATTGGAAGAATTATTTAGCAGAAAAACGATATCAACTTATTATACCTATTCGCATCCAATTGTATATAAACCATCGGTACATAAAATAACCCATATGATCATTTCTTACTTTTATACATTAGTAATTAAGTATAAAGTTTAAATATATATATCTTGATCTAAGTATTATTGTGTTTAATAAAGCAACATGTTCACTAATTTACTGAGTTTAGTTGAGTTTACCAAATATACTAATGATACAATATCAGGTATATATAGGTTCACATTTGATTGTGTGGAACAGCCCTTAGTACTATCACCATCACACCCAGCTCTCAATGGATAATACTTCAGCAGTACCCCTCCCCGGCCCCCAGGTTAATTAGCCCTGCCCTGCCCACCACTTCTTATCCAGCCTGCAGGTCACAAGAAATGGGCCTGATTTTGTCCACACTTTTGGCTGCTCAGTGAGAAATGTAAAAGATATGTTTTAAATGTTTTAAAAGATAATTACAAATTAAAACAGTTTCTAAAACCACATATCCAAATCCATAAGATTATGTAATTTAAATAATGTGTTTTTATTCTGAATGTTTTTCTGATATACCTACACATGCACTATTCCCTTTGAAAATACGTAGTTATGGGCAAGGCAGTTACTGCAATAATGTTAGATGCTTTATACATATAAAGCGGCAATAAATTAAAATTAAACATCATAATTTGGTATTTTCACATAATTAAAAAGGTAGGTCAATATTTCAAATCATAATTTGGTATTTTCACATAATTAAAAAGGTAGGTCAATATTTCAAATCCACATTGTTTGTGTCGAATGCAGACTGATTGTAGTAAAACTGTCCCCCCCCCCCCCTTTTTTTATCCACATATAATGGAAATAAAGAATCAGAATCAGAGGTAATGTTATCCTGGCTCAGAAATCGTGTGTGCGCCAGGCACCGTGAGCTAAAAACACCATGAAGTATAAAGGAAGAAAATAGTTTAAGATATTGATAATGATAGGCTTTAAATTAACACAGCAGGCGGTACCGATGACTCCTGTTTTTCTGTGGAAAAAAAACTCGTTTTCTTATATAAAGATATACAAACATCTCAGCAGCATCATGTTCTACGAAATAGACTAAACCTACCGTTAAACTTAATTGTGCTTACATTCTTACATCCACATGTGTAGGAAAAAATTAAAACCAAGCAATATTTGTATATATTGTTACGGAACCTAATATAAAAAGATCACGTATACGTGATGAACACAAATTTTGTAATGGAGATAAAAAAAAAATCAGATTCTGTAACACTAGGCAGCGTGAAATGTCCAGGGGAATGAATAAAGAAGTCAGTGGTTTTTTTTGGTTAACAAATAACTATAATTTATTCTTAAAACAACCCTAACAATACAATATATACAATAATCAATACAATTATACAGTAAAACAGCGTTATAGCAACAGTTCAATATAATCACACAGAAAGATAATGGTACAGTACCTCGATACCAACACCGTCACCACGATAAGTCCTTTGAATGTAAACTCTCGGAGAATGACAGTCCAGTGGAAAGTTCTTGCAACAACACAGAAAGTAAACTGAAGTCAAAATGTATAAAATCCAGGAGGAAATCTTTGAAAATTGTATAATTGCCGCATTCGTCGGATAAGGTCTCAGAATCTGACACACGTTTCTGCGTCCGCTGGTATCTGCTCTGCTGTCTGCCCTCTGGTTCTAAAAAACAGCCCCTTTATATACCTTCACACCCCAAACCGGGAATTTTCCACTTCTCGAACAGTCTATAAGGACCCTACTCAACAGTAAACACGTGTTTCAGGAATTCTCCAGAAAGACATAGCCGTGTGTCTCTACACATACCAGGCTCATCACGTGACCCACGACCAGGCATGAAAACCCAAGACAACGAGAGTTCAACCAGTACGGATTAAACATAAAATGTAACAACAACACGAGATACGCCCGTGTCACACAATAAAACAGCACCTGTAACAATATGTATATCTAAAACTCATCCATATAATGGTTACAAATTTAAACTACATACGTTCAAGAAAAGTTGATAGTCAACATCATAGCAGGCATATAGAAACATACGCTACGCTCAACTATTTGTTAAACTACCCGCTGCATTAAAACGCGGTTGCCGTTCAGGTTTGGCCAGCAGGCGGTGCTGTCTCTGTGGTATTCCCCCTGCTTATATTTTACCAAACACATTGCAGGTATCACCAGCACAAACGGATGTTCTTCGAGGTACCGGTCACTTTACACTGCTGTGGAAAGCGCTTGGTAGCACAGACTTTTTTCACCCCCATTGGAATACACACGATGCAATTGTCAGCTTTCAACACAGTCTGTATACTGACTTGCCTGATGTCAGTTATCCCCCACTGTCTGCATATTTCCTGTATTGCGTACCACACGAGCTTGTCACCGGCATAGCTATGTTTGTTTACACGCTAAGCCAATCAGATTTCTTCTACCAGTTCTGCAGATTTGTTTTAAACGCAGAGCCAATCAGATTTTTCTTTATCCAGCGCAAACTGACTAGGTGTTGCCAAACCTGGAAAATCCTGCTGTTTCTCATATCGTGTTAGTGGATGGTCACCGGGCCAGGAGGTCACGCGCTGTGTTCAGAACATTGCATTTATTTAACAGATGTGGGTCTCCCTATCCCCCCTCCTCACCCCCACCCCCCATACACAACCGTGAAATGGCCATTAACATCATCACAAAATAATGTAGCACGCATCATAAAATCAATGTAGCTCTTTGAATAATTCTATTGAAAAACATCTTTAAAAAACAACTATCCTATAACATAAATGTGATATTACTATTTGTTTATACTTAAAAAGCGTATGCATATATTTAATTTAAATAAAAAGTGGAATAGACTACAGGCCCGAATCAGAACGGCCAGTACGCTTTCTACGGCTTTCCGGGCCCTGTAACTAAATTTTTATTGGACTCATTTCTTTCACGGATGTGTCGAACCGTATACTATAAAAATCATTTCAAAATCACTCTGGAATTTCCACATTTCCAAGAATTTTATTTGGTCATGTGAAACTCTTTCCCACAAGGGCCAAATTAGGCTCACCGGATTAAAAATACATACGTTAACTAACGAAATTTAACACAAAGGAGATTTCCTGTTTTTGTTCATGCATTTTCTTGTGCCTTTGGACACTTCTTGGCCCAATCCCCCTTTTTAGCCCTCAGCCCTTAGGCTGATGGGCTATTTTCGTCACCAAAGCTGTCCGTCCGTACAGCCGGCCGGCGTCCGTTAGATTTTACCTTGTGAGCAAGATATCTCTAAAAGGATACACCGTAGGAATTTTATTTCTTCGGTGTATATGTATATCGACAAATTCTTTGTCCAGTTCGAAGATCAGTGACCTTGACCTATTTTTCTACGTTTTAGAGCTGATTATAGAAAAACACTTAGAAGCTTATTTTTCAGGAGCCATTGGGTGGAATTTTACAAAACTTACTGTGGTTAATGAAACTGATGGTCTGTACCTGCTGCACAAGTTTGGAGGTGACAGCTACAATTTCTGATTTTTATTGAATTTTTATCGGATTTTTCAACTTTGGCCTTGTGAGCGGGATATCTCCAAAGGTATTCAACACAGGAACTTCATTTCTTCAGTGCTGATGCATATTAACAAAATCTTGGTCAAGTTCAAAGATGGGAGACCCTGACCTATTTTTCAAGGTCACAGAGCTTAGAATAGAAAAAAAACTTAGGAACTTTTTTCTCAAGAAGCATTTGATGGATTGTTATGAAACATTGTATCATGATATGCCTTGATAATCTCTAAGTCCTGCATGAGACCGGTGTTACCATACCTGCTAAGGTACTAGATACCTCTCCAGTTTAAATTTATAACTTAGGCATGTACAGATATACATCCATGTGAAAACAAATATTTTATATTTGTTACTGTTACCACCTAAATATACTGTTCTTTTGGCTGAGGTCTTTCGTCAGCTTCTGCTGATATTCTGGTTCCTTCTTGGCACTCATAATCAAACCTATACAAATTATAACAAAAAAAATTAAAACAACTGCCCTCATTTCAAGAATTTAATTGTGCCTTGTAGGGAAAAAAAAAACTGCCCGCATTTCAAGGATTTAATTGTGCCTTATAGGAAACTCCATAGTCGACCAGGTTCCCGTTGAGGCCTCTTGGTGAAAACTTACACACAGGTAATTTAACACAAAAAAAAGCCAAAAGAGACAATTTCTTATGCCCTAGAGGAAAAATTTATCCGGCCCATGCAAACCCCCACAGGCTTTTTCGGGTATTTCTCGATTAGAAACTATATGTTAGATAATAAATTTATATCAAATGAAACTAGCTTAATTTTCAGGCGTTCAACCGGCAACCGGGCTCCAATGAAAAATAATACGAACGAAAAACGAAACGTTTCAAGTGCCTTATTACACAGGACACAGTCCTTGCCGGCCCGGGCCCTCTCAGGCTCTCTTGGCAAAATTATATAAACACAGAAACAAGGCCTACAGGCCTAATGCGAACCTGTGCAATGGGATTTACACCAGATATAATGCTTCAATGCTGGACCGTTACTTTTCAAGTACACGTGTTACATGTGTTTATGAACAATGCTAGTACTAAACATTTTGAATAAGAAACGATTACACAAATATCGCTGCTGAAATTCTGGCATGGGTGCACACAACAATAAAATGATTGTTGCTGGCACCACCAGTCTTGTATACAACGAAGCTATCAGAGATATATACATATGCCCAATTTCAGACTGATTTATCAAACCCCTCCTGAGAAATAAGCAGGGCCATACACTGTACAAAAATTATTGTAGGTGGCACACAGTCTTGTATATGACAAAGCTATCCGATATGTATAAAAATGCCCAATTTCAGGCTGATATATCAAATTCCTCAGTAGAAATAAGCAGGCACATACATTGTGCAAAAGTCATTGTAGGTGGCGACACCTGTCTTGTCACCGAGAAAGCCATCAAAGAAGCATAGAAATGTCAAAATAACATGCCAATGCATCAAACTCACCTTGAGTCTGATGCACTGGGCTGAACAGGCTAAGGTGAAAAAGGAAATTGCCCCGAGTGAACTGTGACAAATAGCTACTGCACCGAGTGAACTCTTGACCTGCACCTGGCTAGACTGAGTAAACTTTTGACCTGTACCTGGCTGCACTGAGTGAACTCTTGACCTGTTGCATTATCTGACACAGTTGGTAGTCTGCCAAAACTATAAATAGATCCAGGCTAAACTTTGGTGCCAAATCTGATGCAGTGGGCAGTCTGCCAAAGCTATAAATAGAATGCAGCTTCTGCACTGAGTGAACTCTTGACATATATCTGCCTGCACTGAATGAACTCTGTTGACCTGTTGCCATATCTGGAACAGTTGGCAGTTTCTCAACCTATTAAAAGATACAGACACAATTTTAGAAAAATATGTTTACTCATACTGAAAGATTTTGGCTAAAATGCTTTTTTTCAAGCTGACATATTCCTAAGACTTTTTATCAAAATATCTACAATGATAAAAGAGTTCTTTCATTTTAAAGGTCCAATAATTCTGCCAAAAATCATTCAAGTAAACTTGAACAAAGGCCACCTAAGAATAATTTTTGTGCAATGTTACAGAAGTTATAATTGAAGCAACATTTTTGTAGAAGAACACTACTGCGTTCTCCAGTTTAAAATAGACTTAATAATGGCTGTTGGGGACCACTCTCATAAGCCCAACTTGGCGAGTTTAATCCAGGTCCATATGGAACTACGACTACGACTTAGAAAATTCAACAGTCTTTATTCTGACTTCATTACAGGAGAGTATAACAGAGAAATCATAATAGAATCAAAAAGGCAAAATCACACCGTACCCGCGACGATAGTTACACCGTACCCGTGAAAAAAAAACAAAGTAAATTACAGCTGTATATAACAGTCATCGCCAACAATGGCCATAAGACTAACTTAAGCTTTTCACGACTCAACCAAAAATCATCAAACTCAATCTATTGTTATATGATTGAAAGAACCTTGTCCTAGGATAATTCTTGTGAAAAAATTGAACTATTCAACTTGACAGTTTCATCATAAACATTTTTAAGCTTAAAGAGGCTAAAATTATGAGGTTTTTGCACATAATTAACAGGTCAATGTAGGTGGCGCCACATAATATGCAATTTCAAATATGAGTCATGTGACCAACATTTGCACAATACTTGGTGATGCTAGCTCCAGTCATTTTATTTCTGAGATTGCTATGTCAGTATGCTTACTTGGCCAAATTACTAAGTTCAAATTCACGTAACTCCGCCAAAATTCATCAAACTCAAACCATTTGAACAAACTTGAGAGGGCTCGCCTCTAGGATCATTGTATCCGCCAAAACGAAGTTTTGTGGACACTGTGTTTTGGACCGGGTTCCGCCGCCGCCGCGTTCGTTTCCGAGAACTCTTCTGAGACTACTGGACGGATTTTTCCGAAACTTACACCAATTATCAGGTCACATGTGAACTGGTGCCTAACCAATTGGCGTTTACCTCTGACCTTTCCTCTCTGCCCAGCGTCCATTTGTGCGTCTGTTTTCACACCCACATGTCTCGGGAACCGTTTGACCGACCGGGAAAATTTTTTTGTACAAATGTAGCCCTTGGATAGCCTTATAACATACAGAAAAATGGTGGCGCCACCTGCAACCATGTTTGCACAGTGTCTATCTGTTCATTTGCCTTGGGTTAAAATCACTCATATCTCTGCAGTGGTTTGACTAATTCACCTGAAATTCGGCATGCGTATACACCCTGGATAACTTTCTTGATTTTATGACAGGTGGCGCCACCTACATTCACGTTCACGCTGCAGACATCCAAGCTCATATCTTGGGAACCGTTTGGCCGATTGGGCCAAAATTTTGCATGTGTATAGAGCTTACTTAGCTCTTTATCATACGCAAAACTGATGGCGCCACCTGCAACCATATTTGCACAGCGTCCGTCTTTTTGTCTGCCGTGGGCTAAAATCACTCATATCTCTGTAGTGGTTTGACTTATCTTCCTAAAATATTTGCGTGTCTATACATCTTGGATAGCTTTCTCGATTTTTCGGCAGGTGGCGCCAACTACATTTATGTTAACGATGCAGACATTCAGGCTTATATCTCAGGACTGGAGGGACATATCCCCCTACAATTTTGCAAGTGTTTAGATCTCACATAGCTCTTTATCATACACAAAACTGGAGGGGTCACCTGCAACCATTTTTGCACAGCGTCCGTCTGTTTGTCTGCCTTGGACTAAAATCACTCATATCTCTGTAGTGGTTTGATATAACTGCCCAACATTTTGCAGGTTTATACATCCTGGACAGCTTTCTTGATTTTATGACAGGTGGCGCCACCTACATTCTAGTTTACGCTGCAGACATACAAGCTCATATCTCCGGAACCGTTTGACCGATTGGGCCAAAATTTTGCATGTGTGTAGATCTCACATAGCTCTTTATCATACACAAAACTGGAGGGGCCACCTGCCACCTTTTTTGCACAGCGTCTGACTGTTTGTCTGCCGTGGGCTAAAATCACTCATATCTCTGTAGTGGTTTGACTTATCTGCCTAAAGAATTTGCGTGTCTAGCTTGGAACATCTTGGATAGCTTTCTCGATTTTTTGGCAGGTGGCGCCACCTACACTTATGTTAACGCTGCAGACATTCAGGGCAGCTTTCTGGATTTGTGGTTGGTGGCGCAACCTACATACACATTCGGCTGCAGACAACCATGCTAATATGCAACACACCTCACTCTATTTCCCCTTGCCACTCAATCCATGCCTCACTTCACCCGTTCCACTCTGATTTTGGCGGATACACGTAGTCGGTTGTCGACTACCCGTATTCTAGTTTCTGTAAAATATTGAACAATTTGGCTGGACAGTTTACAAGGAGAAGACTTTTAAAAGTTTTTTTTTGGCTTTTTTCCCTATAAAATCTTAGTAAATGCAGATAGCAAAAAAAAAAAAAAATAAGCTGAATCCCACAACATTTGATATATTACAGATTATTGCATAAAATCTAGGGATGTTAGCTCCTGCTATTCCTGAGAAATTATGGGTTAATGTACAGATGACCGATGACCACCGTACAAAAAAGGTCAATGCAGATGGCGCCACCAATACCTGAATTTCATATATGACTCATGTGACCAACACTGGCATAAAATTTGGTGATGATAGCTCCGGCCGTTTCTGAGATTGTCATTTTAGTATGCTTTTTTGGACAGATGACCAAGTTTAACTTCCTGTAACTCGGCCAAAATTCACCGAAATTGAACCATTCGAACAAACTTGAGAGATAAGGTATAAGAGATTATTTTTGTGAAATATTGAACAATGTGGATGGACCGTTTTAGAGGAGAAGATTTTTTAAGGTTCTTTAGCTTTTTCTCTATAAAGTCTAAGAAAATGCAGTTAGCGAAAATAAAAAAAGCAAAATCCGAAAGAGTTTTTCAAATGGCTAATTTTTTGCATAAAATTTCGTGATGCTAGCTCCTGTTCTTTTCGAGATAGTATGGGTTAACGTACAGACGACGGACGACAGACGACGGACGACGCCACACCATCGCATTAGCTCACAGGTTTGCTAAAAAGACCTCAACATTTAACAACATTTAATTGCACCTTAAAGGAATTCCTTGCCAGGCCGGGCCCCCATTTGGACCCTTCGGTCACCAGCTAACTCCTCTTTCATAGGACATAGCTAAAATTAAGTTCATTGAGTGTTTTTGACACAAAATACCCTAAGAAAAAGTTGAATATGAACATATTTCATATATATATATATATAAAATATAATTAAAATTAGAATTTAAACGTTTTTAAATTTAAATTTAAACAAGAAGACGATTCAAATGGATTTCTTACACCAAGCAACGATTCATCTCAAAATACCTAAGATACTTTAGATGTGCATAAGCATTTTAAATGGGGCTTTTATTCTTGAAAATCAAGTGACCCGTGGGTCATGACGCTCAGCCGACAATATGTCCTTGCACAGGAAACTAATTAAGATAATATAGGTGGCATCATCATTCATGCACATTAGCTTAAGTTCATCAAGACCCATTAGCACACAAAATTTGATAACAATCCAACCAACCTTTCCTGAGGAGCCTGGCAATTTGTGTGTATTTTTCATTACTTCTGGGAGCCTCAAACATACCCCAAAACTATAGGTCACAGTGACCCAATTTCAGGTTTTGAGGGGAGAACTTTTGAGGAACTCTAAGGATGCCAAGTGAGAAGATTCTGGGTCCAATCGTTATGATTTGTGCCCTACTTTGGTATCAAATTTTCAAATATTCTGGGGTGTGCTTTTAAGCCCCATTGCTCATAGAATATGGGTAACAGAGACCTTATTTCATGTTTCCAAGGAGACTATTCATGGATCTCCCTGGATTTTAAGTTAGAAGATTCTAGGTCCTGTGGTTGTAATTTGTGCCCTGCTTTGGTATCAAATTTTCAATTATGTAAGGGGTGCTTATAAGCCCCATAGCTCAGAGAATATGGGTAACAGAGACCTAATTTTAGGTTTCCAAGGATATTTTTCATTGACCTCCCTGTCCTGTTAACAGACCACCGCATCTTTGAAGGTCTCGAAAAGAGAGAAAAAATGCATAAAAGTTGGAAAAAAAACAGGTGGCGCCACCAGTCTGCAAGAACTGATAAAACTCCATGATGAATATACATGCAAAGAATCACGGCAAATCCTTGCACAATATGTTGAGATACTACAGCTTTTGTATTAAATTTTAAGTTATTCTTGGGAGGTCTACTGAGCCCCATAGCTAAGGGCATATTGGTAACAGAGACCTAATTTCAGGTTTCCACGGAGATATTTTTATTGACCTCCCAGCATGTCAAGATAGAAGATTCTAGGTCCAATGGTTACTTTTTGTGCCCTGTTAACAGATGACTGCATCTTTTAAAGTCTCAAAAATAGAGAAAAAAAATCATTAAAAAAATCGAAAAAAATACACCAGTCAGCAGGAATTGATGAAACACTCCATGATGAATATGCAGGCAGAGAATCATGGCAATCAATGAACCATTTGTTGAGATACTAGAGCTTTTGTATCAACTTTTTAGTTGTTCTTGGGGATACTTCAAAGCACTATAGCTCGAAGAATATGGGTAACAGAGACCTAATTCCAGGTTTCAGAGAAGATTTTTAATGGGCCTCCCTGCATGTCAAGACAGAAGTTTCTAGGTCCAGTGGTTACATTATGTACCCTGTTAACATATGACCACATCTTTTAAGGTCTCAAAAATTGAGAAAAAAAAAATGTAAAAAATCGAAAAAAAATAAGGTGGCGCCACCTGTCTGCAAAAACTGATGAATCACTCCATGATCAATATCCTTGCAAAGAATCATGGTGATCAATCCAATAGTTGTTCAGATACTAGAGCCTTTGTATCAAATTTTCCATTATTCTTGGGGGGGGGGGTATTTCAGAGCCCCATAGCTCGAAGAATATGGGTAACAGAGACCTTATTCCAGGTTTCCACAGAGACTTTTCATGGGCCTACCTGCATGTTACGAGAGAAGATCCTCGGTCAAGTCCTTAGGATTTGTGCCCTGTTAACAGATGACCACATCTTAAGTTCTAAAAAAAATAGAGAAAATAAAAATTTGTAAAAATCGAAAAAAATACGGCTGGCGCCACCAGTCTGCGGAAAGTGATAAAACATTCCATGACCAATATCCATGCAAAAAATCATGGTTATCAATGCATTAGTTGTTCAGATACTGGAGCTTTCGTATCAAATTTTCCATTATTCTGGGGGGTACTTATAGCACGAAGAATTTGGGTAATAGGGACCTAATTTTAAGTTTCCAAGGAGACTTTTCATGGACCTCTCTGCATATTAAGATTCTAGGTCCAGTTGTTATGATTTGTGCCCTGTTAACAGATGACCGAATCTTTTAAGGTCTCAAAAATAGAGAAAAAAATCGTAAAAAAAAAAAAAAAATACAGGTAGCGCTACCAGTCTGCATAAACTGATGAAACACTCTATGATCAATATCTATGCAAAGAATCATGGAGATCAATGCATTAGTTGTTCAGATACTTGAGCCTTTGTATCAAATTTTCCATTATACTGGGGGGGGGGGTACTTTGGAGCCCCATAGCTCGAAGAATATGGGTAACAGAGACCTAATTCCAGGTTTTCAAGGAGAATTTTCATGGACCTCCCTGGATGTCAAGTAAGAAGATTCCAGGTCCAGCGGTTACGATTTGTGCCCTGTTAACGGACAGATGGCCGGATGGCTAGACGGCCGGCCCGGGACGGCCGACGGACAAAGGGTGATCGCTATAGCTCAGATGACTTACAGTCAGCTGAACTAAAAACGGACGTTCTATATAAATATATTTTTAAAAAATCAAATTTTAAAACCATTCAAACAAATTTTCCTCAAGAATGCCAGAGTGGCATTAATCTAATTATTAAAATATAGGTCTTAGATTACCACTTAACGCAAAAGAAATCGTAATCCGATGTTACACCTAAGGTCAGAATCAGAGCTCCCTGACTATAAACTATAAATAAGGTTCTTTATGTCCGCTAGAATTACTTAGTTGTGAAGCACGGTATGCTAAAGTGTTTCAAGAGAACGGGTTCTATTGTCAACATTATATTTAATAAATAACAACGGAATTACATTTTGTCTGGTATTTAAAGATCGTTTATTCACATGGATTGTACAAATAGTTAGAATAACCGAAGCTAGACACTCTCTATGGCTCTGGTTGTGGCGTTATGTAGTCTTTAGAGGAGGATGAAACCGGAGGACCCGGAGAGAACCATGGAACTTAGACGTGCCACTCTATGTCCCATTACCCTGACAATAATACATGTAAAATGAATTATTTTATTGCATTTCTATCCGTGGTAAAAAAATAAAATGTTCATCACTACTGGAAGTATTTGAAATTTTAAGCATATATGTGCATACCCGGTATTCACTTTTTTAGTTTTTGTGTAGCCATGACGTTTGGGGTGACAGGCTGTCGCTAGTTTTTGTGTATCTCATCAGGTGGAACTATCAATGAAATCAAATAAATTAGGACCGATTTACATTTCTGAATAAGGTAACTCTAAATTAAATTTAAAATAAATAACTAATGGGTAAGACTTGTCGCTCTCAAGATACCACAACAACAACAGAGCCGACATTAAGAATTTGAATTAGCAATGTGTATTTATCTGGATCTGGAACACATTAACACGAGCGGCAATAGCGAGCGGCAAGTACTCCAGATGTCACCACTTGTCGAATACGCACAGCAAAGATTTAAGCACAACAGAGTTGATGTCCGCCTGTGCAGACACTACTGAGAAATCGTGATCTTTACATAATGTTTACTCACAATAGATACATTTTCGGGAAATATTACAACTGTTTATGACTTTTTAGAAGAAATATTTGACTCAGGCTGCATGTAAATGTTAAGTTTGTTTCATTTCAGAGATGGGTCTGAGTGAAGCAGTTTCAATGTTATGGTTCATAGCAAAATATGTTTACCTGAGCATTGACTCGGACATTACTGTAATTTGTCATTCTCAACATTAAAATGAGTCTCACACACAAATATGGTATCCAAGATCAGCATGTAGAGCAATATTCAAATCGAGACACAGCCATCAATAAAGTTGATAAACCAACTATTTGTATGATTTATTAGAGGGGGTTAATCTGTCCTCTTTTTCATGCACGCAGAAACGCGCGTTTCCGAAAATTCCCGTCTTTGCAACAGGCATACCCCGGCCTCCAGCGTTCGGAGCAACACGTTGGCCTATGGCAAATCATGTTCTTGGTAACATCTTCTGACATCCTGGTGCTAACATGGCCTCTTGCTGTCAAGCTCTAGTTCTCGACTAAATTCATTATATATACACCACGATACGCCACCGTCTGTTTTTTTTTTTTTTAAGTTTAGAAGCAATACAGTACAGTTTGTCGCGGTTACAAGCAGGCTGCATTCCCTATATATTGTTACAGGTGCCCTTTTATTGTGTGGCACGGGCGTAACTCGTGTTGTGGCGTCCGTGTCTGGCCGCGTGTTGCCCTCTCAGTTTAATCCGTACTGGTTGAACTCTCGTAGTCATGCTAGCTTGGTGCTTTCTCGCCTGGCCGAGCTCACGTGTGAACCCTGACACGGCGTTCTCTGTTCTAGTATGTTTATTGAGCGTGTTTACTGTGTATTATATTGGAATTTTTTTAGACTGTTCGAGAAGTGGAAAATTCTCGGCTTGGGGCGAGAAATTATAAATAGGTGGCTGTGTTTTAGAGCGGGCAGAGAGGTGAGAGAATATTCCAGCGGACGGAAGCAAGTTAGTCAGTGTGTGGGACCTATCCGATTGTCCAGTAATTTCAGGGATTCCACTATTACTTACTCTATACAATTTGGTGCTGCCTGCCTCAAGTTTACTTTCTGGTTTGTTACAAGAGCTTTACATTGGACTGTTATTCTCCGGGAGAGTTTGTGTGGACTTTTCATCCGGCATATACATTTAAAAGGACTTATCGTTGTGACAGTGGTGGTATCCAGGTACTGTGCACTTTGTTTATTTTACTGTGTGATTGTATTGATTTGCTGTTATACTGTGTCATTGTAATGATTTAGGGTATTGTAATGTTAGGGTTGTTTTAAGAATAAATTATAGTTATTTGTTAACAAAAAAACACTGACTTCTTTTTTCATTCCCCTAGACATTTCACGCTGACTATTGTTACAGAATCTGATTTTTTTTATCTTCTTGACAAAATTAATGTTCATCACGCATACGTGATCTGTTGATATTAGGTTCCGTAACATGGAAAAGGGCCATTCAAAAGGGTTATTTCTCGTGATTTTACAATGGGAGCGCTTCCCGTAACACTCCATGTTGACATGCATGTGATTTGGATTATCTTGGTGTTATGACATATAATTTAAATATCTAATGGCAAAGCTAAATGTGTTACATTACTGCTAATTGTCATAAACAGACGTGATTAAAATGAAGGAACAGAAAGTAGCACCACCGGTCTTCGGTCGGATGTGTGATTAAAAATGGCAAGACTCGAGCCATTCAATAGGCCTAGCACATGTATTTGATAAAAAATATTCTGCTCTTTTGCAATTTCAATCTAATTCTGGAAATTAAAAAGAGTGATAAAACATTGTAAATCATGTTAAACCTCGGCTGAAAATTTGAAACTTCTGTATGAACTTGTTTATGAACAAGGCCTACAGGCCTAATGCGAACCTGTGCAAAGGGATTACTCCAGTTATAATGCTTCAATGCTCGACCATTACTTTCAAGAACATTTGTAACATGTATATGAACAAGAAACAATTACACAAACATCACTGCTGAAATTCTGGCATGGGTGCACACGACACAAAAATGATTGTAGCTGGCATCACCAGTCTTGTTTAAAACGAAGAGATATATACATATGCCCAATATCAGACTGATATGTCAAACCCCTCCTGAGAAATAAGCAGGGACATACTCTGTGCAAAAAGTATTGTAGGTGGCGCCACCAGTCTTGTACACGATAAAGCTACCGGATATGTATAAATATGCCTGATTTCAGGCTGATGTATCGAATTCCTCTGTAGAAATAAGCAGGCGCATACACAGTGCAAAAGTAAATGTAGGTGGCGAAACCTTTCATGTGAACTCGAAAGCCATCAAGACGCATAGACAGGTCAAAATATCAGGCCAATACATCAAACTTCCCTCGAGTTTGATGCACTGGGCTGACCAGGCTTAGGTGAGTAAGTCGGTTGCCCTGTACCTGGCTGCAATGAGTGAACTTTTGACCTGTTGCATAATCTGACTAAGTAGGCAGCCTGCCTAAGCTATAAATAGGATGCAACTACTGCACTGAAAGAACTCCTGACCTATATCTGGCTGCATCCTTCAAATCCTGGCACTGTGCCAAAATTATTTATAGAGCTGACATCAAGGCACTGGCAATCTGCAAATGGTAAACCAAGCGGTGCCATCTGTACACAAAAGTGGTCCCTACTTGAAATAACTTTGAAAAACATTTTCCCCAGACTTTTTATAAGAAAAAAGAAATCAGGAATATATGGAAAATTATTACATATGCATACTGACTGCATAATTATAATACAGATGCATCTCATTGATCGCAAATTCTTGAATTAAGTTGAGTATGGATACCATCCATTTATAATCCATGTACAGCCGTCTTTATAAGCCAAAGAGCTGAATATTCATGATTGTAACACTGTCTGGTATGATGAATAATTTAAATCATAAATCTAATTTCCTTAAAAGCTTTTAAAAAACATTCTTGTAAATATTAATTAATCACAGATAACCTGAAATCTAAATGTCTAGTGGCATGATGTTATGGATGCTGCTAAACTGGTGCCAGGCTCGATGTAACAGCATCACACAGCTAACATAATGGAAAAATTACTCAATTCTATCTCCATAATTCAGCAAAAAAAATCATTAATGTGGAACAATTAAAGACAATTTTTATTTGAATTATTATGGGGGATTATTCTTGTAAAATATTAAACAATTTGGCTTCAATGGCGTCGGTCGAAAAAAGTTTTGCAGGGTTATAATTCATATAGGATGATACAGCAAACTGGCTAAGTTCAGCTTCCCGTAAATCTGCCAAAAAACACTAAACCAAAACCATTTGAACAAACTTGAATTATCAACATCTGAGAATAATTAACGCGTGAGATTTAAGAATTTGGCCCAGTGGGTTTTTTTTTTTAAGAAGATCTTTGTAGGCATCGAGCCAAAATGGGCCGTTATGGCATATGACTAAAATCAGCTTCCCATAACTCAGCCAAAAGTAAATAATCAGAGACTATATTAACAAACTTCAGAAAGCATTACCCTAGGATAATTTCTGTGCAATATTTAACAATTTGGCCATATGGTTTCAGAGAAGAAGTTTTTTTGTAGCCCTCAGTATGATACAGGCACTGATTACCCCTTTCAAAAAAGGCCAATGCAGGTGGCGCCACCAATACCTCAATTTCAGATATGACTCATGTGACCAACATTGGCATAAAATTGGGTGACGATAGCTCCAGCCGTTTCTGAGATTTCAATTTTAGTGTGCTTTTTTGCACAGATGACTAAGTTTAACCTCCTGTAACTCGGGCAAAAATCTCCGAACTGGAACCATTCGAACAAACTTGAGAGAGATTGTTCCATATATCATTTCTGTGAAATACTGGACAATTTGGCTGGAGAGTTTCGGAGAAGATTTTTATAGCTTTTTTTTTAGCTTTTATCCTATAAAATCTAAGAAAATGCAGGAAGTAAAAAATAAACAAAATCCAATAGTTTTTCAGATGACTGATTCTTTGCAAGAAGTTTGGTAATGCTAGCCGTACAGACGACGCACGAAGCACTGACGCACGACGCCGCACCATCGTATAAGCTCACAGGTTCGTTAAAAATACATTTAACAACAACAACAGTGTATTCATAATACTGGTGGTCAGATTCTTAAAAACTGATGAAATTTCCATGGTGATGAGGATATCTCTATTTCATCTATTCTCGCTGTTTAATTTATATGATTCATTCAATGTTGTTTTTCTGCACACAAGTAATTAACGATACGGCTGTGCAGATCCGATACGGCAACAGGCATCTGCACAGAGGGTTTTGTGTAAACAAGAGTTTTATTTATATGTTATTACTCGCCTGATAGGGAATGGCCAACAAGTTTAAACAAGTGACCCAGGGGTCATGACGCTCAGCTGACTAGAAAGGCATACACAAAAGGAATTTTATCATTTTTTTATTTTATCACAAAATGCCAAATTTTGAAGATGGTATTTCCTTTCAACTGAAGCATAGCTCGAAGGATATGGGTAACAAACATAATTTCAGGTTTCAAAGGTGATTTTTCATTGACCTTTCTGAATGTCAAATTAGAAGATTCCAGGTGCAATTCTAGGGCCATCTTTGAAGGTCTCAAAAATAAAAAAAGAAAATGCGTAAAAAAATTGATAAAAAATCCACGTGGCGCCACCAGCCTGCAGAAACTGATGGAACACTCCATGATGAATGTGCATGCAAAGAATCATGGTGATGAATGCATTAGTTAGTAGTTGTTAAGAAACTGGAGGTTTTGTATAAAATCTTGAATTATTCTGAGGGGTACTTACAAGCCCCAGAGCTCACAGGATATTGGTAACAGACCTAATTTCAGGTTTCCAAGGAGATTTTCATGACCTCCCTGGATGTCAAGTTATAAAATTCTAGGTGTAATTCTAGGACCATCTTTGAAGGTGTCAAAAGTTAAAATTTGAAGAAAATTTGAAAATAAAATCAAGTTGGCTTTACCAGCCTGCTGGATCGGATGAAACACTCCATGATTAATATGCATGCAAAAATCATGGTGATGAATGCACAATTTAGAAGTTGTTAAGTGAGAAAATTCTAGGTGCAATTGTAGGAGCATCTTTGAAGGTCTCAAAAAATTAAAAATTATAGAAAATGCGTGGGCCGATATAAATCTTAACAACGGGGCCGTGATACAGGCTCCACTTCTCACACCAGAAGCCAAGGTAACTGCATATGATTATATACGATGCCTGGTCGGTTAATAAGGAGAGGATGCGACACTGTACAGGAACTATTTTATCTGTCCAATATAACTCTGGGTCCGGGTGGCCGTTAAAGTCGGGTGTCCTTTTTATACGCCCGTCTGTGAAGGAACGATTTATGGTATACCCACGGTCCGTCCGTTAACATTTAGTGCCACCGCGAAACTCACCGTACCTACTTACCAAAAGATTAAAATCCGCGCATATTTAATAAGGTCACTGGTCACTAGGCTTTGTGCTGTCGCCGCGATAACTTACCAGAAATATGATGGATTTACATGATAAAACTCAACAGAAATATTAATAAATATAATATTTCGCCTAATATCAATTTCAAGCAAATCGGTGCGTAAAATCGGAGGTCACCAGAATTTGGCGCCGCACGTGACGACTTACTGAAATCTGATGGATTTTCATGAAACTCATTGTGACTGTTAACCAATACAGTTTTTCACCTGTATTACGTTCTCAGCAAAATTCATGCATATTAATGAGGTCAGAGTTCACAAGATATGCGACGGGCGTATGTGCATCATGCATTTGGAAAGTCCCCTGGTTATGCCACGGGACTGAGAATCTTATAATCACAGACAAGTACTGAGAATCTCGGGGTACGGACGAACCCCCCACCCCCACCCCCGGTGATTATTTCCGCTAGACAGAAGCCCCCCAGGTAGAAGGCCCCCTACCTTAACGATAAAGACGATAATAGCCACCCCCTCTCCCTAATATTAAGAAAATTAAAAAAATCATTTTCAATTTAATATTTTAAATGTATAGACAACAAAATCTTACAGATTGGAATCAATTTTTATTGACTGCTGAAGCAGGTCATATGTGTGTATATATATGTATATATATATATATATATATATATATATATATATATATATATATATGTGTGTGTGTGTGTGTGTATTTATATGTTTATATAAATATATATATATATATAATTAATAATAAAGAGAAACAACAACAACATTAGGCAAACAAAAGCTGTTATATTAATTACTATCTTACCATACCTGTCAATCAGCTGTCAAATAAAGCACCAAGAGTACAGTTCCTCTGCCTTGAACAGTCTAGATGGAGTCACATGACTGCTTTTTATATAACCATTCTGAAATTGACGTGTTTGGCCAATCCCAATTAGAAAATGTCAAAAACACTTTAGTAATCATATATTATGACAAGAAATATGCAACATCTGAGGCGGAAATAACAAGTACACTCTCACGCATTAACATGCATACTAACAGCACACCTATTTCATGCACATTTTGCGTATCAATATATACTTTAGCACCGTAGGCATATCTTAATTTAATGACAACATGGGTGTCAGCATAAAATAAATAGTCACCATCTACACTGTACAGTTATGTCAATAACATAATCACCTTGAAATACTCTAATATCAGGCAGTGAGTGTGATACACATGTGGCTGTCTGTTTGTTAAAAATATGCTCCACTGGGTTCCTAAATATTCTGCTATGAGGCACATGAGTTACAATGTGTGCTGAACATGTTTGAAGTTGTTAAACCTTTAACAGACTCTCTCTTCAGGATCAGCACCATTTGGTTTGATTTCTGAGATAATGTTAAGAAAGATAACCACTGATAACAGAATTAGTTTTGAACTTTTTCAATGAGGCAGGTTTTTACGGTTGTGTAAATCTAACAAAGGCTGCAGGAGAATAAAAAAAATGAAAACAACTAGAATACGGGTAGTCAACAAGCGACTATGTGTATCTGCCAAAATCAGAGTGGAACAGGTGAAGTGAGGCATGGATTGAGTGGCAAGGGGAAACAGAGTGAAGTGTTGCATATTAGCATGGATGTCTGCAGCCAAATTGTGTATGTAGGTTGCGCCACCTACCACAAAATCCAGAAAGCTTTCCAAGTTGTATATATATGCGAAATTTAAGGCAGATAAGTCAAACCACTACATGTATATGAGTGATTTTAGCCCGTGGCAGACAAACAGACGGACGCTGTGCAAAAATGGTTGCAGGTGGCGCCACCAGTTTTGCGTATGATGAAGAGCTATGTGAGAACTATACACATGCAAAACTTTGGCTCAATCGGTCAAATGGTTCCCGAGATATGAGATTGGATGTCTGCAGCGTAAACTAGAATGTAGGTGGCGCCACCTGTCATAAAATCAAGAGAGCTGTCCAGGATGTATAAACCTCAAAATTTAGGCAGATATGTCAAACCACTGGCGAGACAGGAGTGATTTTATCCCGAGGCAGACAAACAGACGGATGTTGTGCGAAAATGGCTGCAGGTGGCCCCACCAGTTTTGCGTATGATAAAAAGCTATGTGAGATCTATACACATACCAAATTTTGGCCCAATCAGTCAAACATTTCCCGAGATATGAGCTTGAATATCTGCAAAGTAAATGTGAATGTAGGTGGCGCCACCTGTCATAAAATCAAGAAAGCTATCCAGGATGTAAAGGCATGCCGAATTTCAAGTGAATTAGTCTAACAACTGCAGAGATATATGAGTGATTTTAACCCAAGGCAGACAAACAGATGGACACTGTGCAAACATGGTTGCAGGTGGCGCCACCATTTTTGTGTATGTTATTAAGCTATCCAAGGGTTACATTTGTAAAAATTTTTTTCCTGATCAGTCAAACAGTTCCCGAGATATGTGGGTTTATGTGTGAAAACAGATGCACAAATGGACGCTGGGCAGAGAGGAAAGGTCAGAGGTCAACGGTAATTGGTTAGGCACCAGTTCACATGTGACCCGATAATTGGTGTAAGTTTTGGAAAAATCCGTCCAGTAGGCTCAGAGGAGTTCTCCGGAAACGAACGCAGCAACAGCGGCGGCAGCGGAACCCAGTCAAAAACATAGTACCTGCAAAACCTTGTTTTGGCCGATACAATGAGTCCTCAGAAACTGGATGGATCCCTAACCTCTGTGAGAACTAGATATTTCTTGGCACCGCAGGTGCCATAGTATCATCAGACAATTAATCCCCCCCCCCCCCTTTAAGAATAGGCCCCCCATCTTCAGCAACAATTAATATCAGACCACACTCATAGAAAAGGTCACTCTCATAGAAAAGGTCATGACCCCAATTTCAATATACATCATCCCCTAACCCATGTCTATGTATATGCATAATATGAAAGAAATCTATCCATTAGTTTTTTACTTATAATGCTCACAGTACTGTTAAGTAGCTATGACTGGGTATTAAACGGCACAAAAAAAAGTAAAAGAATAACAGGTGACGTTATCAGTTTCTGGTACATGACAACACTATCCAAGATCTTCGGTCAAGTTGATTTTTGGACCAATCAATGCATCCCTTATTAAGATATTAATGATTTTGTGTGATTTTCACCATATATGGCAATATTCAAGGTCAAGGCCACTCTCATAGGAAAGGTCATGACCCCATTTTAAATAAACATCATCCTATAACCCATATCTATGTATATGCATAATATAAAAGAAATCTGTCTGATAGTTTTTGACTTATAATGCTCACAGTACTGTTAAGTGGCAATTATAGGGTATTAAACGTCACAAAAACAAGTAAAAGAATAACAGGTTGTGCCACCTGTTTCTGCTACATAACAATACTATCCAAGATCTTCGATCAAGTTGATTTTTGGACCAATCCATGCATCCCTTATTGAGATATTAATGATTTTGTGTAATTTTCACCATATTTGGCAATATTCAAGGTCAAGTCCACTCTAATAGGAAAGATCATGACCCCAATTTATATATACATCATCCCATAACCCATGTCTATGTATATGCATAATATGAAAGAAATCTGTCTGATAGTTTTTGACTTATAATGCTCAAGTAAATAATAATAAGTGGCGCCACCAGTTTCTTGAACATGACAACCCTTTCCATGATCTTCCATCAACTTGATTTTGGGATCAATCAATGCAAGATTTCTTCAGATATTTAAGAATTTGTGTGATTTTCCCCAAAATTGGACATATTCAAGGTCAAGGACACTCTCCTAGTCAAGGTCATGACCTCATTTTACATAGGCATCGTCCTCTCACCCATATCTATACATATACCAAGTTTGGTAAAGATCCGTGAAATATTTTTTGAGTTATCGTGCCAACAAGATTTATATGCAGCCGCGGCGGCAGGACCGGTATGAAAACATTTTATCCCCCGACTTTGTCTGGGGATACAATGATTAGTCATCAGAAACTTGATGGATCCCTAACCTGTGTAAGAATGAATAGTCATCAGAAACTGGATAGATCCCTAACCTCTGTGAGAATAATTAGTCATCAGAAACTGGATGGATCCCTAACCTCTGTGAGAATAATTAGTCATCAGAAACTGTATTGGTCCTCTGCTTGATACCTGCCTTCACTTGGATGATTTATGATATATTGTACAAGAGGGCAGCACTGTTAGCCTTACTCTACATTTCTACTGCCCTGGCACAATGGTTCAAACTAAAACAAAATGCAACAGTCAGAAATAAAAGTGCTCCTCATTTTCTCACTTTGATTCTAACCACTGGATACCTCATGCTCTCATTTGCTCCTCATTTTCTTGTCCAAGTTGCCTTTCCTCATGAAGATATCTCTGCCATGGTTACGACGACAAAACCTTTTGGAAGGAGGTGGGCTGTCTGCGACTCCTCTAGGTGGGGGTGGGGCATCGAGTATCCTGCCTCTGCGTGTGGAATAAGAATGATCTGTGGGAGGAGGCAAGCCAAATGATGATGTAATCAGCAGAGGCGGCGGAAACACTTGTGCTGGAGACACAGATTTGGGGTTGATGTTGTCATGAACTTCTTCTTTTACACTAATGCGGTCACAGGATAAATCTATGGCATCATCAGAATTGGCACATTGTTTGGTTTCAGAAACAGGACAGGTTACAAAGCCATTACTACAGCTGGAAATGTGATTGGGTGATGGTGTTTTCTGGCCCACTTGGCAACAAGCACACTTGATCATAACTTCTTTTGATGTTCTCTGGCATCCTGTGTTTGATATGACTAATGGTGATGGGGCTTTGGTACTTTTGTCTTGAGTGCCCTGTGTATATTCTGGATCTTTGTATTGTTTTGAGGATGAGTGTGGACCAACAATATTTTGATGTCCATCAGCTGAGTAAGTTTTGTTAACAGCAGAAGTTCTGTTGGAACTGCCAGACTCTGGTGATGAGTATTTCATGTGAGGACACAATGGCAGCGGTATAGGTATAGGAATCGGCAACGGCACAAACACAGGGACTGGCAGGATCATGGACACTGGAGGAGATTGGGTGACTGGAAGGCCTGAAGGCATCCCTGGAAGCATTCCATACGGAACATTTGGCAGGGGGAAAGGGGACGTTGGAAAAGGCATGGGGAATGCTGTCATGGGTGAACGAAACAGAGTTGGCACAGATGGTGAGACTGAACAAGCGTCAGAACCAGGGTGCGACACAGAGCTCGGTGCTGCTGGCGTTGAGGGAGTATTCACTGGTCTGTGTATCACTGGATCAGATCCCCTTGTGGGCTTAGTTTCAGCTTTGACTAAGTTCTTGTGCCCAAAATCAGATCTAGGTAATCCTTTCTTCATTTTTTCTGCGTGATGTAGGAGTGGGCAGGGTTCTGTTTGCTGACACCGGTGTGAGCTGGCAGTCTCGGTTGATGACCGGCTTCCATGGCTGTGAGTATTTATACTGCTGGACTGCTTAACCTGGTCTTCAGTAGTCACAGCTTTAGGCTCGTGATGAGGGGGCTTCACTTTTAGCAAATCAGGTTTCACATGTGTGGGAGTGATATTTGCCAATTTTTCAGCATTCCATTCAGCTTTGTGACTGGATGTGTCTGTGTTGTGTTTGGTTAGCTTTGGGTCACTTGTGTCCCCTAGTTCTGCCTTTCCTGATTCAGCCAACCATAGGTCTGGTGTAATGAGTATCTGGGCATCATCTGCTAACTTTGGAAGAGTCCCCGCCTCCACCTGCGCCTGTATCTGCTGCAGGTGTGCCTTGGTCTCCTTACAGAAGATGTTCATTTTATACTGGTTCAAGCATTTATCACCACAAAACTGCAGTTGTTGCTCTCCATCTTGGAAATCCACATAATTCATCGTAGGACGGACATGCTTGCACCAGTCACACACTTTATTTTTCCTGAAGAATGCTCTACGACATTGAGTAAAGCATTTCTCACTACAAAATCCTTTTACTGCATCTCGAATCTTAAGTGTGAATTGTCTAATATTTTTTTTCTGGCACCAGTCACATACGATGACTTCTGGCACTTGGGATCCTGTCTTGTCTTTGTCAAGACTTTCATCCATGTCATCATCATCGTCATCATCTTCATCATCTACAGCAAAACAGGAGACCAGCATTCAGTTTACTATGTCATCAGCTTAAAATGGCAATACATGTGTGTAATGTTTCAATAAAAACAGAAATATCACGACCTTTCTCTTCTCCTTTTGTAAAAGTATACATTAAGAGTTGAACAACAACCTTGCATGAACAACAACTTTAACAACATAATGTTATTAGAAATTTTTTATCAAATTATCAGCTTAGCATTTACAAAACTTGCAATGTTATTAATGGTTTTTGGATTTTAAAATTAAAGGGGCCCAATCTCCTATAAAGCATGTTGAGTTAACACGAAAAATAGCTTCTTCCTTTTAAAATATATCTGTACCTTCCAAAATATTGCCCTGATATCATTTGCTTTCTCCTGTAAACAAATGTTAAAAATAGTGGACCGGGCGCGATTACAGGTGTAAACATAAACACAGCATGTGAGCCATATGCATCGCTGAACAAAAATACATAACAATCAGAAGATGCCCTGACTGACTTGGCCCAAAAAAATGTAATACAAGTTTCTGCTGGCTGAAAAACCGCTTATTGCCCCTCTTATTTGGGCTTCTGGTCATGCAGCCGAGTTATGGTAAACAGACTGTGTTAACCAAAAAGCAGAGCCATAATATTGTGTTAAACAGCTGTATGCAAGGAAATGAGACTGTGCTGGGAAGTTTTGCTGGGAAACCTTTGTATTAAGTAAAACTGAACTGATAGTGTAAAAGAATAGGCATAATTTAGCTCCTGATTATGTCCCTTTAAAATTCAATCCAACTTTGTATAGGACTTGAAGAGCTGTTCATAGCAGCAGACATAGTGTCCTGAAACACCTGCAGTTTGAAGTCAAAACATAGGTATTCAAGTATCTTTAGAGGAACACAGTGTCATTAAAATGTGCCATCAATTTAGCTCTGACCAATCTGGGTTGAGAAGGAAGTGTTCAAGTTGAAATATTCAGGGATGCAAGATCCTATAATCCAGTACATTTGAACCCCACCTTGTGACCACCCCAAAATTGTGACCACCCCACAACTGCAACCACTTTTCTTGGTCTGAAATATTTTTCAGTGTTCATTCAATGATAAATGAAGTGCGACCACACCGGGTATATTTTCTGAGCCCAAAGTTAATGTAGCTCTGCAAATGCCACCACTTACATGATAAGCTGTGGTATATTTTACTTACTGCACAAAGTGATCAGTTGTTATCATAATACATGTAGTGCATGAAACCATTTATGTATTCTGCATTATTCAATTGGTAGTTTTCTTGTTCCCTTGCATGTATGCCTTTAACATTTTACCTTCATTTTAACTGATCTGACAGACAGCAAGCAGAACACAAAAAATATATTAATTTTTCAGTCAAAAATAAATACTTCAAGGTAGCTTGTTTTTATTTTTCTAAACTGATAACCACACATCACATTGATAATCATAGCGACAATTGTAAACATATGCATCAATGATTCAAGCCTGAAAATATGATCCAGGTACTTGTTTTAAGATTTTTTTGGTGGGAGTAACCGCCTCAATTTTCTGAATGCTGACTAATCTTATTCTTAACCTTAGTATTTACATCTGCAGAGTTCCATTTCTGTTTGGGACTATGTGAAAGTGTAGTATCATGTGCTTTCTGTCATTTTTTTTTTAAATTCTGGTGTCCCCGAGACCTCATGTTGATTCACATTTTGACACATCCAGTCATAGATCGTGACACTCAGCTGATCAGCACAGCCTGTGACACTGATGACAACCTGTGACAGCCAAACATCAGAGCTGTCAGTGATATCTTTTAAAGAACTGGTTACAATGGTTTTGATCTAACTTTGAGAGATGAATGGGATATTTGTCTGACTGCTTCACATCATTTTTATTTTCTTGTCCACTGCAAAATATTTGTTGATTTATAATAGTATGACATCACTGCAGTTGATTTTCATTCTCTAAATTGCCATTAAACATGTGTAAAAAATAACCAATGTTATGCAGATCCTAAACAATGATTAAATGTATGTAGGATGAACTGATTTATGTTTAAGATCCTGGAACACTTGTTAAAAGTATGCAGAATGAACCGATTTATATTTTATGACTCAAAGCAAGTTATATATGACTGCTGAACTATTGTTGAGATAGATACTGTGATATGTTAATTTTAAATTATATTCTAATAACTCTCTAAATACTAAATACTTATACTCTCTAAATATGGTACGCAACTGTATGCAGTATGTAATACTTTATGATTTTTTGGTGGAATTCCATTTTTAATTGATGGGGAAGGGTGTTTTGTTCAAACTTTGCAGTTAGTAAGAAAACATATGTCTAACTGAGGCACATTAATAAAATTTTAGGATACAGTGGAAAACATTTGTTCAGCTACCTCTTCTTCTGTCACTAGAAGTTCATGCAATATGCAAATAGGACTCAGGACTATGGTTATTTTTGCATTCAGAAATAGACTTGATCTATAAGAAAATCAGTGGTAATAGATTTATCAATGTCACAATGTTTGCATGAGCTTAAACACTGTGGGTTTTCTTTCAGTGAATTTAGTTATCTGATTTGAGATGAAATGGTTAAGCACAGCTTTTTTAACCAGAATAATCCATATGTATGATAATACCAGACAGACAGCATGCCAGAGTCCACTTTTGCCCTTTCAGTAACAGAATCCTTACTTAATGTTTCATTGACTGAATAGTCATTCCAGAGTTTTCATTTAGCATCATGTATCACTTGTTCAGTATATTACTTGAGGAATAAAAACTTGCAGATATAAGTTGGCAAAATAATTACCTATCACAGCTGGACTGTGCTGCTTGAAATACTGTTGAATCTATCACTTAAATTACAGACTTAATTCTAGAACCACCAAAAAAGTGCAGATTCTATGGTAATTCTAACATCACCTGAGCACCAACATATAGCTGTCCCTGGCTTCTTTCAGGTCCTGTGTAATCAATAACTTTTTACTAAGTGAAGTTTACTCATCTTTAAAAAATAACAAGAAGTTTACATCTAATCAGTTTCTCATATTTACAGACGTAAAATTGCTCCCACCCATCTACATACACATGAAGATATTGTATAATAGTATCAGGGATCATGTAGGCCTATAGAAAACTCATTACCCATCCTGTAACACCTGCTACCTCCACCTTGTAACACACGCTTACAGGATCATTATACATCGCTATCTGAAACTTATTAACTACATTTTTCTTGGCTTATGTAACAAAATACTACGGCTGGAGCTTCATATCAGAAAACTGAAAAATAATATGGAAGATATTCTTATAAAGTTATGTCGTTTTCTTATCACCATATATCACCTTGTGACAACGTGATCCAATTAATCAATCTTTCTTTTAAATTTTAGCACACAGCTCTAAAAAAAGTGACGAACATAATGAGTTTAAACGGATGAAACCACCTGCATGTTCCAGCTGAGATTAAGTTTGTGAAAAGTGACACCTGATGGTGGTAAGCCTATGCTCAGGATAACCCTCAGAAATGGCATATATTGCACTTGCCAGTGATTCTCAATGAATCATCACATATTAGTCACTTTCTTCAGCTGGGCTATCGCCAAGACGTGTCTAATTATGAACCTGGAGCTCACAAAGAAACAGCCAAACAGACTTGTTAGGTGATGTTCCGGGTAGAGTTACTGGTGTCTTGGTTTGATTAGCTGTAATCAGTGTGCTGGACACACCACCTTCTACAGATTCAATATCACGTTATTTATACATAACTTCTTCAATCATTTTGCTACCTTTTTTTACACTAAAGGTCTTTATACACACTGGTGCAAATGACTGGGTATCATTTACATCTAATCAGAATAGGCCTTGATTCTAAGCTGAATTTGACATATTACTTGAGGCTATATACATAAACAATTGTTTATTAAGAGTTACATAAACATGCATGAAACTGAAGCCTGTGAAACTCTGTGAACATTTCTGGGCCATGTTTCTGATTATGAATGGCAAAGGTCAGTGGACTGTCCAACCATTTGAATGATATTAACTGTCACAACATGAGTTCAGCAATGATTCGTACATTTTATAGTACTGGTTTTCTGAATACAAGGCCTACAGGCCTAATGCTAACCTGTGCAACTGTTTATACACCAGGCATAATGCTTCAATGCCAGGCCATTACTTTTCAAGTAGGCCTACATGTCTTGTATACGACGAAGGTACCAGAGATGTAAACATATGCCCAATTTCAGGCTGATATCCCCTCCTGAGAAATAAGCAGGGACATACACTGTACAAAATATATAGTAGGTGGCGCCAACAGTCTTGTATACAACAACGCTTTATGATATGTATAAATATGCCCAATTTCAGGCTGATATATCAAATTCCTCTGAGAAATAAGCAGGCACATACACTGTGCAAAGTAATTGTAGGTGGTGACACCTGTCTTGTGAATGAGAAAGCTATCAAACATGCATAGACAGGTCAAAATATCAGGCCAATACATTTAAACATCTCGAGTTTGATGCATTGGACTCACCAGGCTTAGGTGAGAAAGGCAGTTGCCCCAAGTGAACTGTGACAAATTGCTGGCTCAAGCTACTGCACTGAGTGAACTCTTGACCTACACCTTGCTAGATTGAGTGAACTTTTGACCTGCACCTGGCTAGACTGAGTAAACTTTTGACCTGTACCTGGCTGCGCAGAGTGAACGCTTGACCTGTTGCATTATCTGACACAGTTGGCAGTTTGCCAAAACTATAAATAGATCCAGACTGACCTTTGGCGCCAAATCTGGTACAGTGGGCAGTCTGCCAAAGCTATAAATAGAATGCAGCTACTGCACTTAGTGAACTCTTGACCTATACCTGGCTGCACCGAGTAAACTCTTTACCTGTTGCTAAATTCAGCTTCCCATAACTCAGCCAAAAGTCACTGAACAGAGAGCATTTGAATAAACTTTAGAAAGCAATACCCTAGGATCATTTCTGTGCCATATTTAACACCACCAATACCTCAATTTCAGATATGACTCATGTGACCAACATTGGCATAAATTTGGTGATGATAGCTCCAGCCGTTTCTGAGACTGAAATTTTAGTATGCATTTCTGGACAGATAACTAAGTTGAACTTCCTGTAACTCAGCCAAAAATCACCTAACTGGAACCATTCGAACAAACTTGGGAGAGATTGTTTCTTGGATTATTTCTGTGAAATATTAGACAATTTGGCTTTACTGTTATGGAGAAGAAGATTTTAAAATGTTTTTAAGCTTTTTCCCAATAAAATCTAAGTAAATGCAGATAGCCAAAAAATAACCAAAATCTGATAGAGTTTTTTAGATGACTGAATTTTGCATAAAATATGGTGATGCTAGCTCCTGCCTTTTTCTAGATAGCATGGGTTAATGTACAGATGACACATGACGCACTGATGCACGACGGTCAACGCCACAAGATTGGGGTAAGCTCACAGGTTTGCTAAAATCTGTTTGCAAAATATGGAGTGTCCACACTACATATTTCCAATGCTGACTTCATTGACTGTACAGGCAGAAACATTGTACTGTAGATGCTTTAGGCCAAATTTGAGGACTGGGGCACCTAGAAATAACTTCAAATGGAATAATCACTTTGTGGTTTTGAGTTGACCTCAGCCTGCATCACTAAGGCAAGAAGGCTGCAGACCAATACCACTCCTGAGACCTTAAATACTTATGTATTGAATATTGTTTAACATCTCCAAACTTACAGAGGTCACCCCAGAACTAAAATAATTTTAAAAAAAAAGTTGTTCTTTTCTAATTATGACTCTTGCCTGTGCTGACAGGTTTCATCATAATATGATGAAAAGTTCATAATTCTGCCACAAGGTGGCAGCAATAACAAATTAAAATTAAGGAACCCATGGGTCACATTGCTCACTGTACGTGCTAACATGTCTACACTGTTGTGACTGTACATGTGTGTGTGTATGCTACCATTAATTTTCCCACTGCTGTTTTTTTACCCAGTCACATCAACAAATCCTTGAAGCATCACACCAAGTAAACTGGACACCTCATATCTTAACTAAAAGCTTAACTGCATGGATATTAGTTTAACCATGATAAGCTTGAAATGGGTGATGAAACAAGTTCAATTTGATAAGGAGTACCAATTACTTTATGAACATGTGCACACCAATTCACAGGTCTTCTACTTTCACCTCGACAATTTTTGCAAAAAAAAAACATTCATTTTGTCATGAATTTCCGGTATTTCCAGTATAATAATAAATATTGAAAGTGCAAACTAGAAATTTTTCTTGCTGACCTCAATAATACAGCATTTTATGTATGATGTACACAAATATATTGTAGACCCAGAGCAAATTCTTTGTTTTGTGAGCACTGACTATGCCACTCTCAACATTACATTCAAATTATATAATATACATATGATTTGACTATATCTGTTTGGTATCTGGACAGACTGTGGTTGAGCACTCTCATTTTGATGTCCTTCACTCATACTAAGTGAATTATATAAAATAATGCCACTAAAATTATGTGAAAATGAGGAAACTATAATAGCTGGCATCACCAGTCTTAGACTAATGGTAATGCTGTATGTTATCAATGATAATGCTGTATCTTACCAGTGATAATGCTGTATCTTATCAATGATAATGCTGTATATAATCAGTGATAATGCTTTATGTAATCAGTTATATTTCTGTATGTTATCAGCAAAAATGCTGTATGCTATGAGTGATAATGCTTTATGTTATCAGTGATAATGCTGTATGTAATTAGTAATATTGCTGTATGTTATCAGCCATAATGCCGAATGTTATCAGTGATAATGCTGTATGTTATCAGCGATAATGCTGTATGTTATCAGAGATAATACTGTATGTTATCAGTGATAATGCTGTATGTTATCAGTGATCAAGCTGTATGTAATCAGTGATAATGCTGTATGTAATCAGTGATAATGCTGTATGTAATTAGTGATATTGCTGTATGTTATCAGTGATAATGCTTTATGTTATCAGTGATAATGCTGTATGTAATCAGTGATAATGCTGTATGTAATCAGTGATAATGCTGTATGTTATCAGTGATAATGCTGTATGTTATCAGTGATAATGCTGTATGTAATCAGTAATATTGCTGTATGTTATCAGTGATAATGCTGTATGTTATCATTGATAATGCTGTATGTTATGAGTGATTATGCTGTTTGTTATCAATGATAATGCTGTTGGCCTAAGTTATCAATGAACAATCAGAAAATTATTTAAATGTTTTGATTCAATGCATATTCCTGTTCAGCAAACGTGAATTCTGAATTTTTTAAATATTTAAAAGTGCTTAATAATTTTGTTTACACTGAGGGATTTCCAAGATATAAGTCACAGTTGTTTAATTACAGGTTTCCAGAGACACTTCAATTTGTCTATAAGGGTAACTTGAAGTTTCTTGACAACAACTTATGATCTCTGACCTGCAAACAGAAGGCTGACACAGTGTCAATCCTACGTACAGCACATCTGATCATTAGCCTTAAGTCAACAACTAAACAAGTGACCCATGGGTCATGATGCTCAGCTGACTGGGAAGAGATTTGCAAAAGGAAATTTTATCATCTGAATGGTAGTATATACCCATTCAACTGAAGCATCAAACAAATTAAAGAATAGGCCAAGATTGTTTCTGTATTTATATATCTCAAAATATGTAAAAAATGCGTAAACTTTAAAAAAAATACAGGTGGCTCCACCAGTCTGCAGAAACTAATAAAAACACTTAATGGTCAATATCCATGAAAAGAATCATGGTGATTTCTGCATTAATTGTTTAGATACTTCAGCTTTTGTATCAAATTTTCCATTATTCTGAGGGATACTTCTGAGTCCTATAGCGTGAAGGATATGGGTAACAGAGACCTAATTTCAGGTTTCCACAGACACTCTTATGGGCCTCCTTGCATGACAAGAATGAAGATTCTAGGTCCAGTTTTTACAATTTGTGCCACGTTAACAGATGACAGCATCCTTAAAGGTCTCAAAATAGAGAAAAAAATTCAAAAAAATTTAATAAAATATAGGTTGCACCAAGAGTCTGAAGAAACTGATGAAACACTTCATAATCAATATGCATGCAAAGAATCATGGTGACCTCTGCATTAGTTGTTCAGATACTTCAAATTGTCCATTATTCTGAGGGATACTTCGGAGTCCTATAGCTTGAAGGATATGGGAAACAGAAAACTAATTTCAGGTTTCCACAGACACTTTTCATGGGCCTCCTTGCATGACAAGAATGAAGATTCTAGGTCCAGTTGTTACAATTTGTACCCTGTTGACACATAACCACATCTTTAAAGGTCTCAAAAATAGAGAAAAAAATTCGTAAAAATTTGAAACAAGCCCCATAGCTTGAAGAATATAGGTAACAGAGACCTAATTCCAGGTTTCTAGGGAGCCACCAGTCTGCAGAAACTGATGAAACATCTCATGATCTCTTTGTATGAATTTTTTTACTATTCTGGGGGTACTTTGGGACCCTAGCTATAGCTCAAAGGGAAGGATATGGGTAACAGAGACCTAATTTCTGGTTTCCATGGAGACTTTTCAAAGGTCTCTCAGTGTGTCAAAATGAAGATTCTAGGTCAAGTCTTTACAATTTGTGCCCTGTTAACAGATGTTCACATTTTTAAAAGTCTCAAAAATAGAGAAAAAAATTTGTAAAGAATGGAAAATACAGGTGGCGCCACCAGTCTGCAGGAATTGATGGAACATCTCATGATCAATATGTATGCCATAATTAATGACCATCAGTGATGCAGTTAATGAGATATTGAAGTTTTTGTATGAAATTTTTTACTATTCTGCGGGGGGTACTTTGGGGCCCTGTAGCTCAAAGGATATGGGTAACAGAGACCTAATTTCTGGTTTTCATGGAGACTTTTCAAAGGTCTCTCAGTGTGTCAAGAATGAAGTTTCTAGGTCCAGTCTTTACTATTTGTGCCCTGTTAACAGATGTTCACATTTTTAAAGGTCTCAAAAATAGAGAAAAAAATTCGTAAAAAATCGAAAAATACAGGTGGCGCCACATTTCTACAGGAACTGATGGAACATATCATGATCAAGATGTATGCCAAAAATCATGATCATCAGTGATGTAGTTAATGAGATATTGAAGTTTTTGTATGAAATTTTTGACTATTCTGGGGGGTACTTTGGAGCCCCATAGCTCGAAGGATATGGGTAACAGAGACCTGATTTCTGGTTTCCAAGGAGATTTTTCATGAACCTCTCAGAATGTCAAGTTACAAGATTCTAGGTCCAGCGGTTACGATTTGTGCAAGGTTAACGGACAGACAGACGGATGACGGACAAAGAGTGATCGCTATAGCTCAGATGACTTACAGTCAGCTGAGCTAAAAATTGAGGTAATCATGTACCACCAGACTATAAATGATAAAGGTGTCCATGCTGAACTACATCACATTTCATGACTTTATTTGTAGTATCAATGAATAATCAGATAAATGGACTTTGCCAGTGTGTATACTAGAATATGACACTGTGAGCTCTACACATGCTGTAGACTCAAATTATTACAGAAAACTGATTCTATGTATAATGTTGATTGAATCAAAACAACACTGATGGCTGAAATTATCATTAATTACTAAGCTAGTGTATATTGGTGATCGAAACAATCAAAGAGATATGATGACAAAGTGAAGAAAAGCAACCAATAAAAATGAATTTAACTATTGAGATTAATTTGACAAAGTAATGACAGAGGAATTAATTTTGATTGACAACTGATTTGTACAGAGCATTAAAAGATATTTGACACTTTGTTTATGAGTGAAGCAGAGCCTTGTGTACATGGAGGAAGTGACTGTCTGTCGGCAGCCTGACACTGATTAAGTTCATGTGGATCAGGGCTGTACTGAGATCCTGGGGTAGTCTAGTATTTCCTGGTATGTAGCTCCCTGTCTTTACAGAAGCCTCTGTTACCCCTCGTGCTAGATACATTTCACCCCCGGCCTCAAGTGCACTGGCAAACACTGAAACACAAACCGTGTTGCCTAAAACCAGGCAACAGATGTTTCAGCACTCTACCTGTGAGCCCAGCTATCTTCCCTTACATATGTTCTGGGCTATCAATATCTGAGCCCCTTCTTTCAAGTATTTTTTAAACCCTGGGCCATCAGCTTTAATAACGCAGCATTGATTTTTGCGGAGGTCTCCAATTTCAGCAGATGGCATTCAGCCGACCATCAGTGAAGTCAGATAGCACCACAGAACAGGATGAGGCTTACTCACACCGCTCCATGGCCACAGCAATCTAACAGTAGCTGTAAGCTTTTCTGCTTTGTGTAACCTGAGCAAACCTAAACTCTTCAGTTCACCTCTAGTGTTTTCTGCTGGCAATCCATAATGTGCAGCATCAAAGAAAGCTACCAGCTTATGAGAGCTGTTCTCCAGCAGACTGCCATACCATTCAGCAACATCCCACTGCAGATAGTTTCTTCATAAAAAACAACCATCCAAGACCATCTCACACAGGAAAGCCCCTGTGAGGTATCTATCATAAGTTAAACCAAATAAAATAGTAAACCTCTTGATAATGTGCTGCAGCTTAAAAAGCTGGATTTACAGTCAACAAACTGATATAATGGCAATGCTCCATTATAATTATTTGTAATTATGTTAGTATATGTTACTGATCGAAAGATCTCAGTCAAGAACAGTGAATAATTCCACATAGATCCTCATCAAGCTCATCTCCTCACTCACTGACTATTACAGAATAATTCAATAGATCCTCATCAAGCTCATCTGCTCACTCACTGACTATTACAGAATAATTCATAGATCCTCATCAAGCTCATCTGCTCACTCACTGACTATTACAGAATAATTCAATAGATCCTCATCAAGCTCATCTCCTCACTCACTGACTAATACAGAATAATTCAATAGATCCTCATCAAGCTCATCTCCTCACTCACTGACTAATACAGATTAATTCACACAGATCCTCACTAAGCCCTTCTGCTCAATGACTGACTTATAGAGAAAAATTCATATAGATCCTCATCAAGCTCTTCTCCTCACTCACTGACTATTACAGAATAATTCAATAGATCCTTATCAAGCTCATCTCCTCACTAACTGACTATTACAGAATAATTCAATAGATCCTCATCAAGCTCATCTCCTCACTCACAGACTATTACAGATTAATTCACACAGATCCTCACTAAGCTCTTCTGCTCAATGACTGACTATTAGAGAAAAATTCATATAGATCCTCATCAAGCTCATCTCCTCACTGACTATTACAGAATAATTCACACAGATCCTCATTAAGCTCATCTCCTCACACACTGACTTTTACAGAATAATTCACACAGATCCTCATAAGCTCTTCTCCTCACTCACTGACTATTACAGAATAATCCACACAGATCCTCATCAAGCTCTTCTCCTCACTCACTGACTATTACAGAATAATCCACACAGATCCTCATCGAGCTCTTCTCCTCACTCACTGACTATTACAGAATAATTCACACAGATCCTCATCAAGCTCTTCTCCTCACTCACTGACTAATAAAGAATAATTCAATAGATCCTCATCAAGCTCTTCTCCTCACTCACTGACTATTACAGAATAATTCACACAGATCCTCATCAAGCTCTTCTCCTATTTCACAGATAATTACAGAATAATTCACACAGATCCTCATAAGCTCTTCTCCTATTTCACAGACAATTACAGAATAATTCACACAGATCCTCATCAAGCTTTTCTCCTCACTCACTGACTATTACAGAATAATTCACACAGATCCTCATCAAGCTCTTCTCCTAATTCACAGACAATTACAGAATAATTCACACAGATCCTCATCAAGCTTTTCTCCTCACTCACTGACTAATACAGAATAATTCAATAGATCCTCATCAAGCTCTTCTCCTCACTCACTGACTATTACAGAATAATTCACACAGATCCTAATCAAGCTCTTCTCCTCACTCACTGACTATTACAGAATAATTCACACAGATCCTCATCAAGCTCTTCTCCTCACTCACTGACTAATACAGAATAATTCAATAGATCCTCATCAAGCTCTTCCCCTCACTCACGGACTAATACAGAATAATTCAACAGATCCTCATCAAGCTTTTCTCCTCACTCACTGACTATTACAGAATAATTCACACAGATCCTCATTAGCTCTTCTCCTAATTCACAGACAATTACAGAATAATCCACACAAATCCTCATCAAGCTCTTCTCCTCACTCACTGACTATTACAGAATAATCCACACAGATCCTCATCGAGCTCTTCTCCTCACTCACTGACTATTACAGAATAATTCATACAGATCCTCATCAAGCTCATCTCCTCACTCACTGACTAATACAGAATAATTCACACAGATCCTCATCAAGCTTTTCTCCTCACTCACTGACTATTACAGAATAATTCACACAGATCCTCATCAAGCTCTTCTCCTAATTCACAGACAATTACAGAATAATTCACACAGATCCTCATCAAGCTTTTCTCCTCACTCACTGACTAATACAGAATAATTCAATAGATCCTCATCAAGCTCTTCTCCTCACTCACTGACTATTACAGAATAATTCACACAGATCCTCATCAAGCTCTTCTCCTAATTCACAGACAATTACAGAAAAATTCACACAGATCCTCATCAAGCTTTTCTCCTCACTCACTGACTAATACAGAATAATTCAATAGATCCTCATCAAGCTCTTCTCCTCACTCACTGACTATTACAGAATAATTCACACAGATCCTCATCAAGCTCTTCTCCTCACTGACTGACTAATACAGAATAATTCAATAGATCCTCATCAAGCTCTTCCCCTCACTCACGGACTAATACAGAATTATTCAACAGATCCTCATCAAGCTTTTCTCCTCACTCACTGACTATTACAGAATAATTCACACAGATCCTCATTAGCTCTTCTCCTAATTCACAGACAATTACAGAATAATCCACACAAATCCTCATCAAGCTCTTCTCCTCACTCACTGACTATTACAGAATAATCCACACAGATCCTCATCAAGCTCTTCTCCTCACTCACTGACTATTACAGAATAATTCACACAGATCCTCATCAAGCTCATCTCCTCACTCACTGACTAATACAGAATAATTCACACAGATCCTCATCAAGCTCTTTTCCTCACTCACTGACTATTACAGAATAATTCACACAGATCCTCATCAAGCTCATCTCCTCACTCACTGACTAATACAGAATAATTCACACAGATCCTCATCAAGCTCTTTTCCTCACTCACTGACTTATGCAGAATAATTCAATAGATCCTCATCAAGCTCTTCTCCTCACTCACTTACTAATACAGAATAATTCAATAGATCCTCATCAAGCTCTTCTCCTCACTCACTGACTTATACAGAATAATTCACACAGATCCTCATCAAGCTTTTTGACTAATACAGAATAATTCAATAGATCCTCATCAAGCTCTTCTCCTCACTCACTGACTATTACAGAATAATTCACACAGATCCTCATCAAGCTCTTCTCCTCACTCACTGACTAATACAGAATAATTCAATAGATCCTCATCAAGCTCTTCTCCTCACTCACTGACTAATACAGAATAATTCAATAGATCCTCATCAAGCTCTTCTCCTCACTCACTGACTATTACAGAATAATTCACACATATCCTCATCAAGCTCTTCTCCTAATTCACAGACAATTACAGAATAATTCACACAGATCCTCATCAAGCTTTTCTCCTCACTCACTGACTAATACAGAATAATTCAATAGATCCTCATCAAGCTCTTCTCCTCACTCACTGACTATTACAGAATAATTCACACAGATCCTCATCAAGCTCTTCTCCTCACTCACTGACTAATACAGAATAATTCAATAGATCCTCATCAAGCTCTTCTCCTCACTCACTGACTATTACAGAATAATTCACACAGATCCTCATCAAGCTCTTCTCCTCACTCACTGAGTAATACAGAATAATTCAATAGATCCTCATCAAGCTCTTCTCCTCACTCACGGACTAATACAGAATAATTCAACAGATCCTCATCAAGTTTTTCTCCTCACTCACTGACTATTACAGAATAATTCACACAGATCCTCATCGAGCTCTTCTCCTCACTCACTGACTATTACAGAATAATTCATACAGATCCTCATCAAGCTCATCTCCTCACTCACTGACTAATACAGAATAATTCACACAGATCCTCATCAAGCTCTTCTCCTCACTCACTGACTTATACAGAATTATTCAATAGATCCTCATCAAGCTCTTCTCCTCACTCACTTACTAATACAGAATAATTCAATAGATCCTCATTAAGCTCATCTCCTCACCCACTGACTTATAAAGAATAATTCAATAGATCCTCATCAAGCTCTTCTCCTCACTGACTGACTTATACAGAATAATTCAGTAGATCCTCATCAAGCTTATCTCCTCACTCACTGTCTATTTCAGAATAATTCACACAGATCCTCATCAAGCTCTTCTCCTCACTCACTGACTAATACAGAATAATTCAATAGATCCTCATCAAGCTCTTCTCCTCACTGACTGACTTATACAGAATAATTCAGTAGATCCTCATCAAGCTCATCTCCACACTCACTGACGAAATACAGAATAATTCACACTCCTGAGATATACAAGCAATTTTCACCAAAAACAAACATGGATGAACGCCACACAAAAATGGCTGCAGATGGAGCCACCAGTCTTAAGTGAGAGATGGAGGATATATGGACATGATTAATTTCAGGCCAATATGACAGACCACTCCTGAGAATATGGCATCAACATATTGTTTTGGCAGATACAATTACAAGGAATAACAGATCACAGATACAATCCAGTATACTCCTATACATGTAATGTTTGTTATGGAACCTAATATCAACAGATCACGTATGCTAGTTGAACATAAATTTTGTCAAGGACATAAAAAAATCAGATTCTGTAACACTAGGCAGCATGAAATGTCTAGGGGAATGAATAAAGAAGTCAGTGGTTTTTTGTTAACAAATAACTATAATATATTCTTAAAACAACCCTAACATTACAATACACTAAATCAATACAATTACACAGTATAAAAGTAGTATAACAACAAATCAATACAATCACACAGTAAAATAAACAAAGTACACAGTACCTGGATACCACCACTGTCACATCTATAAGTCCTTTAAAAATGTATAAGCCAGACAAACAGGTTACACAAATTCTCTCAGAGAATGACAGTCCAATGTATAGCTCTTGTAACAATCCGGAATGTAAAATGAAGACCAAATAAGATTCATCACAAATCTAGAAGAAAATCTGAAGAAAATCTATAATTGCCGCACTTATCGGAATAGGTTCATAAAAAAAAAATTCATTTATGTGCAAAGCACTGTTGAAACTCTGAACACTCTGAAAAGGAAACATATATGCTAAGAACCAAACAACAATTTGTCACTGATTGTCTAATTATTGCTCAGTCAACCTCAAAGCTGCTGTCAATTCAAAGAATCTTTAAGAACATTTTGCCAAGAATATTCTCATAAAGTATAAAATAATTTATTTCTGGCACATATGAAAATATGCCGTCCATTTCTAATTAATCTATACTTAAATCTGCCCCCCCACCCCCCACCACCTTCCTCTAACATCACCCGGAGAGGCCAGATCAAGCTGTTCAGATCCTTAACTTGCCAGTTATGTGTTCTCAGTTTTGGTTAGATTACATGGTTAGATTTAATGATTTCCATATAATATCATAAAAATGTATGAGTTGATAGTATTTCAATTAACACAGTAGGTCAGAAAATGCAGTAATTTAATGAGACATTCTCAGCGTCACTTCCTAGCTGGAGCAAGGTTCTGCTTGTTTTCCCTTTTTATAGCCTGGTAACAGCATGTATCCACCATCAGTTCCATGAATATTTCAGGTCAATTTAAATGATAGTATAAATCTGCCCAAAAATTTTCAATTTGCAATTAAATCAACCATTTCTTACATAGTTATGAGAGTACATGTATACTCCCTGGACAGACGGACAGAGAAACAAGACTGCCAAACTGCCAAAACTCAGTCTGGTAAACTCACCACCCTCTAGGCAGGGTTATAAAGATATGAGTATAGGCATGGATGTATTTATTATTCTTTCATCTTTTAAAGATGGAGCTGTGAATCTGTATGAGAGTTCCTTTATCATCTGATAAATATAAACCAGATGACATATATATGTCAGATGTAGCAGAGACATATGATACTTCCTGCAGGCTGCATGTTTGCTATCCTAAAACTGCTCCGAATCCCCATGTCCTACATGAACATGTCAGACGCTACACAAATATTACTTCAATTACGTTAATTTTATATCATAATAAAAGAAGTATTTATTCAATTACTGGCTTTTATAATTACCACAAGAATATAGGTAATATATTATAGGAATGTCATCTTAATTGTAAACTGGCTTTTATAATTACCACCGGAATATAAATCAGGTATTGGCCTATACCAACACCACGGGAATATTTTTTTAATTACTGGCCTTTATCATCACTACAGGAGTATCAACTCAATTACAGGCTTTTATTATGACTATAGGTATGTTATCTAAATTAATGGCATGTATAATTACCACAGAAATATAATTTTTATTACTGGCTTTTATTATGACTATAGGTATGTTATCTAAATTAATGGCATGTATAAATTACCACAGAAATATAATTTTTATTACTGGCTTTTATTGTAACCAAAAGAATATTATCTTAATTTCTGACTTTTATTACAACAACAGGAGTATAACTTAAGATAACAGTCTTCACCTACAATACCTACATACACTGAGCGTTAATTACTTTATCATCACTACAGAAGTATTAATTCAATTACTGGCTTTTATAATTACCACAGGAGTATTACTGTCATACTGGCCTTTATCCACACTATAGGAATATTACTTTATTTACCAGCATTTTAATATCAAATAATTCAGGTCTATGTACTGGTTAGTTAGACTTTCTGTTTGGTTCATCAGACTTCAAGCCTGGGTTTCAGTGTTATAAAGAATATATACAAAAAGTGAGCCATTGGGCATGACACTCACCTGACCAGCACAACATTGTAGGCTAACATTCACAACAAGAATTTTGTGATCTGATGTGATCTTGACCTTTGACCTTCTGACACTTCAAGTAATGGGTCATATGTATGTGATGACTGAAACCAATCATGACTGGTCCATACAGATTCAAAAAGAATAAAGAGTTCTGGAGACCTGCTGACACCAAAGTTGACAGGGTTCTTTCTCAAGTGATGGTTCGCAAATTGTGGGGACTGAATTCAATTATGACCAATCTTTATATGAAAAGAGTAAGGCCACCTGTTTAATAACTCTGTACCCTGAAAATCAAAATGTTTCTTACTTAAGTCATGGGTAATTAATAAATTAAGTTATAGCCAATCTGTCTATCCAAAGCAGGATTATCATCCATAAACTAATTTGTGAATGGATGAGCCCTGTGACCTTGATTTTTGACCCTATGACCCCACATCGAAAAGAATCTTCCCCTACTGGCAGATGAGTATAATATCTTGAAGATGGAAGGTTGTGATGAAAAGTTTATGCATACAGATTCCTTTTAAAAAAAGGCTCTGTTATCTTGACCTCTGACCTTTGGACCCCAAAATCAACAGAGTTCTTACTTTAGTGGTGAGCCTTATATAAGTTAAGTTTGAAACCAATATGTCTAACCAAACTTGAGTTATCATCTGGAAACTAATTTGTGAACAGATGGCCCCTGTGACCTTGACCTTTGACCTTGAGACCCCAAATTCATTTATGCTTTCTCCATACTAGAAAGTCCCCTAAAAAATGAGCAAGATGGAAAGTTTGAGATGAGAAGCTTGGCTTAAAATGCAGCCATAATCATATAAATAAGTGAGTCTTGTGACCTTGACCTTTGACTTAATGACCCAAACATCACACATGTTCTTTATTTAGTGATGGGCCTATGTAAGTCATGTTTGAAATCCATATGTCAATCCAACCTGGAGTTAACATCTGAAAAAAAAATTTGTGTGGATGGACAGACAGACAGACAGACAGACAGAGAGGGTGATTACTTTTGGGCATCCACTTTTGATCAATAAACACTCCAGGTTTTGGGACTCTACATGGAATCACAGCTGAGAAACTGACATGACTGTTGTCATTTTATAGTTAAAAAAAAAAAAAAAAAAAAATATTTGTAAAAATGTGCAAACAAGGGACCCATGGGTCACATCGCTCAGCTGAATTTTGGAAAATATTAGTAACTGCAAAATATTTTTATTTCTTTTCGTTTTTCATGTATATTACAATTTGAAAAGCTAAGAGAAAATGGCCCTGCTGAAATGGACCTCTGTAAATTATAAAATAATGAACATGAGCTAAAGCATATGCACTATGTAATAAATGAAATTTTTGGCCTGAAATCATTCAGTGATGCACCTAGGGAAAAATGGGCCTACGGTAAGTGTTATATAAAAGTTACAATTCATAAACAAATAATGTGTCAAGGTAATTAAGTTTTCAAAAGTTAAATATATGGCCATAATAGTTAAAAATTAATCCCACAAAGTTTGACCCATATTCCTGATTTTAAAACTAAGTTTAACAGTGTTATTTACACCTAGGCTCGGCCAACTTTAAGAGATATGAATGAAATGCTACAAAGTATTTATATCTTCTTAAATCTTGTTAAATCTATCTTAAATCTATCTCATTTGAATATTATGATTAAATTCCTGAACAATTTTTTCTTTAAAAAAAATCAAAATAGTTCAAGTCTCAACAAAAAGAATTTATTTAACGTTAAAATCATAAGATTTATTATGATTTATCTTGTTGGGGGAGGGGTCTCTATTGTAACTGCTCTTTACTGAAAAAAATGTGAAATTATAAGATTAATCTTGTTTATAGTACACGTCTGTCAACAAAATGGGGGGGGGGGGAGGGGGGAGAGAGAAAGGCCCCTGTGGTATTAACTGCAGACAGCCTGATCAAGCTCAACACCAGTGAGGGCTTGCCCCAGTGATGGGATTACATAACATCAGGGGAGCATTGCAATGCACTGAATGACCTACAGTGACCAAAGTGGACTGCTTGACAATGTAAGGGAATACAACAAGAGCCTCCAAAAAATTCAATAACTTGCCAAATTTTGCAGCTTTTATTTTCAAATTTCAGATTTTATCAGATTAAATCCTCATGTGTACATGCTGTGAAAATTAAATCCAGAGTACTTACAGGAAAAAATGTGGCCAAAGTATGGCAAAATTTAAGGTACTGATTTTATATTTATGCTTAAAACTTAAAACTAGGGCTGAATGACTGGGGGGGGGGGGGGGGGGAGAGTTGCAACACCTATGGATATTAATACAGAATACAGAATAAAATTCAATGGTGCTAACAGGGACTGGTGGGAGTTACAGCACCTCTGCATATACATAAAGGATAACATTTAATTTAAAAGAAATTATTTAAAATATTTAAAAACATGCAGAGAGATGGAAAACAAAGCAAATAACTTTAATTTCCATTCTACTGAGACAGGCAAATAATGAACAAATATTTGCATATGATCCTATTTTTTCTTTTGTTAAGTCATTTTTTTAAGTTTATAAATTTTACTCTATATTTGCAGTATATCATATATATCTGAATATTTGAATTGATTCAAAAAATCTATATTGCATCAACATTTATAGTTAATTTAGTCAGGTAAAATCAAATTAGGCACACAGATATACATACATATATATATACATATATATATATATATATATATATATATATATATATATTTTATAAAATATTTTTAATTTTGCAAAGCAATACTATATATGAAAATAACACTCCAGATTTCACAATTTAAATTGCACCTTTATTTATCCATGATTTGCTTCATATATTATCAAATTATGCCTACTGATGGGTTAAATTATATTTTGTTTAATTATTCAAAAGGAAATTATTTCTTTAAAATGCTACATCAGATCAACGTGGCATCTCTTGGATTACTTCTTGAATTAATATTTCAACAAAAGTTGTGCACATTGGATCAAAAACAGCTTTATATTTAAAGAAATACAGTTGACAATAACAAACCATGTATTGCAATATAATTGGTAAGGTGGTGGTGGTGTGTGTGTGGGGGGAGTAAATGAGGGGGAGGGGATGTTAGGGTAGGGCCCATGAGAATAAGTGTATGTTTTTTACAGCAGGGCCGTTCTGCCAGTGCTGCATCACTTACAAGGTTACCGAGGCAAGGCTGTAGTGAGCAAGAGTGGGGTCTTGGATGTACAAAATGCAAATACATTAGAGCATCTGAAAAACTTCAATAATGTGGTAATAAATATAAGCTGTATTATGAGTTGTTGATAGTACCTTTGGAGACAGGGAAGAGGATTGATTTCTATTTTATTAACAAATGGAGTACTATTGTCACACAGATTTTGACTTGGCCATATAACTTATAAGCAGAACATATAATATAAGAGTTTAACTATTTATTAAAAAAAATTACAAATATTGTCCCAAATATAATTTTTATGAAAAAATAATAAGAGAATCGTATGATTTTAAAAAATGAAATATAACTGAAATGAGTACATATTCATATTCGTATTTAAATACAATTGCAAAGTATTTGCACCATGTCTGGTATTTATTCAGTTTTCACCAAACAATGATGTTGAGAATCTAGAATATACAAAATTCACACATTTAAATAATGATCATAAGTACCTGGTTTTATGGCTTTTATTTATATTAAAAAAAAAAACAAATGTAATATATTCATTTTGGACTAATTTCACATCAATGTACACACTAGACACAGTAGGAATCTAGATTAATATTATCAACTACATCTTTGTCTATCATTAATTTCCTTCATATGATCCCTAATGATTAGTAATGAATAATATGATTTACTTTTTTATCATTTAAATTGAACTGAAAAATACCATAGGTGACTGCATGGTGTTATTTGGAATACGTGACATTCTATCCATTGATACTAGATTCTTATATCATCAGTTACTGCAAGTTAATTTCCTGTTATTATAAACTAACAAATTCCTTTTCTATTTTTTTATTAAAAACCAATAAAAAATTATTAATATATTGTTTATTGTTATGTTGTTGGTTAAAACTACTAGATGAGTTGGGTTGGACACCTGGATTTACTGTGGCTGGCCATAAGCTGCCTGGCTGCCCCAGTGTATGGGTAGCCTCAAGCATGCATAATTTGCTGAAAGTTCAACAAGGTCAACATACAGGTGACTCAAGAGGGGCTGGAGAGGGCCAAGGTCTGACATGGTCTCATAAAAACATTAATAAAAGCTTCAATTTTTGGCCAATTTCTTTCAGCTTTCTAAACTAAAAAGCTGAAATCCTTATGTGTGCATGATATGAAAATTCTATCAACAGTGCTCACAGGAAACATACGTGCCATGGTCAAAGTTGGGCAAAATTTAAGGTACTTATTTTATATTTATACTAATAACTTATAAAATTTGAAAAATTCAGAACTAATTTTGGGTATTCAATTGAATCTTGATTAAATAATGTTACATCCCTGATGAAAAAATCTCTAGCTTCAGCAATCCCCTTGTTAAGGGAATAAATATATATCTTGATTTTTAAAAAAGTGCATTATGTTTGGGCCCATAACTTAAAACAATTGGGCAATACTGACATCATTTCTGGCATGTGCATAGAGAATGTATAGAAAAATGTGTATATTATATATGATTAAAGTCAGATCAGTGGTTTTAATATTAGGCAGTCTTGAAGTTTAACAATGGGTTTTTAATGGAAAAAGGTAGTTTTTCATTAATATCTCAAGCTATTAAGTCCTAGTGACCAAATTCTTGGCATGGTAGGGGATTTTGGAGACATCTAATTGTATGCCAAATTTAAGGAACTGAGAACTGAAGCTGGGGAGCTGAGCTCTTACAAACTGCTTGAAAACTTGAATAAAATCAACAGTTTTTGATCAACTGGTTTCAAATTTTTGGTGCTAACAGACAAAATGCTAACAAAAACATGCTGTGAAAATTTAATCCACAGTACTTACAGGAAAAAAACATGCCATGGTCAAAGTTGGGCAAAATTTAAGGTACCAATTTTTTATTTTTGTTAATATTTTAAAAACTTTAAACGATTTTGATCTAATTTTGGGTATACAATTTAATTTTGATAAATTAAAGTTATATAACTGGAAAAAAAGTCCATAGCTTTAACATGTTTTGTGTTAAGTGATCAAATATCTTTCCTGATTTTTTACAAAATGCATTATGTTTGGGCCCAAAACTTTTTTAAATTATATAATACAGACATAATTTCTGGCATGTACATAGGAACTATATAGAGGAATATTTATGGTAAATATGAGGAAACACAGATGAGTGGTTTTGATATTAGGCAGTCCTGAAGTGTGAAAATAGGTTTTTAATAATAAAATTGAGGTTTTTCCTTAATTTCTCAAAGGAACAAAGACACAAAGACCCAGTTTTCGGCTTGGTAGTAGATCTTGGGGACATCTAACATTATGCTGAATTTTTTATTCCTAGGTCTTACGGTTTCAAAATGTGCCACATCTACAGACGGCCCGACAGACGGAAGGACGACGGACAATGGACCACAACTATAGCTCAGATGACTTATAGTCAGCTGAGCTAAAAATACATGGGATGCCACCAATTTTAGGGAACTGACAAAACTAGTCATAGTCAATATTCAAGGCAAGAAATATGACAATCCATGCTTTAATTATCAAGAAATTGGAGGTTTTGTATCAGAATTTTTATTATTCTTGGGGGGGGGGGTACTTAAAAGCCCCTTAGCTCGGAGGATATAGGAGGCAGTGACCTAATTTCAGGTTTTCAAGGAGATTTTTAATGGACCTCCCTAGAGTTTTAGTTATAGGCATCTAGGGTCAACAGTTACGATTTGTGCCCTGGTAACTGACGGCCAGACACAAACAGACAAAGCGCCATATGTGTACCTCAGATGACTTACAGTCAGCTGAGTTAAAAAATAAGCTAAATCCGATAATATTTGACATAAGACTGATTCTTCCGTAAATCTTGGTTTGAATATAAATTAAGTATGCTTCTTACTGGACTTTCAGCAAATTCAATGACAATGCAGTTATAGATATTTCCAGTACAAATTTTCCCAAGGTGTACTGTTCAAGTAAACATTCAAGCTGCAGATTAGCTACTTTCCAATATAAATGATTAGGTCACTTTGACTCTCATGACTTTGACTCACTTTCTTATGTAAAAAGACATGAACTGCAAAACTCACAGAATGTAGTCAGAGCTGGATGTAAAAAGTTCTTTGTCATTAAATGAGATTTACATTTAAATTTCCAGCTGGTTCATTTATGAGGAATTCAATCTTACCTTCAAATTACCATGGGAACACAGAAACAAACACTGCCTTAAATGTGGTGTCCTGGTAAAGCTTTAATAGCTCAATATAAACAATTTGTCCTCCAGATGACCAGTCTCACCCAAGTCATCAGTACTTTGCTTAAATTGATATAAAAACTGGAAACTTCATCATCTTTATGAGAATAAGCAAAATACAAATGAATCACAAATACAGTAGGCATGACAATAAACTTAAATGGTTGATGAGAACCATAATTATAAGATACCCTGTCAAACTTAATTACAATGGGTCTGATTTTCAGTGCTCATTAGTACTTCACAGGCAGGTTAACCCTATTAACTGCTGGAGGGGAGATTCCTCATTACATATACATATAGTCTATCTGGCTCGTATTCATTAGTATTCCTCACTTGAAAAAGTTAAAGCTGAAACTGAAAAATTATAAAATATACAGAAAAATCACCCATATTCTATCACAACCTATTCCATTGAAAAAAACCACACAATACCTACTACATCATTAATTAGCACTGGAGCCTATTTAACCTTTCAGGTCTTTGCTGTACATGAAAAATAAAATGAAAAATTTATGAAAGTTCAGGAAATTTTAATCAAGCTAGGACACCAATATAAATGTTGTTCTTATCACAGGTGTACCTAAATGATATTTTAGGAGAAACTGATGACATAAATTTAACTTCAAATTAAACTTTTAAATTTCTAAAATCAGCTAATCATGATAAAACTCTAATATAAAGAAGAGATCAATAAAATATACATTTTTTATTTTACTCAGTTAAAAGTTTTTTTCTGATATCACGCTGCATATAAATAGTGTCTGGACAGATAGAGCAGAAAGTGAGTGGACAACTGGACAGACTGATTGACAAAGCAGATCACTATATCTCTTGGCTGGGGATATCAAGTGACCCAAGATCCATGGTGCTCAGCTGATTAGCACAACATATAACACTCTCACATGATATCAGCTGAGAGCTATGGGTCCACTATACCTCATTGTTACTGATAAGTTTTCTTCCTACTCTGCATGGTGACATATATTACTGTACTTTGACTGCTCTGACTCTGACTGTGAGTTGACTATTTAATCTGATCTAGGTGATCTATAGCAAAGATGGTACACGAAGCACAAACTGCGACACAAATACATTTACATGAGACAAATTCTTTACATGTTTCTGATATATACAAATCATTCATGGCTCAGCAGCTGAAACATAGATATTCCTGTAAGATTTTTTTTATAGAAATGCAGAAAAATTAGGAAACAATAACAAAATGCTTGACAAATTTAAAGCAATCCATGTGGCAGTTAACTGGAAACCATACCTTTTGTATCAATGGATGGACCTGACCTTCAGGTGGGAGTTATCAATATATTTGTTGGTCTCATTCTGCTGGCACTCAACAGTTCTTTAGCCTTCAGGTACTGAGACTTAAACTAAAAGAACTGAACTAATTGCCTGGATCATAGCTGTAGGCGCAGATATTACTTACTGAAATGATTAGAAGCAAGTGTGATTGTGTTACCTTTAACAAGTAAGCTCCTGTGACAATTAGATGTTTTGTGAACATCTTCATACAAATCACTTGCTGATTAAGAACTGCGAAAAACTCTGATCAGAGTCTTGTGTTATACATCAGAACAAGCAAGCGATTACGTTACACAGAACCTGAATATCAGCCTTCAAGGCTTATATATCCAAACCTGGAAATACCAAATGAAGCATATAGTTCTCATTAAAGCAAGCTTTAGTGCAGTGTGGTATGAGTTAACACAAAGCATAGTCTGAAGAAGTCAGTGCTGCCCAAAGTTATCTTTGATCCATAACATTATACAGTATATCCATAGACCAGTAGATCCTACAGACAGTTAGGTTACAAACTACATGATGTCAACTATCAAGAAACAGATGAAAATATAAAAATATGTTAACATCCCTGACATCAAACAATGTTCCTAAAAAATCCAACCTTAATTTTACTTTTGTAGTTGATCTTGAAATATTTGAAGTACAGGTGAAGCTGCATCTATATACAATATGCATAAAGCATCAACTGGGAGGAAGCTGATTTTACTGTATGGCTAATGACAAATTATCATGACACCTATTTGCCTGTTTGTCCACACAATATCTCTTATTTTTTCAATGACGTTTCAATTAACTTTTTTGGAAGCTAGATCAATTGATTAGTCACATATGATTTTAGTCCAGTGTCAAACCTCCCTTTCATTTCTAAAATCTTTGAGAAAACTTTTTAAAGAGGTTACAATGTTATGTTTATGAAAACAGCTTAATCTAAAAGCATCAATCTGTATATAGAAGGCACGGCAGTACAGAGAGCACTGAGTGTACTGTACGGAGTGTAATGATGATCTGCTGAGATGGTTTCTCTCCTACATTGTTGGACTTCAGCACAATGTTTGACACGCTTTATCATTCAATTTTGCCCTAAAGACTAGAAATTACCTTGCTTTCAAGGTTCACTTCGTACCTCATGCACCAACTGGTCCCAAGCTGTTACGGTTGACAGTAGAACATCAGACCCATGTACTTTATTGTACAGAGTTCCCCGGGATCAGTATTAAGAACTGTATTGTTTACTTTATATTCACAACCCCTATATCAAATATTATCTGCATATGATTGTTCTTTTCAATAGTATGCTAATGACACTGAACTGTCAAAAAGTAGTCAACCAGGTGAGTTCAGCTCTGTTACATTTATCGTAAAGAGTGGCATTGAGGATGTACTACCATGGATGACAAGCAACAAACTTAAACTGAATACTGACAAGACTGAAATTATGCTTGTCAGATGTAAGCCTCATCAACAGATGATTGACAGTGAGTCCATAAGCGTTGGTGGCTGCACTGTTCCTTTTCAAACTTCAGTGTAAAGACTGATCGGAATCTATCAATGCATGATTATATGAGTAGTATATGTCCTGCAGCCTTTCTCCAGCTCCACAGTATAACTTTGCTCTGTCATTTCCTCTCTATTAACGCATGCTGTTGGCTCATTTGCACCACAGTAATAGGAATTTTGGTCATAGTTTGGTCTAAAAGCTGGAAAATATTGGGGACATTTTTTCATAGTAAAATATATAGGAATTATAGCCCTATATTTGATTTTAATTAATAAAACAGTGTTTTAAGTACTGTAGATTCAGATATTATTGTCGGCTTAAAATTTCGTGGGTTTTGTTCAAAAAGCATATTGTGGGGTATTTGAATTCATGGAAGGACAATGCAAATTTTAGGAAATCATGGTTATCAATATCTCCACGTGCACAAGGAAGACGAGAACATATGTATGCCTACACAGGTAGTATACCGGTGGCTTTACTTAGATGCTGATCACACACTTCGCTGCACTATGGCCAGTCGGGTCAGTGTTGAGCAAACAAGCTTCGCCAGACCTGAGCCTAACAAAGGAATTAATCAGCCATGACCGACACGTGCTGGACAAAACATTGGCTATTAGTTATAACACCGGCTCATACCATGTTACAGAAAACGTAAACCCTCACTTGATCTAAGGAAAATTAAATGGGACCATCCATATGAAGGTTTTTAACTTTTTTAATCATGCCATGATCAATATGCTTACAGAGAATCATGGTGATCAATGCATTAGTTGCTCAGATACATGAGCTTTTGTATCAAATTTTTAATTATTTTGGAGGGCACTTATGGAACCCAAAGCTAGGAGGATATGGGTAACAGAGACCTTACTTCAGTTTTCCAAGGAGATGTTTCAAGAATCTCCCTGGATGTCAAGTTAGAAGATTCTAGGTCCAATGGTTATGATTTGTGCCTGGTTAACAGATGGACAGACAGACAGACGGACAGAGGGATGGATAGATGGATGGACGGTGGACAAAGAGTGATTGCTATAGCTCAGTCAGCTGAGCTAAAAACTAGAATATTGCCTGGTCAGGAAGGGCCCACAAAAGACAACCATTGGGGGCTAATGCATGATGCATGAAAAAAATGATAAAGTACTTGATTACATGCAGAGACAGAGGTAACTGACTCAAGTCATTATTTAATCAACTGAAAAGATGTTAATGTTTTAATCAGTGATAGTTGTGTATTAGGATGTATGAGTGGAGCATCCAAAGCAACAGAGGCTTAACTACATCTGTTATATTAAACTTTAAGCATAATCAGCATGATGGTCCTGTGACCTTGACCTTTGACCTTCTGATGTCAAAATTTAAAAGGCTTTTCTCCTATTAGCAGATGAGCAAAATGTGGAAGATGTAAGGTTTTTTTTTTTTTTAAGCTGTGGTTTGTATGACCTTCACCTTTGAACTCATGACCCCAAAATCAATAGGGTTCTTACTTTATACATTAATCCAGTCAGATGTTATCATCCAGAAAGATATTTGTTGAAAGATTGCCCCTGTGACCTTGAGCTTTGAACTGATGACCCCAAAATGACCATGCTTCGATCTTCCCCTATTGGTAGGTGAACAACATGTCCAAGATGGATGTTTTGGGATGAAAAGTCTGGCTTAAAATGCATCCACAATCTTTTTAAGGAAGTGTGTTCTGTGACCTTGAACTTTGGCCTCGTGACCTAAAAATCAACAGGTTTTTTTCTTGTGGTGGGCCATACATAAGTTGACTTTGATAGTCACATGTAAATCCCAATGCACCTGCTTTTTCAAGGTAACTAGACAAGATCAATATCAAGACCAGGTTTCAGGACACAATGAGAAACCACAGCTGTGAAACTGATAATATTTGATAGTTTTAAATTGAAAAGAAAAGTGTAAAAATAAGCAAAAAATACAGGTGGCACCACCTGTCTTATCGCTGATGAGCCTGTCCATGATCAATAAGTGAGGCAAGAACCATGGCATCCACACATTAGTTACTGGGATACTAGAACTATTGTATCAAATCTTTAATTATTCTGGGATGTACAAACAAGCTCCATAACTCACTGGATTAGTGACTTCATTTCAGGTTTCAAAGGAGATTTTTATTGACCTCCATGGATGTTTAGTCAGAAGTTTTGAAGTCAACCATTTAGATTTTTGCTCTGCTCATGGACAGATGGATAACCGGATGGACAGACATGGATGATGGACAAAGGGTGATCACTATATCTAAGCATGACTAAAAGCCAGCTGAGCTAAAAAAACTTACTCTGATTTCAAGTCAGCTGAGCTAAAAGAAGGACAGTTAGATAAGCCCACTTTTCAAATACTGAACATTTATTTTAAATATGCCTATTACTTACAAAACACAAAATTCTCTAAATGAATTAAACCTCTGGCTTAAAACATAAGGCAGGTAGCCCCGTGATTTGGTGACCAAAGATGTTAAGAGAGGCAGCCTGGTGCAGCTCATCTGATCACACATGAGATAACAAGCTCTAGCTAAAAGGAAATTGTATTCCTGGTCCAATAAATGTCAGTATGGGCATGGAGTTTGTGTAGCCATGGGCAGCGACACAGTATGGAAACCCATGGCATATTTATTTGCTGAATACATGGGGCACAGGCACATTGAGGAAACCAAGCCACCCTGAGAGAGGAAACGGCTGAAATCAGACACCGCCATTGATTTAACCATCCTTCATTCTGCCGACATGACAGTTTTGCAGACAAATAATCATGTGGCAGGCCACTCATGTGAATATATCAATACACCAATCTGGCCCCACTGCTGAAACCTGACCTCTTTATAAACTTATCATCAGGGAAGCAAGGGCGGATCAACTGTCCCAGAAAAACCTGGCCAGGACGGACCTGGGAGGATTGTGACATATCTGGTAACCTATTAGACTGGTGGGTGCCCCGTTGGCCCCTGTCCAGCTACTTCCTCCTGTAATTTCACACTCATCCCTTTCAAGCCAGTCACATGGATCTATAAAGCTCTGGTTGCACTTGTTTGGTTGGTCTAATCGTCTTGCCATTTACAACTAACTACAAGTTCCCCTTGCTTATTTCGATGAGAGGAATTTCTAAAACAGGCACAACCACTCATAATAATGCTGTCTCCTCAAAGTCACCTTCACTGAGTTTATGCTACAAAATTTAGAAGGCAAGGCATCCACAGACAAACACCACTGGAATTAATCTTGAACAACAAAATCCCACAGAATGAAAATAAAAGAGTACAGGAGCCTTTATGTTTGGGTATTTTAATGCTCATTCTTATATAAATATAAATATATATATATATATATAATATTTCAAATGTAAACTGCATGAGCAATCACTGTAAACAGGGGTAAGAACAAATTCCCCCTCCCACTGTGAAAAGTCAATCTAGACAAAAGCCCCTGACTAAAATGTTTAAGAGGATAAAAAAGAAAAAAATGCATAAAAAAAAAGAAAAAAATACATGTAGCACCACCAGTGTTCAGGAACTGAGGACACCAGTCATAATCAGTAAACACACCAGATTTTTTGGGACATTAGATGAAACCATAGCTGAATTGACTTATAGTCAGCTGAACTAAAGAGAATTATAGTTGCCTCCACCAGTCTAGTGTATGAGTCATGAATGATGTATGTACATGTAAAATTTCAGGCAGCTACTTCAAAGCACTCTGAGCTAAGTGCACAGATGTATAACCCAAAACAATTGTAGGTGGTGCCACAAGTCCTATAAACAACAAAACTATCGAAATTTATAAATATGCCTAATTTCAGGATGATATATATCAAATCCCTCCTGAGAAATAAAAAGGTACATACACTAATACACTGCAAAAAATCATTGTGTGTGGTGACACCAGTGTACCAGAGAGCCATCAAAGATGCATGGACATGTCAAAACTGTAGGCATATACAATAAACTTCTCTTGAGTCAGGAACACTGGACTGACAAAGCTCAGCTAAGTCAGGCAGATGCCCCGAGTGTACAGAAACAAATTGCCAGCTGCAGCTACTGCACTGAGTGAACTCTTGACCTGCACTTGGCTGTACTGACTAAACTCTTGACCTATTGCCTAATCTGATACAGTTGGCAGACTGCCAAAGCTATAATAGATACAGACTGAAACTTGGCCTGTTGCCAAATCTGAAATAGGTGGCAGGCTGCCAAGCTTTTTATAGATACAGATACAATCTTGGCCTGTAAGTTAATCTGTTTACATACACTGAAAGACTTTGGCTACAATGCTTTTTTCCAGCTGTCATATTCATAAAATTTTTTTATCAGAATGCTTAGAATAAAAACAGATGCCTATTGAAAGCAAATCAGGATACAGATATATTTTATCCATGGATCTTTCTTACACATATGCTGGATATTGAACCAATTATTTATGTTGCCTGTAAAGCTCTGCTTATATTCTAAAAGCGCTCAGTTTGTTAATATAATAAATCTACTAGCTTTGTTTACCAAAGTGTCTCACAGCCCTTTCATTGTTCAAGGTCCAATAATTCTGCCAAAAATCATTCAGGTTAACTTGAAAAAAGGCCACCTAAGAATAATTTCTGTGCAATGTTACAGAAATTGAAACAATAGTTTTGCAGAAGAAGACTATTGCAGCCCACAGCTGAAATAGCCTCACAAATTGCTACAAGATCAAATTCAGCTTTCTATGAATCTTCCAAAATCAGTAAACCTAATCTTTTCTTATAAAATAGATAGAACCCTATCCTAGGATAATTCTTGTGAAAAATTAAACCATTCAGCTTGACAGTTTCATCATAAAACATTTTTAAGCTAAAAGTTGCAAAAAATACAAAGTTTTTGCCCATAAAAAACAGGTCAAAGTAGGTGGCGCCACAAAAACCTCAATTTGAAATGTGAGTCATCTGACCAACATTTCCATAAAACTTGGTGATGCTAGCTCCTGTTGTTTCTGAGATTGATTTGTGAGTATGCTTACACGGCCAAATGACTAAGTTTATATTCCTGTAACTCAGTCAAAATTCATCAAACCCAAATGATTTGAACACACTTGAGAGAGCTTGCTCTTGGATCATTTCTGTTAAATATTGAACAATTTGGCTGAATGATTTCAGAGAATAAGATTTTCAAAGGTTTTCAAGCTTTTCCCATGTAAAATTTAAGTTGATGCAGGTTGTGCCATAAAAAGCTCAATTCCACAACATTTGATATACATGTGACAGAGTTTTGCATAAAATTTGGGGATGCTAGCTCCTGCTATTCCTGAGAAAATTTATTGGTTAATGAGCTTATTACTGATGACCCCCGTATAAAAATTGTTGATGCATGTGGCTCCACCAATAACTCAATTTCAAATCAGACTCATGTGATCAACATTTGCATAAAATTTGGTGATGATAGCTCAAGCCGTTTCTGATACTGTAATTTTTAGCATCCTTTTTTAGCCAAATGACCAAGTACAGCTTCCTTTAACTCGGCCAAAATTCTCCGAACTGGAACCTTTCGAATAAACTTGAGAAAGATTGTTTCAAGGATTATTTCTGTGAAAATTTAACAATTTGGCTGGACAGTTTCGCAGAAGAAGATTTTTAAAGTTTTTTTTTAGTTTTTTCTCTATAATATCCAAGTAAAAGCAGATAGCAAAAAAATAAGCAAAATCCGAGAGTTTTATAGATGACTTATATTTTGCATAATATCTGGTGATGCTATTTTCTGCCGTTTTTGTTTGATAGTATGGGTTAAAAAATGGACGTGGCCACACCATCACATAAGCTCACAGGTTCGCTAAAACAAACAACCAACATCATGTGACCTTGATCATGGGCTGTGATGAGGTATGTACATAATACTCACCATCTAGATCAGAGCTGCTGACTCCAGGACTCAGTGCCTGACCTAGATAAAGGGTCATGATGACGTATGTATATAATACTCACCATCCAGACCAGAGCTATTGGCCCCAGAACTCAGTGACTGGCCTTGATAAAGGGCTGTGATGAGGTATGTACATAATACTCACAATCCAGATCAGAGGTGCTGGCCCCAGGACTCAGTGACTGGCCTTGATAAAGGCTCTTGATGTGGTATGTACATTATAATCACCATCCAGATCAGAGCTGCTGGCCAAAGGGCTCAGTGACTGGCCTTGATTAAGGGCCATGATGAGGTATGTACATTACACTCACCATCCAGATCAGAGCTGCTGGCCCCAGGACTCAGTAAATGGCCTTGATTAAGGGCCATGATAAGGTGGTATGTACATAATACTCACCATCCAGATCAGAGCTACTGTCCCTAGGACTCAGTGACTGGCCTTGATTAACGGCCATGATAAGGTATGTACATAATACTCACCATCCAGATCAGAGCTGCTGGCCCCAGGACTCAGTGACTGGCCTTGATTAAGGGCCATGATAAGGTATGTACATAATACTCACCATCCAGATCAGAGCTGCTGGCCAATGGGCTAAGTGATGGGCCTTGACTCACCATCCAGATCAGAGCTGCTGGCCCCAGGACTCAGTGACTGGCCTTGATTAAGGGCCATGATAAAGTATGTACATAATACTCACCATCCAGATCAGAGCTGCTGGCCAAAGGACTCAGTGACTGGCCTTGATTAAGGGCTGTGATGATGTTCTTGTGCTGAGACAAGAACCGCTGTTGTCCACCTGAACAGAAATTAATTATATAAGATATCATAGCAGTACAATGACCACAAGAAATTTTTAACATGTCTTTAACACATCTATTTTCTATTTCTTAAATATTTACACACATTTAAAACCTTGAAAAATACTCCACTGGTCTTTTCTCTCTGCTTCCACATAACAGTCTCATTGTTCTAGATGGATCTTCTCAATCATGTACATCTCGACTGCTTCCTCCTGTCAGTGATGTAGATGGATCTTGTCTGCTTCCTCATGTCTGTGATGTAGATGGATCTTGTCTGCTTCCTCCTGTCAGTGATGTAGATGAAGCTTGTCTGCTTCCTCCTGTCTGTGATGTAGATGGATCTTGTCTGCTTCCTCATGTCTGTGATGTAGATGGATCTTGTCTGCTTCCTCATGTCTGTGATGTAGATGGATCTTGTCTGCTTCCTCATGTCAGTCATGTAGATGGATCTTGTCTGCTTCCTCCTGTCAGTTGTGTAGAAGGATCTTGTCTGCTGCCTCCTGTCAGTCATGCAGATGGATCTTGTCTGCTTCCTTGTGTCAGAGATGTAGATGGATCTTGTCTGCCTCCTCCTGTCAGTGATATAGATGGATCTTGTCTGCTTCCTCCTGTCAGTGATGTAGATGGAAGTTGTCTGCTTCCTCCTGTCAGTGATGTAGATGGATCTTGTCTGCTTCCTCCTGTCAGTCATGTAAATGGATCTTGTCTGCTGCCTCCTGTCAGTGATGCAAATTGGTCTTGTCTGCTTCCTCCTGTCAGTGATGCAGATGGATCTTGTCTGCTTCCTCCTGTCAGTGATGTAGATGGATCTTGTCTGCTTCCTCCTGTAAGTCATGTTGAATATCTTGTCTGCTTCCTCATGTAAGTGATGTAGATATATCTTTTCTGCTTCCTCCTGTCAGTGATGTAGATGGATCTTGTCTGCTCACTGTCAGTGATGTAGATGGATCTTGTCTGCTTCCTCCTATGAGTCATGTAGATGGATCTTGTCTGCTTCCACCTGTAAGTCATGTTGATTTTCTTGTCTGCTTCCTCATGTAGGTGATGTAGATGGGCCTTGTCTGCTTCTCCCTGTCAGTCATGTAGATAATCTTGACTACTTCCTCCTGTCAGTCATTTATATGGATCTTGTTTGCCCCTTCCTGTCAGTCATGAAATGCCTCATACCTGCTTTCTCCCGTCATTCACTAGGTCATGCTATCATTCACTTATCTGAGTTTACTTTGTTACCTGCACTCATTTTAACTTTAACTGTTACCTGCTGTAATTCTGACTGTATAAGTAAGTTTAAACCTCATTGTGTACATGGACTAAATCATCCCAGTACATTAATATATAATCATTTTGAAGGATCATCTCATTTTTTCTTTTCAATAGTTACTTTTTAACAAATTCATGCAGGTTTGCGTTACATTTGTGGAAACTTACAAATAACTTTACCTGTCCTTGCTTTGGATGATTTTTCATCAAATTCATCCAGATCAGACTCTGAATCCATCCTGTCTGGCTGCTTGGAATAGCTCTCAAGGTTCAAGTTCTCTGTATCTTCCCGGTCCACTTTGTCATAACCATACCATCCTAGCAGCTCGTTCATTGTATTCTCAGCAAAGTCCTACAAGGAAAATTTTTTTACATGATATACAGAGCCATATATAATGGATACTATGTACCCAGGGGTCTCAAGGCTCAGCTGAATAGTCAATAAGGATATTTTTATGAGCTTTTTCAAAATGTTATACCTGTGACCTTAACCATTGAGCTTGTGACCAGAAATCTGAACACTTGCTGTCCTGGAACTTCCAGCATTTAGATTATCATAACAATCTTTTAAAAAAGTGGGGTCAGTGACCTCTGACCAGGTATCCTCAAAATCAATAGATTTCTTCCAAGGTGTGGGATTAAAAATTTTGATTCACAATGCATCCACAATCTTTTTATAATATATGTCCTGTGACCTTAATCTTTAACCTGTGGACCCCAAAATCAAAACAGTTTTACTTTACTTAAGTTTAAAATGAAGCTATAAAATCCAAAGTTTACAATAAGAATGAATTAAATATAGAAAATTATAATATTCATCAAGTTTATGCATCCTGTCAGGGGGGGGGGGGGGAGGGCAGGGCAGAGGGAAGCCTAGCAAAGCTGAGTTAAGGGAGATGCCTGGTATGAAGCAATTTAATAACACAGGTGAGGGCTGCATCTCTCGATGTAGACCACCGGCCTGGGTTAACTTGATGTAAAACACATTTGACATGGTGTATGAAAACTTGAATTAAAGCTACCCTTTTCCACAAATCCTTACAAATTTACAATTTAATTAGCTTAAAACCTTATCTGTCCATCATGTGAAAATAAAAGCAAATGTACATACAGGAAAGATATGTGCCAAACTCAAAGTTGGGCAAAATTTAAGGTAATGATTTTTCATTTATGCTAATAACTTTTATCTAATTTCTGTTACATAATTAAAGCTAAGTTGAATATAGATATTTGTTGGAAATAAGCTCTCTGGCTAAACACATAACCATGTTAAGTGAGTAAATATATTTCCTGATTTTGACAAAGTGCATTATGTTTGGGCGCATAACTTGAAAGATTTATGCAATACTGACCTAATTTCTGGCAAGTACATAGAAAATGTATGCATGAATGGTTATATCAAATATGAATAGATTAACAACAGTGTGATGTGTAACAGGTTTTACCGAAAAACCTTGGTTTCTTGAAGGAACAAAGTCACAGTGCCCCAGTTTCAGGTTTTTTCGGAGTACTGTTTTTAAAGATTTTTTTTGGTGGAGGTAACTGCTTCCATTTTTTTATGACCTCTTATCTAATTCTTAATCTAAGTATGTACATCTGCAGAGGTCCATTTTGGTTAATGGGACTACATGATAGGGCCATAGCTTTCACTACCTATCATAAGATTTTTGTATCCTGGTGTCACCCTGCCCAGTGTCTATCCCACCTGCAGGTCCTGGGTGTGTAATCATCCCCATTGCTGGGTCACAACACCAAGGACCCCCCCCCCCCCACAACCCCCCAGAAGATGCACTCATTTGTGAGTAAAACACACCTGTGGGGCACAGCCGTCCCATTAAGCCTCCAGAAGGCTGACCCTGGGTGGGGGCAGACTGTAAAAATTTCTCTGACTTGCCTGAGATTTTCAACTCGTGACATCTCAGCTTTGAGTCCTGTGTTCTATGTAACCCCTGAGCCAGAGAAGCCCGTTGGTAGGTGAACTTCTGGACATCTCTATATCGTATATTTTATTTTTAGATCTGTTAACCGACAGACAAAGGGCCATGACTACAGCTCAGATGACTTTTGACTTTCTTTTTAGCTCAGTTAAAACCTAATATATTGTTATGTGAGAACAGTAATTTTTTTTGTATATCATTGTTTAAGTAAAGTACACAATACACATATTTGGAGTTGCCTGTGTATTATTATTGGCTACATGAAAGTTACAGGAGCCTCTCATGATTACATATTTGTAGAAGTATTGGTATCTTAACTAAGTGACTTAAAGAAGTGGGTCCTGTGACCCTGACCTTTGACATCATGACCCTAAAATAAAAAGGGTTCTTACTTTATTGATGGGCCATATATAAATTAGGTTTGAAATCAATATGCTAATCCAACTGATGTTTTCATTCAGAAACAAATATGTGGACAGATAGCCACTATGATACTTACCTTGTGACTCCAAAAACAATTTGGTTCATCTTCTAATTGCACATCACCTATATGTGCTAGAAGGAAGATTTGGGTTGAAAAGTTTGGCTTAAAATGCATCCACTATCTTTCTAAATAAATGGGTCATGAAACCTTGACCTTTGACCTCATGACCCCAAAATCAATTGAGTCCTTGCTTTAGAGGTGAGTCATATATAATTCAAGTTTGAAATTGATATGCCAATCCAAACTGGAGTTATATCATCAGGAAACAAAACTGATGGACATACAGAAAGATGAATAAACGGACAGCCTGGGTGATTACTATAACACACTTATGACAAATATTAACATTACAGACTTCATAATGAGAACTTTTCTTTAAGATCTGATTTTTTTAATCACATTTGAATATTTTTATTTTCATTAAACATGTATCAGAAAAAAAAAGAAAAGTAATTTCAGCTATGAAATTTGTATCAAATGTTTAATTATTCTGGGGGGTACTTACAAGTTCAGATGATATATGTCACAGTGACCTAATTTCAGGTTTCCAAGGAGATTTCCTATTGACCCCCCTTGATATTCAGTTACAGGTTTCTAAGTTTAATGGTGTCAAAACGTGCCAGTCTAACAAGGTCCATAAGAGGGACCACAACATGGCAAAGGCTGCATTTCTTTGAATACAGATTCCTAGTTTTAAACGTTACACAAGAAGAACAAAAGGTGATGAAGACTTTTATGGTACAAAGTAATTTACTGAATTATGAATCTTACATGTTGACCTTCTTCAAACTTTGTATGATGATATAAATAACTAGGGTATATTTCTAATAAGATAAAACCAACTGATTATCCTGGATCCATCAGGTAACTGCAAGTTTTTGAAATTGTTCATACATGAAGTCTAAATCTGATAATTATTAAAATTGATGTTTCAGTGAATAATGTACAATATCATTAGGCTATAGTATCAAGACTGGAATGAAATCATATTTAAGTCAGATTTGGAGAGCTTTACTTCATTAAATAACCAAAAATGCTCAGCTGAAGCAGACGTGCATGTTTAATGAGCATGCTTAAACAGATCAGAACTAAAGCAATTAAAGTGATCACACAAAAATTCAGGACAATCCATGCATTACTTATCAATATCTCTGACCTTTAAAACATGGCTTTTCATTTTATTATGTAAAAAAAGTCTCTCAAAGCTCTGAAACACTGAAGTCAAAACAGTTGTAATGGCAAAAACATTTGTGATGACAAAAACAGTTGTATTGGCAAAACAGTTGTAAAGGAAAAACAGTTGAAATGGCATAAACAGTTGTAATGGCTAAACAATGTTATGGTAAAACAGTTATAATGGCAAAAACAGTTGGAATGGCAAAAACAGCTGTAAAGGCAAATGAAGTTGTAATGGCAAAAACAGTTGTAATGGCAAAAACAGCTGTAATGACAAAACAGTAGTAATGGCAAAACAGTTGTTATGGCAAAAACAATGGTAAAGACAAAATAAGTGTAATAACAAAACAGTTTTTATGGCATAAACAGTTGTATTAAATGGTATTTTGGAAGCAATGATTATCAGTATTGTTTTATAGGATTTTCTGCTCTCATGTTTCCATGATCTCACTTTTTGATTTCATCAACTTAAGGTTTTAGCCTAACTGAATGACAAAAACAATTTACAAAACTGTCACTCTAGTCGGGCTTAGTGTTGTTTGAACTGCAATGGCCTTTAAGATTATCAAACTTTTATAAAAATTTATAAAAAAATACTTTTTATGGAAAAAAAAATTATTATCAAAGACAAACCAACAAAAACATACATACATGCTTTATTTCTATAGTTCTACAAAAAATATGTTACCCCTGCAAACATTTGTCACAACTACAGTCAGGTTTGAACATGTAAACAGGATCTGTATTTAAGAACTAGGTGATACAATCTGCAGTTAAACCCATTAAATGTTATTGAAGAAAATATGTGATAAGCCTTTAGGGAGCCCTTGTACTTGCAGCCACAAAGTACCACACATGTAACATCAAACCTATTTCTGTTTGCAAAGTAAGTTACCTTATACAAAACACAGTTTGTGCTGGTGGTATGTTTGCATGAACTTTAAATGTGAAACTCCAGCAAGTAATCTGGTGACACAAAGCCCTCCCATCCTTGGCTGGCCGCTGACAGCTGAGACCCAACGCTGCCATGTGACACCCGGGAAAGGTGAGCCCAGCGGCTGAATGGAACACAGACAGACCCTACTTACATAAATACTGCCCTTGTTGGACCCCTTTGATGTATTATTCCTCAGCAAAGGTGTTGGTTTCACAGGTAACTAGAGACCCTGTTTATCTTTGAAAGAGAAGAACTACTGAAAAAGGTACTCAGGTAAATTAGGAGTGGGCCAGTCGTTTATTCCCTGGGAGCTAGGCTTCACACTCGATTCATATGGCACATTAAAGAGTGTTCAAGCAGTGTAATAGACAATCATTTCTTGCAGGTTTGTAGATATATAAATCACTCTGAAGCAGGTAAATGGTGTCCTCTTGTACTATTAAGTTTCCCCTCTTCCCTACTGCTCTGTAATTAGCCAGTTCCACCTGTGGAGTACACCACTGTATTTACCGGCACACTTCAGTGTCACTTCACCAGCTGAATTGCCTCCTATTATGAACAGTTACTGTTAATGCTCCATGCATATAAAAATCTTCCAAAGTCAAATTAAAACAATACACCACAAACTGCAGCAAGTTTGTGTATATGTGAGATGTGGTGTTAAGGTGAATGTTTTATTTTTAAGTTATGAATTTTAAGGTGATGGCCTACCAAAATGAACAATGGTGCTCACTTTGAGACTGATGTCCAAAATAAACTTTTTATGAGTAGCATAAATGACTACAACCAGTGTTCATGCAAGCATTCTGTATAATTAATATATACATTAAATTCCAGATTTTGAACCACATATTAAGTAAGTATAAAACAATAAAATATAAAAGTTCTTTTTTGTTGTTGTGCAGAATTGAACTTATCAAATTGGTTGAACTCATCAAGTCATCATTAATATTTCAAGTGTACAATCCCATAATATCCAAGAACATTACAGACCATGCAGCCAGACCATCATGTCTGGGTACTTTTAACTGCATGATCCCTGTGATGGAACATTACAGACCATACAGCCAGACAAACATGTCTCGGTACTTACAACTGGTCCCTGTGATGGAACATTACAGACCATACAGCAAGACCATCATGGCTGGGTACTTATAACTGGTCCCTGTGATGGAACATTACAGACCATACAGCCAGACCATCATGGTTGGGTACATATAACTGGTCCCTGTGATGGAACATTACAGACCATACAGCCAGACCATCATGGCTGGGTACTTATAACTGGTCCCTGTGATGGAACATTACAGACCATACAGCAAGACCATCATGGCTGGGTACTTATAACTGGTCCCTGTGATGGAACATTACAGACCATACAGCCAGACCATCATGGCTGGGTACTTATAACTGGTCCCTGTGATGGAACATTACAGACCATACAGCCAGACCATCATGTCTGGGTACTTATAACTGGTCCCTGTGATGGAACATTACAGACCATACAGCCAGACCATCATGGCTGGGTACTTATAACTGGTCCCTGTGATGGAACATTTCAACCATACAGCCAGACCATCATGTCTGGGTACTTTTAACTGGTCCCTGTGATAGAACATTACAGACCATACAGCCAGACCATCATATCTGGGTACTTTTAACTGGTCCCTGTGATAGAACATTACAGACCATACAGCCAGACCATCATGGCTGGGTACTTATAACTGGTCCCTATGATGGAACATTACAGACCATACAGCCAGACCATCATGTCTGGGTACTTATAACTGGTCCCTGTGATGGAACATTACAGACCATACAGCCAGACCATCATGGCTGGGTACTTATAACTGGTCCCTGTGATGGAACATTTCGGACCATACAGCCAGACCATCATGTCTCGGTACTTTTAACTGGTCCCTGTGATAGAACATTACAGACCATACAGCCAGACCATCATGTCTGGGTACTTTTAACTGGTCCCTGTGATAGAACATTACAGACCATACAGCCAGACCATCATGTCTGGGTACATATAACTGGTCCCTGTGATGGAACATTACAGACCATACAGCCAGACCATCATGGCTGGGTACTTATAACTGGTCCCTGTGATGGAACATTACAGACCATACAGCCAGACCATCATTGCTGGGTACTTATAACTGGTCCCTGTGATGGAACATTACAGACCATACAGCCAGACCATCATGGCTGGGTACTTATAACTGGTCCCTGTGATGGAACATTACAGACCATACAGCCAGACCATCATGTCTGGGTACTTATAACTGGTCCCTGTGATGGAACATTACAGACCATACAGCCAGACCATCATGGCTGGGTACTTATAACTGGTCCCTGTGATAGAACATTACAGACCATACAGCCAGACCATCAGGTCTGGGTACTTTTAACTGGTCCCTGTGATAGAACATTACAGACCATACAGCCACATCATCATGTCTGGGTACTTTTAACTGGTCCCTGTGATAGAACATTACAGACCATACAGCCAGACCATCATGTCTGGGTACTTTTAACTGGTCCCTGTGATAGAACATTACAGACCATACAGCCACACCATCATGGCTGGGTACTTTTAACTGGTCCCTGTGATAGAACATTACAGACCATACAGCCAGACCATCATGTCTGGGTACTTTTAACTGGTCCCTGTGGTGGAACATTACAGACCATACAGCCACACCATCATGTCTGGGTACTTTTAACTGGTCCCTGTGGTGGAACATTACAGACCATACAGCCACACCATCATGTCTGGGTACTTTTAACTGGTCCCTGTGATGGTACAATACAAACCATACGGCCAGACTAACACGTCATGATGCTTATTACTAGTCCCTGTATTAGAACATTACAGACCATACAGCCACACCATCATGGCTGGGTACTGATAACTGGTCCCTGTGGTGGAACATTACGGACCATACAGCCACACCATCATGGCTGGGTACTTATAACTGGTCCCTGTGGTGGAACATTACAGACCATATAGCCACACCATCATGTCTGGATACTTATAACTGGTCCCTGTGATGGTACATTACAAACCATACGGCCAGACTAACACGTCATGATGCTTATTACTAGTCCCTGTGATGGAACATTACAGACCATACAGCCAGACCATCATGGCTGGGTACTTATAACTGCCCCTGTGGTGGAACATTACAGACCATACAGCCACACCATCATGTCTGGATACTTAAATCTGGTCCCTGTGATGGTACATTACAAACCATATGGCCAGACTAACACGTCATGATGCTTATTACTAGTCCCTGTGATGGAACATTACAGACCATACAGCCAGACCATCATGGCTGGGTACTTATAACTGCCCCTGTGGTGGAACATTACAGACCATATAGCCACACCATCATGTCTGGATACTTATAACTGGTCCCTGTGATGGTACATTACAAACCATACGGCCAGACTAACACGTCATGATGCTTATTACTAGTCCCTGTGATGGAACATTACAGACCATACAGCCAGACCATCATGGCTGGGTACTTATAACTGCCCCTGTGGTGGAACATTACAGACCATACAGCCACACCATCATGTCTGGATACTTATAACTGGTCCCTGTGATGGTACATTACAAACCATACGGCCAGACTAACACGTCATGATGCTTATTACTAGTCCCTGTGATGGAACATTACAGACCATACAGCCAGACCATCATGGCTTGGTACTTATAACTGCCCCTGTGGTGGAACATTACGGACCATATAGCCACACCATCATGTCTGGATACTTATAACTGGTCCCTGTGATGGTACATTACAAACCATACGGTCAGACTAACACGTCATGATGCTTATTACTAGTCCCTGTGATGGAACATTACAGACCATACAGCCAGACCATCATGGCTGGGTACTTATAACTGCCCCTGTGGTGGAACATTACGGACCATATAGCCACACCATCATGTCTGGATACTTATAACTGGTCCCTGTGATGGTACATTACAAACCATACGGCCAGACTAACACGTCATGATGCTTATTACTAGTCCCTGTGATGGAACATTACAGACCATACAGCCAGACCATCATGGCTGGGCACTTATAACTGCCCCTGTGGTGGAACATTACAGACCATACAGCCACACCATCATGTCTGGATACTTATAACTGGTCCCTGTGATGGTACATTACAAACCATACGGCCAGACTAACACGTCATGATGCTTATTACTAGTCCCTGTGATGGAACATTACAGACCATACAGCCAGACCATCATGGCTGGGTACTTATAACTGCCCCTGTGGTGGAACATTACGGACCATATAGCCACACCATCATGTCTAGATACTTATAACTGGTCCCTGTGATGGTACATTACAAACCATACGGCCAGACTAACACATCATGATGCTTATAACTAGTCCCTGTGATGGAACATTACAGACCATACAGCCAGACCATCATGGCTGGGTACTTATAACTGCCCCTGTGGTGGAACATTATGGACCATATATAGCCACACCATCATGTCTGGATACTTATAACTGGTCCCTGTGATGGTACATTACAAACCATACGGCCAGACTAACACGTCATGATGCTTATTACTAGTCCCTGTGATGGAACATTACAGACCATACAGCCAGACCATCATGGCTGGGTACTTATAACTGCCCCTGTGGTGGAACATTACAGACCATACAGCCACAACATCATGTCTGGATACTTATAACTGGTCCCTGTGATGGTACATTACAAACCATAAGGCCAGACTAACACGTCATGATGCTTATTACTAGTCCCTGTGATGGAACATTACAGACCATACAGCCAGACCATCATGGCTGGGTACTTATAACTGCCCCTGTGGTGGAACATTACGGACCATATAGCCACACCATCATGTCTGGATACTTATAACTGGTCCCTGTGATGGTACATTACAAACCATACGGCCAGACTAACACATCATGATGCTTATTACTAGTCCCTGTGATGGAACATTACAGACGATACAACCAGACCATCATGTCTGGGTACTTATATCTGGTCCGTGTGATGGAACATTACAGATCAAACAAACAAACCACCATATCTGGGTACTTATATCTGGTCCCTGTGATGGAACATTACAGATCATACAACCAGACCAACATGTATGCATGCTTTTAACTAGCCCCTGTGATGGAACGTTACAGACCATACAGTCAGACCAACATGTCTGGGTATTTATAACTGGTCCCTGTGATGGAGCAATACAGACCATACAGCCAGACCAACATGTCTGATTACTACCGGTAATAGCTGGTCCCTGTGATGGAACATTACATATCATGCAGTATGGCACTACACAACTGTGAACAACCACAGCAAAATAATGTCTCAAAATACAAGAAGTCAATTAAAATTTACACACCTAGCAATTTATAGCCATATAATAACATACTGCACCTTTTGAGTGAATTTTGATTAAAACTTACTCCAGTAATTTCACAACGTTTTAAGTGATATTTGAGAAATTATTTACATAATTTGTTGCTCTTTTTCCAGGATCAAGGATTAAGGTAAACTTTTGTAATTCAACAATCAAACTGAAAACTGCTGAATTAAAATGGTGACAAGGCTGCTATTAACTACAATTACACTTTGATCATGCATAGCAAAATAAAAAGCAGGCCAACACATACATTATCATGGATAAAAACAAAGACCCCTTTAATGAATTTTACTTATTATTCAACTCTAATTTCAGAACAATTGATTCAACTACTTTATTGATATTCACAAGGATATACATGTGAAAGAGGCAAAATATTTCAATGTTATGATCCATTGCAGTCTATTTGTTCAATGTCTTTGCCAACTTATGACTCTCCAGAACAACACAGCGTACTTGCTGCAGAATTTGTAGAAAATAGATCATCAAGGAATAACTGCATGTTTTCGCCAAGATCTCATCAAGAAACATCTGTATTCCACGTTAGAATTTTCAAACTTTTTGAGTCCAGTAATCTGAATGGCATGTACCTGGCAGGAGACACAAGACAAACACAGATAGCTATATATAGCTCAGCATGACTTAAAGTCAGCTCTCAGGTCTACTGCTGGTTCACTTATAATGACACTGGAAGATGATGGGGTAATTATCATTCTGGGTGCTTTTACAAGTTGTGTTTGTTTTATGTGTTTTATCTAAGCTGTTTTGTATCAGCTTGGGATTCAACCAGTCAATCAGGCATGTCAGATTTTTTTTTGAGGAAGGGAGGGGGGGGGGGGGGGGTACACAGCAGACAGAGTATTGAGTTGTATTATTTTTCAGTGTTATCTGATACAGCCTGAGGTCATGTTATATTACAATACTAGTCCTGTACCTGACATGCTCCCAATGCCTGTGTGGGTCATCCTGGTTTTCCACATCAAATCCTACCACAATTTCCTCTGATGGTTTACATCAGTTGGACGGGGTCACGTTACACAACACTCCCGTGTTGGCCGTGGGCCCCAGTCAGACCAGGAAGAATTAGACAGGACTTGTAACTCTACCTGAGTCTTGTGGCAGATTGCGGGGCTTTTGTTCCCTTACCATAAATGACTGAGAACAAAATGCTTGTAAAACATGTTAGTTCCCATCCCCTATGGAAATGAGCGGACATGAAGCATGCCAATGTCATATCGAGTTGGCCAAGTTCTGTTATCTAAGTCTTAGGTTTCCACCCCTCCAAATGCTTCCACAAAAATAATTATGGCAGGAAAAACAGGCGAACTCAATACTTATTCAAACAGTAATGTAACCTGGTGAGCGCATATCAACTTCTTTGCGCAAATAGGTGACATTTGGGAGTGCTATTCTGGCCCATAAAAGCCCTAGCATCAGGTTTCATTCATTAAAGCACAATATGATTGTATGGGGTGAGGTTACGGTGATAATAAGTAGGGATTATTCTACAGAGTACCTTACTTACGGGAAGCCCTACATTTCTTCCAGTGCTTTTTTTGTGTGATTCGCTAAATTCTGGAAATTTAAGCCCACATTCAATTTGTCTGGCTCCCCGGGCTATGTCAGAGAACTTTTGACTGGATATCATATGTAGGGACCTTCTTCTGAAAACTTCAAAAGAAAAACACATCCCAGTGGATAAGTAAGAAATGACAACTCTTTTACATACACGCAGCCTGTTGACACAGCCTTTGTGTAATGCTCTAAGGCCTGCTAGTCTCATCTGACTTGAACGCCACTTTTTATGAGTAACTGCCAAGATTTTGTATTGCAAGCTCAAAATATATGTACGCAACATTACACCTGTCCACAATGAAATGTTGTAACCATAAAAATTAGTGCAATCCCAATTTTTATTTGTGTGACCTATTTCTTATGAATGCAGGTGAGAGGTTCCTGTTACATATCCTGGCTGTTTCTTACACTGCCCAGGCATTCTTCATGTATCACTGATTGATATGAAATGTATAGTGCTTTGTCTGAAGCTTCTCCAGGATTACAGATTTGGTTCTGGTCAAACAAAATTTTTAATAATCTCTTGGTTTTTACAAAAGGATGATAATGAGCAGCTCAGCGACAGCACTGTACCAGCACCCTGAGATGTTAATCCTGTCCTCCAACATGGCCTTCCAGGCTGCAATATTTATAGTTCTAGAAATTTCACAAATAATATACACCAACATCATTACTGATAATGCTGCAAGCAGAAAAAACTAGACATTTCTTGGCACCGCAGGTGCCAGAGTATCCCCAGACATAGTAGCCCCCCCCCCTTTAAGAACAGACCCCCAATTTTGGCAGCATATACTGACACTTGGCATATTTATTGTTTTTTCCATCTAACAATCCACAATCTTGTTGAAGATGTTGGTCCTGTGACCTTGATTGTTTTAAAGATGTGTCCTGTGACCTTGACCTTTGACCTCATAACCCCAAAATCAATTTGGGTCTTGCTTTTCCAATGAGACATATGCAAGTCAAGTTTGAAATCTATACATCAATAAAGCAGGAATTATCATCCAGAAACTAATTTTTTTTGACAGGTGGCTCCTGTGACCTTCACCTTTGACCTTGTGACCTCACAATTGATAGTGTTCTTCCTCTCTTGGCAGGAGAACTATATGTGCAAGATGAAAAATCTGAGATGAAATGTTTGGCTGAAAATGCATCCACATCTTTTTAAAGATGTGTCCTGTGACCTTGACCTTTGACCTCATGACCCCAAAATCAATTTGGGTCTTGCTTTTCCAATGGGACATATACAAGTCAAGTTTGAAATCCATACATCAATAAAAGCAGGAATTATCATCCAGAAACTAATTTTTGGACAGATGGCTCCTGTGACCTTCACCTTTGACCTTGTGACCTCAAAATTGATAGGGGTCTTCCACTCTTGGCAGGTGAACTATATGTGCAAGATGAAAGATCTCAGATGAATTTTTTGGCTGAAATTGCATCCACAACCTTTATAAAGAGGTTTCCTGTGACCTTGACCTTTGACCTCATGATCCCAAAATCAATTCGGGTCTTGCTTTTCCAATGGGTCAAATACAAGTCAAGTTTGAAATCCATACATCAATAAAAGAAGGAATTATCATCCAGAAACTAATTTTTTGACAGCTGGCTCCTGTGACCTTCACCTTTGACCTTGTGACCTCAAAATTGATAGGGGTCTTCCACTCTTGGCAGGTGAACTATATGTGCAAAATGAAAGATCTCAGATGAATTTTTTGGCTGAAATTGCATCCACAACCTTTTTAAAGATGTATCCTGTGACCTTGACCTTTGACCTCATGACCCCAAAATCAATTTTGGTCTTGCTTTTCCAATGGGACATATACAAGTCAAGTTTGAAAACCACACATCACTAAAAGCAGGCATTATCATCCAGAAACTAATTTTTGGACAGATGGCTCCTGTGACCTTCACCTTTGACCTTGTGACCTCAAAATTGATAGGGTTCTTCCTCTCTTGGCAGGTGAACTATATGTGCAAGATGAAAGATCTGAGATGAAATGTTTGGCTGAAAATGCATCCACATCTTTTTAAAGATGTGTCCTGTGACCTTGACCTTTGACCTCATGACCCCAAAATCAATTTTGGTCTTGCTTTTCCAATGGGACATATACAAGTCAAGTTTGAAATCCATACATAAATAAAAGCAGGAATTATCACCCAGAAACTAATTTTTGGACAGATGGCTCCTGTGACCTTCACCTTTGACCTTGTGACCTCAAAATTGAAAGGGGTCTTCCACTCTTGGCAGGTGAACTGTATGTGCAAGATGAAAGATCTCAGATGAATTTTTTGGCTGAAATTGCATCCACAACCTTTTTAAAGATGTGTCCTGTGACCTTGACCTTTGACCCCATGACCCCAAAATCAATTCAGGTCTTGCTTTTCCAATGGGTCAAATACAAGTCAAGTTTGAAAACCACACATCAATAAAAGCAGGAATTATCATCCAGAAACTAATTTTTGGACAAATGGCTCCTGTGACCTTCACCTTTGACCTTGTGACCTCAAAATTGATAGGGTTCTTCCTCTCTTGGCAGGTGAACTATATGTGCAAGATGAAAGATCTGAGATGAAATGTTTGGCTGAAAATGCATCCACATCTTTTTAAAGATGTGTCCTGTGACCTTGACCTTTGACCTCATGACCCCAAAATCAATTTTGGTCTTGCTTTTCCAATGGGACATATACAAGTCAAGTTTGAAATCCATACATAAATAAAAGCAGGTATTATCATCCAGAAACTAATTTTTGGACAGATGGCTCCTGTGACCTTCACCTTTGACCTTGTGACCTCAAAATTGATAGGGGTCTTCCACTCTTGGCAGGTGAACTGTATGTGCAAGATGAAAGATCTCAGATGAATTTTTTGGCTGAAATTGCATCCACAACCTTTTTAAAGATGTGTCCTGTGACCTTGACCTTTGACCCCAAAATCAATTCAGGTCTTGCTTTTCCAATGGGTCAAATACAAGTCAAGTTTGAAATCCATACATCAATAAAAGCAGGAATTATCATCCAGAAACTTATTTTTGGACAGATGACTCCTGTGACCTTCACCTTTGACCTTGTGACCTCACAATTGATAGGGGTCTTCCACTCTTGGCAGGTGAACTATATGTGCAAGATGAAAGATCTCAGATGAATTTTTTGGCTGAAATTGCATCCACAACCTTTTTAAAGAGGTTTCCTGTGACCTTGACCTTTGACCTAACGACCCCAAAATCAATTCAGGTCTTGCTTTTCCAATGGGTCAAATACAAGTTAAGTTTGAAATCCATACATCAATAAAAGAAGGAATTATCATCAATAAACTAATTTTTGGACAGATAGCTCCTGTGGCCTTGACCTTTGACCTTTTGACCCCAAAATTTCTATGGATCATCCACTATTGGCAAGTGAGCTATATATTCACGATGGAAGACCTGGGATGAAAGTTTTCCTTAAAATGCATCCACAGTATATTTAAAAATGCCAGTCCAGTGACCTTGACCTTTGACCTCATGACCCTAGAACCTTTAGGGTTCTTACTTTAGTGGTGGGCCATACGTAAGTCATGTTTGAAATCTATATGGCTATCAACACTGGAGATATCATAAGAGGAGTGTGATTTTCACCATATATGGCAATATTCAAGGTCAAGGCCACTTACATAGGAAAGGTCATGACCCCAATTTAAATAACCATCATCCCATAACCCATACCTATGTATATGCATAATATAAAAGAAATCTGTCCATTAGTTTTTGACTTATAATGCTCACAGTACTGTAAGGTGGCAATTTTGGGAGTATTAAACGGCATGAAAACAAGTAAAGAATAATAGGTGGCGCCACCAGTTTCTGGAACATGACAACCCTATCCATGATCTTCCATCAACTTGATTTTAGGATAAACCTATGCAAGATTTCTTGAGATATTAAAGAATTTGTGTGATTTTCCCCAAAATTGGACCTATTCAAGGTCAAGGACACTCTCCTAGTAAAGGTCATGACCTCATTTTAAATAGGCGTCGTCCTCTTACCCATATCTATACATATACCAAGTTTGGTAAAGTTCCGTGAAATATTTTTTGGGTTATCGCGCCAACAAGATTTATATGCGGCGGCGGCGGCAGGACCGGTATGAAAACATAGTATCCCCCGACTTTGTCTGGGGATACAATGAAGGTTGACTTTGATATAAAATGTGAAACTCATATCTTCCTCCATAAAAAAAAAAATATTTATTATGGAGCTGTTCCAATCCAGATTACATTCGCAATCTGGGCCAGACCAGTTTTAAACTGGACCAGCCCAGATTAAAATTTGGATCTTGGCCAGCCATGATTACAATTCAGAGGTGAAGACAACAGGGTCAACAAGGAACCTCGGAATCCTTATCTGCTTCCTGGTTGGCCTGATTTTTACATGATTGTGAATCACAGAGGAACTGATACAAACCAATAGTTTTAACATGTATGATATTGAAATTGTAATATGTTTATCATCAGTATATTGCAAACATGCAACAGCCTTGATACATGAACTAACAGAAATAAAATCAATTTGTTTACAATTATACAGATGTCAAACGAATTTTGCAAAATGCAGTCTTCAGTTATACCCCATTAAAGTAATAAATGTAATACATGGATTTTAATAATAAATAGGATTTGATAGATCAAAAATGTTCATTTTGAATATTTTAAATTAATATATCTCAACCATTAAATGTTTGGACATTCCATTTTCAACACACAGAGTTGTATGCTCTAAAAAATCTTTTGCTTATATTTATGCAATTAGACCAGATTTCTTGGAGCATTAAATTTAATATAAAATGCAGAAAATTAAATTTTTTTTTCAAATATATATATATATATCTGCAGGAACATTTGTCATAACATGCCAGACATATGATACACCATATCACTGTTGATGTCAACATATTTTCTCTCATGATCATGAAGCCTCTCATGATCAGATATATGTATTTGTAAAACTACCAGTCTTTCAAACATGTGACAGTAATATGTATTTAAAATATCCACTGGCAATGTAGGAAACCTGTTATAGAATAAGGAAGAAAGTGGAGATGAGCTGAAGTGAAGATGCAAAGGTAACAAAAGCTGATGGGCCTTAGAGTTATATGAAAGTATATATTTAATCAACAAATATGTGTACATGTAATTAATCATTCTTAAAGCAGGTTTAACATTTGGCCAAATGAGCTGAACATTAATTCCATTATTAGTTTGTCCAATATTCCTGATTGAGCAAAACCAGCATAACCAGCCTTAAGATATATATGAACAAAACAATTAAAAACTAGAATACGGGTAGTCGACAAGCGACTACCTGTATCCGCCTAAATCAGAGTGGAACGGGTGAAGTGAGGCATGGATTGAGTGGCAAGGGAAAATTGAGTGTTGCATATTAGCATGGATGTCTGCAGCCAAATTGTGTATGTAGGTTGCCCCCCATACCACAAAATCCAGAAAGCCGTCCAAGTTGTATACACATGCAAAATTTAAGGCAGATAAGTCAAATCACTACATGTATATGAGTGATTTTAGCCCGTGGCAGACAAACATATGGACGCTGAGCAAAAATGGTTGCAGGTGACGCCACCAGTTTTGCGTATGATAAAGAGCTATGTGAGAACTATACACATGCAAAACTTTGGCCCAATCGGTCAAATATGAGCTTGGATGTCTGCTGCATAAACTAGAATGCAGGTGGCGCCACCTGTCATAAAATCAAGAGAGCTGTCGGGGATGTATAAACCTGCAAAATATTAGGCAGATATGTCAAACCACTGCCGAGATATGAGTGATTTTATCCCATGGCGGACAAACAGACAGGAGCTGTGCAAAAATGGCTGCAGGTTGCGCCACCAGTTTTGCGTATGATGAAGAGCTATGTAAGATCTATACACATGCAAAATTTTGGCCCAATCGGTCAAACGGTTCCCGAGATATGAGCTTGGATGTCTGCAGCGTAAACGTGAATGTAGGTGGCGCCACCTGTCATAAAATCAGAATAGCTATCCAGGATGTGTACGCATGCCGAATTTCAGGTGAATTAGTCTAGTCACTGCAGAGATATGAGTGATTTTAACCCAAGGCAGACGAACAGATGGACACTGTACAAACATGGTTGCAGGTGTTGCCACCATTTTTTGTGTATGTTATAAAGCTCTCCAAGGGCTACATTTATGCAAAAAAATTTTCCTGATCGGTCAAATGGTTACCGAGATATGAGCTTGGATGTCTGCAGCGTAAACGTGAATGTAGGTGGCGCCACCTGTCATAAAATCAGAAAAGCTCTCCAGGATGTGTACGCATGCCGAATTTCAGGTGAATTAGTCTAGTCACTGCAGAGATATGAGTGATTTTAACCCAAGGCAGACGAACAGATGGACACTGTGCAAACATGGTTGCAGGTGGCGCCACCATTTTTTGTGTATGTTATAAAGCTCTCCATGGGCTACATTTGTGTAAAAAAAATTTCCTGATCGGTCAAACGGTTCCCGAGATATGTGGGTTTATGTGTGGAAACAGACGCACAAACGGACGCAGAGCACAGAGGAAAGGTCAGAGGTAAAAAAAAAATGGGGGCGCAGCAGTTCACATGTGACCCGAACATAATCCCGGGTTTCGTAAAATTCCGCCCAGCGGTTACGGAGGAGTTCTCCGGACACCTACGCGGCGGCGGCGTGCAGCTGAAAACATAGTATCCGCAAAACTCTGTTTTGGCGGATACAAATATATAGCTTCAATATTATATCTTAAAGCATTTCATTTAGAACATCAATGTAATTCAAATTCAAGAGAGAACTAGAATACGGGTAGTCGACAAGCGACTACTTGTATCCGCCTAAATCAGAGTGGAACGGGTGAAGTGTTGCATATTACCATGGATATTTTATCCCATGGCAGACAAACAGATGGGAGCTGTGCAAACATGGCTGCAGGTGGCGCCACCAGTTTTATGTATGATAAAGAGCTATGTGAGATTTATACACATGCAAAATTTTGGCCCAATCGGTCAAATGGTTCCCTAGATATGAGCTTGGATGTCTGCAGCGTAAACTTGATTGTAGGTGGCGCCACCTGTCATAAAATCAGAAAAGCTATCCAGGATGTATAAGCATGCCGAATTTCAGGTGAATTAGTCAAACCACTGCAGAAATATGAGTGATTTTAACCCAAGGCAGACGAACAGATGGACACTGTGCAAACATGGTTGCAGGTGGTGCCACCATTTTCGGTGTATGTTATAAAGCTCTCCAAGGGCTACATTTGTGCAAAAAATTTTCCTGATCGGTCAAACGGTTCCTGAGATATGAGCTTGGATGTCTGCAGCGTAAACGTGAATGTAGGTGGCGCCACCTGTCATAAAATCAGAAAAGCAATCCAGGATGTATACGCATGCTAAATTTCAGGTGAATTAGTCAAGTCACTGCAGAGATATGAGTGATTTTAACCCAAGGCAGACAAACAGATGGACACTGTGCAAACATGGTTGCAGGTAGCGCCACCATTTTTGGTGTATGTTATAAAGCTCTCCAAGGGCTACATTTGTGCAAAAGAATTTTCCTGATCGGTCAAACGGTTCCAGAGATATGACTTTTGATGTCTGCAGCGTAAACGTGAATGTAGGTGGCGCCACCTGTCATAAAATCAGAAAAGCTATCCAGGATGTATACGCATGCCCAATTTCAGGTGAATTAGTCAAGTCACTGCAGAGATGTGAGTGATTTTAACCCAAGGCAGACGAACAGATGGACACTGTGCAAACATGGTTGCAGGTGGCGCCACCATTTTTGGTGTATATTATAAAGCTCTCCAAGGGCTACATTTGTGCAAAAGAATTTTCCTGATCGGTCAAACGGTTCCCGAGATATGAGCTTGGATGTCTGCAGCGTAAACGTGAATGTAGGTGGCGCCACCTGTCATAAAATCAGAAAAGCTATCCAGGATGTTTACGCATGCCCAATTTCAGGTGAATTAGTCAAGTCACTGCAGAGATATGAGTGATTTTAACCCAAGGCAGACGAACAGATGGACACTGTGCAAACATGGTTGCAGGTGGCGCCACCATTTTTGGTGTATGTTATAAAGCTCTCCGAGGGCTACATTTGTGCAAAAAAATTTTCCTGATCGGTCAAACGGTTCCCGAGATATGTGGGTTTATGTGTGGAAACAGACGCACAAACGGACGCAGAGCGCAAAGGAGAGGTCAGAGGTCAAAACAAAATCGGGGCGCAGCAGTTCACATGTGACCCGAACATAATCCCGGGTTTCGTAAAATTCCGCCCAGCGGTTACGGAGGAGTTCTCCGGACACCTACGCGGCGGCGGCGGCGGCCAGCTGAAAACATAGTATCCGCAAAACTCTGTTTTGGCGGATACAATAAATTCAAAACATTTTAGTCATGGCTTTTAGTAACCTCCTCTCATGGCTTTAATATACCATTTATAAGATTGAACATATTACAATTTACAGCTGTATATTTAAAATATAGCTTGTAGAACAATTATTTATTTTCATAAATATATTTTTGAATTCAATTATTAATCAAGCTTTTCTGTTTATTCCTTTATTCATTTATTGGCATGTTTACTCCAATTATTAGCATGTTAACAGTTAAATTTGGACTGATTTGTCATTAACGAGATCTAGATAATTGTATTGGTAATTATCAAATAGATATCAGGGCTCAAGTAAGATAGACAGAAAGAAGAAATTATCAACTTATGGTACAAAATTATTCATAGATTTTTGGGGGATGCAAAATGACATTTTCCCTGATATTTTTAGATCATTTTAAGTTTGGACATCAATTTTTTTATATCATTTAAATCATTTATCATTACCTGTGTAGTTAGCCTTGTTCAAATTAAATAAACATTTGTTTACAAGTGTATTTTTTATACTTAATTACAGATAAAAAAAATTAATAAACAGTGAATTTTGAAACTGTCAGAAAATGATATTTCATGATATTTTTATCATGAATTTTGAACACTTTTCAAAATTAAAATGAATTTTGAATACTAAATTAGCCCTGCATACATGATTTATTCATAGTATGACCTTCATATTAAATTATTTTTTTCACTAAAATATAAGGGGAAAGCACTGTGATTTATGATACCATAAGTACTTTTGCAATAACATACTTTTTTTTACTTTTTCTATGAAAAGTGATCTGATACAATTTTGTGCCCTGAAAATGGTGATGTTTGTTTATCCCTGTGACAAAGGAAACATGTGTAACATCAAAGTGGTCAGGTAAATGTGTCCCAATGTAAATATAATGGCCAATCCCTCCATGATGTTATCACTGTAACTTAGTGTAAGTGTAACCCCATATACAACCAGTCTCAGGCCCTCAGTTGTAAAATGCTGCAATAAAATAGACTGCTTCCTCACATTTCAATTTAAATTTGATCCACAGCATAGAATTACTTTCCTTCCAGTTAATTGCAATGCTTTCCTGTTCTGCTGCTGGCCAAAAAGGTATGTTTAAGTGTATTAAAAATATCTGGTAACCAGCTTCTGGGGCTCAGGGGTAGAGCACAGGGCTCAAAGCCAGGAGATTGTGAGTTCCAATCTAAGCCGAGGTGGTGAGATTTTTCATACTCAGGGGGAGCACTCTGCAGGCTTAATGGCAAGACTGTGCCCAACAGTCGTGTTTCACTCACAAACAAGTGCACCTTGCAGGGGTTCCTCAGTGTTATTACCCAGCAATGGGGATGACATATGCCCAGGACCCCCAGCTGTAACATAATCCGAAACCGGAATGTACATAATACTTCGTTAAAGCAAGCATTAAAAGATGGAGGTGGTTACCGGCACCAAAAACAAGGGACCTATGGGTCATGGTGCTCAGCTGAAATTGATTATGAGAATATCTGTTTAAAATCCTACATTTTAGAAATGCTGCAGTGAATTTTTTGTATATGATTGTCTGGAGTTGCATGTGTACTTTTATGGGCATAATAAAAGATGCAAAACTTGGAGGAGTCATCCGTGAACTAATTTGTTAATGGATAGGCCCTGTGAGCTTGAGCTTTGAGCTTGTGACCTCCAAAATCAAACAGAATTTTCCCCTATTAAGTAGCAGCACATGTGGAAGATGGAAGGTTTGGTATGAAAATGCATCCACAATCTTTATAAAGAAGTGGGTCCTGTGACCCTGACCTTTGACCCCATGACCCCAAAATCAAAAGGTTTCTTATCCATTTGTCAATCAAAACTGGAGTTGTCATTTGGAAACAAATATGTGGACAGACGGCCCCTGTGACCTTGACCTTTGACCTTGTGACCCATAAATCCAAAAGTTTCTTCCACTATTGGTAGGTGAGCAAAATGTGGAAGATGGAAAGTTTGAGATGAAAAGTTTGGCTTAAAATGCATCAACAAACTTTTTAAAGAAGTGTTTCTTGTGACCTTGACCTTATGAACTCAAAATAAGAAGGGTTCTTGCTTTGGTGTTGGGCCATATATATTAGTCAAGTTTGAAACCAATATTTCAATCCAACCTGGAGTTATCATCTGGAAACAAATATGTAGACAGAATACCCCTTTGACCTTGGACCTCAAGACCCCAATATAAAAAGGTTCTTACTTTATTGGTGGGCCATATATAAATTAATTTTGAAACCAATATGCTAATCCAAACTGGAGTTAACATAAAGAAACAAATATGTGGACAGATGGCCACAGTGACCCTGACCTTTGACCTTGTGACCCTATAATCAATCAGGTTCATCTCCTATTTGCAAGTCACCTATATGTATTAGATGGAAGGTATGGGATGAAGAGTTTGGCTTAAACTGCATTCACAATCTTTTTAAAGAAGTGGGTCCTGTGACCTTGAACTTTGACCTCTTGACCCAAAATCAAAAGGGTTCTCACTTTAGTGGTGAGCCATATATTAGTCAAGTTTAAAACCAATATGTCAACCAAACTTGGAGTTATCATCTGGAAACAAAGATGTGGACAGATGGCCCATGTGACCTTGACCTTTGACCCCAAAATAACAAGAGCACAGCAAACATGCATAATTTGCCCGACGTGTATCTGGTTACCTCTGGCCTCATTAAATATGCATGAATTTTGCTGAAAAGGTAATTCAGGTGAGAAACTTCACTGGTAAATATGTATGAGTTTCATGAAAATCCAAATGATTTTTGGTTAGTCACCAAGATGCCTCTAAAGTGTGGTGACCTCAGAACCATTAATTATACATGGATTTTTCTGGAAACCCAACTTATTGATTAACTTTTCTGATGAGTTTTATCATAATCCTTCATATTCTTCATAAGTTATTGCAACAACACTACAAAGTAGCCTAGTGACCTGTGACCTTATTAAATATGTGTGGATGTTGCCCATAATTGAACTCGGGCGGGATAATCTGTTGTTAAGTAGTTATGGTGAGTTTTGTGAAAATCCATCAAAGCCTCAGTAAGTTACCGCAGTGACACTTAAAATTAACAGACAGACAGACAGACAGATCGACGGACAGACAGTGGGTTTACCATAATACTCCCGTCATATGACAGGTGTATAAAAAAGGTTCTTACTTCAAGTTTGAAACCAATATGTTAACCTTAACTGGAGTTATCATTCAGAAACAAATGTGGACAGACTGCCACTGTGACCTTTACCTTTTGACCCTAAAATCAATCAGGTTCTATTTGCAGGTCACCTATATGTGTTAGATGGAAGGTTTTGGATGAAAAGATTTGCTTAAAATGCATCCACAATCTTTCTAAATAAGTGGGTCCTGTGACATTTGACCTCATGACTCAAAAATCTTGCTTTAGAGTTCTTGCTTTGAGTTCTTGCTTTAGAGGTGAGCCAAATTGAATTCAAGTTTTAAACTGATATGTCAATCCAAACAAATTTGATGGGCATACAGAAAGACAAACAGATGGACAGACCAAGATACAGGTTGATTAATATAGGGCACCTGCTTACTCAAGCGGAGCCCTTATAACACACAAGGTTCCAGGACATAAGTAGATGAAACCACAGTTGCAAATCTGATAGTATCAATATAATTTGGCAGTCTCAAAATAAAGGAAAAACATTTGTAAAAAACAGGAAAAAATACAGGTGATGCCACAAGTCTTCAGGAACTGGAGAAAACAGTCATAAATAACTCACCAGGTTTCGGGACACTAAATGAAACCACAGTCAAGAAACTGTCATAATTGCTGTCATTTGACGGTCTCAAAAACAGAAAACTCAATAGGTCAGAGAATATAGGCCACAGTGACCTAACTTCAGGTTTCAAAGAATATTTTTAATTGACTAGATATTCAGTTACAGATTTCTAAGTCCAACAGTGTCAAAACGTGCCAGTCTAACAGACAGACAGACAGTCTGACAGATGGACAGACAGACACTAACCGATCACTATAGCTCAGCTGACTTTCACTCAGCTGAGCTAAAAACAACTGATGATAGTTTGTTAATCAATTATTTTATCTGCCTTCAAATTATTGTTATACCTGCGGTATAGAATTATACCTAAAAGTACATTAAGTGGGACAAGTACATCATGTAGAAAAGTCAGGGTAATGGCTGGATGTTGACACTTGTTCGTTACACAAGGTTCAGTTTTTATGCTGTTTACTATTTTGTGATCATCTTTCTTATATCTCTTGATATATTTAGAATTATTTTATCTTGATAACTGACTTATTTTTATGTGCATTCATATTCTTTGTATGATGGATTATGCAAAAATACAACCTATTTAATTTACAATATTCACAGAGGGGAAATTTTCATAAAAATAAACCTTCATGTTAAAAGATGCCTAATCTGCACAGGTGAACAGTAATTTATTCTGCAGCCTAAACGGAATCTCATGTATATTGTACTGTTAGCATAAATATTAGCATTTAAATAATACAAATCTTTTGTATACCTTCTATAACTGCATGAAGAATTTCACTTGTTCAATGTTTCCTTATAGCTCCTGGTACAATTGTTATGATTTTGCCTACATATTAGGTGACTGATATAATAATGATATGTTCATTGTGTATGTAACTGTATGGTAAGTCATGAAACATATAATAATGGTATGTTCATTTTGTATGTTACTGTATGGTAAGTCATGAAACATATAATAATGGTATGTTCATTTTGTATGTTACTGTATGGTAAGTCATGAAACATATAATAATGGTATGTTCATTTTGTATTTTACTGTATGGTAAGTCATGAAACATATAATAATGGTATGTTCATTTTGTATGTTACTGTATGGTAAGTCATGAAAATGGAACCCTAGCAAAACAGTGAAGAAGTGAAAGTTGCTGATATTTATGATGCTAACCACGATATATATTTACATATAGATCCTGTGACCTTGGCCTTTGACCTTAATATCATTAGGGTTCTTCACCTATTTGTAGAAGACTTAAAATACTTCTACAATATTTTTAAGAAGTGGGTCCTGTGACCTTCACCTTTGACCTTGTGACAACAAAATCAATAACATCCTTCCTCTATTGGCAAGCAGGTAATAAGCACATTGTACTCAGGACAATGGATTAAAGCACAGTTCAGAAACTGAGACCACTGATGTAATTTACAGTCACAAAAAAAAAATAAATATGTATGAAAAAGTAGATAATTACTGACAGGTCAGGAAGGACCCCGCTTAAGGTCCATAGACTTCTAGTGTGGGCTGAGTGATGCTTGGGAAAATATAATAAAATACCTGATTGCATGCAGAGACAGAGCAAACTGACCCAAAACAGTATTTAAACACTGAAGCAAGATGGAAACACTGGCAAGAAAAGTTTGGCTTAAAGGGAATTCACAACTTTCTAGAAATATGAGTCCTGAGATCTTGACCTCTGACCTCACGATCTATTTTTTTTGCTTTTTTGGTGGGCAATATACATATTAAGTTTGAAATCCATATCTGAATCCAGACTGAAGTTATGAAAGGTTCTGGAAATCAATGCGTGGACAGATGATTCATGTGACCGTGACTTTTGACCTTGTGACCCCAATAGGGAAAGAGACATGTTTGCCTATTGGCATGTGAGTTGTATTTGTAAGATGGAACCTCTGGTATGAAAGGTTTTGCTTAAAATGCATCCACAATCTTTTTAAAGATGTGAGGACTGTGACCCAAAAATCAATAGGGTTCTTGCTCTAGTGGTGGGCCCTTAAGTTTGAAATCCATATGTGAATCGAAACTGGAGTTATCATCAGGATATGAATTTGTGGATGGACAGATGGACAGAAGGGTGATTACTGTAGGGCACCTGCTTCTACTGAAGCATGGCCCTAATAATAAAATACAGCTGGCATCACTTGCTGATAAACCGATAGAGCTAGTCATGTTCAATAAACATACAAAGTTTCAGGACACTAGATGGAACCACAGCTGAGAAACTGCATGGTATGATAGGTATCATTTTTCTCTACTCAAATGTAGAGAAAAAAATACATGAAAAAAAATGGGTGGTGTAACCAGTCTTCAGAAACTGATAAAACTTGTTAACAGTAACCTTGTTGCAGTATACACCAGATGGACCTGAAGTTGAGAAAATGAAGTGAATGCTGTCATATGACAGTCTCAAAAATAGAAAAAAATGTGCAAAAATGAACAGATGGAGCAACCAGTCTACAGCATCTCCTGAAACTGTTTACAAACAATATAAAAAAAACAAGATTCATTGCAATCCATGCATTAATTACTGAGATATTGGAGTTTTTGCATTAAATTTTACTAATAAAAATTAATTTTGGGGGTGCAAACATGTCCCATAATGAAAAATATATGTCGCAGTGACCTACTTTAAGGTTTCCAAAGAGATTTTTCAAGGACCTCCCAAAATCTCAAGAAAGAACTATCTACATCCCCCCATTATGATTTTTGACAGATCACCTGAGGCTGATTGCTATGGACAAAGGCTGATAGCTATGGAAAAAGGCTGATCGCTATGGCTTAGATGACTTAAAGTCAGTTGAGCTAAAATCACAAATATTTAAAACTCATTTACTGAGAGGGTATCTCTAATACAGGTGAGTGTAGTATCATGGAATATAATTTTTTTATTATACAAAATGGACATAAACAAAACTGGTGGGAGGCCAGGCTAGGCACAAGGGCTGTACAGTATTGACTGCCACTGTACTGGGCTGGATTCATGTAAACAAAAATTGATATGGAGGTTGAAAACCTTAATAAATGCTACAGATTTTGACCAACTGTAAAAGGTTTAATCCTTTTGTGTACCAGCTGGGAAAATTAAATTATCAGTACTCGGAGAAAAAAAATGTGAAATGACCAAAGTTGGGCAAAAATTAAACTACTGTTTTTTACATTCATGCTAATTTCTTGAAAAAAAAAATTACAAAATTTTGATGTAATTTCTGGTATAAAATAAAAATTCAATTAAATACAGTTACATGCTGAAAAAAGACTCTCTAGCTTCAGCATTTACCAAATACAGTGGGTAAATATCTTTCTTGATATTTTGAACAATCTACATTATGTTTGGGCCCATAACTCCTACAAATTAGGCAATTTTCACCTAATTTCTGGCATGTTCATAGGAAACATATAGGCCCGTATGCTCAAAAGCTGACTAAGTAAACCCAATATAGTCCATGGATTTGCTTAATCTCGGACTGGCTAAAACGGGATTATCAGTGTAGTCTAAACGGTATGCACAAAGGAGGACCAAAGAAGTTTTAGCCAGACCAAGTACTAATTCCTTAAACCTGGTACTAAACCAAATGTATGAATATTAATGAAGCAGGTCAGCAGGGTCACTATGGGGATTCCAAACGGAAAACAACAGTTAAGAGCAATTTTACTGCTGTTTTTTGCTGTACAGTGTATGTTAGGGCTAGTGACTGTGTAGTATTTGTGTAACCAATCCTATAAAACCTCCTACAACTGATAGGACAGTGAAAACATGTAATATGAGCCTCTTTAATTCAAACTTTCAGCCATGCTGAGCTATTGTGATGTGTCTTTGATCATTACAAGCCCAGATTTTTAATATTTTTTCTAAAGGGGGATGTCAAGGAAGATGTCAAGGCACAGACTATATATATAATAAGTGAATTATATAACAATTACACAGTAAATATACATATATAATATGCATGTGCTTTATGTTATATATGGCAAGGCACTTATGTGATATATGGATACCCCTCCCCCCCCCCCCCCCCCCATAAAATTTTGGTGATTTAGAACAGAGTTCCCGGCTTCCCAGCTTTATCAGTGGGGACATTCGGGCCAACAACAACAAAACAAGGGACCTATGGGTCACTATGCTCAGCTGACGTTAACCTTGAAGGTAAAAATCTAAAATAATATCAAATGGAGATAAAGTGTAAGAGGAAGAGGTAATAAAGGCCATGGTTGGTTTATATGATTGGTTTGTATTGATGAGCAAGAAATTGTTGCAAATAATATTTTGTGACCTGACCATGTGTTCCCTAATGTTGAAACTGAAGCATGTGAGCAGTTTGTGAACAAATGATCTGTACAATTACCATGATCATTAGTTGGCTTTTCGATTAACTGTTGACATTTCAGTAGTTTACACATTTGTTCAATCAAATCTTTTTTTTGTATAATATAAATTATTAAATATGTTTTTTTTTATGAAATGTATACAGTTGAAATATAACTAATTAACAACATAAAACATGGCAAACAAAGCCTGATCTCAAATTCTGCTGATGCAGGAAAATAATGAACAAATGTTTGTAACAAATCCTCATTTTTTTATCACATCAATTTTTTTTTAAATTTAAGTTTATATTTCTATACATTTTCAATATAACATATATATCTGAATATAAAAGTTGATTCATAATTCTCAATTGCATCATCATAAATCTCAATCTTGTCAGATAACACCACATCATGCATACAAATGTTTATTTATTTTTTACCACAAAAATATATCTTTTAAATCTGCAAAACAATAAATGTCTAAAAAAATACTTGATTTAGATTTCACAATTTTGAATTGTGTCTTTATTTATCCATAATGTGCTTCATATTTTATCATAATTTAAGCATACTGATGGGTTCCATTATGATTGGTAAAATCATTTAAAAGAAAAATGATTTCTTTAAAAATGTTACATTAAACAACATTGCATCTTCTGGATTATACCTTGAATTACTTTTTAAGGAAAGTTTTTGCATATCAGAGTGGAAACAGCATTACAATTAAGGAGATACAGTGAAAACAATAACAATACTGCATAACATTTGGTGGGTTGGGTTTGCGGGGGGGGGGGGGGGGGGGGGGAATGGGGTGGTGATATCAGAATAACTGTACACCTGTCACAGCAGGGGATCTCCCCCAGTGACTGTAACAAATCAGAAACCCTGGCATAGCTGACTTCCAGTGACCTGGAGTGGGACCCTGCATCTGTAATCTGTAATCAAAGCAAATGACTACAATAGAGCCTCAAGAAAAAAATCAATAACTAGCTTAATTTTCAAGCTTTCCCAAATTTCAGATTTAAACAAATTAAATATTTATGTTTACATGCTGTGAAAATTAAATCAATGGTACTTACAGGAAAAAAACGTGCCATGGTCAAAGTTGGGCAAAATTTAAGGTACTGATTTTATTTTTATGCTAATTACTTAAAAAATTTACAAAATTCAGATCTAATTTTGGGTAAACAATTGAATCTTAATTAAACATAGTTATATACTTGGGAAAATAGACTCTAGTTTCAAAATTTTTCATGTTAAGTGAGTAAATATTTTTCCTGATTTTTTACAAAGTCCATTATGTTTGGGCCCATAACTTAAAGAATTTATACTTAACAGACTTAATTTCTGGCATGTACATAGGAACTATATAGAAGAATATTTATGGTTAATATGAGGAAAAACAGATGAGTGGTTTTGAAATTAGGCAGTCCTGAAGTGTGAAAATAGGATTTAAATAAAAAATTGAGGTTTTTCCTTAATTTCTCAAAGGAACGAAGTCGCAAAGACCCAGTTTTCGGCTTGGTAGGAGATCTTGGGGACATCTAACATTATGCTGAATTTTGGATTCCTAGGTCTTACGGTTTCAAAACGTGCCACATCTACGGACGGACGGACGGACGGACGGACAGACGGACGGACGACGGACAATGGACCACGACTATAGCTCAGATGACTTATAGTCAGCTGAGCTAAAAATGTTAATCGATATACAGGATTTTAATATATGAGTAAATATTGGCCGTTAGTTTCACATGGATTCCAAATTCTGCATGCTTTAATCAAGCCAGACAGGAATAGTTACCTCTGATTTTTAGCGTTATCAAGTTATTATCCTTAAAGATATTAGAATGATTTAATGAAACGCATGTCTAATAATGACAGTAAGCACGCAATTTTATGAGCCTCTAAAAAAAGCCGAGGCCAGATATAAACTATACTAGGATTTATAATACCTAAAATTAATATTGTGTAAATGTATGGTAAATAATGCATTTTAGGGTATTCGGAGCAACATTGTGCATAATTCAAAAGTCGGATAAAAAAAGTTTTTGCCGGGAGCAGGGAAGGGGTGTCCAAAACCCCCCAAACCCTCTCTGGATCCGAACTTAGTTCACTATCTTTCGGTCAAGCCATTAACAGGACACATGTTACTGACCAGAAAGATCACAGTAAACATCATGACAGGTTCTGCAGAAATCTCCTGGCAGACTTTGTATTAGTTCCGTGAACTCCTCGAAAGTTACATTTTCTGAATGTTAAAGGCTGTTGAACAAAATTTATAATAATAGCTCAAATAAATAAAATAATGTATATACTTCACATATGTGTACCACCCTGCATGCAGACTTTGGACAACATTGCCACAAACAGCTCCTCATGAAGGTCACCTCACAGGTTTTGTGTTTCACCAAAATCAGTCAATTTGGAGCACAAAATGAAGAAACAAAGCTCCAGTTTCCCAATAAAATGAAGCAAAGATTGCCTCGAAAATTACTGCACTTATTCATTTTTATAGCTCGACCTACTGTATTTGAATATTGGTGCCATCTGAATGTTGAATGGTTTATACGGAAATTCAAGATTGGTATTGAGACTGGCACCTGACTTTTATGTAACAGTACACTCTGCACTCTTACATGTGACTTGTCTTAAATTAATATAGAATGAGTCTATCTATCAGACCTGTATTCCCTTTTTAGTATGGAAATGTTTACAAAAACATAGGCAAAATATAATTCTTGAAAAATATGAATAACAAAATTGAGGTATCACTCTAATCAGTCAATTTTGAGTAAAAATCCATATCCAGCTGCAATCTCTAAAGAAAATTAATGCACGGAATCCCTTGAAAATTGCATAATTCATTTTCTTACTAGATAGTGGTTCTGTGATTTTGAGACTGACATCCCAGAGTCATGTGAGAGTTTTACCTCTGAACAATTATGATATTTCACTAAAACTGCTCCATTAAGCAAAAAAGATTCCTCAAACACCTCAGTAATTAATGCATAATAATTGATAATAATATGCTATATATGTGACCCTTGGATATCTTTATAGACTTAAAATGCTATAGTAACAACACCTTTTTTTCATACATTTGTATATTTGCAGATCCGATGGCTAGGCTGACAAATAGCATTCTCAGATTTTATATCAGATACTTTGCATTTTACCATCACATAAAATAATTCTACCAAACTTCTATCAAACATACGTTCCAATGATTTTGCCAAGTATTAGTCCAAAGACGTCTTTTAACAAGTGACCCATGGGTCATGACGCTCAGCTGCCAAGCATGACCTGTGACATCATGGACTGAGATTCACAACTTCCAGTCAAATTTTGAAGAACCAATTTGCCAATTTGTTGAAAATTTTCTATGACAACAGAAATATATATCACCTATGTCTGGTTAAAACACAGTGAATTGATGGTCTGAGGAAAATGCATGATTGTTAAGCTATCAGGAACTATTCCAACAGCTTGCTTGAAACCTGTCAGTCTCAAAGGAACACCACAAAGGGCAAATATAAGATCAAAATATATAGCAAAAATCAAGGAAATACATGCAAGAATTATTGAGAAACAGGTGCTTCTGTATGAATTTTTATTCAATACAAGCCAACTGTACTGCACTTTTATAAATGATGGTAATATTTATTCAGAAATATTTGACCCAATCCTTTACAAGATTACATAAATATACATCCAACTGCATTCACTTTAACTGTTCTTGAGATAATATGATCAAAAGGAAATAAAAGATGGTTGCCTGGTGGCCATATTGGACTTCTGACAAGTCTGAAATCAGACAACAAACATTCTCTAAATTGGACCAAACATTAAAGAAAAATTACTGAAACTGCACTAAAGAAAGAATTTCTAAGGCGGCTAACTGGCAGACATAATGGATTTCTGACAAGTATGACATTTGATATCCCACATTCTCCAATAAGAGACCAAACTTGGGGCAAATTATCCAGTAATGAATGCCCAAAATAATTCAAAAGGCATGTCCAGGCCCTCATATCAGATTTATAGATCTACAATTGTAAAGGTGTAAGTCCAATATTTTTTATTATCACTCTGCTTTTCAATGGGGTCAGCAGGGTAGGTAAACTGCCAAACCTGAAAGAAAAGAAATGCAGAAAGCATGACTAAGAGTCTTGAAATGAAACAAAAAGCCATCCTAAATCAAGGTACACATCCACATATTATGAGAACAAACACTTGCTTTTATATGTGGTGATATATATTAAAATATTCAGATATCTAGGAAACTAAGTTTATTGCTAGGATTCCATAAAATAAACTGCAAAATGTTCCCATCATCTTATAAATCAGTAGCTAAACCTTAATACTATACTCTCATAGTCTTAATGCCTGGCTGAAGCATTCTGACAACAGTGTTTTTGTTATGAAGTAACGAGGTACTTATCACTGAGCCTTATCACTTAATAGGCTGATACAAAAGGAAGTCATATGTCACCAGTGTCACTCACAATTACAGCCACACAGGGAGATGTACCAGCTGGAGTGGGATGGTTATATATACAAGAAAAATAGAGATGGTCTATAAAATAAGTAATTGTGAACATCCCTGATCTATGACCTTGGCCTTTTGCCCATATATCAACTGGATTCTTTCTAAATGATGGGTAACTACTAACCACTTAAATCTGGTGTAATTACTTGGCAACCAATGGGTGAATAACTTTGACCTGCAACCTTTAACCTGCTGACCAGCTGACCCCAAAATCAATAAGTTATTTATTTAAGCAAAAAGACCCATAAATATGAAGTTTGAGTCAAACTGAGTGATGCATAGATGTGGCATATGTGAAAGACTGAAGGTTTGGGTTGAACAGTTACACTTGAAATATGCTCACAAGCATTTAGAACAATTAAATATTGTGACCTTGACCTTTGACTTTTTGACCTCAACATCAATAGGCTTCTTCCCTTATTGGTAGGTAAGCCATATATGACAGATGGAAGGTACAGATTGAAAAGTTTGCCTGAAAATGACTCCACGCAAGAAGTGGGTGCTGTGAACTTGACCTTTGACCTCAAAATCAACAGGTCTTTTCCCCTGTTGGCAGAGAAGCGATATCAGTGCTGGAAGGGTTGGAATGAAAAGTCTAGCTTGAAATGTGTCCACAACCTTTTCAAAGAAGTGGATCCTGTGACCCTGACCTTTGACCTTGTGACCTCAAAATCTATAGGATTCTTCTCCAACTTAGTAGGTGAGCTATATGTGAAAAATCAAAGAATTTGGATGAAAGGGTTGGCTTAAAATGCATCCACAGGCTTTTCAAAGAAGAGGCTCCTGTGACCTTGACCTTTGACCTTTTGACCTCAAAAAAATTATGGTTCTTCCCCTGTTGGTAGGTGAGCTGTATGTTAAAGATGGAAGGTTTGGGATGAAAATTTTGTCTCAAAGAGTTATTTCTGGGGGGTGCAAACACACCCCATAACTTCGAGAATATAGGTCGCAGTGACCTAATTTCAGGTTTGCAAGGAGATCTTTTTATAACCTCTAAGACTGCATAGGGTTCATGGCCCTAGCCCCTACGGTTACGATTTGTGCCCTGCTAACGGACGGACGGCTGGCCGGACGGCCTGCCGGACGGACAGACGACGGACAAAGACCCATCGCTATAGCCCAGCATGACTGAAAGTCAGCTGAGCTAAAAACAGGACTAACATTGATGATATTTCAGTGCAAAAGGTCTGTTTTGAGTAATCTTTATAAAGAAGCACGAATTTCTCAGTTCACAAGGACTGTTTCGAAATTTGTATTTTATGATTATCTTACATATATTCATTTATAACATGGGGGGGGCACCTAAACTTATTTTTAGGCTTAATTTTAATCTTAATTGCTACTTTGAGACTTGCAAATATTATGCAGCATGCATGTTTGTTAGCACTATATATGAGTCCGATTATATTAAGGATTTGGCGCGAAGTAAATACTGTTCATCATTATTAAGGCCATGATTGAAAAGCATGCATGCTCTATAGTGATCACCTTGTTTTTACGATCATCAATCAGTGATGCAATTTTTCGTGCACAGTATCTCAAGGATAAAATTTTTGTTCTTGGTATGGTCGGCGTCTATGAGGGCTCCAGATCTTTGGCATCTTTCATTTTGATTTTAAGGAAAATACATCTATCCACTTGAGAAACATTGTTTTTGATTTTCACCAAATATGGAGACCACTCTCATAGTAAAGTTTATGACACTAATTTACATAGACTTATCCCATATATATGCATAAACATAATATGAAAGAAATCTGTCCATTAGTTTTTGACTTAAAATGCTCATTGTCAAGTTGTACCGAGACAATGCTAAAACTATAGTATCACTGACTTTGTCTGGGCTGATACAATAAAATAATCATTAAAGTTTCAAATAAATAACTGCTCAACAACAGTTAAAACAAAATAATTATTGGAGTTGAAGAATGAAAATAGCTGATGAGAAAGTTATATAGATAACTTTCTACCCATTTTGAATGCCAGACCTACTAGAATGGCTTTGTCTTTGCAGTCACACACAGATATATGTGATAAAATTAATGCCTTGAAGTATTAATGACAAAACATGCTTTCTTAATATTCCTGACCTGAAGTATTAATGACAAAACTTGCTCTCTTAACATTCCTGACATGAAGTATTAATGACAAAACTTGCTCTCTTAACAATCCTGACCTGAAGTGTAAATGACAAAACTTGCTGTCTTAACATTCCTGTCCTGAAGTATAAATGAAAAAACTTGCTCTCTTAACATTCCTGACCTGAAGTATAAATGACAAAACTTGCTCTCTTAACATTCCTGACCTGAAGTATAAATGACAAAACTTGCTCTCTTAATATTCCTGACCTGAAGTATAAATGACAACACTTGCTCTCTTAACATTCCTGACCTGAAGTATAAATGACAAAACTTGCTCTCTTAATATTCCTGACCTGAAGTATAAATGACAACACTTGCTCTCTTAACATTCCTGACCTGAAGTATAAATGACAAAACTTGCTCTCTTAACATTCCTGTCCTGAAGTATTAATGACAAAACTTGCTCTCTTAACATTCCTGACATGAAGTATAAATGACAAAACTTGCTCTCTTAACATTCCTGACCTGAAGTATAAATGACAAAACTTGCTCTCTTAATATTCCTGACCTGAAGTATAAATGACAAAACTTGCTCTCTTAACATTCCTGACCTGAAGTATAAATGACAAAACTTGCTCTCTTAATATTCCTGACCTGAAGTATAAATGACAAAACTTGCTCTCTTAACATTCCTGACCTGAAGTATAAATGACAAAACTTGCTCTCTTAACATTCCTGACCTGAAGTATAAATGACAAAACTTGCTCTCTTAATATTCCTGACCTGAAGTATAAATGACAACACTTGCTCTCTTAACATTCCTGACCTGAAGTATAAATGACAAAACTTGCTCTCTTAATATTCCTGACATGAAGTATAAATGAAAAAACTTGCTCTCTTAACATTCCTGACCTTAAGTATAAATGACAAAACTTGCTCTCTTAATATTCCTGACCTTAAGTATAAATGACAAAACTTGCTCTCTTAACATTCCTGACCTGAAGTATAAATGACAAAACTTGCTCTCTTAACAATCCTGACCTGAAGTATAAATGACAACACTTGCTCTCTTAACATTCCTGACATGAAGTATAAATGACAAAACTTGCTCTCTTAACATTCCTGACCTTAAGTATAAATGACAAAACTTGCTGTCTTAACATTCCTGACCTGAAGTATAAATGACAAAACTTGCTCTCTTAACATTCCTGTCCTGAAGTATTAATGACAAAACTTGCTCTCTTAACATTCCTGTCCTGAAGTATTAATGACAAAACTTGCTGTCTTAACATTCCTGACCTGAAGTATAAATGACAAAACTTGCTCTCTTAACATTCCTGACCTGAAGTATAAATGACAAAACTTGCTCTCTTAATATTCCTGACCTGAAGTATAAATGACAAAACTTGCTCTCTTAACATTCCTGACCTGAAGTATAAATGACAAAACTTGCTCTCTTAATATTCCTGACCTGAAGTATAAATGACAAAACTTGCTCTCTTAACATTCCTGACCTGAAGTATAAATGACAAAACTTGCTCTCTTAATATTCCTGACCTGAAGTATAAATGACAAAACTTGCTCTCTTAACATTCCTGACCTGAAGTATTAATGACAAAACTTGCTCTCTTAACATTCCTGTCCTGAAGTATTAATGACAAAACTTGCTCTCTTAACATTCCTGACATGAAGTATTAATGACAAAACTTGCTCTCTTAACATTCCTGACCTGAAGTATAAATGACAAAACTTGCTCTCTTAATATTCCTGACCTGAAGTACCTTAGATTCAGCTTCGTTGCCTGCTCTCAATGTAAGGAGTTATAGCAGAGAACTAGACTGTCACAGACAATGTCACAGAACCTCTGGTCCCTGTTCTGTAACTCCACATGAAAGAAATAAATTTTGTATCACTCAAAACAGCAGTTATGTCTGGAGTGAGATGCATCAGCGTTGAATTTAAAAGAAAATAATAATAATAGGACAGCTATTATAGTCTATAGAACCAGACAGAAGAAAATTTAGTTTTTATTCAACCACCCTACAGATGTATGTATTAACAATCAAAATAATCTGTGATAGCAACCACTACAGTCATACAAGTAAAGAAACTGCCTGTGTATCTGTTACAAATTAGCCAGAATAAATGTGTGCATTAGATGATCACCTGTCCATTAATGTGCTACTACGTTAGTGAAAAGCAAGCTCTTGTTTGATCAGAAACCATCAAGTACATGTCTATATGTCAACACCGGCACCAAGACCCCATCTCTCACTTCATTTTTTATCTAATCTAACATAACTTGGTAATTAATTTCATGATAATAATACAAATTCATATCATGACAATTGGGTTCATTGAAACAAGCTGGTTTAGCTGCTGGCATGCAATTACTGTCAGATATGTTTCAGTGCTTAAATTACTTCTCATTATTACTATTCAATTCTATTCACATTCAGAAACTAAGTTTTAAATTGCTTCAAATGATTAATTTAAAACTCACATGTAAAATTGTATGAAACATAGATTTTATGAAATCCTATGAAAGTGAAGACAAGTATACCAGAAAAGTATCAATGGCCACTTTGGAAATATTTCCCCAGCTCTGGCTGGTTGCCCTGGTTGCTGTCTCACAAACACACCATATTAATCCAATATTTTTAGCTAATCTGCCAAAGGTTTTAATATGTTGATTTAACACCTGTACCATACTTCAATTTCTGTCCAACATTATTTGGTAACAAGTGACCCCTGCAGTTTACAGCAGTCACCTGATGAACTGAACTTATGACACTTTTATCTCAGAAACAAGGAAAAGTTATAAAACAATGAATGAAATTCACATATTACAACAAAAACCAAATGCCTACCTGGTCATCAAGGTGAGGAATTGCTGCTCTGTCTGTTACGGTTATGAAGAACCAGGTGGACTGAATGTAGTCAGATTCACAGTGTACGAGAAGTATATGTATGGTTTTTTTTTACATATACCGTACTTCCTCTTTTTAAAACCACGTTTCATATTCTGAAACTAGGTGTTTATTCCAACAACCATGTGCAATTTTAAATGAAAGGTTTCCTGTATATCTTCCATCAGACACCTTTGAAGTACAACCTTCACATTAGTCACGCATGAAAGGACACTTAACAGATTTGATAAAAAAAGATTTAATATTCTTTTGTTACAGCGATATATGTGATTTAAAACTTTGATCAATAATGTATATAAACATATATTTTGTTAACATCAATACAGATCGAGTTGGCCCTGCAAAATCCCAACTCAATACTAGAAATGTATGAGAACCTAAAGTAACCCTAGACCTTTACAACATTCCATTTTAAATAAGTTTTCATGTCATCTGACACATAGCTACTGCCCAGTTACAAAGGTGGTGCCACAAGTCCTGTTCAGCCAACAAAGCCCTACACAATAAACTGGCAAACCAGATTTCTGATCAATCTGAGATGAACAATCAAAATTCTGAAGTAAAACTGCAGGTGGTTCAACAAGTCAACATATAAAGCTGTCACAGATTCATGGGTATACAAAATATTACAACAATCCTTGATCTCACTGCTTAGAAATGTGATTGGACAAATTCTATGGAAGGCATAGTAATGGTGACTACACAAAAACATATGGTGCAAAAAGTTGAGATAAAATTATGCAAGATCATTGGTCATGCATACCAAATCACAAGACAATCCATCCCCTCATTCTAAAATTTGGTAATGTTTTGTGCGATGTTCTCCATAGGCGGACCAATTTAAGGTACACGTCAAAACCAGTCTAACACTAAAGATAAAGCTACCAAGACCAGCATGCAAAAAATATCAAAGTGATCCATTCATCTAGTATTTAGAACCAGGAATTTCTTATATGACTTTTTACTACAAAAAGATAATCTGCAATTAGTATACTGTAGGTTATATATATTCATAACTTGTTAGACTACCTGTTTTCCTAAGGACAATAAACAAGGGACAAATGGGTCATGGGGCTCAGCTGATTGTGATTGGACTATAAATGTTTCTCCATTGTGATACTATATCGAGTCTATAAAGCTTATGAATATCATGGACATGTTGGGCTATAATAAAGGAATGTAATATAATATGTGAGTGAATGATAAATGAAATAACCTGACTGATGAATTAACAGAGTAAAATATGTTGGTTTATTTTTTATTTATTTAGGAGGGGTTGAAAATTGCGATATATTTGAGCAAGTATGAATGCAATGACAGCAGTAATAAGCAGTAGTAGAATGATGACAAGGCTATTTTGTTGAAGGATCTATAGTGTATGAGAGTCTGCAAGATTTCAATTTGACAGATATGATGCTATGATTTACTATGCTGATGAGGGGATTTATGAATTTGTGACTGTATGACACAATATCTCTTCAGTATTGACAAGGTATATTATTTTGATGCCCACTATGTCTACATATTACATAATATTGACATTATTTGTGGCATGTACATAGGTACCTATGGACGAATAGTTATACAAAATATTAAAGTATGAATATATCTGATTCATCTTGTTCTTGTTTACTGAGGCTGACAGTTGGATGGGGTTCAGAGAAGGGAACAGTTAGGGCAGCAAGGAGGTGGATGTAGAGAGAAAAGGAGGGAGAGAGAAAAAGAGAGATAGAGAAAGAGAGACAGAGAGAGGGGATGGAGCATTCAACAGTACCTAAACACCTGGAAGGTTAAAATCTAAAATATTATGAAAAGTAGATGAAGTCTGATTGGAAAAGGTAATCTTATCCATGGTTGGTTGATATGATTGAAGAAATTGTTGCAAATAATATTTTGAGATCCAACCATGTTTCCATTGGTTACCTTTTTGATAAGCTGTTGACACTTCAACAGTTTACAGATTTGTTTAACGAGATCCAATAAATTTTAATAAACCTATTTTTCTATTTTATCATATGTATACAGTATCCATAAAGTCCCCACTTAACAGGTGGAAGGATTGATGGGGGAGCGGGTTATGATGGGAGTTACAACACCTCAGTCTTTCTGTTTATATTATATTTAATTATTAAATATTATGGAATAGCAATAGAACTATTGTTCACTGTGCCAAAAAGCAAGGACTGTAAGGGGTGGCGTAAGGGGATGGTGGGAGTTACAGCACCCTGGCATATTCATACAGGATATTAAATTTAATTTAAGTGCTTACAGGGAAAAATGTTTATTCATAATTATTAAATATTTAAGCAGGCAGAAATGTGGAGAAACAAAGCAAATCATTTTAATTCCCATTCTACTGAGCCAGGAAAAATTAACAATATTTGCCTTAATTCCTTTTTTTCATGCATCATTTTTTCCAGGTCTAAAAATGAAACTACACATTTACAGTATAACATATATATTTAAATATTTCACTTGATTCACATTTCTAAATTGCTTCAACATTCATAGCTAATTAATCTGGTTATAGTACCTGTCAACAGAATGGGGTGCAGGGAGGATGGGAGTCTTAGGGGTGAGAGAGAGAGAGAGAGAGAGAGAGAGAGAGAGAGAGAGAGAGAGAGAGAGAGAGAGAGTGAGCTAGACTGTCATGGAGAGAGAGAGAGAGAAAAAGAGAGAGTGAGAGGGAGAGAGAGAGCTAGATTGCTAGAGAAAGAGAAAGAGAGAGGCTCTCTGGTAATTACTGCCTGACCCAGACAATCACAGAGGCAGTAGCTAGGTCAGAAGTTTAACTGGTTATGTAATACTGCTGAGCATACATTTCACTGACTTGATGAAAACAATCAAGACATGATGCTTGAAAACTTGAATGACATCTACAGTTTTTGATCGATTGGTTTCAAATTTCAGATTTTAACAGATGAAATGCTTATGTGTACTTGCTGTGAAAATTAAATCCACAGCACTAACACTAGTAACAGGAAATAAATGTCCCCTGTAAGTCATGTTATTTATCATGCATGCTTTTTACAAAGGAGTTAACTGTTATTCAATAACTTCAGGTTGCCCATAAGCAAAAAGTACCAATAGCACAAATGATATGAGAGTTAAACTATTCATTGAAAATTAATTGGAATTATTGGGCAAAATATAATTTTAATTTAAAAATATTAACAAGGCCTACAGGCCTAATGCGAACCTGTGCAATGAGATAACACCAGGTATAATGCTTCAATGCTGGACCATTACTTTTCAAGAACATGTGTAACATGTATATGAACAATGCAAGTACTAAACACTAAGAACAAGAAACAATTAAACAAACATCACTGCTGAAATTCTGGCATTGGTGCACACAACACAAAAACTAGAATACTGGTAGTCAACAAGTGACTACATGTATCCACCAAAATCAGAGTGGGACAGGTGAAGTGAGGCATGGATTGAGTGGCAAGGGGAAATAGACTGAGGTGTGTTGCATAATAGCCTGGATGTCTACAGCTGAAATGTGTATGTAGGTTGCGCCACCTAAAACAAAATCCAGAAAGCTGTCCAAGTTGTTTACATATGCAATGTTTTAGGCAGATAAGTCAAACCACTACTTGTATATGAGTGATTTTATCCCACAGCAGACAAACAGAAGGACGCTGTGCAAAAATTGTGGCACATGGCATGACCAGTTTTGCTTATGATAAAGAGCTATGTGAGATCTATAAACATGCAAAATTTTTGCCCAGTCAGTCAAATGGTTCCCTAGATATGATTTTGGATGCCTGCAGAGTAAATGTGAATGTAGGTGGCGCCACCTGTCACAAAATCAAGAAAGCTGTCAAGGATGTATAAACCTGCAAAATTTCAGGTGGATAAGTCAAACCACTGCTGAGATATGAGTGATTTTACCCCAAGGCAGATGAACAAATCGACACTGTGCAAAAAGGGTTGCAGGTGGCGCCACCAGTTTTACATATGATCAAGAGCTATCGGAGATCTATACACATGCAAAATTTTGGCCAGACTGGTCAAACGGTTCCCGAAATATGAGCTTGGATGTCTGCCGCTTAAACATGAATGTAGGTGGCGCCACCTGTCATAAAATCAAGAAAGCTGTCCAGGATGTATGCACATGCAAAATTTCAGGTGGATAAGTCCAACCAATGCAGAGATATGAGTGATTTTATCCCAAGGCAGATGAACAGATGGACACTGTGCAAAAATGGTTGCAGGTGGCGCCATCATCTTTAGTGTATGTTATAAAGCTATCCAAGGGGTACATTTGTGCAAAATTTTTAGCCTTATCGGTCAAACGGTTCCCAAGATATGTGGGTTTATGGGTGGAAACAGACGCACAAATGGACGTTGGGCAGAGAGGAAAGGTCAGAGGTCAACCAAAAATGTGGGCACAGCAGTTCACGTGACCCGATCATAATTCTGAAATTTAAAAAATTCTGCCCAGTGGTTACAGAGGAGTTCTCTGGAAACCTATGTGGCAGAGGGGGTTGCGGCGTCTGAATGAAAACATAGTATCCGCAAAACTCTGTTTTAGCGGATACAATGATTGTAGCTGGCACCACAAGTCTTGTATACAACTAAGAGATATATACATATGCCCAATGTCAGACTGATATGTCAAACCCCTCCTGTGAAATAAGCAGGGACATACACTGTGCAAAAATTATTGTATGTGGCGCCACCAGTCTTGTACACTATAAAGCTACCCAATATGTATAAACATGCCCAATTTTAGGCTGATGTATCAAATTCCTCTGTAGAAATAAGCAGGCACATACACTACAAAAGTCAATGTAGGTGGCACCACCTGTCCTGTAAATGAGAATACCATCAAAGACACATAGACAGTTCATAATATCAAGCCAATACATCAAACTTCCCAAGAGTTTGATGCACTGGGCTGACCAGGCTTAGGTGAGTAAGGCAGTTGCCCACGAGTGAACTGTGACAAATTGCCACCTTAAGCTACTGCACTAAGTGAACTCTTGACCTGCACCTGGCTAGACTGAGTGAACTTTTAACCTGTACTTGGCTGCACTGAGAGAACTCTTGACCAGTTGCATAATCTGACACATTTGGCAGTCTGCCAAAGCTATAAATAGATCCAGGCTGAACTTCAATCTGATGCAGTGGGCAGTCTGCCAAAGCTATAAGGCCAAAATAAAAAAAAGGTATGGTTCTCAGGCACTTTTTTTTCAGAAATCAGTGCGGGCGGGCGCTTTTTTATTTTAATTTTTTTGTATGTTTCGATAAAAATGTCAAAAAAAAGGGAAAAGCATGAAAATAACAGTTTTATTTTGCTAAATGAGTAAAAGCACTACAAAACAAAGGAAATTGTATGGTTTTATCTTCTTGAAAGAAATGACGGAGCGGCAGCAGCTCAAAATTGGAAAGTTTTTAGTGAAAATCAAAATAAAAATTTTTGATGCGGGGGTTAAAAATTGATGCGGGCGGTGCCTGAGAACCATACCTTTAATTTTTTATGGCCTAAATAGAATGCAGCTACTGCACTGAGTGAACTCTTGGCCTATACCTGGCTGCACTTCTTCCAATTCTGGCACTGTGCCAAAACTATTTACAGAGCTGACATTATCTTGGCTAATGGCTAACATCATGGCACTGGTAATCTGCCAATGGTAAACCAAGTGCTGCCATCTGTACACAAAAGTGGTCCCTACTTGAAATAACTTTGAAATTAATTTTCCCAATACAAATCACTTTTCAGATGACTTTTTATAAAAAAAAGAAATCAGGAATATATGTAAAATTATTACAGATGCATACTGAATGCAAAATTAAAATACAGCTATATCTCATTGATGGCAAATTCTTGAATTAAATTGAGAAGGGACACCAATAATTTATAATCCATGTACAGTTGTCTTTATATAGCCACAGAGAGCTATATATCCATGATTGTAACTTTGCCTGGTATGATAAATAACTTAAATCATAAATCTAAATTTTTTTAAAAGCTTTTAAAACAACTTTCTTGTCAATGTTAACCAAAGATAACCTAAAATCTAAATGTCTAGTGGCATGATGTAATAGATGCTGATAAACTGGTGCAAGGCTAGATGTAACAGCATCACACAGCTAACATTTATGGTAAAATGACTCAATTCAATCTCCATAATTCAGCCAAAAATCATTAATGATGGAACCATTAATGACAATTATTATAAGAATTATTGTAGGGATTATTCTTGTAAAATATTTAACAAACTGGCTTCAGTGGCATGAGTCGAAAAATGTGTTGCAGGTTTATAACTCGATCATATAGGAAGAAACAACAAACTGGCTAAGTTCAGCTTCCCATTACTCAGCCAAAAAGCACTGAACCAAAACCATTTGAACAAACTTGAATTATCGACATCTGAGGATAATTAATGTGTGAGATTTAAGAAATTGGCCCGGTGGTTTTTGAGAAGAAGATCTTTGTAGCCACTGAGCTAAAATGGGCTGTTATGGCATATGACTAAATTCAGCTTCCCATAACTTAGCCGAAAGTCACTGAACAGAGACCATTTGAACAAACTTCAAAAAGCACTACCCTAGGATCATTTCTGTGCAATATTAAACATTTTGGCCATATGGTTTCAGAGAAGAAGTTTTTGTAGCCCTCAGTGTGATACAGGCACTGATGACCCCGTACAAAAAGGCCGATGCAGGTGGCGCCACCAATACCTCAATTTCAGATATGACCTATGTGACCAACATTGGCAAAAAATTTGGTGATGATAGCTCCAGCCGTTTCTGAGATATAAATTTTAATATGCTTTTTTGGACAGATGACAAAGTTCAACCTCATGTAATTCGGCCAAAAATCTCCGAACCAGAACCATTCGAAAAAACTTGAGAGAGATTGTTCCAGGGATCATTTCTGTGAAATATTAGACAATTTGGCTGGACAGTTCCGGAGAAGAAGATTTTTAAAGCTTTTTTAGCCTTTTCCCTATAAAATCTAAGAAAATGCAGTTAGAAAAAAAATAATCAAAATCTGATATAGTTTTTTTGATGACTGATTTTTTGCAAAAAATTTGGTGATGCTAGCTCCTGCCGTTTTTGAGACAGCTATGGTTAACGTACAGATGGAGGACGCCGCACCATCGCATAACAATAACATCTGAAAAGATTTCTTTTAATAATATTATTGAAATAAATTATTATTATATTAATATTATAAAATATATTCATTAATGCATTAATGAATACATTTTGAAGGTATTTGCATTCAAATTCTTTCTTTTTACCTGTATTAGTATTTGTATTAATTTTCATTACTGAACTATTGATTTTTTTTTAATCATATTTGAATACAATTATTAAGTATTCACTTAATATCTCATAAATTATTCAGTATTAGTCGAACAAAACTGTTGAGAATCCAGAATATACAAATTTCACAATGATTGTAACTACCTGGTTTTATGGCTTTAATTTATTAAAACTAGATGTGTCGGAACGACACGAATGCCCCCGCCTTGGGCAAATTAGAAACATTTGTAAAATTTTGAAAATTTTTTTAAGTTCAGGAGGTGTCGTATGGTCAAAAGTAGGTCAACAAGGGCAAAATGCAAACTCGATCTGTAACGGGTCATTATCAAGCAACACACCAAAAATCATGCCAGTATATGCAGGCATTGTGAAAAAAAGTCCATACATGTGCATTTTCCATAAAAATGTTTGTCTTTCATGAAATTTTCTATGTTTAGGAGCCGTAAAACAATCAAAAGTAGGTCAACCGGGATGAAACGCGAACTCGATCTGTAACTGTCATTATCTGCCCACAAATAAAAAATCAGGGTGGTATCTGCAGGCATTGAGGAAAAAAAGTAAGTACATATGCATTTGTTATGAAAATTTATATTTTTCATGAAACTTTCTGTGTTCAGGAGCAGTCAAATGGTCAAAAGTAGGTCAACTGAGAGAAAACAAGAACCCGATCTGTAACTGGTCATTATCTGCCTACACACCAAAAATCAGGCCCGTATCTGCAGGCACTGTGAAAAAAAGTCCATACATATGCACCTTTTTATGAAATTTTCTGTGTTAGAGCACCGTCAAACGGTCAAAAATAGGTCAACTGGGACAAAACGTGAACTTGATCTGTAACTGGTCATTATCTGCCCACACACCAAAAATCAGGCCAATATTTGCAGGTATTGTGAAGAAAAGTCTGTACAAGTGTATTTGTCATGAAAATTTATGTTTAACATGAAATTTTCTATGTTCAGGAGCCGTAAAACAGTCAAAAGTAGGTCAACCAGGACGAAATGCGAACTCAATCTGTAACTGGTCAATATCTGGCCACACACCAAAAATCAGGCCAATATCTGCAGGCATTGCGAAAAAAAGTCTGACATGTGTATCTGTCATGAATATTTCTATTTTTCATTAAATTTTCTAAGTTTAGGAGCCGTAAAACGGTCAAAAGTAAGTCAACCGAGACGAAACGCGAACTCGATCTGTAACTGGTCTATATCTGTCCACACACCAAAAATCAGGCCAATATCTGCAGGCACTGCGAAAAAAAGTCCGTACATGTGTATTTGTCATGAAATTTCATATTTTTCATGAAATTTTCTATGTTCAGGAGCCGTAAAACGGTCAAAAGTAGGTCAACCAGGAGGAAACGTGAACTTGATCTGTAACTGGTCTATATCTGCTCACACACTAAAAATCAGGCCAATATCTGCAGGCATTGCGAAAAAAAGTCCGTACATGTGTATCTGTCATGAATATTTCTATTTTTCATGAAATTTTCTAAGTTTAGGAGCCGTAAAACGGTCAAAAGTAGGTCAACCGGGACGAAACGCGAACTCGATCTGTAACTGGTCTATATCTGCCCACACACCAAAAATTAGGCCAATATCTGCAGGCATTGCGAAAAAAAGTCCGTACAACTGTTTGATTTCGGAATGACGGAAGGACGGAATGACGGACATGGGTAAAACTATATGCCCCGGCCACTTTGTGGCGGGGGCATAAAAATACTATATTCCTTTTTGAATACTTTCACATCACTGTCAAGACATCATAATGAGAACTTGTCTTTAAGATCTGATTTTTTTCATCACATTAAAAATTTTTTTTTAATAAATATTTATCAGAAAAAAAAGAAAATAATCTCAGCTACGCAACTAATACATGTGATAAAAATAACCCAAGGATCAAAACAAACCAATATATTATACAAGGAGCAAACTGGAGATCGGAATGTTTATTTTTATTAACTGAAATAAAGTTATCTGAAATATAAATTTTGATTATTTACCAAGTATCATGTAACAGCTGATACAGCCATGAGTCTTAATGTTATAAGTCAAACATATTGACATCTTTAATGAGCACTTGTCTGAGTAATTTTTTTTTTAATTTTTGACATATTTCATTTTTTTTAATTTTGTAATAAAAAAATCCCAATAAATTAAACACCTGGAAAATACTTGGAAATTCAGAATATTTAATATGATCAACTGCATCCTTGTCTATCATTAACTTGCTACACATAATCCCTAACAGTAAACAACAATTTTATTTAATTATTTAAATTCATTTTTATGACTGAAATTAAAAAATACCCAATGGTGACTGCTTGGTGTCATTTGAAATATATTTTCAGCAATCAATGAAAGATCCATAAAACATTTGTAATTGCAAGGTCCCTGTTACTCGATCATAAACCATAAAATTCCTTTTCCATTTATTTTTCTTAAAGTTGTTATTATAAACCAATAATTTTTTTTAATAATTGTTTATTGTAGTTTTTGGCCAAAACAAGTACAAGAAGAGGGAGGTTGAACAGCTATATCCAGCTGGCCCACCCAAGAGCTGGCTGGCTGCAGTATATGCCTCGCTTCAAGCATGAAAGGTCAATAAGGGGACATATACAGGGGCTTATGTACAGGCTAGGTGTGACATGGTCTCATAAAAAATGTAATGAAAGCTACAGTTTTTGGTCAATTTCTTTCAAGTTTCAGAACTTAGAAGCTGAAATCCTTTCTTGTTCATAATATGAAAATTAAACCAACAGTACTTACAGGGAAAAAACATGCCATGCCCAAAGTTGGGCAAAATTTAAGGTACTGATTTTATATTTATGCGAATATTAAACTTATAAAATTTGAAAAATTCAGAACTAATTTTCGGTTTACAATTGAATCTTGATTAAATGGAGTTATATCCCTGAAAAAAGTCTCTAGCTTCAGCCATTCTAATGTAAAGTGAGTAAATATATTTCCTGATTTTTTATGAGGTGCATCATGTTTGGGCCCATAACTTCAAGAAATTAAGCAAATACTGACCTAATTTTTGGTATGTACATAGAAAATGTATGGAAGAATATGCATATTCACTATGATCAAAATCAGATCAGTGGTTTTGGTATTAGGCAGTCTTATAGTGTAACAATGTTTTTTTTAATGGAAAATGGAGGTTTTTCCTTAATATCTCGAAGGAACGAAGTCCTAATGACCCACTTTTCGGTATATTAGAAGATTTGGGGGACATCTAACAGTATGCAGAATTTCGGATTCATAGGTCTAATGGTTTCAAAACGTGCCAGTTTAACGGACGGACGGACGGACAGCCGACTGACCACGACTATAGCTCAGATGACTTATAGTCAGCTGAGCTAAAATACCATTACAAATTCATGGTCAAATGCAAAGAACATTTTAAACAGCCCTGAAAACCTAGATTTTTTTTTAAATTCTCAAATTTCATTTTCTTACCAAATAGCTGGAAGAAAATCAGTTGCAATGACTTGCTTTTAAGTTTCCATGTAGATTAAATTTTTACTTGTTTGCCAAAGTATCAGGGTTGTAATATGAACCTTCCTAATGGATTGTCAGACAGATGGAGGACAAACATCCAACCACTGATTTAGCTCAGGACAAGTCAGTCCAAACACAGATAAACACCTTGATAAGCTGTTATACCAAGAAAAGAAAATAAAACCATCATGAGCCTTGTGTCTTATGTAAAGGTTTATAATTTGAAAATATGACATGATAACAGATATACAGAACTACAGAAAACATAACCAGTCTTAATGACAATAATAAGAGTGTATGTGACATACATGTTACCTCCAATCAACAGTTATTTTACAGGATCCATATCCAAACACAGAAAGTCAAGGGTGCCATTATATAAAACACAAGATGACATGAAACTTGACTGCATGCTTTTAAAGATGATATAACAACAATCAAGTAAGATGTCAAAACTGTAACATTACTGAGCAATTATAACATGTATCTACTGACAGAATACATTACTGAGCAATACAAACATATCACTCCTGACAGAATACATTACTGAGCAATACTAACATGTATCTCCTGACAATACATAACTGAGCAATTCTAACATGTATTTCCTGACACAATACATAACTGAGCAATACTAACATATATCTCCCAAAAGAATACATTACTGAGCAATAATAACACGCATCTCCTGACAGAATACATTACTGAGCAATACTAACATGTATCTCCTGACAGAATACATTACTGAGCAATAATAACATGTATCTCCTGACAGAATACATTACTGAGCAATAATAACACGTATCTCCTGACAGAATACATTACCAAGCAATAATAACATGTATCTCCTGACAGAATACATTACTGAGCAATACTAACATGTATCTCCAGACAGAATACATTACTGAGCAATAATAACATGTATCTCCGGACAGAATACATTACTGAGCAATAATAACATGTATCTCCTGACAGAATACATTACTGAGCAATACTAACATGTATCTCCCAAAAGAATACATTACTGAGCAATAATAACATGTATCTCCTGACAGAATACATAACTGAGCAATACTAACATGTATCTCCCAAAAGAATACATTACTGAGCAATAATAACATGTATCTCCTGACAGAATACATTACTGAGCAATACTAATACATATCTCCTGACAGAATACATTACTGAGCAATAAAAACATGTATCTCCTGACAGAAAACATTACTGAGCAATAATAACATGTATCTCCTGACAGAATACATTACTGAGCAATAATAACATGTATCTCCCAAAAGAATACATTACTGAGCAATACTAATACGTATCTCCTGACAGAATACATTACTGAGCAATTATAACATGCATCTCCAGACAGAATACATTACTGAGCAATAATAACACTTATCTCCTGACAGAATACATTACTGAGCAATAATAACATGTATCTCCTGACAGAATACATTACTGAGCAATAATAACATGTATCTCCAGACAGAATACATTACTGAGCAATACTAATATGTATCTCCAGACAGAATACATTACTGAGCAATAATAATATGCATCTCCAGACAGAATACATCACTGAGCAATAATAACATGTATCCTCAGACAAATACATTACTGAGCAATAATAACATGCATCTCCTGACAGAATACATTACTGAGCAATAATAACATGTATCTCCGGACAGAATACATTACTGAGCAATAATAACATGTATCTCCGGACAGAATACATTACTGAGCAATACTAACATGTATCTCCGGACAGAATACATCACTGAGCAATACTAATAAGTATCTCCTGACAGAATACATTACTGAGCAATAATAACATGTATCTCTGGGCAGAATACATTACTGAGCAATAATAACATGTATCTCCGGACAGAATACATCACTGAGCAATATACCTTTCATGATGTCATTTTACAACACTCCCCATTTCATGTGTGGTATTGACTAAACTTATTCCTTGTTTCAAGGGAAGTGAAATCATCTTCTGGCATCTGCCAATACTGCAAAATTTATTGATCACATAGCCACAAAAAAGTCATCAAAAAGTCATAGTAAAAGTGATACCTTAAGTTAATCACAATGCCATTCATGTGTCCTGAAGAAAGTGTTGTATTTAACAAAACAAGTCAATGAAAACACAGAAACCACCAATTACTGGAGTAAAGAAAGAGTGAAAACTAGTGATCTAAAGAACCAGGGCAGCTGCTCCCAATCAACAAACACAGGACAAAACACAACAAATCATCTGATTGACAAAACATAGAAAACCATATCAAATTGTGTCAGTTTAATAGGGAAGCAAGAATTTCAACTCAACAAAAATGTTGAAAACATGAACATTTAGTAAATGACAAAAAATTACAAACCCAGTTTTAAATAATTGTGTGACACAAACAGATTAATTCACCTGTGATAATTCTAATGTAAAGTACTAGGTATGTACCACAAATATTCAGTACAGTTTTAAATACTTGTGTGACACAAACAGATTAATTCACCTGTGATAATTCTCATGTAAAGTACTAGGTATGTACCACAAATATTCAGTACAGTTTTAAATACTTGTGTGACACAAACAGATTAATTCACCTGTGATAATTCTCATGTATAGTACTAGGTATGTACCACAAATATTCAGTACAGTTTTAAATACTTGTGTGACACAAACAGATTAATTCACCTGTGATAATTCTCATGTATAGTACTAGGTATGTACCACAAATATTCAGTACAGTTTTAAATACTTGTGTGACACAAACAGATTAACTCACCTGTGATAATTCTCGTGTAAAGTATTAGGTATGTACCACAAATATTCAGTACAGTTTTAAATACTTGTGTGACACAAACAGATTAATTCACCTGTGATAATTCTCATGTAAAGTACTAGGTATGTACCACAAATATTCAGTACAGTTTTCACATTTAATTCTAACAGGAACAAGTTGTCCTTGGTCCACACAGAAAGAATTTTCCCCCACATTTCTTGTAAAAACATGTGAACCTTTAATTTCAAACACACTTTAGTTGCATGTATCGTCATGACAAACATTAATTTATGCCATGCCAAACTTCAAATACACAGAGTTAGTTGAATAAATGAATATTAATATGACTGATATCTGATATGAATTAATGAGTGGAATAAAATAAAACTAGTGATTTTTGTGGCACAATATACTTAAAATTTGTTGAAAGCTTGTAATATGTTAAACTTGATGAATAAAACTTTATTTTGGCTGTATTACCTTCATGCATCATGTATATGTACGAATAAAAAATAAACAAATTCTTTATCTATAATGAACAAAAACTTTTAAAAATAAAAAAAAATAAAATAAAATAAAAATTACACCGATTTGATAATTAAACAGAGCCTTGTAGACAAGATGTTAGCAAGAAGATAGAGTTATGAGCTGGAGCAGGGGTATAGGTTGCAATAACCTTCAACTGATTAGACAGGAAGCCGTTCTTTTTGTTATTAACATATATTATCAGGATTTAGGCCACACTGAATCTGATCTAGATCTGGTCTGGACCAATCAGAAAATCAGTCCAGACCAGATCCCAATCGAGATTTGGTCCAGCCTAAATCCCGATCTGGATTTGTTCTGGATCAAGCGTTGATTGGTTCAGATCAGGTAAACTGATAGTCAATAATAATTTGTAATAGGCATTGTTTTTAATTAATACTCTATGAATGTGTTTCATGGTTGATGGTCAATTCTCTTAAAAACATGCATTTTTTAAAATTATTATTATAAATGGGGTGGGCGAGGATATATTGTTTGACAGAACAAATGACTGATGTAAGTTATTTCCAGATAGAATCATCCAGTGCTCAATGTTCCACTGCATTTTTCCGCAAAAAAAATCAAATAACTAACCGAAATGTCTGACACTCAAGCTTCAAATTAAGATGCTGTGAATTTTACCATTAACTAATCAACATTGTATGAAATTTATATAAAATTTAGGAAAACACTGCCAGTTGCATGCTGATATGAAGAATGATTAGTGATTTGGAAAATAATTACCATAACATCCAGAACGATGTGTTTGGAGAAAATTACCAGGGCAAAAACAGACACTGGAAAGAGAAAGAGACACTGGAAAGAGACGCTGGAATCCAGTGAAAGAGACACTGGAATCCACATCAGAGATAATGACATCATTGCTGTTATTTTAATAACTCAAAACATTATTAAATTCTGTTAAAATTTTAAAAAATATACATATACAGGAGAGACCATTACATTTTTATGCTGAACAACACTCTCCAAGATCAACTAGAATACGGATAGTCGACAAGCGACTACGTGTATCCGCCTAAATCAGAGTGGAACGGGTGAAGTGAGGCATGGATTGAGCGGCAAGGGGAAATAGAGTGAAGTGTTGCATATTAGCATGGATGTATGCAGCCAAATGGTGTATGTAGGTTGCGCCACCTACCACAAAATCCAGAAAGCCGTCCAAGTTGTATACATATGCAAAATTTGAGGCAGATAAGTCAAACCACTATATGTATATGAGTGATTTTAGCCCGTGGCAGACAAACAGTTTGACACTGTGCAAAAATGGTTGAAGGTGGCGCCACCAGTTTTGCCTATGATAAAGAGTTATGTGAGAACTATACACATGCAAAACTTTGGCCCAATCGGTCAAACGGTTCCCTAGATATGAGCTTGGATGTCTGCTGCATAAACTAGAATGCAGGTGGCGCCACCTGTCATAAAATCAAGATGTCGGGGATGTATAAACTTGCAAAATTTTAGGCAGATATGTCAAACCACTGCCGAGATATGAGTAATTTTATCCCATGGCAGACAAACAGACGGGAACTGTGCAAAAATGGCTGCAGGTGGCGCCACCAGTTTTGCGTATGATAAAGAGCTATGTGAGATCTATACACATGCAAAATTTTGGCCCAATCGGTCAAACGGTTCCCGAGATATGAGCTTGGATGTCTGCAGCGTAAACGTGAATGAAGATGGCGCCACCTGTCACAAAATCAGAAAAGCTATCCAGGATGTATACACATGCCAAATTTCAGGTGAATTTGTCAAATCACTGCAGAGATATGAGTGATTTTAACCCAAGGCAGATGAACACTGCAAACATGGTTGCAGGTGGCGCCACCATTTTTTTGTGTATGTTATAAAGCTTTCCAAGGGCTACATTTGTGCAAAAAAATTTTCCTGATCGGTAAAACTATTCCGGAGATATGTGGGTTTATGTGTGGAAACAGACGCACAACCGGACGCAGAATGCAGAGGAAAGGTCAGAGGTCAAAACAAAATCGGGGTGCAGCAGTTCACATGTGACCCGAACAAGATCCTGGGTTTCGTAAAATTCCGCCCAGCGGTTACGGAGTTCTCCGGACACCCACGCGGCGTCTGCGGCGGCGGCGGCGGCGGTGGCGTGCAGCTGTAAAAACATAGTATCCGCAAAACTGTTTTGGCAGATACAATAAGCACAGATAGTTTCAGGGGAGTACATAAACCCAAAGCTGATATGATCACTGTAATTTTTTACAATTCATGTATAATTATAAAGATACTGCAGCTTTTATATATTTTACTCAGGATAAACCAATCATAGTGAAATTTTACAAAATTTATGTTACAAATGTGACAGATCATTATGTTTGTCTCATGATAAATATAATTTTGTGAGACCATATATCATGATACAAATAATTTTGTGAGCCAATATATCATGATACAAATAATTTTGTGAGAGCATATATCATAATACAAATAATTTTGTGAGACCATATATCATGGTACAAATCATTTTGTGAGAGAATATATCATGGTACAAATCATTTTGTGAGAGAATATATCATGGTACAAATCATTTTGTGAGATCATATATCATGGTACAAATCATTTTGTGAGAGCATATATCATGGTACAAATCATTTTGTGAGATCATATATCATGGTACAAATCATTTTGTGAGAGCATATATCATGGTACAAATCATTTTGTGAAAGCATGTATCATGGTCCAGTACCAGTAAATATATCATAATACAAATCATTTTGTGACACAATGAATCTTTCTACTAACATTACACCAATTCACATGTTCAACATAATATACATAAAACATTTATTATGTACTGTTTTCAAATGGCTGGAAATAAAAAAAAATATGCATGTAATACTGTATGACTGCTTCTTGATGAATAAAGACAAGTTTTAATGATCCTTTCATATATTTATACACTGTTACCTGATCCTAAGTCAAGCCTCTTCTTGTTCCCTTCACAGCCTTGGAAGGCCGCTCATTTACCAGGGCTCTACATGTAAACCCTCACCTTATACTTGGCTTCAAATTTCACTTCTGATGTTCTTCTGACTGATCCCTTAGTGAAACATGGGAAGGCAAAAATGCTACCCGGTACTGTCTGTTCTTGACAGGGCCCTTCCTCACCAGCTAGCACAACACTATATAAGAACTGCCTTACATAAAAGCTGCTTTACATGTAAACATCTTACAATGATCAACAACACCTACAAACAGCTCAAAATTATCAATAAAAAGGTTTTCTATGCTATTGTAATTTTTTTTACCTTTTACAGAGAAAATTTCCTGACACCATAATTTCATGTGCTGTAAATTCTAGTACACCCGAACAAGTTTTCTCAATGACCTTTACTCATAAATTTACACATATATACTCAATTTTAGTTTTACATTCATAATGTTGACATGATAGATTTAAGTATTGGACTCAGTGTTCTGATGAAATATGATACACAACAGAAACCAAGTATATTTGTCTCAGCACATGTGTGTCTTGTATGAAATCAAGGAAAAAAGCAGATATGCTGTAGTATCAAGAGATGCTGGCTACACCCTTTAAAATAGGAACCCTTCTACTAAAGCATATAATAATCCTCCCAGGAAGAATTGGAATTCTAAGTTTTATTTGGAACAGGAATCATATCATCCTTCCTCTTGATTCTCTTTTCCCCAGGACAATTGAGATTTCTGATTTTTCCCAGGAAATATGGGAATTCTCTTCCAGGAATAATGAGAATTCTCATTTTTTCCCAGAAAGAACTGAATTCATTTCTTACCATCTCTTTATTCTCATTTTTCCTTTGAAAAATGAGAATTCTCATTCTTACACTGAAAATTCTATGCACATGCCAACTGAATTTCAAAGAAATATGTCAATTAGATTTTTAATTAAATTGCTCACATGCTGTTCAGTGGCAGTGACGGGTAGACAAATGACGTGTATCTAACACATCAAAATATGTTCATTATATAACAGGTAAAATTGTTTAACTGGGGGCATCAAATGCTTAAAGGTGTTACTTTTTGGCTGCAAAGAAAAGAAAACCAGGGTTTTATCAAATACACATCGCAACAAAACAGCACACATAAAATATTATTTTTAAAAAGGTTTAAAAGTTTGACCTTCCAGAGTTTTGTTTTTGGTTAAATCTTGATTATTTTCAGGTTTATGGAACCAATCTTGCAAAGATTGAGATCCTTGTCAATGTCACTGCTCAGTTCTTCCAGCTTTTCATAAATTTCAGTTAGTTTATCGGAGTTCAACATGATTGAGAAACACATGAAAGGTCCCAACAAGCATGATTGAAACTAGCAACGAATGCTGTATGAAAACCACCAATAGGTGTCACTTGTTTTGTGTGACTACTAGTACCACAACCTTTTTATCAAGCCATCTAAATCTTCATTTTAAAAGTACACAATGTGCGATTTATATTCACAGATTTACAGGCCCAAGCAAAAGACAAAAGCACTCATAACTGATTGAGCGTTTTGGATGAGATGGCAACAGATTTTACCAATGTCTTTCATTGAAGCACAAGGTCAACAAATGCTTATCTAGCAGCTATATGAGGGTTTTACCCACAGTGCATGTTACTAGGTGAGAACATGTTAATGGCTTCATCACCAATACTTTCTATGTGTCATGTTGTCTTATACATTAATTTCAATAAACCACCTATAGCATGTAGTCTATTTTCAAAACAGGGTGCACTGCTTTTTCAATTACAGAAGAAACTTGTCTTAAAACCACCTGTCTTAAAGACCATCTGTCTGATAAGACCACCTGTCTACAGAGACCACCCTCGAGTGAACTGAACACATCATATAAGTTATAACTGACCTGTCTAATAGGACCCCCTGTGAATTAGACCACTCTTGGTCAGTCCAACAGGTGGTCTTATTAGACAGGTTTCACTGTATATTCTTGTCTTTTTAAATTTCCTACTTTTCTAAATGAAGTCAACATGATCCAACTTCTGTTTCCAAGGATATCCAACCAAAACTTGTTCTAATTTATATTTTAATCTTGGCTGGCCCAGTTTTAAATTTGACCAGTTTCTAATCTTGTCCTCAACATATTTATATATGTTTTTATTGGACAAGATCCTTGATATACACATAACATAACCCTCTTTCTTTACATTTTGAAATCTCTGCTTTTTAAGCACATCAAAATAAAACTTATAACAACTAATATGCTGTCAAAAACATGATTGTGCATTCTAAATCAACCCAAACCTAAACTTTACCCATAAGCTGCTAATGTAATTATTAATAAATGTGACACATACTGCAAGATTATTGCAAGGGGTTACAGACGTGAACACTCCAAGACTGCAAACCAAAATTTGCATTAAAATGTCTCTGCAACTCACTTCACATTTTTGTCTTTGGTTTCCTGGCTTGATTTATTTCAGCTCTCCTTCAAGATAATTGGAATAAATCTATTTCTTAAAAAGCCACCTGTCACTTGTATTTCTTTATTAATCAATTAAATAGTAAGCTTTTTATTTTACTCCAGATAACTGATATGTCACATGTTTAATCACTTACACACAGTTTTCTGTAAATAAGTAAACATGTTTCTAACTTGGGCCTTGTGATCTCGTAAGCCGTAGTCTGGATTTCTTGTGTATGAGAGATTAATTGTATTACAGGAATGTGCTATCTTGTTTAAATAATTTTTACTTTGGCCATTCAGACATGTCAATTATTTCACAGAGATGATTTTCCTCCATTTGTAGAGCATGAATTTCAGCAATGTGACAACAAACCCATCAATTGCTTTTTCTCAGAATTTTAATTAGAAAAAGATATATAATTAAAATCTGATATACAGGTATTACTTTCTGTTATAAAGCATAAATGTTACCCAACTGATCTAAATTACTAAAGAAATAAAACTGAGTGGCCAACATTTCACTTCTATTGCTTTCCTGCCAGTAGCTGACATGACACATGGTTTTTACTTTTCTGTTAGTGATCATGTTTTTATTCCAGTCAAATCTTCTTTTTAAGGCCCCTAGGTAGGACTAGTCTAGAAACATACAATAACACCTCTCATGTTCCAAGCAGACACTAAAAATTCTTGGTATTTTGCATGCCCGGATCCTTTGCCTCATTTGAAAAGGAAGTCTTTCTGGGAGGATAGCCGAAAGATCAAAATGCAAGGCTTTTTCACAACTTGGGCTAAGCCAGACACAGTAGCAGATATTGCACAAAAACCTGACACTGGCTGATGAAATAATATGCTACACATATTGATGGAGAAAAAAAAGAGTCTGGGCGTTCATGTTTGGTGATATTGAGTGCTGGCTTGATGACGCCCATCCTGTACCATCCTTTACTGAGAGCTCCAAACCTGGCTCCCTACTCACCGTCATCATCACAACCACTAAAACTACAGCAAAAAAAACTCCAGTTTGAAGAAACAATAAAAGACATAACTGACCATGTTCTGACTTTGACAAATACGGGATATTAATTTGATCACGGTAATCCTGACTGAAGGAAGAGTAAAATAGCAAAAACTCAGCTATTCAGCTCAGCTGGGTAACAGTGTATTACTAACCAGCAAATTCAGAATACATCAAGAAGGTAAAAAGTACTTGCAATATCCATTACATAATAAACAAATTGTGGAAATTTTCAATCTCCATATGTTGATTTAGAGTTGGTTATAATCAAAGCTGTTTTTTTTTTTTTAAATGATAGATGCATGGCCTGTTGGTCTACTGAGTGAGGATGAAGGTATCCATACAGTAAGAATGGTTATTATTAAGCCTTCTGGTTTTACATGCATGGTGCTCGGAATAGTTCAGAAGATATAACCTGTGAATAAGACATTAATTCCAATCCCAGAATTTCCACCGGAATTTCTCTACTTTGATTCTAGAGATCTTTAACCCTGGGGACCAATGGTGTTACCAAGATATAATAAAAGACAGAAGTACCCACCAAAAAGATTAGCTAAGTTTTACAGGAATCCTCTTTATATTTACATCTTGTATTACTAGTTTCAGCAGATCAGGTGATGGTGAACTTATTACCAATTAGGGATGTACTTTGGCTATTTCATTCAACTGCTCCAACTGCAGCAGTAGGGACTAGTTGGATGGCATCAATCTGGTTAACAAATCTGGTATAACTTCCTAATTAAAGCTTTTAAAAATTTGTTTAAATAAATCTAGATGAATCTACCATCTCTTGTAAAGAATGTTATGATACTGGCTCATGTGACCTACCGCCCTCTCATTGACTGATTACCCAATATGTCCACCAACAGCTGATGAGAAAACCAAACCATAAGTTATTCGACATGCTGTGATGTCAAATAAGTAATTTGGGATTTATAAACTGTGCTAATTAATGATAAGTTAAACACTGAAGATAAATAATCTTATTAGGCCTGTGAACTGTTAGGCCCTCAGATTAAATAAAATTATCGATTCAATTCTTACCGTTTAGCAGTAAATTAAAACTTTAATAAAAATAAAAGCAGTTTTACCATTATGGATGTTAGTTAATTTCAGCAAATAAAAGAAAAATATACCTCTCCCTCTGTTTGTCCTCGTAATATATGTTTTTGAGTGGAGTGATCCACAAGTAGATTAAGGGCACATACGGGATAAAGAGCTTTGATACTGCAAAGTTGAAACTGCTCTGTCAAATTCAAGAGCTTGCAGAGGACTTTGGGATGTTATATGCAAACAAAATAATATTCAAAATGAATTGATTCAGAGTTTAATATTCAATCACATAAATCAAGAGCCTGCAATCCATTGCATCTATTCTTAAATGCATTGTTACACCCCTAAGTTTTTTTTCTCAATAAGGTATTCTCTGACAGCCCTAAATTGGATCCCAAAAGATGATTTTTAATTGATTGCTCTATGAAAAGGGATTTAAGGTGCTGCCTACAGTTTTCAAAACAATCCAAGATCTTGGGGCAATATGATTTTCAGAACCATCTAGCCTTTCATGAGTTATATATTTCATGCTTTGTTAGATATTTGCCTAAACTGGAGCTATTCTAGGTCAAGGTCACTCACAGTAAAGGTCATCTGAATAAATTGGTATCATACCTAATTCATGCCATTCCTGTACCCTCCATGATAACTCAAATGACTAGAAAAAGGACCAAGGAGAACTCAGAAATAAATGAAAAAGTTAAGAATAAAAAGTATATTAATTAACAACAATTGAGGTTTTGTATAACACTTTGTTCTGGTTAATCAGCAATTATATGTCAAGGTGTGGTATAATATAACATCAGGTTCATAACAAGGTGTGGTGTAATATTACAGTATCAAGTATATGTCAAGATGTGGTGTAATATAACATTAGGTATATAACAAGGTGTAATGTCATATAGCATTACAAGGTATATGTCAAGATCTGGGGTGGTAATGATGACATTAGGTTTATAACAAAGTGTGGTGTAATATAACATCAGGTTCATAACAAGATGTGGTGTAAAATTACAGTACCAAGTATATGTCAAGGTGTGGTATAATATAACATCAGGTTCATAACAAGATGTGGTGTAATATTACAGTATAAAGTATATGTCAAGATGTGGTGTAATATAACATTAGGTTTATTACAAGGTGTAATGTAATATAGCATTACAAGGTATATGTCAAGATCTGGGGTGGTAATGATGACATTAGGTTTATAACAAAGTGTGGTGTAATATAACATCATGTTCATAACAAGATGTGGTGTAATATTACAGTACCAAGTATATGTCAAGGTGTGGTATAATATAACATCAGGTTCATAACAAGATGTGGTGTAATATTACAGTATAAAGTATATGTGAAGATGTGGTGTAATATAACATTAGGTTTATAACAAGGTGTAATGTAATATAGCATTACAGGGTATATGTCAAGATCTGGGGTGGTAATGATGACATTAGGTTTATAACAAAGTGTGGTGTAATATAACATCAGGTTCATAACAAGATGTGGGGTAAAATTACAGTACCAAGTATATGTCAAGGTGTGGTGTAACATAACACCAGATTTATAACAAGGTGTAATGTAATATGGCAGTTCCAGGTATATGTCAAGATCTGGTGTGGTAATGATGACATTAGGTTTATAACCAGGTGTGGTGTAATATTACAGTAGCAGGTATCTGTCAAGGTATGGTGTAATATAACAATAGGTTTATAACAAGGTATTCTAATATCACCATTTAAAAGTATGACACAGTTTTTTTTTTTTTTTGTTATACAGCTTTTACTATTTTTACATTCCTATTGATATATATGCTTTAAATGATCAGTGTTCCCCCTACCAGACTTACATGTTTTCCTTTTTCAGTTATTTATTTCAAATTTATTAAAAGACTACAGACAAAACAGCAAATCCCCTGATAAGTGAGAAAGTAAACTGTGATAAATATCAAGTCCTTCACTTTTACTGACAAAACTGATAAATGTCAAATGATATATCTTGTAAATGTCTAATGATTTAATACACATCTGATCTGCTGACATGTGTACCAACTGATGAACATAGGGCTTAAACATGAATGGCCTAGTAGACCAGACACGTGCTCCATGCAGAGCTGACAGGCAATATTACAAAGGTACAGCATATTGCACCCACGCAGGGAGGTTGGGCCTCAGGCGTGGATGTGATATTCTTGGTAAGGGGGGGGGGGGGGTGCATACCCGTAAGGAAACCAACAAAACATAGAGGTATTTCACCTTACACTGATTATACATATATCATTAAATGATAAAGACAATCAAGCAGCCTTGATGAAAAGTAATCTGAAGGGCATTGAAGCCCTACATTGTCGCCCCCTAGCTGTCACTAATCATCAAATGTCACACAGTTTTTGGCGGGTAAACCTCGAGGGTACAGTTAAAGTGGGCATGGGCCACATGCATGACGGCGATTATCTGATGTTACGGCATTGAATATACACCTGTATATTATAACGTACCATGCGATGTCTGCTTTAATCGGCGAGAATTTTTTTTGTTACCCAAATTAAACAAGGACCAGTAATTATATATTAACACGTACAAGTCCACGCAACTCCCCTGGGCCGCCCCTATTATATATATATATGTATATGCCGTGATAAGGAGATAGCTTTATGGGATATACAACCTAACAACATGCCACGAAACTACAAGCTAGAAAAAAAACTTTCTTCCAGCTGCAAAACAGCAAGCTGCGTTAACTTGCACAGTGCTGCTGGGGCTTCCACAGTGAGGCTCGCCAGCACCGGAACATCTCATTGAAACTGATAACACACATCCAAAGCACGTGCAACGTGAAAACATGTAAACAAACCTTAATGTCGTCCGCGGGTTCCTCCTTGATTTTGAGCGGCTGTGATTCCGACTGGTTTTCCGTGCCTGACATATTGCCTTTGTCCATTGCTTTCCTAGTCTGCCTTGCATCTCCCGTGTGTGCGCGGTTTTAAGAAAACCCCGATTTATTGACGTGAAAACCGAGCCTTCTTCTGCCATCTGATCCCGGGTATAGGGTTTCATGCTGCGCATGCGTGGCCCCTGCGCCTGAGGCACCTGCTGTGATCATGTTTGATTAGGGAGACCATAGAAAACGCGTCTCATTAGACCGAGTAATGGGTGGCTTCATGTTGGGGCTCAGTCGGGGCTTCTTTTTACCTAATGTACATTATAATCCACACAGTCTGATTGCAGACATTTAATAAACCAATAGAGAACATCTAGGGCTTTGGTCTGCCAATTCTTCACAGGTTACCGTTAAAGCCAGCCCGGGAGCAATGAGTTAAAACAACGACTCGGCCCACGATACACATACTAATTACTAATAAATGAACAGGCTATTACAGCATTATCAAACAAGAGATCTTCATGCTTTAAAATTTTTATCTACATTAACTCAATAACATATGTTTATAATTATAATCATATTAGTATATCAGAGCTGGGAAAGATTTTTTTTGTTTAACTTACGTTACGTGATGTTTAAAAGACAGCATGATTGTCATTAAAACAGATCAATGTAGTAATTTGGCATCTATATAGGCCATTATAAGTCTGGTCAGGCGGCTGGTTTCAGATTTTTCCTCCCCTTTTGTTCATGGTACTCTAGCCTACCTATATATTGGCCAAAGGGGTCCGGGAGGGGAAAAAGGGATTTTTTTTGGGGGGGGGGGGGATTCATCAGCATTTAGTTAACCTGCAGTTTGTTAAGGGAAGGCTTAATTTTCTTATGGGACTCTGTTTCTGAAATAGTCATATAGGTCAAATAACCAGGGTCTCTAGTGATAGAGATCAGTATTGCAGTATTGCGCATTTTTTAGATGCAATTAATTGATACAATGTACTCCATAGTTATACTGGTGGGAAATACGTACTTAATTGTTAAAGTTATATATAAAAATGATCACCTTATAGACCGGTCTGCTTTGGAATATAACAAGTTTAGATTATATGGCAAATGTGTCCTTGAATTTTGGTCAGTGTTCCATAAAGAATTCATGCCCGTGTTGATATGGAAATTACATCTTAAATTTCATGTGAGTGTGAAAATGGTATATCCATTGCCACTAATTATAGTTGTTTCATGCTAATCATGCATATCTGTAGTTGAAACACGGTGACGCGAAAAAGACTGTATATGAAGATATAAATTAATCAATTTTGCACGAATTATTGTGGAAATTCAATGTTAGGTATTTTTTTGTGTGGGATGAAGCATATGATTAAAAATTGCAAAAAAAATACTACATTAAAATGTATTGTATATGTTTTATATTTTAAAAAAATCCATACCGTGTCAGGGCGATACCCCCTCAAACACCAACCCCTTTTCGGGCGCTTACGCACAATCATGTTTTATCCCCCCCCCCCCCCCCCCCCGTTCAAAATCGTTCCAAAGCCTATATATATTGTTGTGCGGCCATGCCCTCACAATACCACTGATACCGGCTAACGACCGCGTGTTCTTACAATATCACTGATACCGGCTAACGACCGCGTGTTCTTACAATACCACTGATACCGGCTAACGACCGCGTGTTCTTACAATTTCGCTGATTAAGGCTAACGACGCGTGCCCGCAGAATACCACTGATACAGGTTAAAAAACACGTGCCCTCACAATTTTACTGATACAGGCTAACGACCGCGTGCCCTCACTATATCACTGTATAGGCTAACGACCGCGTGGCCTCACTCTCACTCATACATGCCAACGACCAAGTACCCTCACAATATTATTGATACGGGCTAACGACGGCGTGCCCTGACAATACCACTGACACAGGCTAAAACAACCGCGTTCCCTCACAATATCACTGACACAAACTAATGACGGCGTGCCCTTACTATATCACTGATACAGGCTAATGACGGCATGGTCTCACAATATCATTGATACAGGCTAACGGCAGCGTGCCCTCACAATACTATTGATACGGGCTAACGACGGCGTGCCCTGACAATACCACTGACACAGGCTAAAACGACCGTGTTCCCTCACAATATGACTGACACAGACTAATGACGGCATGGTCTCACAATATCATTGATACAGGCTAACGGCAGCGTGCCCTCACAATACTATTGATACGGGCTAACGACGGCGTGCCCTGAAAATACCACTGACACAGGCTAAAACGACCGTGTTCCCTCACAATATGACTGACACAGACTAATGACGGCATGGTCTCACAATATCATTGATACAGGCCAACGGCGGCGTGCCCTCACAGAACCACTGATACAGGCTAACGACCGCGTTGCCTCACAATATCATTGATATAGGCTAACGACCGCGTTTCTTCACAATACCACTGATACAGACTAAAGACCGCATGCCCTCACTATATCACCCATACAGGCTAATGACGGCGTGGCCTCACAATATCATTGATTCAGGCTAAAGACCGCGTGCCCTCACTATATCACTGATACAGGCTAACGACCGCGTGGCCTCACTCTGTCACTCATACAGGCTAACGACTCACCCTCACAATATTATTGATACGGGCTTACGACGGCGTGCCCCGACAGTACCACTGACGCAGGCTAAAACGACCGTGTTCCCTCACAATATGACTGACACAGACTAATGACGGCATGGTCTCACAATATCATTGATACAGGCTACCGGCGGCGTGCCCTCACAGAACCACTGATACAGGCTAACGACCGCGTTGCCTCACAATATCATTGAAATAGGCTGACGACCGCGTTCCCTCACAATACCACTGATACAGACTAAAGACCACGTGCTCTCACTATATCACCCATACAGGCAAACGACGGCGTGGCCTCACAATATCATTGATACCTACTAACAACCGCGTGCCCTCATTATATCACTGATACAGGTTAACGACCACGGGGCCTAACTGTATCAGTCATATAGGCTAACGACGGCGTGGCCTCACAATATCATTGATACAGGCTAACGAACGCGTTGCCACACAATATCATTGATACAGGCTAACGACGGCGTGCCCTCACAACACTACTGATACAGGCTAACGACCGCATTCCCTCACAATATTACTGACACAGACTAATGCAGGCGTGGCCTCACAAAATCATTGATACAGGCTAACGACGGCGTGCCCTAACAATACCACTGATACAGGCTAACGACGGCGTTGCATCACAATATGACTGATACAGGCTAATGACGGCGTAGCCTAACAATATCATTGTAACAGACTAACGACCGCGTGCCCTTTCTATATCACCCATACAGCCTTACGACGGTGTAGCATTCACAATATCATTGATACAGGCTAACGACCGCGTACCCTCATTATATCACTGATACAGGCTAACGACCGCGTGCCCTCACTATATCAGTTATATACAGGCTAACGACCGCGTGCCCTCACTATTTCACTGATATCTGTGGGCTAACGACGGCGTGGCCTCACAATATCATTAATACAGACAATAATGGCGGCGTGCAATTTGCAGTGGCTGTTGGAACCACAACATTCTTCTACTGCAACATGCGACTCTAATTCTTACCCAAAAAAAATGCGAAAAAGAAATTTCTTCAACTTATCTCAAAATACAGTTTCCCTTGATCACAGTGGATACACGCTTCTGTTTTCTGTTACTACTCCCTCCCTCTTTATAATTAATTCTCTAGATTTAACGAGGTATGGTCATGATATAAGCCTAAAATTTAAGAGAACTTTACAAAACTTCATTTTTAATGAAGGAGCTCTTTACTGGAACAGACTCGCTACTCACACAATTAAGTGAAGCCAAACTTCTTCCTACTTCAAGGAAATGTTGAGTCGCACGCTCCTTGCATGAAAAGTCAATTCTTGCAGTGTTTTAATTAACCTTTTAAAAGCCATGTGTACATGAAGCACTACATATGCATGCGTTACATTTTTGTTGTGATGAAATGGACGTATAGCGTTATAATGTGTGCACGGTTATTAACGCCGATTTTGCTTGGTTTGTAACACAGACGTAAAAAGTATGTTCTACAGTTTCTGGACGTTACGTTGACAGATCGCAGAAAGAAAAGTTGGGGTTGCCATCACATTGTTTAGACGTGTGCTCAGCGTTATTATCTGTGCATATAACCCTATAGACCTGTGTTTGTTCACAAAATAACTCACGCAATCAAGAGCGGAATCTTTTCAGGACACCTCGGGAATGGGCCAATGAAGAATCGATCAGATTTTGGTGTGGGAACGGCTCATGATCGGGATCAAGAAAGGACCTACAGGAATATTCACAAATGTGCAGTCACATTTTCTCGATTGAACATAGGAATATAGACCGAATAAGTGGATGCAATCACTTGTTGGGGGATATTTGCTTCTGGTAATAGGGAATATACATTTTTGCATATTTAAAGATTATTTTCCATGTGATGACCTGAGCTCTATCTGAAGGCCGATTTTGTCACCAGGTATATTTGAGTGTTTGGTTTTAGATACACTCCATCAGGCCTGAACAATCGTGTGTGAACGCAGCTCGAGTTTCTAGCTATCTACCTCTGTATTTGACTACTTAAAAACAGCGTAAGTTGAATGAGCTATAATGTTTTAATATTTATTAATAGATATGCCGATAAATTATATAGTGTGAGATGACTTTTTTATATCACCTGATACCACTTGAGAGTGACAAAATATGAACAGCAGCCGATATGCAGTGATATCCATTTTACTCAAAGTCTTACTGCATGCGGCCTCCTCTGTGTGACACACTGGTCACACGTCACCAGCGAACATGAATATAAAATAATTGATATGGCATTTACATCTAGTTACCCTTAAAACAATGAAGATACACAGTTTCATCGGATTTCCAGGATTACAACTTCTCTCCATGACAAGATTTTAATTCAAGATAGTCAAATAAATACACCTGCCTACTTATATTACATAATGTTCATTCTCAGGTTCAAAGGAAAATGGATTCAGATATAGTGTCTGGATCTTGGAATAATACAATTTATGGCTTTGGAAACATTTCTTTAAAACTCTTGCTTTGTTTTAATATGGCAGCATTATTTCCGCAACTGCAAGGAAAGTTTGCTCTTTTGTTTGGGCTATTTGGATGTTTTTGAAGCCGCCTTCTTTAATCCTGGACACTGTATAATGAGTTGAGGGTCTTCTTGAAAACTGAAATATAATAGAGGTGGTGTTGGTGGTAGGGGACGGGGGGAGGGGTGGGGTGGGGTGTTCAGTTTGCATGATCATAAGGTCCAATCTCCAAACAAGGAACAAGTGGCGTCAATTTATCTTCAGGAGTGTGTGTGTTGGGGTGGGGGGGGGATGACTCGCAGGCATGGGACAGTAATCAAAGTTTCGAAATTTATTTTCCAAACACGTACATACACACATATATATACAATTTTTATTGTCTCTGTGACACATTTCAAATACATTATAATTAAGTACAAGGTTTTAAAAGGTAAGATATTATGTTTCCAGCTAAAAAAGGTTTAGCTATATAATATTTCATAGTAAGCTCATAAATGGTACGTCTTTAATTCTAATAATTAATATATTTCATTTTCAATATTTAAATATTATTCTCGGAATATCAGGGGGGATGATTACATTGTGCATACTACTGGATAATACTTCTTTGAATGCCCATGAATAATCGTTTGTGATCTGCTATACAAAGTGTGACCAATTTAATCGATTATGAAAGAAAATGACCAACCATCGATATAATTGGCATATCACTAGTGTTTCCCTCTTTCCACACTCATTCCCCATCAATACACATTTAAAACGATAATGGAAGATGTTTCCTTACAATGTCATATCAAGATGAGTGTACAATAATTCTCGCATCAGAGATTTCCATAACTTTTTAACAGAGCTTTCGGCAAGATCTCATATATGCATATTTTGCATCTTTTCTTTAAACACACTGTAAGAAAAAAGGGTTCTAAAGGGTTCTTGATGGTTCTTTTAAGAACCCACCTGGTTCTGGATAGAACCATGGTTCATTAATTCTGGAACTCTTTTCTCCGTGAAGAGGTTCCATCTGGCACTTAAATTTAACTTGATTCAATTTAAATGTCGTAAAAGTATTTTTTTTTGCAGTAATTGTTACATGATAATTAAAAATTGTTGATAGTGGCTACATTTTATGAATGCCGTTAGAATCTGATATAATTGGCAAAGCTGTGTAAATGAATCTTTCAGGTCTCTAATCCCTCTGTGTATTGTTACTATTAACGTGGCCTTCCATTCTTAAATTTGATTGTTGAAAAAAATGTGCGTCATATCCCTTGTAATGAAACAGATGCCATATTTGGAATAGGGCTGCATAATTTATAAATAACAGTTAGCCTATTCTGACAGTTAAACGACCTTCATTGAACACATTGCCGATACATTAGTGCATTTATGAGGGCAATGTTCATGTATGCAATCAAAATCAACCGTGATACATTAACATGCTACAAATTTATTTTTATTTTTATTTTTAAATTTATATTTATTTTTCGAATTATTATTATTTTTCTTATTATTATGCATCTTTTTTCATCCGATTTCATTCATATTTACCGAAGATGGACCCTGACCTCAGGGGCGTAGCCAAGGGGGGGGGGCGCAGGGGGCCATGCCCCCCCCCCCCCCGCCCCGGTCGCATCCTGTACTCGCCATCCTTTCGGAATTTCACTTAACCTAATACAATATATATATATATATATATATATATATCTGCATTAAACCAGTGGAGAATATATGCTATCAGTGGCGAATCCAGAGAAGGCGCCTTCGGCGCGCGGCCCCCGCTGAGCTGCAAAATCTCTCATTTTATCTAATTTCCGATTTTCGTGATTAATTTTCGTTTTTTTTTTCACATTTCTTATTATTATTAATAAGCAATTAGACTTTATTTAAGTTATCTGCAGTTACAATTACTTTCAAATTTATTAGTTGAGTATAAGGATATTTATGAACAACTTCAGAACAACTGCAGATCGATCGAGCACCGGGCCCTGGTTGGGGTCAAATTTATTAGTTGAGTATAAGGATATTTATGAACAACTTCAGAACAACTACAGATCGATCGAGCACCGGGCCCTGGTTGGGGTCGACCGTGAACAATCTTACGGCTCCTCTGGTGATACCGGTACTCTAACTCGCGATCTATGCTGAGCCCTTAGGAGTCCTGTGTGCTGTCGAGACCATGGAACCCGGTAAAATGCAAAGTTTAACATAATAATTCAGCTTATCAGTTATTTTACCACGAACATCACATTTGAAAGATAATAGTTACAAACGTGATTGCGCTTTGGCGCCATTGACTCGTTTGAAATTTTATATCCTAATTTTGAAGAAATATAAATATTTATCATTGAACCTCTCTATACAATTTGACTACATAACGCAAAGACATAAGATAACAGTTTTTCAGGAACAGGAAATCCTCATTTTTTGTGAACATTGCCTCAAAATGTCCTCTTTACATTGTATATTAAAAAAATGTCCCAATATCTGAGGGGGAAACCCTAACAATTAAACCATGGTTCATAACTGAAAATAAAAAAATATATATATATTTTCATACACTAAAATATATAAATTATAGTAAAAATTATAATAATAATAATAATAATAATAATTATAATAATAATAATAATAAAATTTATACTTGTATATATATAACCGTTTCATATTACCCATACATGCATATTAGCTAGCGCCCCTACCCCCCCCCCCCCCCTTTTTCGAATTTCTTGATCCGCCACTGATGTAGCCCCACTCCCCTCCCTCAATCCTGGCTACGCCCCTGGACCTTGTTTCAGGAACCTTGACCTATTTTTCAAGATCACAGGGGTCAAAAAGTGCGATTTTTCCAGATTTGCAATGCCGATTTTCTAATAAACTATAAGAAGTACAGACAAATGGATGAAAAACCTATATAATATCCAGTTCCCAACATTGCTGGGGGTACCGCTTTGAATTCACTCATGCGGAACCATATGAGATAGGTGACTCAGCACTTTTCAGTTATGCCCCATACCCACTTATTGTAGTGGTATTGTGGTCATGTTGAAGTCGTGTTAAGGTCATGGTGATTCTTGATCATTCGTTAAACAGTTCTACATCACGAATGATCAAGAATTGTGAGGACTTTTATTAGGCTTGCCAAGAAACTGTTACGACTTCGCTACGGCTTGTCACGACAAAGCCCAATTTTTGAACATTTCAAAAATAGCGCCACGAATTTTAAGTGCTCAAGAAATTGTTACGAACATTGCCGAATGTCAACGACATCATCTACGACACCCCTATCACATCTCTAAGAACTAGAATACGGGTAGTCGACAAGCGACTACTTGTATCCGCAAAAATCAGAGAAGGACGGGTGAAGTGAGGCATGGACTGAATGGCAAGAGGATATAGAGTTACATGTGTTAAATATTAGAATGGATCTCTGCCACATAAACATGATTGTAGGTGGCGCCACCTAGAGAAACTAGAGAAACTATCCAAGATATATACACATGCAAAATTTCATGTGGAAAAGTCAAACCACTGCAGAGATATGAGTGATTTTATCCAACAGCAGACAAACAGATGGACGCTGTGCAAAAATGGCTGCAGGTGGCGCCACCATTTTTGTTCATGTTATAAAGCTATCCAAGGGCTACATTTGTGTAAAAAAAATTTCCTGATTGGTTGAATGAGTCTGGAAAATATAAGCATGGATGTCTCGTCGTGAACGTGAATGTAGGTGGCGCCACCTGTCATAAAATCAAGAAAGCTATGCGGGATGTATAAGCATGCTGAATTTCAGGTAATTTGGTCAAACCACTGCAGAGATATGAGTGATTTTAACCAAAGACAGACAAACAGATGGACGCTGTGCAAAAATGGCTGCAGGTGGTGCCACCATTTTTTGTGTATGTTATAAAGCTATCCAAGGGCTACATTTGTGTAAATTCTTTTTCCTGATTGGTCAAACGGTTCCCGAGATATGAGCTTGGATGTCTGCAGTGTTAACATGAATGAAGGTGGCGCCACCTGTCATAAAATCAAGAAAGCTATCTAGGATGTATACGCATGCCGAATTTTAGGTGAATTAGTCAAACCACTGCAGAGATATGAGTGATTTTAATCCCAGGCAGATGAACAAATGGACACTGTGCAAACATGGTTGCAGGTGGCGCCACCTTTTGTTGTGTATGTTATAAAGCTATCCCAGGGCTACATTTGTGTAAAAATTTTTCCGGATCGGTCAAACGGTTCCCGAGATATATGGGTTTATGTGTGGAGCGTTAACGTGAATGTAGGTGGCGCCACCTGTCATAAAATCGAGAAAGCTATCTAGGATGTATACGCATGCCGAATTTAAGGTGAATTAGTCAAACCACTGCAGAGATATGAGTGATTTTAACCCCAGGCAGATGAACAGATGGACACTGTGCAAACATTGTTGCAGGTGGCGCCACCTTTTGTTGTGTATGTTATAAAGCTATCCCAGGGCTACATTTGTGTAAAAAATTTTTCCGGATCGGTCAAACGGTTCCCGAGATATATGGGTTTATGTGTGGAAACAGACGCACAAACGGACGCTGGGCAGAGACGAAAGGTCAGAGGTCAAGGTCACTTGGTTAGGCACCAGTTCACATGTGACCCGATAATTTATGTAAGTTATGGAAAAATCTGTCCAGTAGTCTCAGAGGAGTTCTCCGGAAACGAACGCCGCGGCGGCGGCGGAACCCGGTCAAAAACATAGTATCCGCAAAACTTCGTTTTGGCGGATACAATTATTATTTAGTCATGATGCAGTTCGTGGGGATTTGGCGCCAAAGTCGTAGAAGTGGGAACTGGGCTTATGGCTACGTTTCCGGATAAACCATAAGACCAGGAAAGTAGAAAGGTGTATACAGTCATGTGCCATTTACAACGTATAGGAGTGCACTGGCAAGTTTGTAAAGGGGGGGGGGGGGGGTTAGGTAGAGATCCGTGACTGATCTATGACAGTTATAAGAAGTCTAGTTAACATTTGTATTTCGCAATTTCTATATTTTCATTTGTTGCCCAAATCATGTGTATTCAATTTTTATTAACTAATTTGCAGAATTTTTAAATGGCGGTTAAATGCCTGTTCAACTCTATAGGTTTGATTACAGAAATTATTTGATCATATGAGCATTATGTTAATTCTGAAATCAGCCGAACATGTTTGTCAGGCAGATTTTTCTTTTTTTTTTCCTGATTGGCACACAACTTTATAATTAAGTTTGATTCCATTTGTTAATTTAGTAGTATACGCTCTACACGTACCTATACGTCCACATAACTTTATTTAGATACAAACCAAGAGAGACGGCCACAAGGACCTTATTTGTTACAAGCATGAATTAATGATATATTTAGTTGTTTAAAATCAAATTAGTTAAATTTATTAAACTCTATATTGACAATATATTTAAATTACACTTATTTTAAATAAATCTTACTTCCATTGCCAGAATACGAGTATATAGGCCTACTTTATGGCATTTATGAGGTATCAGAAACACAGAAACCATGCATATACTTGCAAGAAGCTTTTCCCTTCTTGAGATTTTACATTTTCAATTAAATTAGAGCTTGATTCATTAATGTTTATATATATATACGAAGAAGCGTGTAAATATATAAATAAAATCAAGGTGATATCGCAATTTTCTGTCTGTTGCATGTATATTCTAAATAAAACTTTTTTTTATATGCAGTCGTATATATATATATATATATATATATATATATATATATATATATATATATATATATATATATATATATACGCATACACACGACTGGCTTTTCATTGAAAAGTCAGTGTAGAAATATTTGATGTTATAATTTAAGCTACTTCAATAAAGCCCAGTTCTGTTACAAGAAGTTAAGAATTATACAGATACATTTTTTTTTATATTTTTAATCATGGAAAGTTTTATTTTTATTAAAATAAGTTGTACAAGACAAGACAAATATATTTATATAAATACAAGAAGTATCCCATCTAAAATTTATAATAACTTATTTAAATTTCAAAATAAACTGGGGAGGGAGACTTTATACAACGAAATGAATAATATCATAAATGAGATGAATTAGTTACTAGAATAACCACATTTTTTAACCACATTTAATGCAGCAACGGATATCACAAATATTTTCATGGCAATATTATCAGAGTTTTGATGGGTCTGGAGTGAATGTATATCCTATTACAGGTGTCAATTTTTAGAATAATGTTCTTGAACGGTCTTGAGATAATGAGCGAAAAAAATTCCAAGATTACTACTGATTATATGATGCATTTACGACGGGTCTGAAATTCGAAAGAATACATCATCTCATAGCTGTCAATCCTCAGTGACTTTCACGACAGTCGCTTAAACAATACTGGAAACCATGCGGACAAAAGAGCGTGACGGACGGACGGACGGACGACACGACGGAAAACCTGATTCCTGATTGCCATCAGGCGCTGCCCAGGGGGCCGTAAGAAGATAAATAAAGATTAGTTTTACATGCATTATTATTTAACTTATTGTAAAATATTTAAAATCTCATATTCAGAGTTATTAATACATACAAATCATGACATATTCAGTTATGAAATTCTCGAAAAAAAATAATTGAAATGTAGGGAAAAGGGCCAATGTATTAACTGATTAAATAATTAAAAGAGGAAACGGTTTAGGACGGGTAATGTTTGTATGATGAAATATTATAAAAGGAAGGTTCCGATATAATTTGGGAAAACCAGATAAGTCGCTAATACTACTACTACAGAATGACGACGGTCTCAATCACCATTGGAATTCATTGCTCTCTCTCTCTCTCTCTCTCTCTCTCTCTCTCTCTCAATATATATATATATATATATATATATATATATATATATATATATATATATATGCAAGGTAATTACAGGACAATTATATATACATATATAGACATACATTTAAACTTTACAAAAATAACAAACAAAAATCACACAAACAAACAAATATTATGATATTACAATTAACATAATACATATCCTTTAAGAGTGATCCGGATTATTCCTGCCCCGATATTTAATTGTTTGCTGCATGGGTATGACCCCGAACCATAACAAGATTTCATCAAAATCCGCTTTGAGTAAAGCTGGCTAACAAACAAACCAACTATCCAACGGCGGTAATAATATATTACGGATAGTATCCAGAATTGTTGGACTTCTTTAAAGTTAATGAATTCAACAAACTGATTATCTATGTCACACCACTGATTATGAAACAAATCATGGACTGAATAAATCAAAGTCAACCTGCACTCACACCCTAGCGTTCTATTGAAGAAAGCTTGTCAATTTTATTTCAAGAAAATGATATAAAACTGAGGTATTTCTTAGGTTTTTCTTGAATTGAAACGTTCGATGTGACAATATTGCCTACTCGCCCTCTATAGTCATGACTGTGTTTAAATTCCTCATAAATTAAATTTAAATCGATTTAATTTTGGAGTTTCACCATCATTCCTACATTTAATAAACAGTATAATCTGTGCTAACTGTGTCTCAGATTCTTTTCATTAAATACTTTAGTTTTAATTTGAACCTTCTGTGATCACAACACGTCATCCATGAATCTTTGCCTGCAGTTTGCCTGCTGTAAAGGTTACTCAGTTAAAGGGACCAACCCACATACCAGGTATATCAAATATACATAAAAAAAACACATTCTACTTAAAATATTACGGTATCTGTCAATATTTCATTCTAAAAGCGTTTGCTTACTCCTGTACAAAAGTGGAAAAAAGCTTGTTCCGGGGGCTATCAGTGACGCTTAACATAAACACTTCGTGGCTGTATTACGCAGCTTCACAAGTCAAGCTTTTTTTTTCAAGCTTTCAACAGATGTTCCGTATGTCTTCAAGCATGTTTCCAATCCTTGTATGGACACTGTCAAGCGTGTGCAATATTGGACAACTGGTCAGGCAGTCTTGTTATGGTAAATAGACACACATATACTGTATTTACTGACACACAGAAGCATAACAACGTATAAAATCGACATACTTTAGATATCAAGCCCGATAAGGTTTTGTTAGGGAAACTTTTGTATTCAGCCAAAATGAGCTAATCACGTGAGATAATACACATATTAATGCAAATTATTTTAAAAAAATTTTTTGGAAACCTATAATAAAAAACATAAAAATTCATAGCCTCAAGGAGAATATGGTTGATCACACACATTTTCGTCTTAATTTTGTGTCTGGCTGATAGTAATACACTGAAGGAAGATCCACAGCAACACTACTCTGTTTTCCCCTCGGGCTCTCACCGGCAACAATGTAGCCCCCTGGTGAGCAAGCGGTAAACAAACGTGCAAAACCGCTTGAAACAGGTGCAAGGTATGTAAGTTGCCTTAAGCAAAAATAGCATTGCATACCCACATAACCTACCGTTATCCCTAGTTACAATCAAGAGGAAATCCTGTTCCCCTGCCTTAATAAAGTGATAAACTGTATTTTAAATGGTATTTTGCGCAGTCTGTGTTTTACTATCATTTGATGGACCTACCATTGTGAAGATCATATGTTAGACATACCATTGTGAAGATCATATGTTAGACATGCCATTGTGAAGATCATATGTTAGACATACCATTGTGAAGATCATATGTTAGACATGCCATTGTGAAAATCATTTTGCGGACATACCATTGTGAAGATCATATTTTGGACATAACATTGAGAAGACCATATGCTGGACAAACTGTTATGAAGATCATATGTTAGACATACCATTGTGAAGATCATATGTTAGACATAACATTGTGAAAATCATATGTTAGACATACCATTGTGAAGATCATATGTTAGACATACCATTGTGAAGATCATATGTTAGACATACCATTGTGAAGATCATATTTTGGAAATTACATTGTGAAGATCATATGTTGGACATAACAATGGTATGTCCAACATATGATCTTCACAATGGTATGTCTAACATATGATCTTCACAATGGTATGTCTAACATATGATCTTCACAATGGTATGTCCAAAATATGATCTTCACAATGGTATGTCCAAAATATGATCTTTACAATGGTATGTCCAAAATATGATCTTTACAATGGTATGTCTAACATATGATCTTCTCACTGTTATGTCCAACATATGATCTTCACAATGTTATGTCTAACATATGATCTTCACAATGGTATGTCTAACATATGATCTTCACAATGGTATGTCTAACATATGATCTTCACAATGGTATGTCCAACATATGATTTTCACAATGGTATGTCCAACATATGATCTTCACAATGGTATGTCTAACATATGATCTTCACAATGGTATGTCTAACATATGATCTTCACAATGGTATGTCTAACATATGATCTTCACAATGGTATGTGCAACATATGGTCTTCTAAATGTTATGTCCAAAATATGATCTTCACAATGTTATGTCCAAAATATGATCTTCACAATGTTATATCTAACATATGATCTTCACAATGGTATGTCTAACATATGATCTTCACAATGGTATGTCCAACATATGATCTTCACAATGTTATGTCCAAAATATGATCTTCACAATGTTATGTCTAACATATGATCTTCACAATGGTATGTCTAACATATGATCTTCACAGTGGTATGTCCAACATATGATCTTCATAACGGTATGTCCAGCATATGGTCTTCACAATGGCATGTCTAACATATGGTCTTCACAATGGTATGTCTAACATATGGTCTTCACAATGGTATGTCTAACATATGGCTTTCACAATGTTATGTCCAAAATGTGATCTTCACAATGGTATGTCTAACATATGATCTTCACAATGGTATGTCTAACATATGATCTTCTCAATGTTATGTCCAACATATGATCTTCACAATGTAATGTCCAAAATATGATCTTCACAATGGTATGTCTAACATATGATTTTCACAATGTTATGTCTAACATATGATCTTCACAATGGTATGTCTAACATATGATCTTCACAATGGTATGTCTAACATATGATCTTCACAATGGTATGTCCAACATATGATTTTCACAATGGTATGTCCAACATATGATCTTCACAATGGTATGTCTAACATATGATCTTCACAATGGTATGTCTAACATATGATCTTCACAATGGTATGTCTAACATATGATCTTCACAATGGTATGTGCAACATATGGTCTTCTAAATGTTATGTCCAAAATATGATCTTCACAATGTTATGTCCAAAATATGATCTTCACAATGTTATATCTAACATATGATCTTCACAATGGTATGTCTAACATATGATCTTCACAATGGTATGTCTAACATATGATCTTCACAATGTTATGTCCAAAATATGATCTTCACAATGTTATGTCTAACATATGATCTTCACAATGGTATGTCTAACATATGATCTTCACAGTGGTATGTCCAACATATGATCTTCATAACGGTATGTCCAGCATATGGTCTTCACAATGGCATGTCTAACATATGGTCTTCACAATGGTATGTCTAACATATGGTCTTCACAATGGTATGTCTAACATATGGCTTTCACAATGTTATGTCCAAAATGTGATCTTCACAATGGTATGTCTAACATATGATCTTCACAATGGTATGTCTAACATATGATCTTCTCAATGTTATGTCCAACATATGATCTTCACAATGTAATGTCCAAAATATGATCTTCACAATGGTATGTCTAACATATGATTTTCACAATGTTATGTCTAACATGTGATCTTCACAATGGTATGTCTAACATATGATCTTCATAACGGTTTGTCCAGCATATGGTCTTCACAATGGCATGTCCAACATATGATCTTCACAATGTAATGTCCAAAATATGATCTTCACAATGGTATGTCTAACATATGATTTTCACAATGTTATGTCCAACATATGATCTTCACAATGTTATGTCCAAAATATTGAGAAGACCATATGTTGGACATACCGTTATGAAGATCATATGTTAGACATACCATTGTGAAGATCATATTTTTGACATACTATTGTGAAGATCGTATGTAGGACATACCATTGTGACGATCATATGTTGGACATTCCATTGTCTCATCTTGTGATTTTGACAGTGACTGTAATTCTTATATGATTGAGAAACGTGGAGCTTTATCCTCACGTGTTTGAGCACGTATATTTTTAATAAATTTCCTTTTATTTTAATGTATTTAATGAAAAGAAATTAATCAAATAAATTTATCATAAAGAGGCACATAATGTTTATTGCGCTCTCTGATTCATGAATATACACGGGGACCCGAAAAATCGATTAAACGGAGTTGAGAGAGACTGTATGGTGCTGCCATCTAGCAATTGTACAACATACTATATTAGTCAACATTTTAATCTCCTTTGTAAAGGACATTTGACTTTAAAAAAAAACTGAATATTTATACTAGCCCCGATACTAAATTCGTGCTCTACCTGATCTCAGAGGTGGGTAGATGATCATCGTGGGTGTTATTTTTATGTCTCCAAAACTGTTACTATGTCAGCCTTTTTGTTTTTATTCACTACATTTTCGTCTAACCACAAATGACACAAGTTTTCAACTATTACTAAAAAGGTTCGTGAAGTAGTAATCCTGTAAGCAAGAAGTCTGATCACGTTAAGGATTTGATTTGTTTGTACATCCATTTGTTATATCAAAAGAAAAGGCGAGGACCGGACCGCATGGACCCGGAGCGGACCCGACCGCTTTACCTAATTTATAAAAGTTTAAACTAAACAGATGGCATTATGCTGTTAGTTTCAACCTTCAAGTCATGTTCTGAACAAGGTGTAAATAAACTCACAAAGAATGGCTTTCTAGCTACGAAAAATGTATTCAAAGCATCGACAACTACAAAAATATAATTATGTACGTATATTATATTATATTTTTATTCTCTGAGAAACAGCAAAGGGACATTTTTGTGATAAACATATGAAGTGACAAATTAAGTGTTCAGCATTTGTATTTATTTTATTTATTTATTTATTTATTTAAACATATTTATCCAGGGTAGCCCGTTCAGACAAGATTGTCTGATCTACCACAGGGCCCTGTTTGGATATACAGTTTATTCAATGTATAAAACATGTAAAATGCAATCAGAATTAATAAAAGTGGCTAAAGATTAAATTATGCAGCAAGATGGGATATTTAACAGGAAAATATATAACTATGACATTTAACGTAATATACAGCAAGATGTGATATTAAACAAGAATATAAAACTCTTTGAGATTGATTTAATGTGTTCCACAAAATAGGACCACGGCATAAAAATGATTTCTTTAAGTAGTCTGTCCGAGGTTTGAGTACATATAATTTATTGGAATAGCTATTGCGTGTATCATGTTGGTGGACTTGGCGAACAAACGTGAACCGGTCGGTCATATAGGACATTTAAACATAAGGATGCGAGTCAAATATTCATGTCGTTGTTCAACTGATTTAATGCCAAGGGACTGACGGATAGCAGTTAAGCTACATTCATGATTAAAACTGCGATTATAATACGTGCGGCTCGATTTTGAAGACTTTGAATGGGAGTAAGACATGAAGAAGGCGCATTTCCCCAGATTGTGAGGCCGTAGTCAATATGTGGCTGAATCAGGCCAGTGTACATTTTCAATGCGGTGTCTTGAGGTATGTATCGACTGCACCTGAAGAGGGCACCTACTTTAGACGAGAGCTTTTTGCATACTTGTTCAGAGTGATCCGACCATGTTAGGTTTTCATTAAGCATTAACCCCAAGTAAGTGATACTGTTAGATTGTTTGATGGGCTGGTCAAATGCTGTGATATTAAGGTCTAAAGTCATCATAGAACGGGATCTGAAGAGGATGGTTGATGTTTTTTTCTATATTGATTGAGAGCTTATTATTATAAAACCATTTAGATAAAGTAGTGACGCCGTATCTAATTTTGTTAGGATCATTACTTGTATAGTAAATAATGGTGTCATCTGCAAAAAGATTACATTGACAATTGCCAGTGTTTCCAGTAAGATCATTTACATAAATTAAAAATGATATGGGTCCTAATAAAGAACCTTGGGGTATTCCAATGTTCACAGGATGCTGTGAAGATACTGCGTTTTCTTATTTTACAGCATGAGATCTATCGGAGAGATAGTTCTCAATCCGTTCATATGATTTACCATGGAAACCGTAGTGTTTTATTTTTTCTAAGAGAATGTCATGACTGATGGTGTCGAAACATTTCTTGAGATCGAAGAAGCAAGCCCCTGTGAAACGTTGAGTATCAATTGCATGGAGCCAATTGTCCACAACTTTATGTAAACTTGTTTGAGTCGAATGGTTTTTCAAGAAAGCAGATTGATCATGAGTTATTATGTCATGTTGATTTAAGTGGTATAGAATTTGAGCATGTAGAACCTTTTCAAATACAATGTACGCATGCTAAATGGGGAAGAACAGAAATAGGCCGATAATTATTAATATCTTCTTTGGATCCTTTACCTTTGTATATTGGAGTGATTCTTGCGGATTTCCATTCATTGGGGAAGGTAGCTTCACTAATACACCGATTAAATAAGGTGGCTAAGCTGACGCATAATATATGTGAGGCTATTCTCACCAGTTTGGAATCTATGCCGTTGGCATCGATTTTACTTTCGAAAGAAAGGCTTGTTAGAAACTGCTGTACTATAGAGAGGAGGTTATGAGATTAAATTCAAAGTTACTCGACGATGTTTGGATGTCAAAGCTGTGCGTGCATGATGAAGGAAATTTGTCAGACAGTTGAAGGCCAACATCAGCAAAGTGTTTGGCCGCTTCTTCAATATTAATGTGCCGGAGATCATTGCTATTCTGAGCTTTCTTTAAGATGCTGTTTACAACGTTCCATATCTTTTTCTGGTTCATACCAGCTTGGCCTATCTTAGTAATATAAAATCTACGTTTATGTTGTTTGATTTTAATGTTAGCTAAATTTCGAAGTTGTTTATAAATAACTAAGTCCGTCTCAATGTTGTTTTTGAGCCATTTTTTATGCATGAAGTCACGTTGCCTCATAATTTCTCGAGTTTTGTTGTCAATAAAACAAGGTTTTTGAGATTTTACTCTAACTTGTCTGATTGGTGCATGCTTATTAAAAACGTAGAGAAAGGCTTCTTTCCAGAGAGTCCATGCATCATTTACATCAGATGCAGTGAGTATGATCCGGATGAGTAAATGTTTTATTCTATTTAAGTTATCAAGGAAGGCTATTTCATTAAAGTTCCTGTATGATCGTCGAAGGTATGTATGATGTAACCCATCTTTTGTATGCAAAGATTCAAATTGAAGGTTAGTAAATACTGCATAGTGATCACTGAGGGAGGTTTTATACACTCCAGAGAATTTATGATTTTGTGGGTTGGATGTTATAATTAAATCGAGAGTACTAGAAGAGGTTGGAGTCACACGAGTAGGTTCATCAATTAGCTGCTCTAAATCAAAGAGGTTACATAGGGACTTTAGTGGGTTGTGGTGATTATCGTTCATGTAGTCAGTGTTAAAATCTCCGATTAAAATAATGTTTAGGCATAGCGAGAGGGAATGTTCAATGTTTATTGACAAAGATTCGAAGAAGCTGGTTGGAGCGGAGGGAGGGCGGTAAAAGGCGCCTATAAGAAAGGAGCCCTTGCGGGGACATTTAATATTAATCCATAGGTTTTCGATATCATCCATATGTAACTGTTGAGGTGAGGTGCCCCTTGTATACACTATTAAGCCCCCTCCGTGCCTGTTACGATGTCTTTTAAACATATTGAAACCTTAGATTGATAACTCGTTATCAAATACTGTGTCATCTAACCAGGTTTCACTGAGGAATAGTATGTCAATATGCTTTATATGTAACAGGTCTTCGATCTGTTCAAATTTGGGGAGTAGGCTACGTACATTCAAATGAAAAACAAGGATATTTGACTTCGAATGTGTTGTATATATGGGTGAGTCTTGTGATAACTTGGAATTTTGTGAGCTTAATACATTTAACTGAGAAAGAGATTGCGGAGGAGGCAGCTTAACTTCACTGCAGAGGGATGAGACATTCAAATTATGGTCATCGTTGGAAGCTCCATTTAGTGTAGGAGACAAGTTCGTGCTTGATATTTCCGATTGTGTCACTTTTGACTGTAGTTTAGAGTTGGCTGTAACTTTAGACCGAATCGGCTAATGAATATCTTCGGGAACAAGATTAACTATCACACCAGTGCAAGTGGTTGACATATAATAAACAGTGCAACTGGCGGAATCTACGTTATTGACATTATCCGTAGATATTGTGCCAAATTCCTAAAAGAATGAACTAAGATTATGTGAACAGTTTTTATATTTATGACCAGCCTGGCCACAGTTGTAACATATAATCGGGGCACCGTGCCCATAAGAGGTTTCAGAATGTCCTTTCTCGCCACAAAACCTGCAGCGACGTCTATCTGCAGGAAATTAAAGGAGCTCGTTTGCTTCTGGTTTGAGATGATACGAGAGACTGGTGGTCTGCGGTCCCGGTAACAAGCGAAGTTTGGTCGTGGCAAGGAGTCCATGGATTGACGAGGTACCCGTCTGTGGTTAAGATGAGCTGGCGGGGGTCGAGTGTCATGCGACTTTGTTACATCAGAGTAAGATAGCGTGAACCTTGGGGCTACAGTACGTTGCTGATAACGTGTAAGGGAGTGCAGATCAAGATTCTTCAATAATCGTTCTGTTCCACGTCGAGATAGATGGAGACCATCGCGAAGGAGGAGCGAATCGTCAACTGACCCTTCCATGAGAAGAAAGTAAGAATCATTATCTACAAAACAACAGGGGACTTCCGTAGCTAATGACTTCAGTTTAGCGTTAAGTGATTTTACACCGTCCCCTGCACTTTTTGAGTCGAGTCTAGGAGTAATGCTGCATACTTTAACATCAGATTCCGCAATGCGGGTGGCTTCTTTGATTACCAGTTTATATTTCTCCAGTATTTCGTCAGAAGAGTCACTGGAAAGTCATTTGTACCCACTATCAGGCTAACAGTTTTAAAGGAATTCGATTTCATTTGTGTCAGTCTGTCCAGGGCGTCTTGCAGACTAGCGCCACTTTTTGAGTTAATGGTCATTGAGGGTGTAGTTGCCACCACGTCTCTTAAGAGGGAATCGCCCATCGAGAGATGTCGAGTTGCTGGAGTGCTGGTGGTTTCACTCAGGTCAGGGAAGTGGGAAGGTGCAGCCTCAGCTGGTGATGTTTTGTGGCCGGTGGTAATTTGAGGCTTTAGTTCTTTTATTTCATCAGCCGCTGCTTGTAAGTCGAGAGTTTTAATTCCTAACTCCTCAACCAAATCCATGTTTGTCTTAGTGAGTATTTGAATTGATTTGCTCATCTCTGTAGCTGTGTTGGATTGTTTCACGAGGAGGTCCTCAAATTTTGTTATACGAGCGTACAACCGTGTGACAGTGTTTGGAAGTTCTCGACAGGAAGTACAGTTTCATACGGTGGGTATATCCCGGTCATTTGTAATGCCCATCCAATGTTCGTGGAACCACGACATGCAAAGACAACAGCGAAGCATATTTTCTTCATCAGAGCCGCTCAGTGTACAGTCAGGGGTACACCAGGCATTTTCGTTGTTGATGGTGGGGTTGACATTGGGGATGGATTTCTGTGAAACAGTTTTCGAGATAGACAGTAGCATATCGCTCGGCTGGGAAGATATTTGCGATGTCAGATTAAGAATGGTGTCATCAGCACAATCTAATTGACTTGATGAAAGTTCTGCAGATGAGGGTTCAGGGAGGGTACATTGATCAAGATTGGGTAATGAAGATAGAGCAGCCACAGAGCAGAGCAGCCTGAGACATTGATTGTTTACCCCTGAAGATTTTTGCATTTATCTTGAATTATATTGTTGATCCCATTGCACAGAAACCAACATTTAACCCGAATTAACACTTCGGGTATATCTTGATGGTTTGCTTTCATATTGTTGAATAGTTCATCGTAAAATGCATTTTTGGAAAAGGATGTCAGCTGTGAACGAGTTAACTGGGTGATTTCTGCTTTCAGTGCAGTTTCAAGGTCAGATTTGTGTTTCTGTAGTCTGAGTGACTGGGTTTCACTGAGTTGAGCTCTTGCGGTATTCTCTTCGGCCAGCTGGGCCTCCGTCATTATGGACTGTATGATACGACCGGCTTGCAGGTACCTATTGTAAAGTAACAATAAAGTTGGCGAGGCCGGCGGTTGAAATGAGGATTAGGCCCGTGGTTGTGGTCGGAGCGGGTTGCCAGGAGTAACAGGGAGAGAGTTCTCTTTTGGTCAGGCCAAAGTTTTATGTAGAATCATACAAATGATATCTTGAAAGTTGGTCTATGGATTTATGTTGCCTTTCCAGTAATAAGAAATGTTCAAGCGTAAATACCTGCGAAATCTTGAAACCGATCTGTATCTTGGACGGCAGCAATATCAAAGTATTTTGTGTTAACTTGCAGAGCGTAAATATCCGTGTCTGTCCACATTAGCGCATGCGCATACCATCATTGAATTATTGTCCCTTGCTGAGTTGCACGATGCTGATGCTTTTCCTCTGTATCACGGTGTATCAAAGTATAATAAGAACAATTTCTATACATTACATATATTTATTACACAGGCCTATTTATAAACACTATATATTTTGATCATTGACCTTAGATTAATAAATTTTATATTAATAAAGTTGCCTATTATGTACGCAAGATCTTAATAATCGTATGCGGTGCATGGCCTTAGAAATTTCAGTGCATGGTTTCCATGGAAACGGAATAATGAATGCATAGGATAGAAAATTATCCTGGAACTACAATCAATAAAAAGTAGGATGTGTTTTGTTATTTATACCTTCGGTTGGGGTATGACCCGATGAACTCCCTCTCTGCCGTATACAAGTCTATATGCTAACATCAAACAGGTGGAAATTCTTCATGCAACAGAGGCAGATATACAAAGTATATTGTTATTATATGTATTCTCAATCTTTGAATTACGGGTAACATGAAATGTATGCTTATATTGATGATCGCGGCACAATATACCTGAGGTGCCATTGAAGCTATAGAATCAATTACTGTTCACTTGCGTATATGTCGCGTCTTATTTACGAAGGTTTTATTTTCGCGATAAATTCCCCTTAGTCCCCAAATATCGCGAATTTGAAACCCTCGCCAAAAAAAGGTAAATACTACGACTTACCACTATACCGTAGGGTATATCTATGAAAATGTAAGAACTGCTCAAATTTGTTATTAAGCCGACCCCTTCAGGATAACGATGTTGGGTTTCTGTATATATTTGGTCATATTTCTCAGGTATAGTTGTTTGTATATTATTTACAGTGCGGTCTATATTAGATCTATACATAATATTCGATTAAGGCGAATTTAAGTGATGATAAGTCTGATTCTGCTGTCACCTTTTCCAGAAACCTGTTTTGTTTAAGTAGTTCTTGGTTCAATGAGTTAGACCATAACCACCTGTATGCAACAGTTTATGGTATAGGGTGTACATATATCTGAGTGTATATTATTAAATTATATTTAAAACATTTATACTTAAGTCATTGTTCTGTTATATTTTCATTGTCAATATTTATATGACTTAAGTATTAAAAATTACATTTAATTAATGGGGACGAACCTTTTTATACCAGGGGGAGGGGGTGTTTTTTTTTCCTCCTGAACAAAAATTTATTTTAACTCAAAGACGAACGATAATTTTATTTACCTTGGCCTCACGGAAAACTTTTCTATTTGTTCTGATGCACACAGTTATTCCACCACGTTGAAGAGATTCCATCGCACACAAAAACATGCATGCAGGTACACATATAAACACCTATATATATAGAGAGAGTACATGCACCAATCTTTATACCCATTAATATATTTTAGGATTCCGACCACATTGTGCATGTTACATGGGAGATCGTAACACTCTGTTTTCGTGTGCTCGTATATGAGTGAAATAGAGATTAATTCTGTGGATCTTTATGGCAGGTCTTCCAAAAATCTTTACTTAAGGTCATTTTACCACAATCCTGAGTTCACGCAGATCATATATATATATATATATATATATATATATATATATATATATATATATATATATATATATATATATATGTATGAAAACGGCTTCTGTGAAGATTTTCACACATACATATACTGTGAAGGACACATGGAAACACCACAGTACAAAGTCATAGGAGCGATTTTCACGCATATAATCACAACCTGTATACTATTACACCCATGTGAAAAAACACTTAATTTTATACTCTTTTTTAATTCCTAAATAGCTGAATTCTTTTGATTTAATACTGGTTATAGAATTTGGTGTTGATAAGACGTCCCCTCATGTAAAGCCAACTATTCTATCGTGTCACTAAAGACCTGTACATTTATATATTTTTATGATTTATAATTTAATACAATGTCTTTTTCAATATAAAATTTTAAAAAATATATTCTTAAAGCACAGGAAACAAACCAGATAATTATACAATGTGGCCTTTTAATTAATTGATGATTGCTATTTAGAGGATATTGAAATGAAATAAACACCCCCTTCCCTTCATATTAAGAACAATCGTTTTATCCAAACAAACATAACTTAGTCCAACTGACAAGTTTCAAGCCCACTCGCCCAAGGGCTCCACTCCAACCCGAGCGCTAGAAACCAAATATTTCGTTCCACCTGACGTTCCAAGTCTAATCAGTGGCGGATCCAAAAAGGGCGCCCCCCCCCCCTTCCAGTTGAGGTGTAACACCTATTATGTTGTCTATTGCTTTTCCCATTCATTCGTGATTAATTTTCATTTTACATATTTCCTTTTTATTAATCAGTAATTAGATTACTATTATATATTAACAGCTTTCTTAATTATAAAAACTCCGGGAGTTTGGGTTTACATGTCTTAGCCAGTTCTTCATGTATATGTATAGGGACCTTCTCGTGGAATTATGCCTATATCTATATGTTTATGTATAGGTGTGATCATAGTGGAATTATGCCTATATCTATTTGGTTTATGTATAGGTGAGATCATAGTGCAATTATGCCTATATCTATAGTATCTATATTATGTATATATATGACCATACATGGGATTGTGCCTATATGGATTGCTAGTATATGTATGTGATCATACATATAGGATTGTGCCTTTATGGATTACTAGTATATATATATATATATATATATATATATATATATATATGTGATGGTGTGTGTGTGTGTGTGTGTGATCATACATAGGATTGTGCCTATATGGATTGCTAGTATATGTATATATGTGATCATACATGGGATTGTGCCTTTATGGATTATTAGTATGTATATATATATATATATATATGTATATATATATATATGTGTGTGATCATACATGGTATTGTGCCTATATGGATTGCTAGTATATGTATATATGTGATCATACATGGGATTTCTGGATTGCAAGTGTGTAAATATATGATCATACATGGGATTGTGCATTTATTATTTATGTATAGGTGTGACCATGCATAGTTTTGTGCATCTATGGCATTTATAGGAGTGTTAATACAAGGCATTTTGCCTTTTAGGATTATGTATAGGTTGCTTATACTTGGGATTATGGATTTATGGTATGATCATACCTTCATGGTCTATGTATATATAGGAGGGATCATACATACTTTTGTGCATTTATGGCATTTATAGGTGTGATTAGACATCAGTATTTGCCTTAATGGTTTATGTATGGGTGTGATAGTACTTGGGATTATAGATTTATGGTTGAGGTATAAGAGTGCTCATACATAGAATTATGTCTTTCCGGCTTATATATGTAAGTGTTATTATACATGAGATTATGCCTTTATGGTTTATGTTAATTATGTAAAGGTGCGATTATACATTGGGTTATGCCTTTCTGGTTTAGAAACAGAAACGGTTATATATACATTAGATTATGCTTTCATTGTTTATGTAAATGTTTGATTATACATGATACTATGCCTTTATAGTTTATGTATACGAGTCATCATCAATGGGATTATGCTTGTATGGTTTATATATATATATATATATATAGGTGTGATTATACATAGGGTTATGAATATATGTTTTATATATAGATATGGTTTTACTTGAGATAATACCTTTGTGGTTTATATATGTAGGTGTGATCATACATGGGATTATGCCTTTATGGTTTATATATGTAGGTGTGATCATACATGGGATAGTACCTTAATTGTTTATAAATGAAGGTGTGATCAAACATGAGATTAGACCTTTGTGGCCATATATGTCGGTGTGATCGTTCATGGGATAATGCCTTTCTAATATAGGTATAGGAGTGATTATACATGATATTATGCATGTGGTTTATTCATAGGTTTTTTTTTATATTGGATTATGCCTTAATAGTTTATATACAGATGTGATTATACATGCTATTATGCATTTATGGTTTATATATAGGTGTGACTTTACATGGGATTATGAATATTGTTACAGGTGCTCTTTTTATTGTGTGACACGGGCGTAACTCGTGTTGTTGTTACATTTTATGTTTAATCCGTATTGGTTGAGCTCTCGTTTTCATGTGAGCCTTGAGTTTTCCAGCCTGGTCGTGGGTCACGTGATGAGCCTGGTGTGTGGAGATACACAGCGCTGTTCTTTCTAGAGAATTCCTGAAACGCGTGTTTACTGTTGAGTAGGATCCTTATAGACTGTTCGAGAAGTAGAAAATTCCCGGCTTGGGGTGTGAAGGTATATAAAGGGGCTGTTTTTTTTAGAACCAGAGGGCAGAGCAGAGCAGATTCCGGCGGACGCAGAAGCGTGTGTCAGGACCTTATCCGACGAATACGGCAATTATAGAATTTCAAGAACTTTCTCCTGGATTTTATACATTTGGACTTCAGTTTACTTTCTGTGTTGTTGCAAGAGCTTTCCACTGGACTGTCATTCTCCGAGAGTTTACATTCAGGGAACTTATTGTGGTGACGGTGTTGGTATCGAGGTACTGTACCATTATCTTTCTGTGTGATTATATTGACTTGTTGCTGTAACGCTGTTTTGCTGTATAATTGTATTGATTTAGTGTATTGTATTGTTAGGGTTGTTTTAGGAATAAATTATAGTTATTTTTTTAACAAAAAAAGAACACGGACTTCTTTATTCATTCCCCTAGGCATTTCACGCTGCCTAGTATTACAGAATCTGATTTTTTTTATCTCCATTACAAAATTTGTGTTCATCACGCATACGTGATCTGTTTATATTTGGTTCCGTAACAATATTTGCTTATACTTTGTATGATTATACTTTGGATTATGCCTCAATGATATATATATATATATATATTTATAATCATACATGGGATTATGTCTAGGGTTTGTATATGTAAGTGTGGTCTACATGGGATTATACTTTTATGGGTTATAATATATATGTAGATGTGATTATTCATGGGATTATGAATATATGCTTATACTTTGTATGATTATACTTTGGACTATGCCTCAATGATATATATATATATATATATATATAATATATATATATATATAATATATATATATAATCATACATGGGATTATTTCTAGGGTTTATAATGTAAGTGTGGTCTACATGGGATTATGATTTTTATGGTTTATTTATTGGTGTGATTATACATGGGATTATGCTTTTATGATTTATGTGTAGGTGTGATTAAACATGGGATTATGCCTTCATGGTTATTATTAATGAGTGATTATACATGGGATTATGTCTGTATAGTTTATGTATAGTTGTGATCATATATGGGATCACAGGGGTTGATAAAGTTATTTATACCTCTATTTTGTTATAATTTCATTTGTCGGTGGACCTTCTTAAGTCCCTCTGATTACAAGACCTTTTTTTGTATTATTTTTTTCTTTTTACCTTCTGCTATTTCCTGTTTGCGCTAAATCTCCAATAGCTTAACCTTATATCAAACAGAGTTGATTCGCGTACACCCTTCCCCTTCTCTTGCGTTCGCTCTGCGATTGCAAACAGCTGTATCAATGTTTGAAGTTTCTTTGCTAGATCTGAGCATTGAAAATAGTAAAATGTTATCCTCTCATTCAGTATGGCTATATATAATCAGTATATAACTGTATCTCAGAAAATATCAGGGAAAATAAAACTTGTTTATATGTATTATGTGTGCTAGGCATGCCTGCAGTGTGTATCTGTATATTGTTTGTTGGCGCTAGATATGACCTAGCCGTTCAGATAAGGCCGTGTAGCTGTATATTGTTTGTTGGTGCTGATTATGACTGCGGCGTGCAGGTAAGGCTGTGTAGCTGTATATATTGTTTGTTGCTGCTAGATATGACTGAGCCGTACAGATAAGGCTGTGTAGCTGTATATATTGTTTGTTGCTGCTGGATATGACCTAGCCATTCAGATAAGGCTGTGTAGCTGTATATTGTTTGTTGGTGCTGATTATGACTGCGGCGTGCAGGTAAGGCTGTGTAGCTGTATATATTGTTTGTTGCTGCTAGATATGACTGATCCGTACAGATAAGGCTGTGTAGCTGTATATATTGTTTGTTGCTGCTGGATATGACCTAGCCGTTCAGATAAGGCTGTGTAGCTGTATATATTGTTTGTTGCTGCTAGATATGACCTAGCCGTTCAGATAAGGCTGTGTAGCTTTATATTGATTGTTGGTGCTGGTTAAGACTGCGGCGTAGGCCTACAGATAAGGCTGTGTAGCTGTATATATTGTTTGTTGCTGCTAGATATGACCTCGCCGTTCATATAAGGCTGTGTAGCTTTATATATTGTTTGTTGCTGCTAGATATGACCTCGCCGTACAGCTAAGGCTGTGTAGCTGTATATATTGTTTGTTGCTGCTGGATATGACCTAGCCGTTCAGATAAGGCTGTGTAGCTTTATATTGATTGTTGGTGCTGGTTATGACTGCGGCGTGCAGGTAAGGCTGTGTAGCTGTATATATTGTTTGTTGCTGCTAGATATGACCTCGCCGTTCAGATAAGGCTGTGTAGCTTTATATTGATTGTTGGTGCTGGTTAAGACTGCGGCGTACAGATAAGGCTGTGTAGCTGTATATATTGTTTGTTGCTGCTAGATATGACCTAGCCGTTCAGAAAAGGCTGTGTAGCTTTATATTGATTGTTGGTGCTGGTTATGACTGCGGCGTGCAGGTAAGGCTGTGTAGCTGTATATATTGTTTGTTGCTGCTATATATGACTGATCCGTACAGATAAGGCTGTGTAGCTGTATATATTGTTTGTTGCTGCTGGATATGACCTAGCCGTTCAGATAAGGCTGTGTAGCTGTATATATTGTTTGTTGCTGCTAGATATGACCTAGCCGTTCAGTTAAGGCTGTGTAGCTTTATATTGATTGTTGGTGCTGGTTAAGACTGCGGCGTAGGCCTACAGATAAGGCTGTGTAGCTGTATATATTGTTTGTTGCTGCTAGATATGACCTCGCCGTTCATATAAGGCTGTGTAGATTTATATATTGTTTGTTGCTGCTAGATATGACCTCGCCGTACAGATAAGGCTGTGTAGCTGTATATATTGTTTGTTGCTGCTGGATATGACCTAGCCGTTCAGATAAGGCTGTGTAGCTTTATATTGATTGTTGGTGCTGGTTATGACTGCGGCGTGCAGGTAAAGGCTGTGTAGCTGTATATATTGTTTGTTGCTGCTAGATATGACCTCGCCGTTCAGATAAGGCTGTGTAGCTTTATATTGATTATTGGTGCTTGTTAAGACTGCGGCGTACAGATAAGGCTGTGTAGCTGTATATATTGTTTGTTGCTGCTAGATATGACCTAGCCGTTCAGAAAAGGCTGCGTAGCTTTATATTGATTGTTGGTGCTGGTTATGACTGCGGCGTGCAGGTAAGGCTGTGTAGCTGTATATATTGTTTGTTGCTGCTAGATATGACTGAGCCGTACAGAAAAGGTTGTGTAGCTGTATATTGTTTGTTGATGCTGGTTATGACTGCGGCGTACAGGTAAAGCTGTGTAGCTGTATATATTGTTTGTTGCTGCTAGATATGACTGAGTCGTACAGAAAAGGTTGTGTAGCTGTATATTGTTTATTGGTACTTGTTATGACTGCTTTGTACAGGTAAGGCTGTGTAGCTGTATTTTGTTTGTTGGTGCTGGTTGAGACTGCTTTGTACAGGTAAGGCTGTGTAGCTGTATTTTGTTTGTTGGTGCTGGTTATGACTGCGGCGTATTGGTAAATCCATTTACTACAACCACGCGGTCATGTTATATGCATTACTTTATTGAAACATCCACAGAATGAGCTCGACATTTGTAAAGAACATTTGACAAGTTGTATGAACAGAAACATCCGACATATGGATTTCCTGGCTACTAGATGTTATGATGTTAGTATGTTCAATTTCAGTGCATGGTCTGTTTGACACGGCTGTTTGGGAAAAGCTACCGCTCGCCGATGAAGGAACTCCCGCAGCTCTTCTGTACACAGAGACTGTAGTCATAGGTGCCGGGGACCTCGTGACCACAGTGAAACGCTATGCAAGTGTGGACCATGTCCGTCCAGGACCTCTTTGACGTGTCCCGGAACAGACGCATGTGCAGTGTGTGCATACATTTTTCGTACACGCATGCGCCATACAAGGAGTGGACAGCACTGGTACAGTGAGCCTCAATACACGACTGTAGGGGATCACTCTGTCGCTTCCAGAACGCTGATTTCTCCGATCTCTGGCCTCGCTTCCAGAATGGCCGGGCGTCTCGTTTTTCCCTTTGTCGCCACTCGGCGCCACCTTGTGGCTGAAGCTCCTGGCAACGTGTGACGCACTCTACGTAGGCCACGCCCCTTTTGCGCGTGCATTGAGTTATGAGACATCGCACGCGAGTAAAGCCGGCCTTACTGGTTGGGGTCTTCTCGGTACTGGAATAGAGAGAAGCACAAATTTTTCTGTAAAAAAATATTAATATTCGAGAAACAATTAGCAAAATCCTAAACCCAAACCTCTTTGTGCCAAAACAGAATAGTGATGGTTATTGTCCTCTGTCGGCTATCAACAGAAGTAAAATATTTTTTTTTCTGTACGTTCCCACTTATACAACGCATCTGGATCCCAACAGTCTTTAACCTATACCTATATGAAACATGATTTATTAACATCAAACTAAACAAAACGTTTACAGCTCAATTAAATATAATCCCCATTTACATGATATTGTGCACACGCGGGAGTTTTTTTTTTAATTATACAGGATTTTTCCCCCTGTTTTCTTCATCTGTAAAATTACGTCACACATGCGCGTCGGGTGTAAGGCTTAGGCCCTTGTACAACGATAACAGCGGAGTGAGATAAAACCTGAAAGGGTCTTTAAGCAACATTTGGCGTTTGACATATTAAAAGAAATACTGATAACGCCGTGTATTTGAAAAGGATTATGTCTACTCAGTACATGTACAGCTTATTGGTCACTTCTAAATGGAATGTATACGTCTGGGAAGTCAAGTTACCCTCCTCCTGCAGCACTTACACACTGCAGTCGTCCAAGACATCTTTTCGTGTAACTGCTGGTTTGTGTAGCAAGTTTCTCTGGGTTCAAACACCCGTCCTGGCACAGGGCCAAGAATCAGACAAACGACAGCTTTTGTCCCGGTGTGAGGAAACCAACGAGAGCGGGTGTCGCTTGTTTAAAATTAGGGCAGGATGTACAATGCAGCTCCACGCTCTCATTGGTCTGATTACAATTCTGCGCTCTGTGTGCACCCTCGTGTTCGAACCCAGAGAACCTCACTATACAAAGCAGCGGTTACGCAAAATAAAGTCTGGGACAGCTGAGGTGTATAACCGCCGCGGGAGGAGCTAATGTCGAGTGGGCTGTTTGCAAAAAAAAAAATAATAATAATAAATAAATAGAATAAAAAGATGTCGGGTATCCGCACGATGTATGGATCATATAATATACATGGTATTTCAAGATTTTCAAACCGATGAAATCCAGATAATAAGCGATATATATGGAATTTTTAATTTATGCCAAAGGCTTTACAACATTCATGAAAACCTGAGTGTATGAAAGAAAGCAATTGCACGAATGCGTGTTGTAAATATGGATACTGAGACAGCGGTTGGGTGATTGTATCACCTGAACAAATGTGGCACTTCATTTACATGATTAAAATAGAGAGTCTGGTTGGGCTGTGCCTTCCTCCAGTCTATACTGTTTTGCGAACATCACAGGAGTCATGATTGCACAGTCGTTGAAAGGGTCGGGTTTAAACATTGGCTGTGTGGAATTGTTTCAAATAAATACATTTGAGTCGTATTTTATTTGTACTACGATTAACTATATATATTCTGAAAATCTGTGTCCAGTGGTACATTAAAAATTCGTCTTTGTGATGGAAAATGCTTTCGTTGACAGTTATCACTTTTGAAGTGATAATTTTAAGTTTTTGATAAGGGAAGTGGTAAATATTTATCTCAATTTGTGAAAATAACAGTCTGACAGGCAGATGGCAGAGAGAATAAGAAAGTTGATCTGCCAAACTTGATATTAATCAAAACCCTATGGGTTGTTCTGCCACCCCAATTCCTCCAAAATTTAAATATCGACACTCGAACGGCAGGCTGCTGCTATGCACCGGAGTGATAATTGTGATAATTCTGATTACAAGACATTTTGATGACGCTCTCTCAAAGATTCATTTTTTGCTCAGTATCTTAACTCTAAAGGCCAGCCTTATATATTGACATTGGCAGCCACTGTTAAACAACTGCTGCTGCGAACTTGCATATGCAAAAAGTGTAAATACCATTGATAAAATACTGATTTAAAGATATCACAAATAGTAGCAGAAAGAGAATGACAGTACTTATTGTAGTCAAATAAATCAGGAGGCACCTTGCCTTCTAATAAATCATGAGGCACCGTGTCATATTCCAAATCAGGAGGCACCGTGTCATCCAATAAATCAGGAGGCACCATGTCATCCAATAAATCAGGAGGCACCATGCCATATAACGAATCAGGAGGCACCATGTCATATTCCAAATCGGGGTGGGCACCATGTCATATTCCAAATCAGGAGGCACCGTGTCACATTCCATATCAGGAGGCACCGTGTCATATTCCAAATCAGGAGGCACCGTGTCATATTCCAAATCAGTGATTGTGATAATTCTGATTACAAGACATTTTGATGACGCTCTCTCAAAGATTCATTTTTTGCTCAGTATCTTAACTCTAAAGGCCAGCCTTATATATTGACATTGGCAGCCACTGTTAAACAACTGCTGCTGCGAACTTGCATATGCAAAAAGTGTAAATACCATTGATAAAATACTGATTTAAAGATATCACAAATAGTAGCAGAAAGAGAATGACAGTACTTATTAAAGGTAAATGATATGACAGATGCTGCAATAGAAATAGAAAAGAAAAAAAAATCTGTATGATCTAATGATATCACAGACCAAGTCATAAAAAATGATTTACCTGACATCACCGTCCATGGCTCCGTCATATGTCGAAACATTCGATTCTTCTTTCTCTTGATCGAAGGCATGGCAAGCTGAAAAACAAAGGGAGCGGGTTCTATCAAAACGGCAAGGACTCGTAGCATTATCATAGGTACCGTGCTCCCTTACAAATCAGGAGGCACCGTGTCATCCAATAAATCAGGAGGCACCGTGCCATCTTTAAATCAGGAGGCACCGTGACATCCAATAAATCAGGAGGCACCGTGCCATCTTATCAATCAGGAGGCACCTTGTCATCTTACAAATCAGGAGGCACCGTGTCATCTAACAAATCAGGAGACACCGTGTAATCCGATAAATCAGGAGGCACAGTGTAGTCAAATAAATCAGGAGGCACCTTGCCTTCTAATAAATCATGAGGCACCGTGTCATATTCCAAATCAGGAGGCACCGTGTCATCCAATAAATCAGGAGGCACCATGTCATCCAATAAATCAGGAGGCACCATGCCATATAACGAATCAGGAGGCACCATGTCATATTCCAAATCGGGGTGGGCACCATGTCATATTCCAAATCAGGAGGCACCGTGTCACATTCCATATCAGGAGGCACCGTGTCATATTCCAAATCAGGAGGCACCGTGTCATATTCCAAATCAGTAGGGACCGTGTCATATTCCCAATCAGGAGGCACCGTGTCATCTAACAAATGAAGAGGCACCGTGTCATATTCCAAATCGGGTTGGGCACCGTGTCATCCAATAAATCAGGAGGCACCTTGCCATCTAATAAATCAGGAGGCACCTTGCCATCTAATAAATCAGGAGGCACCTTGCCATCTAATAAATCAGGAGGCACCTTGCCATCTAATAAATCAGGAGGCACCGTGTCATCCAATAAATCAGGAGGCACCGTGTGATCAAATAAATCAGGAGGAGCCGTGCCATCTAAGAAATCAGGAGGCACCATGTCATCCAATAAATCAGGACGCACCATGTCATTTAACGAATCACGAGCCATCGTGTCATCTAACAAATCAGGAGGCACCGTGTCATCTTACAAATCAGGAAGCACCATGTCATCGAACAAATCAGGAGGCACCGTGTCATCTTACAAATCAGGAGACACCGTGTCATCTAACAAATCAGGAGACACCGTGTCATCTAACAAATCAGGAAGCCCCCCAAGGCCACACGACATATATAAAGGCAAGAGGCATCATTTTATATAATAACAATGCAAGAGGCGATTTGTCACATTCTAACATAGAAAGAGACACTGTTTCATAAAAAAAGTAGTACTCTCTCAAAAATAGTCGCAATGATCTGTATTGATATATGTAAGAAAAATAACACGTTTTAACATAATATCTTTGAAAGGAATGTACCAATGGGCATTCATCAGGGCAGTCAATGCGTGGAAGGGAGGGGGATATATACCCACCACTTTTTGGCAAGGCATGTAGGGTTATGTTATCAACACCCTGCTATTCAGAGAACATTATTTATGTATTTACAATGAAATTTATTAATAATGAGTATAATAACATGTGTTATATGTATATTATTGTTTATAAGTTGTCTCAATTTAGATTACCCTTCCGGGCGAGTCATATATCCCCCACCCTTGATAATACATTGACGCCACCGCTTTTCATTCGATAGGCAGACCTACTGTCCCATATGCACGGACATTGAGTAGCCGCCTTGTTCCAGTCGCTTCTGTTCCATTTCCTAAAATGTGATTTATCGATTGTTTGATCGACGCACCTTCCGGTCAGAGTCTCTTTAATTAGTTTCCTGTGATGTCAAATTAACAGTGTATCAAATATTAAGAGCAAAGTCATTTCCCAGTGCATATTTGCTGTGGGAGAACACACTTAGATACCACATTTATTTATAACCTTGCTGTTTATATGAACTGCCGAAACGGCAATATAAAGCGCTCATCAAAGGACCAGGGTAACGCACAAATTGACATGTCAGGGATAACATAGAATAGGTGTAATGGATAACACAGGAGTGAGCATGTCACGGATGACACAGAATGGAAGTTGTCAAGAATGACAGGGCTAACACGGAATGGAACACGTCAGGGATGAAACATAATGGAAGATGTCAGGGATGAAACAGAATGGAACACGTCAGGGATGTAACATAATGGCAGATGTCAGGGATGACACAGAATGGACGATGTCAGGGATGTTACACAATGGCACATGTCAGGGATGACACAGAATGGAACATGTCAAGGATGACACAGAATGGAACATGTCAGGGATGAAACATAATTGGAAGAAGCAGGGATGAAACAGAATGGAACATATCAGGGATGTAACAGAATGGCACATGTCAGGGATGACACAGAATGGAACATATCAGGGATGAAACATAATGGAAGATGTCAGGGATGAAACAGAATGGAACATATCAGGGATGTAACAGATTGGCACATGTCAGGGATGACACAGAATGGAACATATCAGGGATGAAACATAATGGAATATGTCAAGGATGAAACAGAATGGAACATGTCAGGGTGACATAGAAGGGGACACGTAAGGGATGTAACAGAATGGCACTTGTCAGGTATGAAAGAGAATCGAATGTGCCAGGGATAGCACGGAATGGACGATGTCAGGGATGACACAGAATGGAACACGTCAGGGATGTCTCAGAATAGAATATGTCAAGGATATCAGGGATGTAACTGAATGGAAGATGTGAGGGATGACACAGAATGTACGATGTCAGTGATGTCACAGAATGGTACATGACAGGGATAACACAGAATGGAACATGTCAGGGAAGAAACAGAATGAAACAAGTTAGGGATGAAACAGAATGGAACTTGTCAGGGATAACACAGAATTGTAGATGCCAGGGATGAAACAGAATCGAACATGTTAAGGATTACACAGAATGGAACATGTCAGGGAGGGATGAAACAGAATGGAACATGTCAGGGATAACACAGATTGGAAAATGCCAGGGATAGCACAGAGTGGTAGATGTCAGGGACAAAATAGAACATGTCAGGAATACCACTGAATGGAAAATGTCAGGGATGACACATAATGAAATATGTAGAACGGAACACGTCAGGGATGTCACAGAATGGCACTTGTCAGGAATGACATAGAATAGAACATATCAGGGGTGACATAGAAGGGGACCATTAAGGGATGTTACAGAATGGCACATGTCAGGGATGACAGAGAATAGAATGTGCCAGGGATAACACAGAATGGAACATGTCAGGGATGACACAGAATGGAACATGTCAAGGATGAAACAGAATAGAACATGTTAGGGATGAAACAGAATGGAACATGTCAAGGATGAAACAGAATAGAACATGTTATGGATGAAACAGAATGGAACATGTCATGGATGTAACAGAATGGAACATGTTAGGGATGACATAGAATGGAACACGTCCAGGATGTCGCAGAATAGAATATGTCAAGGATAACACAGAATGGAACATGTCAAGGATGAAACAGAATAGACATGTTAGGGATGAAACAGAGTGGAACATGTCAGGGATGAAACAGAATGGAACATGTTAGGGATGATATAGAATGGAACACGTCAGGGATGTCACAGAATGGAACATGTTAGGGATAACAGAGAATAGAAGATGTCAGGGATAACACAGAATGGAACACGTCCGGGATGTCGCAGAATAGAATATGTCAAGGATAACACAGAATGTCACATGTCAAGGATGAAACAGAATAGAACATGTTAGGGATGAAACAGAATGGAACATGTCAGGGATGAAACAGAATGGCACATGTTAGGGATGACATAGAATGGAACACGTCAGGGATGTCACAGAATGGAACATGTTAGGGATAACAGAGAATAGAAGATGTCAGGGATGACACAGAATGGAACACGTCCGGGATGTCACAGAATCGAACATGCCAGGGATGACATAGAATGGAACACGTCAGGGATGTAACAGAATCGCAAATGTCAGGGTTGACAGAGAATGGAAGGTGTCAGGGATAACACAGAATGGAATATGTCAGGTATGACACAGAATGGAACATGTCAAGGAATCCACTGAATGGAATTTGTCATGGATGACAAAGAATGGGAGACGTCAGGATGACACAACAGAGGAGTGAGGGATTTAACATAAAGCCATAAAACGTTACCGGCCGTGAACAATTCGTTCCGATACCGATTTAAATATTAAAACTTTAGTACTTCGAATATCAGCCGGTAACCTTTTTTTTTTGTTACATAATATTAGCCTGCTTATGTCATTTATGTATCAAACTTATAATATTTACAGGCCAGATAATAAATCATAACATCATTGTATTGTTTATATGGAATATTGTCAAATTGTTTGCATAACCATCATTTTACAATAAGACATCACAGGTATAAGACTATTCTAAAATATCTTTACATGTTATCTATGACAGAAATAAATCTACTTTTCTTCAAGAAAATGTTTATATTATTTTTGAAAGGTAAGGCCAACAATTAAAGGATGAGGACCTAGAAAGCTGGTACACACAGACACTGTACTGTATGTAAATAAGAGCGACCAGGAACAGCACAATTTCCGTCTAGACCTTCCACTGTCTTAAATAATCACAGACAGTTGTAATGCACGTGTTTCGTGGCTGTCTCAGAGTCAGTATTTTCCGGTATAGTTATCGCTTCTTTCCGACAGCCGTCTGCTGGTCGGCTGGACTGTCACTGACGTGCCGCGGGCTTTCAGCCGTTCTGTCGCCCTTTGTACGCGCTGACAACTCACGTTTGTGATATGTAAGTAGCACTATTATGACAAGATCCGCGCAGGCAGCTGGTTAACTGTTGAGTTAATATCCTTAAAACCTCATCATAACACGTCCGTCTGACCCGGTAAACACGCGTCTCCCTGATAAATATTAGTGATTTCAATCAGAGGCCGGATCTATCTGCCAGCATATTTCCAACAACTTTTTTCTTCTGAACTTGCTATAGATTTACGTGAACGATGTGTTAATTAACTTTAACGCCGTTACATTTGGTTCAAGTCTTTTTCCATAATTATGCTGGTCATTCTCCGTCAATCAGCGTTGCACAGGATCGCGTTACTTGGTAACGGGTTATATCTTTGTAAGCACGCGGTCCCGTGGGTGTTCGGTAGTTTTGTACTTTTAAAATATCTGCCCATGTCGCATGATATCAGTTCATTGTTTCAAGATAGTGCACTCAGCAGAATTACTGTTCGCTATATATTGGATTTAATCATCAGAAATGGGAGCACGGCCTCCTGAGTATACGGTGTGTGAAGACTTTTTGCAGACGGTTATAAACACTCTATATTGACAGAGCTATAGGGTGGGACGTAATACAAACATTGATCAATCAAAATCGGGATTCAGCCTGTCACAAGGCCTCTTATAGATGTAGGCGGGGCCTAAAAGGTAGACAAGGGTAACTTTATACAGAGTTAAACGAAAAAAAAGTAGGCTGGTTTTAAATTTTACAACAGAAACACAGTGTTGACAGATAAACCTACACGAACTCCAAGATCTATCTTAAATTATATAGAATTTTTGTTCATGTGTTTGTTAATTTTTCTTTCTTTTACAATTTTGTAAATTTCCTTTCGATATAAGAAAGATAGACCGAAAGGGCTGGAAATTACATGACTACATTACAGCAAACCATATACAATGTTTGTTTTTTCTTGTGTCTTCAATTTTCAAAAATAATCAGTTTTTTGCTTTATGATTTGTTTATAAAGACTAAGTGAAACTAAAATCATTTAATCAAATTTAACAGAGGATAAAGAAATCAAGAAGAGATAATAATGCGGCAAAAAAAGGTGCGGAGTAATGTCTAAGAATCAGCAGGTTCACTATGCCCCGCTGACGTAGTGGAGGCTATCACGGCAGGAGTCTCCGGATGTGGGTAACCTCGGCCTATCTGGACTCCTTGCAATCTGGAAAAGGCCTTTCCCGCAAGAAAATACCTCATTAAGGACAGAATAGCTGATCATAAATATGCATCTGATTGTAAAAAGACGACACAATGGCCACAGGTGAAAATGTGCATGTAAAACTGGAAGTCTTCAGCCCTACTTCCTTGAATATTACATTACATTATTTAAAATCTCAGTGGCGAGTCCTTAGCACACGGTCACAGGATTTCATGACAAATTCTTCAATGAGGGAAGACTGCAGTCACTTGAATACACCCTGAAAGCTAGTAGCCTCGTTTAAATTGAGGACATAAGCCAAAGTAGATGAATGATAAAGACGTATACTTTGCTTTGACCCACGTTGTCATTGATTACCTGATGAAAACATGTAACATTATCTGTCAATTAAAACTTGCAATCTTATGAGTGTTAAACTATCTTTAAAAATAAAAGGAAAAATGTTTATTGGGTAAAAATGTTCAGATTGTTATGTATGTTTGATCAAGAGGTACAGTAATCGGACCACGGGTAATCGGTGTGGATGTTTTTCATGAACAGCTAGCACCTGCTTGAATACCGTATGTAAAACCACGGCGTGGTTTCCTCTTTAAATCTGCCTTGATTACGGTTATAGACGTGCGGACCAGACCGGACCACCCCCTGGACCACAACCACAGCAGTCCGGTCCTGGTCCGTCCAGCTGTAGCGAGGATCGTAAAAATATGTAGCTAGTCTGATATTAGAACACGTTTTGGCCATTTATTTACGACAGATCCGGTCGGGAGACCGACGTGTGATAGATTGCACCTTAGGTGTGAACTCAAGCTAGCGAGGCGTGAGGTCGTTCAGGTTTATTGCCCCGCGTGGACAGGGTATTGCGTAATCAACAACAAAGGGCGCGTGCCACATGATTGACACACAGATCGGCAGTGTAATCAGAACGCGGCTGCAAATGATTCTTTCGGCTTATTTCATGTTCCTTATTTACTTTATCTGTCATTATCTGTCAAATGATTCTTTCGGCTTATTTCATGTTCCTTATTTACTTATATATAGATATATTCATATATTATTAGTTTCACAAACAAGTGCTCGTAAATTGCAAAACTGAAATAATCTCCGTGTTTCGTGTGACTGTTACAATGACGAGGTCAATTGCGTCAAGGCTCAAGCATGTCGGTAGGCCTATATATACACAGTCTATGACTATGTTTGAAATGTTACTGATATGATATATAGAATATATATAGGCCTTTGTATGCAATGAATTTAATGTATAGAAATGGTTCTCATTATATTTTGATATACAGTGATACAGAGGAAAAGCATTAGCATTGTTGAACACAGCAGGGGAAAAATATAAAAAATACATATATACATATATATATATATATATATATATATATATATATATAATTATAGGTTTACTATTGCAGCTGTCATTGCTTTAAATAAATTTTACGTACTTAAAGGGTGTTTTCCTGAAAAATGTAATTATACTTGTTCATAACAAGATTTGTAGGTTAAAACTAAATCCATAAAGTCATTTTTTTAGCTTTAACCTGTAAAAAATAGGTAGAGCGACTCAAACCGGTCTGGTCCAGGGACGGGAATTTCAGATAAAAAGTAAAATGTTATGGATAAAGTAGTGCATAATATGATTTTTCATCAATTAATTCTAGAAAGACTGTGAAAAATGCTTTAATTCAAGGCCAAACCAATATAAGATATGATTTTCAGTGCTTTGCGCAATTTAAGTTCAGAAGTTAATTTCCATGGAGACCTGGTGAAAGATTGCTATTATTTCTTTACAAATTAATCATAATTATTCAAATTATTCCTATTCCTTCACACAATCAGTTCAGTTTTGCTTTATTTAAAAGTTTCCCCAGCAAAACCATTCGCGCACAAAGTCTCATTTACTCACATACGACTGTTTAACACCTTGTTATAGCTCTGCGTGTTAGTAAACACAGTCTGTTTGCCATAACAAGGCCGCGTGATCGGAGATACGATTAAGAGGGGTAACACGCGGTGTTTCAGCTAGTGAGGACATGTATTACATTTTTTAGCGTAGTCAGTCAGGGCATCTCCTGAATGATTGGCACGTGTTGTGGCTCCGCGAAGCACACGGCTCAACGCACGGTGTTTATGTTGACACCTGCGTTTGCGCCCGGTTCACTGTTGTTAACACTCGTTTACAGAAGTAAGCTAACAGTTTCGAGGCAATATTTTGGCAGGTACAGATTCATTTAAAAGATTATTTTTCGTGTTAAATCAACATGCTTTATAGCTGATTGGGCCCCTTTAATCACTAAAATATATCCTGCGGCATTTGAAAATCAACAGACACAAAGAAATTCATCCAGAACAGTACTCAAAATGCCCTGGATGGTGCAAAGTGTATATTCTAACGTGCTATTGTAAGAGCACAGGGACACTTGCACGGGGCATTTTAGATAGTTTAAGACCTTTAAAACGATTTTGATATTTAAGTGCATTCAGGACTGGAAATTCATTATATATGCCAAGGAAATGGCCGAGGAATTCTTCAATTTGACTACATATTTCAAAATTTTCCCCACAATGTGTGGTACGAGGTAGGAGGTGTCCCCCTCGCACACACTCCCCAATCTGGGTTATGGCTTTTTTCTGTCGCCTTCTCACTCTCTCTTCTTCTGTTTATTTAAATATATATATATATATATATATATATATATATATATATATATATATATATATATATATATATATTATGTTTTCCCTTCGGTATATATCCCGTGGGGATTCGTTAACGGCCCTGAAAATATATCACTATTTGGAGCAGTAATATTTTTCGATATATATAATATATAGCTCATATTTCTTATATATATGTAAAATGATTCCAATCAACTGATAAGAAACAATAACACATCAGTTGGTTCCTATCAAGGGTCCTATGAAGGCATATAAACAAGATATCTATGTGCACAGAACATCTACCCGAATCCCATTGGTACTCGAGTACTCAGATATAGAACAAAGCATTCTGCGTGTTATGCTTGTAGATGATTGCTACAGCATTTTCCCCTGAATAATTTGTCTTCGAAACAAAATGGGGGCTCGTCCGGGATTCGAACCAATGTCGGTGGCGCACATGTCCGGTGTTCCAACCGCTTCGCTAGAGAAGCAAGCTTTACTAGCGAGACAGTTCGGTCCGTTTTTTATAAAAGAACACAAGTATAGCGACAGGGGCCTGATCACAATGTCGTGTATATAACAGTCCGAAACAGACGGGTTCCAGTGTAGCTTGTTTTATAGTTTAGCTTGTTTTCGCGTCATATGAAGCATTCCCTGTACAGGACTAGAAACCTGCATTCGAAATACAAGCCACCGCCATATGTTTGCATTAACTTTTCCGCACATTTTCCAAAGTTCATACTTGCATAAATAAGTATACATTTGTGAATATTCTTTGGTGATATGGCTGAATCCGGAACATATGACGAAGCCACACCAAAAACTAACCGATTATAACCATGCATGTGTGCATGCCATACCGTAGAAGTCTGATTTAGCCGCATTACCAAACATTTTTACCGGTTTTTGTACATTTGGGGGGACAGCGATGTGATCGGCATGTTCAGCTGAGCGACATTCAGATTACTTGAATGGAGCATCAGAAATTTATATTACATAGGCCGCACCAAACAGAATAAATTTATCTACGGATTCCCGGACCAAATCTACGCAGCGAATAGGCAATTTCTGTTAATGTTGTTAATGATAAAATGTTTAAATATCTTGCAAATATGTTGGAAGGAAACAAAAGTGGACAGTTCATGAAAAGATGCATATATGAAAACTAAAAATTTACTCCATACATTTTCAATAACCTGACAAATTATCATTAAACACGTAATTTATTGCAGGAATTGGTAAAAATTAAAATGCAGCAATTAGCATGCAACGTTAATACATAGGTCCTGGTGCTAAAATGCTCATTAACAAAAACAATCACAAACAAATTTTTGAACTGTGAAAATAAATGCGGCGAATGTGAATCTCAGTTTTTGTGTGTCCTTATTGCAGCGAAAAAGAGAATGAATATAAACCATATAGCAAGCATTTTCATTTTGGCTTCCTCAAATAATGCTTGCTGTTCTGCATAGAACTACGTACGTTTTTCCCTTTAAATTATATGGGTATTCCCAAATATTTTTTAAAATCATGATGTAGTCATACCAAACTTTATAAAAGCTGCCAGACAAGCAGTCAAGCAGATGACGCTGATTAAATAGAGTCTAAGTTATATTACTGACCTCTTACCCTTGACAGCTTAAACTTTGTCGGGTAACTGCAGTTGGACTTGTATCTCGAATGGTTGATTCACAATTATATTCTGAGATCTTCACCAAGTAATAATGTTATCAGACAAGTTTACACTTCTTAAGTTATTATAATGGATATAGATCTCGAGGTGCAACCGAGACTATTTTATTGGTCAGCAGGGAGGTACATACAGTGCAAGAGATGTTATATTTAGCTTGTTTTGTGAATGGGGAGCTTCTCGATTGACGCTTAAGATAATGTAAAAAAGCCATGTGGGGCACACACAGTTATATACAACGTCTCTGGTAACACCTCAACTTTGATAACGCCCACGCAGGGTCAGGGGCTACGTCATCCGTCAGAATGCCAGCTGCGATCGATGACTTCTCCCAAAAGATTGTAGCCTTACAAAGTTTCAATGAATGAACAGGGAAATCAAGACTCACCGGGATTGACTGGCATGAAAACTGACCCGTCATATACCGTAGGGACATATATTGATGTTTATGTGAACTCAGCCGCATTCATCTAGCTGTCTACCACAAAACCGGTATATATAGTTATTAGTTACCCAATACGACGTTTACCAGTATATATACTACATGCAATTATGCAATCCATAATTCCAGATTTTATATAGTACAAACAATGCAGCTAGGGTCACAGTTACAAAATCCGGATATTACCGTACCCTTCGTAAATTCAATGAATACAAATTTATCGATGAATTATCGAAATCCAATTTTTTTTCAAGAATTATGCAACTTTCTGATGTAAACTTAGCCTGGAAAATGTGGCGCTATGAATTTCTGAGAATTTACAATAACAACGCGCCTTTTATTCGACGTCGCACCAAAGCTCGCGAAAATAAATGGTTCAATAATGATTTACTTAATGAGATTCACTTGCGTGATTATGCACATCGGAACGCATTAAGAACAAATCACAGTAATGACTGGTCTGCGTACCGACATCAGCGAAATTATGTTACAAATCTTATCAGATCCACTCGTAGCCAGTATTATGCCACGCTGATACAAAAAAATGGCTCCAACCCTGGTTGTGTGTGGAAAGCTTTAAAACACATACTGCCTTCGAAAACCTCCTCGAATAAAGAAAGCGGAAAGATTGACCCTGATAAATTTAACCATTACTTTACTTCTGTTGGAAAAAATATTAACGATAAATTTCCGAAAACAATATTTACCTGCGATCATATTGGTAACCCGAATTTGGAATCTTTTGATTTTAATTCAGTTTCGAGTCAATTTGTTTTATCACAGTTGTTGAAAGTAAACTCCAGTATGAAAGAAGATATACTGGGAATGTCAGGATTTTTCCTTAAGATAGCCGCACCTTATATTTCAGCTCCATTAGCCCACATATTTAACATCTCACTTCAAACCGGCGAGTTTCCAGCAGATTGGAAGACCGCTAGGATCACTCCTATATACAAAGGATCTGGATGTAAGGATGATCCAAATAACTACCGACCGATCTCAGTTATAGGCCATGTGCCAAAAATAATAGAACAATTCGTTAAATCGCGCCTCATCACGTTTTTTGAAAGTAATAATCTGTTTTCGGATAAACAATTCGCTTATCTTCCTAATCGTTCAACTTCATTTGCCTTGCACAGCATAATTGACGAATGCTTAATCAGTCTTAATAACAATAATGTTACCGCCGCATGTTTCCTCGATGTAAAAAAAGGTTTTGATAGCCTTGATCATACTGTCTTACTTACAAAAATGAGCGACTATGGCATAAAAGGTATACCGCTTATGTGGTTCGAAAACTACCTGTCTAATCGTAAGCAAGTGGTTTATTCTAATGGATTACTTTCAGAACCACGCACCTTGGACATAGGAACCCCACAGGGCACTGTCCTTGGACCTATATTTTTCCTTTTTTATCTAAATGATCTTCCAATGTTCCTCAGTGAGAAATGCGTCATTTATGCTGATGATATTTCAATTTATTCTTCAGCGAATTCAGCCGCTAAAGCTATAGAGTCATTACAAGTAAATCTCGAAATTGCACTTAAATGGTTTAGAGAGAATCGACTGAGTATAAATCCCCAAAAATCATCATTCATATTATTTGGCCCCAAGTCTAAAACCAATGGAAATCAACTGAACATTTCCATGGATAACATTACAGTGATGCCGGTTGAACACACAAAGCTTTTAGGTGTTATCATCGACGCTGGTCTTACATGGAAAAAACATATTCAACTGGTGTGCGACAAAATAGTATCAAAACTAGGTCTCCTTTTCAGATTAAGTAAAACCTTAGATGTCTTTAGCTTAAACACACTTTACAATGCCTTAATTCAGAGTCACATTGATTATTGTATATCTGTCTGGGGTAATTCCTCAAAAACGTATTTATTACAACTCCAAAAACTTCAAAATAGAGCTGCTAGAATCGTTACTAAAACTTATGATACCAATATATCCTCTACATCATTGATTGCAAAATTGGGTTGGATGAATGTTAAACAGAGATACCAATATTTTGTTTCTTTAATGGTCTTTAAATGTTTGTCTGGTAATGTCCCTCCCTCTCTTACGCATACGTTCAGCCGTGTTAATAGTGCATATAATACTCGTTTTTCTCAGGGCTTCAATTTATCATTACCTAAACCAAACAGAGAATCCTTCAAAGCAAGTCTTGCATATGCTGGTCCCATCCACTGGAATTCTTTACCTGTAAGTGTCAAATCTGCAACCAGTCTCTGCCAGTTTAAATCATTGTACAAGCAATTTATGCCATATAATTTTTCATAGCTTGTTCACAGGTGCCTTTTCGTCTTTGTATTCATTACCTATATTACTGTGTCATTATGTAATATATTTATTGTGAAATCACGATCTTACATGTTTTAATTTTTAGTCAGGCCTCTTATTTAAATTTATTTACTCAATATTCGTGTATATCATTTAAGAATTTTTTTCCATGATCATTTTAAACCATGTATGTATAACTGTTTTTTATGTATGCATGTATTTTAGTTTCAGTTCTTTCATATTTGCTTTTTTATCTGTGTACTTATCTATATCATCTAGACCAGGACCCTATTGAAAAACAGCTTTTGCTGAATAGGCTATCCTGGTTAAATATGTATTATAAATAAATAAATAAATAAATGCAGTCTTAAAGATACTTAATATGTATTTCCATCGTATATATAATCTACTATAATATGAGGATTTGGGCGTTGTCCAAAAAAAACGTTATTCAGCTCTACACTTATGCCAATACACGTCCCCTTACCAGCAAACCCTTTCCAGAGATAAATTCTTTCATATTTTCGTGACGCATGCCTGCCATCTTATTTCTCCCAAATGCTCGAAACCGCTCATATAGGGCTGGATACACACCTAAAACCCGGATGTCACATGGTCACATGTCGGAATGATGTTTTTACCGATAGTTATATAAATGCATGAACACAATTGTATAGGACTATTTCGGAAATTCCTTCACAGACATTCCTACTCATATCGCTTGCCAGTAGATGACCAAGAATGAGTGATACATGATTTCAAGAGTATATATTAACAAATGTAAAAATATTATATATGGGAACCACGCGTGTAAACAAATATATAATTATAAATTTATTATTTCTAGCATGATGAATATAAGTGTTATACTGATAATCAGGAGCAGAAGTTATATTTTTAGTATGTCTCATAAGCTTGATATAGCCACGGACATGCAGATGAATATAAAATGTAAAGTGCTAACGGGCGGCGATCGCTGTTGCTCATATGATTGCAAGAACGGTGAAAAAACAGGATCTCAACTATTAAGTTTCGTTAAAATGTTGCATTTAATTAGATCTGGGTCAGACGTCACAGTGTACTCAAACTGGCTCCATTTCCTAATTATAGGAGAGTGTAACATTATGTACATATACAGTCCGTATACAGGAGTTCTACAGTATTTGGCTACAGGTGTCTCTTTTATTGTGGTTCATGTGTCTGTAGGCATTCTGTTTCGTGTCAAGCGCGAACCCTGTGCGCTACTATAAATAACCGCACCTGCTGAACTCTCGCGGAGTGTAGAAACACAGCGTTCTCTGTTTTAGTCCGGAATGTCCAGGTCTGTCAGGCATAGCGCGTGTGTTTTGTTCTTTGGATTGTTCGGGAAATGGAAAGTTCTCGGCTAGAGGTGAAAAGTTATAAATAAGGGACTGTGTTTAGAGCCAGAGGAGAGAGAGAGAGAGAGAGAGAGAGAGAGAGAGAGAGAGAGAGAAAAAAAAATATTCCAGCGGACACGGAAGAGTGTGAGTCAGTTTTGGACCTGTCCGATAATTGCAGTAGTGTCAGGGATTCTACAAAATCTATGCAGATTTAGTGCGGCCTGTCTCCAGTTTGCTTTCGGGATTATTAGAAGAACTTCACTTTTCGATTTCAACAGATTGATTTTGTGATTGAATTTGACTATTATTCTCTGAGAAGATTTATGGAAACTGTTCTTCTGGATATAGGTTTTAAAGGACTTGTTATCGCTGTGACAGTGGTGGTATCCAGGTACTGTACACTTTGTTTATTATACTGTGTAATTGTATTGATTTACTGTTATACTGTTGTTATACTGTGTAATTGTATTGATTTATTGTATTGTAATGTTAGGATTGTTTTATGAATAAATTATAATTATTTGTTAACAAAAAAAAAAACACTGACTTCTTTATTCATTCCCCTAGACATTTCACACTGCCTAGTATTGCAGAATCTGATTTTTATTTATCTCCGTAACAAAATTTATGCTCGTCACGACTGCGCGATCTGTTGATATTAGGATCCGTAACAGGTGAGACACAAACAAGAGATCAAAACTAAGGGCATGTAAATGCTAGCTCAGGAAATAATGCAAAAATAAAAAAAAATAAAAAAAATCACGAAGAAGAGAAAATGTCGGAGGAAGTTGTAAATGGGTTCATGGCTTTGCTAAATGTATATGACATGAACGACTCTAACTTTTTATTAATTAGACTTCAGTGTTAGTAAACTTAACATGATCGGGTCCATTTAAACCGGCCTCCAATTTATTATTGTCAATTTTATATTATCGAACGGAAAATCTGCAAGTAACTATGGCGTCTCACTGACCGGCGTATGCCCGCCCACCTATCGGATTAGCGTGCATATCACCAGAGTTTTATCGGCCGTTTTTATCACGTTTAAGTTCGTCTCCTGTATTACTACTGTTGTCATGAATGACGAAAGAAAAAAGGTAAGGTAAATACCTTGCTAAAAATTGTCCTGTTCTGTTCTTTTCGAATTTCAGACGAAGATTGATGAGATTTTTCACACCTACCCAAGGTGAGAGTTCTGTATCATGGTGGGGTTGCTGTACTCCAAAGTCCTGTATCACTCACCAAAGGGTGTGACTTTAGGTGGTTCCTAGTTGGTTTGACCACGCAATGTTTCGCGAGCATTTCATACAAAATACCCGCAGGCGCGGTAGTCAATGGGTCTGGTTCATAATATAAATGACAGGAAGCGTGTGCTACCGCCATGTCACGTGTGTATATTTTGTAAGTTAGTAATTTAAATATGAAGGCAGTTACATCAACAAAAAGCTGCACATTTTTTTTAGCTTTCACCACTGTGATGCAAGTCTTGCGAGCCATTGCAATTGCTGACGGTGACCAAAAAAGTGGGATTTACACTTTGATCTGTTTATTCACTTATATATTCTTTTGTTTTGACTTCTCACCTATCCCTTATTTCAAGATTACCTAGTCTGCACAGCGATGTCTTTGCAATAGGATGGATGGTCATTACCTAGTAGTTTTCTGTATGACTGAATCACGCGCAGAGCAGGCCTTATCAGACCAATTTAACTGCCCATTAGCAGGCCATATATATTTCCACCTTGCAACAGAATCTTATTTCTTGTTGATTATATAGTTCATTATTGAGATTCAGCAGCATTCCAATTTACTTATCAATCCCCTGTAGGTTGCATATAAAACCACTTTCTGAGAAAATCAATACATTCTTCAACAGCTCATTGGCTTAAGGTGGCCTAATTACTCAAGCCCGGTGTTCATAAAGTCCACCCGCCTCAAAGTTTGACACTTATATTAACTTTTATGTACACGAAAAATGATTACTTTTTTAATCCTGGAGCAAAGAAAACAAATATGCTCTTTATTCATATCATACAAATCACTTGCGTTCATTTTACAATTAACCGATCACTTCATGATGATGTCAAAGAGTTTCAGCTGATTACAGCTTTTATAGAAATGATGCTTATCAATTTCTAAACATTTCTAGAAACATCAAATCCAAAGTACATGTACTTTTACCTTTTTTTATAAAACAGGTACAAGCCGTTTAAATCAATAATTGCTTTATGATACAATGTTTATAATTAAAATTCAAGAAAAAGAAAGGATAATCAATGTAGAATCAAAATCAGCTTGGAGTTGTTTGTTTTGCATTGAGTATGACCTTATTATGTTAACTGCCCCCTTGTTGCCATAAGTGAGATATATCACTGTATTCGTTTTGGGGGAAAAATGAAGATGAATAAAGTTTAAAATAAAATTTTTGAATAAAGATGTGTTAATTAAAACATCTTCAAGCCAACAATATATATATATATATATATATCATGAGGGATCAAATTTCCCTACATATAGATTTTAAAGGTAAATTTAGGCAAGGTAGTTTGACCAATGTATACAAAGGCTTTTACTTAATATTATAACGTTTTATTTGTTTTTTTTTTTAGAAAATGCACCAACTCTACTGGTAACTGGTAACATGGATTTGATTCTACGTTTGTTAGTCCTTATATCTTTTCAGGCATCTGTTTTTTTAAGTAAGAAAATCATGATATTTGGACAGGAGAAGGCGTATACGTCAATCACCTTGTAGATACCTTCTTTGATCAAGGCGCTGATCAGCCTCCGGCATGTATTCCATAATTGATACGGGTTTCATCGGCAGATTGATGGCGATTTTCCTTTTTCAGATCTCTGAATTCAAAACCTCTGAATTCTAGACGATGTCTATCTTATCTACAGCAGGAATTTATAGCGATTACACAGGTTTACATGAAAGTCTGATGAAGCAAAATCGCTACAATTTCGCTCGAGTCTTTAAAATGAGACAGGATAAAGAAGTGATTTCAGAGCAATTGCCTGCTAATTGCTAAAAACAATTTCCCCTTGAACATTTTGCGTGACAAAGAGAAGCATTTCGTTAGAGAATTGGAAAATTTTCTTTCTGAAGTGAGTCTTGATTTTTATGCGCGCCCATTTATGGTCGAGTGAAGGGGCACTACAGCAGATGTCGGACTGAGTGTGGGCCGAGCCCTCACAAATCACCACACCAAATAACCTGCAAGGTAGCTGTGATGTGACAGGCAGGCGAGTACTGGCGCTACCCGACACACGAGAATGCACGTGGTTCACAGGCAACGGCTCATATATATACCTTTAGAAAATCACTAACACTCGGTTATTTGCTCTATAAAGTGTAATGACATTCTTTGTATAGAATACTCCTCAGCATTACTGCGGCTTTACCTCCCTGTAGATGTCCGCCTTCTAATGAATACGGTAGTCCCATTGTACAATCCCTATTTTTATTTAACCCAAAAACAAAAATCTGGCATGGACGTGAAAACTGCTAGCATGATTACCAAATCTAATACCTGTCCGTCAGATTTGCATTTTTTTTGTGTTCTGTCAGCATTTATTATTATCCGTCCATTTACATTAATTTAAACCATTTATAAAGCTTCTAGCAACCGCACTGACGACCATTGTGAGTGCAGACACCCAGTTGGCGCGTGGCGCTCCTTGATTTCCGTCTTACTGGTGTGTACTAAAAATCGTTTGGCGAATACAGACCTATGGTTGTTTTCAGTTGTCGGGATCTTTATAATAAACTTAATACATTGATCTGCCATCCATTAGTTAGCAGGGCATATTCTGTAGCTGTTAAATTATGTTTCCGTTCGAAAAATGTACGTACTTACAGACCAAATCTACTTCTATTGATGCAAAATCTCCTTGGACGGAGTTTTGTCCTATATAACGGCGTATACTAAGAACCCCAATGAATGACTCGTCAATATGTGGCTCCAGCAAGATAAAACCGGCTGGGAACTTGAACTCCTTTTTATGTCAATACAATATTTCTATCAACAGTCCGATAAAGTGGGAAAATAGATATACTGCAGCTTCGTGTCTGCTTCCTGTTCCCAGGCTAAAAGACACACTCGGGCTATTTACAATCGTTAGCATATATCTTCCTCGATGATGTGAGATAATGATCTTAAAGGATTAAGTTTATAACAATATTATAATCTTTCAGTATTAACTGAACAACTTTCCAGGATAGCCATGAAACATGACTCAAAGGCCTGTTTTAAATCAACAGACTGGCCATGGGAGTGATGATACCAGTCACAATTAAACAGCTGTTCAAAGGATAGGATCATAATGTTGCATGGGTTGACGCCATCAAATAAAACATTGAAAGTTGTGTTTTACTACGATGAACTACGACTGAATATATCATTAAATACGGAGTCAGGTGGTGCAAAATACGCTCTCTCAAAAAATCCTCATCAGCAGTTTTCTTGAGAAAAGCGATCGTCTGGTTCAACGATACGACCATGGAGGTATCCGAGACCGGTCCCCATGAGGCCGCTTCATAGTTTGTTTATAAAGAGTAGCACGTGTCTCTCTATATATTTATGTAGAACTGTCCACATCCTTTCGGATTGATTTGTATAGTTATAATTATATAGACTTTTAGCTTGCGCCATTATGGACAACTTATTATTCGTCGGCCATACAGCTGTAGGGTAAATCTGCGCTGATTATAAGTCCACAGCAGTCTCGCATACCATTTCCGACAAGATTTGTCTACTGAAGTAATATTTGGGTTTTTCTGTGATGAATAAGGCCTTTGTTATAAGAAATCATGTCATGAAGATGTGCAAGTTTACTTAAATGTGATAATTTTTAGTTTTTAATTGTTTTCGATGTGACGCTTCATATATGACATTTGCAGTTTTGAGGCAAGATATATAAGACGAGTAATCAAAATTTCACATTTATAGTCAATAAGTAGAACAGTAAAATACCATTTTTATAAAAACACTGACGGACCTTATTTATCATTCAAGAAGGCACCTCTTCCTACGCTAACACACTTTCAACCCTGACAATGCCCTTTATGATCTGTTAGGCTACCAAGGCACACTTTTAAAATGAGTGTTCTAAATATATTTCACACTTTTAATCTTCTAAATACATGTATTTTACCTTTATGCTCCAGACTTAAATAATTAAATGGAAGAAGAAGGCTATCAGAAATATTTTCTGAATTTATAACTAAGGCTAAATAAATGGAGTAGCTCTGCAGTATACAGTTTCATGAGTTTATATTTACAAAAACTTGATATCAGTTCCTCTCATAACTAACAATCCTTTCTTTTGACGTAAGACCCAATATTTTATTTAAATTCCAACAATCTGCATATACAAAATAGCCCATGACTCATTTTTCTCTTAGTCAAATAAACCACCTAATGTGCACAGGGTTGTAGAATTCTTGTAAAGTTTTGTAGTCTAAAACAATAAAATAAATGAACGTAGGTCAAATTTCACTGATTCATAGGCAAGTCCGATTAATTAGTCTCCAGAACAATTTTTCATTCCCAAAGGCATTCGAAAATAATCCACAGTAAGAGTTTTCTGTTTCTGAACTGGTTAAAATTAAAATTGATAATTTTATGGTCTATTTTAAGAGTACAAGAAATCTGTTCCAAGATGTCTTCATTTATGGCTAATTTTACACTATCATAAACATCAAAGGAACCGTACGGTTGACTAACATTTGACACTTTCATCAATGAAAATCTTCCCCAATGCATATGTTGCATCCTTTAATCCTTTTTTGTACTGAAATGTTAAGTGTACAGGTTGGTTCTACAGTAATTTGGTGGCAGTATTTATCTGCGATCAACACTTTATATATCAAACCTCTTCATTACAGGGTTTCAAGCCCAAATCTTGCAACAAAGATTTTGCTGTTTGTTGATTTTCCAGTTTAATGGAGGTTTATGAAGGCGAAAATGTAACAGTTACAGCAGGAAGGTGTGCCTTCGTAGAAGAGTCTTTTTTCATGAATCATTGTTCAAATGGAGTGCTGCAACACAATAACTGTCTGTAGTATAAAAGAAAAAAAAACCCTGAATAAGCTTGAAAACATAGAAACAGTTTTAAAAATTGTTCAGGAAATGATATAGGTATTTGTAAATTTCTATTTTAAGGAGTTCAAAGGATTTTTATAGCACAGGTATATTCTGAACTGCAAAACGGACACGTACAGTCTACTTCACTTTTACAACTTTCATGAGGCGCAATAACTGGAAATTTGTAATTTGTATAAAAACACAGAACATTAATAAATTTAAGGCTTAATTTTTATCCTTAATTTTAAAATAGCCATAAAAAGTATTGAAACATATTCTTTTATGATTTTCCCATCAGAGATGATATAATCACTATTGGTTACAAATGATTGCGACACTTAAGGTCTCAGTAGGCCCCCGCGATATCCATTTCGTCAAAATGACTTGGTTGCATTATGGCCATGCGGGATACCAGATCGGTGAGGAATTTATAACCACAAATAATCTAAAAGGAACAATTTTCTTGTTAATATCACGGCAATATTTCACTTCTGTTTATATAGATGTCTTTATGCTCGGCAGTGTTTCAGCGTATTTGATACAACTTTTTCAAAAATAAAAAGTGAAAATTTTATTCTTTATAATTGCAAACATAGATACACCTCTTAAGTAATATCAACAGAAATGAATTAACATCAAACATTATTTTCCTATTTCATATTTGCTTATCTGACAACTAGTTCTTCAGAACAAATATTTATGCCTTTTTTTTCACAATCATAAAAGAAATGAACATGTTCCTCTTTCTTCTTTATACAGAGAGGACATTTGTCAGTGTCAGGTTTTATCCTATACAAGCAGGAGTGGACTGAGAGGTATACACCTCCCCAGGATTTTATATTCAAATGTCAAATGAGTTTTTCTGAAAAAAGTAACGTTTTTATACTTTAAAAAACTTTAAATATATATATTTTCCGTTCTCCGATCTAAATCCCTGTTTCGACGTATAATAATATTACAAGGGTCTACATACATTTTGAATAAGATTTCAGTATACATAATTATAGTCACATTTTATCATTGTCATGATTTTTGTCTACTTTGCGGTAACATAAGGTGAATAGAGAGAAGGTCTTACTTTTATTGTTCGCTTCCAGCTAGCTAAAATAGCAGTCATGATGCTGGTATAATGTAAGAAGCTTATATCTGCTATACTTTTTCTTAGAATCCTTTACATGAAAGAAAGGTAATTCTTTTTTAAGAGTATTTCATAAAGTCATTTGTGATACTGACCCCCATATTCTGTAAATTCGTTCATTAATGTTAGAATGTGATTTAAAATTTATTTGGTGTGACAGAAATTCAGGGAAGGAAATCAGTATTATAAAAGTTGTATTTGCACCAAGCCTCTAATACCACTTGGCAGAATTGAATAAAAGTCTTACCCAAGTAATTTGCATTATTATCAAGAATATTACTAACTAATGATGAGCAAATCACTCTAAACTGATGATCAGTTTATCCCCTGGTATCTTTATTAAACGGATCAATTTTTGAATGTAGGTGCATCATTTAAAACATGGAGCGTCTAATGGAGCTATTATAGTTGATCTTTTTATTTTATCTTGGCCTTTCCAAAGAAATAGGCTAATTTAATTGTTAAATTATTTTTTTTACATAGGTTAATTGGTATTGTAGTGCAAATATTAATTGGGATAAAATGTAGGACTTTATAATGCAAATCTTTCCTGACAAAGTCATGTTCCTACATGGTCATCTGTTGATGCATAATTTTATTTTACTAAATATTTCTTTGAAATATTCTCCAATCCGGGTGAAATTATATACCGAGCATTTTTATCGAACCTGTGCTTGTATGTTATCCTAAAGATTTTAGGTTTTCTTGGTTATCTGTTTGGTCTGTAAGTAGCAATGCTGAAGTTTTTCAAAATTAACTTTAAGACCGGTAAAACTTTAATTTAAAAAAAAATAATTTATAGCCTCACCCACTAAGGCTTCCCTCCCAGTCAGAAACAGTACTGTTTCATCAGCATACTTAATAATTATATGTTCACTACCTGTTATTGGAGCCTCTTCAACATCTGTATTTTTCCTAACTGCGCTGCTAGAATGTCAGTTGCAATAATGGAGAAAGAAGCTGACAGGGAACACCCTTGTCTAACACCTCTATAATAAAGGTAAAAAATGTAGATGCCCAAAATCTGTTCATGAGACAATTTTGGGTATTTGTATACAAAATGTTCAGACATTTTCCAAAATATGGACAGACATTGTCAAGCCCAAAACAGACTAACGCGTGCGTCACGCGCGCGTCAAGCGTCACGCGTGCGTCACGCGACAAATTCAAAACACACTAACGCGGCTACAACGCTCACGACACGCGTCAGATTGAAGGGTATTAACCAAGCACCTATTGCATTTTTTTTTGTTTATCTTTGTAAAAATAGTAATTTCGATAATCAGCGTTGGATTACTTGTATACAAATATATATCTTTTGTGACCTGTTCTAAATATGACAGAACTCAGTCACTATTCTGAACGATATTTATATATTTGTGTTGCTTTGTTTCATGTTTTCTACCCAGATACAAATTAATAATTATAGTTCAATGAATTATAACAAACGTTTCACCCGCAGTTTTATATAGAATTTGAGTGCTGGGGAGAGAAACCCTCTATTTAGTTATATCATTATCAGGAATCCCCACGCGGGTAGCGCGCGTCACGCGTCAAAAATCGCTCCAGGAGCGATAGCTGACGCTTGACGCTTAACGCGCGCGTGACACGCGCATTAGTCTGTTTTGTCATTGATAAATAGATTGGAGCGATTTTTCCAGATTTGACACTTGACGCGTGACGCTTGACGCGCGCGTTAGTGTGTTTTGGGCTTGAGTATGTTGTATATGTGGTCATTCCAAAAAATTAAACGCTTTTCCAAAGTCTGCTTTGAAACTTTTTATTTTGCGTTTTGTGGTATGATAAAATAAATCTGATATGTTTAATTATATTTTCCCTTATGTACATATTTTAAATCAGTCTAGCCTAATCTGGATGAGTAATAAATTGAAGAACCTTCTTTAATATAATTGCTGGTTATATGATTTCTAGTTTATTCATACAACCTTGCAAATAAAACCTGAGATACAAAAGGCTTAAACAAAACATCCAAAACGTTATTCCATGCTAAACTTTGCTATACTCGTCCCCTTGCCATCAAACTCTCTCCAAGATAGATTCTCACCTGAATGCTGTGTTCTGAGTACTGTCGTCTCCCATCCCGGTGCCCTTATCAAACCCTGACAGGATTTCTCTCAGTTTCTCGAAACCGCTCATGGGGGATGTCATTTTGCGCACACATTAAAAATCGGATGTCACAGGTTGCATGTCAGATTTATGGGTATATACGTTCAGTAAATATAACGAGTAGGACGACCAGCTGCGAGTTATTTATGAGATAACATGTTGTCACAAAACGCAAACTTTGCAGAGTCCCAGTTAATCAGAAGATCCAGTCCTATTGGGGGCAGAAAAATACAGCATATTATACCCATTATGATGTGGCATGATGTCGGTGCCTCGGTTGGTTGTATGTGTAGTAGTTGGGTTTTATCTGAAAAAGCACCATTGTGATACGAATGTTACTGCATTCATTGGTTATGCCAATGATTATTTCTTGTACTCAAGCTAGTCTACATACAAGTCCGAGTCCTAAAGTATTGCGAGTGGAGTCATTATACGTATAGTCTTGTACGAATCCTGACCCACTCCGCATAAAGTTCAACGAGGCTATTATAAGAGTTTGAACCGTCCTGTTGAGTTTCTGACACAAATGCCATAGTAGATGAGTAGATCATTGTAGGTTTTATAAGACTTTATGAGATGTATGTGGGGTTTATTTTATACTGTAAGTACATTTTGCTCATGGGAATGGTGAGATCAATTGCACGGAAGGGACAGCCGTATTTGTTGACACATTTATTGCATCATAAAGCCAGGATTTCTGATGCCGAGTTGTTCACCACAGAGCCAGGATTTCTGCTGCCGAGTTGTCCATCACAGAGCCAGGATTTCTGCTGCCGAGTTGTCCATCACAGAGCCTGGATTTCTGTTGTCGAGTTGTCCTTCATAGAGCCTGGATTTCTGCTGTCAAGTTGTCCATCACAGAGCCTGGATTTTTGTTGTCGAGTTGTCCTTCATAGAGCCTTGATTTTTGTTGTCGAGTTGTTCTTCATAGAGCCTGGATTTCTGTTGTCGAGTTGTCCTTCATAGAGCCTGGTTTTCTGCTGCCGAGCTGTCCATCACCGAACTTGGATTTCTGCTGCCGAGTAGTCCATTATAGAGCGTGAGTTCAGCATCATCGAGTCCAACTTCGTTTATTTCGGCATTGTAACTTCTTTAAGCAAAAGATACATATGTGTGTGCTTTTTTTTTTTATCTGAATCATGATAAAATATAAGAACGCCGGTGATGTACATTTTATTGTTGCAAAAGATGGCATTGCGAGGAAATTCATTTGTCATACACTCTCCCTGTGTGGTCAGCCGATTTGGCATGTTGACACGTGACTGTGGTGACATGACGTGTGTTTAGTGACCACGCCCGTGCTATAAGCGGCACCTCATTTCCCAGAGCATACATCTATTACCTCCAGCACCGACCAGGCCGTGAACGTGTGTACACCCGCTCAATCCATCATGTTGCGGGTAAACGTTTCCTCGGATTTTCACGTTTGTTGTCACTCTATGTAAAGAGGCATCAAACAGTATTACACGTGGCGTGTATAAAACAACGATCCAAATAAAGTATACTTGCATCAGCATTTCAACAGGTAGGGTAAAAATGTGTCAGGTAATTGGCGACTGTAACAAGAGCACCCACAAGGGTGTATAATACGCCCGTCGTAGATCCTGTGACCGTGTAGGTTTAGCATAGGATTTATTTCCGGTGAGAAAGACCATTAATTGGTAAATAGTTATAATGAGTTTCATTAAAATCAATCCAAAAAGTTGGTGAGTAATCACAGCGCCACCAAAGTTTAGTAACCTCTGACATCATTAAATATGCATGGCTTTCGCCGAGAGTCAATCTTGAGCAAGATATCATATGTTGGTTAATACTTTCATGACATCCATCGTATTCCAGATAAGTTATAGCGGTGACAACCAAAAGGACTGTTAACAAGGGTAAACGTCACACTAGCTCGGACTGACCGTATGTAGAAAATTAAAACTGGGCTACAGACTCATTCTCAAATTTGAAAAATGACAGAAACATCTTACGCAACAGACGCATCTGACATTAGGTCTCTCGTTTTAAATAAAGAAATACCAACAGTCGATACGGGACTTGAACGTATATTCAATCCAGATAAAGAAATACCAACAGTCAATACGGGACTTGAACGTCCATGCAATCCAGATAAAGAAATACCAACAATTAATACGGTACTTGAACGTTCATGCAATCCAGATAAAGAAATGCCAACAGTTAATACGAGACTTGAACGTTCATGCAATCCAGATAAAGAAATAACAACAGTCAATACGGGACTTGAACGTTCATGCAATCCAGATAAAGAAATACCAACAGTTAATACGAGACTTGAACGTTCATGCAATCCAGATAAAGAAATACCAACATTTAATACGGTACTTGAACGTTCATGCAGTCCAGATAAAGAAATGCCAACAGTTAGAACGAGACTTGAACGTTCATGCAACCCAGATAAAGAAATACCAACAGTTAATACGAGACTTGAACGTTCATGCAACCCAGATAAAGAAATACCAACAGTTAGTACGAGACTTGAAGGTTTATGCAACCCAGATAAAGAAATACCAACAGTTAATACGAGACTTGAACGTTTATGCAATCCAGATAAAGAAATACCAACAGTTAGTACGAGACTTGAACGTTCATGCAACCCAGATAAAGAAACATCAACCAGTGATGCATACATGTTTCGCACCTTGTATCAACTGTTCAACAAAAGAGACAAGACTCCGTGATATATAGGATTCGGACTTTCAATGTCATCTGTTTGAATTCTGAAACATGAGCAGTGAAAGAGGATTCGTACTTTCATCTGTTTAAATTTTGATACATTAATTAGTGATTAGAAATTAAAGTATAATCATTTGTACAGGATTCGGACTTTGTATTGTCGAGTTTTATATCTATATATATATAAGCGCGAGTAGTAAAACATGATACGGCCGTTTTGGTAAATTATCTGTTAACAATGTTGAACGTCAACAATGGTATATGCAGGACTGGAACAATTATTTGTTTAACTTTGGAAATATGAGCAGTGATACGGGATTCGAATTTCAAGTTCCATTGTTCTGTAAATTTAGTATATTATCTTACATATCTGAAGAAACGTCAGCAGTAAAACAGGATTGCGACTGTGTTTGATCTAATCATATTTTTTATGTATAACAAAAATAGGATTCAGTTATTCAAGATTAGGACTTTAGGTATCATCATCTTGATTTAAGAAACACTGGCCGATGGTACAAGATTGGTATTTTCAATAAAATATCTCGTTGACGAAACGTTAGCTGTGATACAGGATTCGTAGTTTGCGTATCATCAATTTATGAAACATTGGCCGGCGTTACAGGTACTTTTTTCAGGGTATAGTCGGTTTCTATACAGAAATATAAACCAATGATATGTAATTCAGACTTTTATTATGATAACATAATTACGATACAAACTCCACACTTTGAGTATCACTTGTTTACTTTTAGAAACAATAGCCAGAGACACTGCATACAAACTGACTTTTAGAATTATATGTTTAATTCAAGAAGCTGCATGAGTCGGGGATACCGGGTCTGGACTTTAAGTCTCAGCTAATGGTTTATAACTATTTCCTCTTTAAAAAACATGAGACTGAAACCAAGAGGAAGCATTCGGGTTTTTGTTATACCCGTTTAATGTTAGAACCTCAAGCTGGTGAAACAAGATTCAAATTTTAAGTTTATTTTAATTGAATAAGAAAGTACCTGCCTCACGATAACATACCAGAACGTTTGAACTTGAGTTGGCAACTGTGCATGATGGAAAATAAATAAAGAAACCGGCCCTTGCTCTAAAATCATGAACGTACGGTCACGAATGACAACCTTTTGACGATTACATTGTTAACCATATATGTTCCGCCCACATCACACATGCTCTAACCCTTAAAAGAGTGATATCAGATCGCGAATACACACACATATATGTATATATATATATATATATATATATATATATATATTTATATATATATATATATCGTAATAATTTTTTTTTATTTACGAAGTTCAACATGCTGAACATTCCATTCAGGCCATCATATACCTAGCCAATCTAAATTAACTGAAACTATGTAATGGGTGGGAGTAACCCTAACATGAGAGATTTGTAATAAACCCTTTATGCTTATGAATGGCTGTTATACAGAAACAATTGTGCAAGATACATTAGATGAGGAGCTTCATTTATAAAAACACACTGGTATTTTTTAAAAGGATGAATGACTTACACAAAGGATGAATGTTCATCAAAAGACCTCTTCAAATGATGTGATATCATTTTACAAGCACAACTTAATTTGACTTATAATTAATTGAATAATAAAAAGCCCATGTAATCGGATAATAACAGTTCTACGGAGAAGTGTCGTTTTCACCTTTTGTGTTGATTGGATAAGTTAATTTTACTAAAATGGACACCATTCTTTGGTGAGCTATCTAAATATAGTTTCACTCCCCACTTACAAACCGTTTGGTAAAACAAGCTTTTGTATAAATCACGTTTGCCTTTAGTTTGTATATCCACGCACACATAGTACTGAAACATTTGTAAAACCAGGGGTATGTTTTAATTCATAACGGTCTTTTTATTTTCTTGACAGGGTCGGCTCATTATCATAAGATCCTATAATTACCTTTATCAATGTTTGTGCTATCACATTTCAATGGAGCAAAATGTGTAATGACCATACCCTGAAGTTCCTGTATCATTGTAATGAAGTACACTTTGTCTCAATTTTAAAATAATCTTAAGAAAATGGTAAGCGAAAAAAAGATAAGATAGAAGTTGATGCGTTTTTTTTAAATTTATTTTAAACATCAAACTGGGTTTTCAATGTGCCTGTGACGCACAAACTCGATCTACCTCTACAAACTCAATGGGCTTCTAATTTTTCTGTTTTTAAATATGGTGGCAAACCGCTCTATATCCATTTGAAACATGTTAAGACCAAAGCGAAATGTATTATGAACTAAATTAAGTACTCCAACTTCAGCTATATTAGAAGAAACTTCTAATGGTAACCTTTTGTTAACCTTGCCACTACTACTCGAGGACAGCAAGATTTTTAAATTTGGTCTTTTACTCATTTAATGTTTCTCATGTGAATAATTATGAAAATGAAACAACTGGTTTGAGAAACGAGAATGAGGCAAGAAATGTTTAAAATATGAAATAATTTTTTTTTCACAAGTTATAGAAATACAATGTCAGGTCAAGTGATTATACAGAAAATAATTAAATATCAATAGCACTTACTAGAAGAAGCTAGCACACAAAGTGCCACGAGGCACAGGTTGACTCCGTTCTCGAAGCAATGCATTTCCTGGCGGGCACTTCAGTCGCAGAACGAGGAAGCGACAAAGTTGCTGCCTTATATAGTGTATCACAGTTGGCAAGCGGAAGCAGGCGCGCAGGACTGGCGGGAATTACGACAACCGTCCTTTGGCTATTAATAACAGCTCAAGCATACGGGACAAATATGAACTGCGGGGTTCCATAATGACTTTAGAATGACTGGCCCTGGGTGTTTATAGGACTTGCTGGCATGAAACAAATGAGTAATACTCATTTAGGGACCAAGAGGGCTACGCAGTCAGGGGTCACGCGACCTAAGTACGTACAGACGGCTTCTCTCTCTACTGTGATCGGTACAGTGGTTAGAGCCCGCAACTTAACCACTTTTGCAAGACTTTACAAGCTTCTTTTGATTTATACGATACGCTGATTGATTGAGATAGGCGATGCCGGTCCCGCAGGGAAGGCCAGCGCTCTTTATTGCTTCCTTTTGGTCGGCATCTTGGGAGCCTCATCTGGACTAGGAACTCCAGTGGCGATGCTTTCAGCTCAGCACGGGGCCCCTGTTGCTGGCCTGGCAGTTTGCTCCTATCTCATTTGTTCACAGAACAATGGTTGTCAGCTGGGTTGAAACGCCGGTCATTGATTAGCCCACACAAAACAAAAACTCCAACGAAGTATACCACTATCACCTTATATTGTGATCTGAGGGCCACCTGACAGCGCGGTCCGGGAACAACCATCGTTTGTAGCATTAACGGGACGTAACAATCGTGTGTTCCTGCTGGCACCAGTACAAGAATCTCACCTACACACCAACTTTCAAATAATAAATCCCAAGAAGTCGGGTCCAGCCAGGCCTCCTGACGCGGCTTGTCCGTATTCAGTTGCCAGATGTTTCGGATCATGCAAATTTTACATTGCAATTTCCGTGTGTCGCTTAATTGTGTAAGGTTCACTGGTTTACAGTCGCCCAGACAAGAAAGTGTTTGCACGAGGCAGCTCCCTTTGGAAATCACCAAGTGATCAAATACTTATATGAGCTCCTGTCACATTTATCTGCAAGCTACGCTATCATATACTTCACAGTACAAACCGTTCAGTCCTGTAGCACGCAGCTCAGTCGCCAATGAACCGCAGACGGTTGAATGACGTAGTTTGTTCCAAGTTACCATTGTTTTCACGGGAAGCTTTTTAGTGTCCTCATCAATTAAAGTGTAAGAATTGGTAGTAAAAGGTGTTTATACTCAATGTAGGGTTATCTCTCAAAATTCATGAATATTTAGAAAGAAAAATATGGAAAGAAATTGAACGCAGGCTGCCTATCAACTTACCGTTTTGATTTATTTCGAACTAGCATAGCACCTGTTCTTACACTGAGACAAATCCATGTGACTTCGGCCGGGTTAGTCCGAAACGGGTTTTCTATTTGCCGAGTTTTCCTGCTGGGTACACTGGTGTAGTTTCTAAAAGATGGCGAAGGGATCGTCCGCGAATTTCCTAAATAATATCAACTTCATAGGGTTTCAAACCTCTAAGCCAACACAGTATACAGGTACAGTTTAGACCACGTGGCTGTCATTTGTTATATATAATAGCTTTGTATTAAATTAAGATTTATAAAGATTTTTAAGTAAATATAGATCAACCAAAATAATATATAGTATTAGAATTTAAGCACATTTGAATTGAATACATGAACAAACCAATTACTACATTGCAGGTTTGTTGACCGTAGTTCAAATTCTTTTCAAGTTTGTGTTAACATCATTTCAGCATTATCGCCTCTGTGACCTTTGAAAATGCGTCAAGGTCATCCGTATTCGAACTTGTCCTAGCATTTCATGAGTTGCATCAATGGTGTGAGTATTGGGACTCTATATATTGCATAAACATCATATCTGTGACGGACGGACGGACGGCAAGACGGACGCTCACCATTTCTATGTCCCCCGCCCTCGCCGAAGGATCAGACAAATATTTCCTCTGGAAATATTCTAATATAGTTAAACATAAAACTACTGAAACAATTCCAGGAAGCTATTTAGATCGGGATTTTACCAATTAATTATTTTTAATCAAAGCGTATAGGAGACTTACGCCAAAAATACATCGCATCAGATACAGAATTCTATGTGGTTTACACAAATATATAAATATAATAAATAGACTTATACAGTAAAGGATTCTGCTCCATAGTAGCTACGACCGGACACTAGCTTAGCATCCCGGAAGACTGCTCAGTTAAAAAGCTTTCCAAGTCTCGCATTTATTAAATCTTTTAAATCTCTGATGTCGAAGGTAGTAGGACTTGCACTCGATAATGTGGTCTTTTAATGATTTAAAGTTTTTTTTTCATTTGAACACAACCCGACTTATTAGAGCCAAACCAGCAAGGTTCACCCTTTGACCATTGAAAGGTCAGGCTGCGTCAAGAGACGACAACTATATATACAGAGGTGATAGATTTTATATAAGTATATATATATTTATTTAGTAGATTTTATGTAAAAGTAGTAGTAATGATAATAGGAACCATGTAATTGGAGTAATAGTAATAGATGGACCCAGAAGCAACAGTGATAGTTATCGTAAGAGAACCCGTGTAATTTGCCCCCCCCCCCCCCCCCCCCCCCCCCCACGGTGGCTCCAAGGACGATCACCATGCAAGATGATATGTGCTATACACCAAATTTAAGAGATGCAGGTTCTTTACATACACTTATGTTTGCGAGACAATATTTTATGTTTTTCCACTAAAGTGAAGGCTAAACTTTGTTGGCTGCCCAGTGTTCATATTTTTGTGTTTACAGGCCTATCTATACTACTATATGCATCGCTATTAAATTCTCCTTGCCCTAGTCAGTAAATGGAATACATGTACACACACACACACATATATAATATACATGTATATATATATATCCTCTGTAGTTTCAATAAAACTAATCTTCGGCTTTCATACGTTAACACAGGTGCATTTTCCCAGATGTTTTGGGTCGAATTGTGGTCGAATTTGGCTTTAGAATCACATGTGAAGGTTTATAATCAAAACAATGTTTCTAAGTTTGCTTTCATCGTATATATAAATTGTTCAGTATTTTTTGCCCACCAAACCCCTTAATAACAATAGCCTACTGTGTATATGATCGAGGGTGCAATTAAGCTTGAAATATATTTTTTTAAATATTAAACTCGGAGGAACCAGCAGGCCAATTTTTTGTTATTCACAAAAATAATTAAATCGAATAAATTAAAAGGATATAAACTTTCATGACAAGTGGCAAGCAGGACCGAAGGGTAACACATTTATAACACGCATATAATTTTGGTCCCCTAAAAATATTAAGTTTTGATGTGTCAGTCTTTTCAGGCAGAAGTCCAGGTATATATAATGTTAAAGGCAGGGTTCAACAATCGAGCAGAAAACCCCACTTGCCTGAGGACAAGTAAAAAATAAAATCTTTATAAATACCTCACATAAAACCGGAGGTCCTTGAAATTTAGTTTGCTATTTATTCATTGATATTCTAGCTAATTTAATTACCAATTCACCAGGTATTCTGATTAGTGTGAAATCGCTTTATGAAATCCATTCATTGGAAGTTACAAATTGTTATTAGATGCATGAGAAATCCAAATCATTGTATGGTGATTGTAAGCCTTTGTCGGTAAATACTAATAAAATCTATGAAAACCCGTTTTTCTTTTATAATCAAAATATAATATCACAATGGATTCAAAGGCAAACATTATATCGTTATATTGAAATTTAAAAATAATGCGGGCGAATCCCATTTATTTTATTAAACAAGGGCATGTCGTATTAAAAAGTTGCTACTTTTATTATCGATGGAGCAGGTCCATTTTCCAACTGCATCTTTACATCTATATATGAAAGAAACTGATGGAATAAATCTGTTCCTTTATAAACACAATAAAGCATATTGCGTAATATAATATACTATAATATAATATAATATATATAGTCCTATATATGTATATTTATTTGTGTGCATGTTGAAAAAAACGGCCTTGGTTAATAGTCCGAAATGTGCTCAAACGCACCACCCCGTTTCAAGATCACGCTACGACCCTGGTAATAATGGACTTGTTTATGGACCGTCTTGCAATGTTTGACGGTCGTGAACGGTCCGTGTATCTGTGGGCCAGGACTTATATCACCGGTCAGTTACCAGACTTGTTTGATCTTAATTAAGTTTTCAATCAGTGACGTGTATTCAGCAGAACTAACAGTGACAAGAAGTCGATTGTTCAGACAGTATAGGAGGACAGTTGAGTCAAGCGATCTGCTTTACCTACTGCGGTTTGTATACTGCCGTCTCCTGGTTATATACCAGGTGGTCATGATTCGAGAATGTTGGCTTGATCTTATAATACAGGAAAAATGGGATAAAAATAGAAACAGAACTCCATTCAATATATATATATATATATATATATATATATATATATATATATATATATATAATTTATATACTTTTGTGCATGTTATAGGTAGATGAGGATGAATGTCAAAATGTAAGCCAGTGAAAGTAAAGTTATTATGAATAGTGATAGAAAATGAGTAGCAATAATTACAGTAATAAGGAGCATTTGTGCCCAGCTGTGATAGTAGTAGCAAAATTATTTAAAATAAATAGTCAAAGAACACCTGTATTGGTGTGAGTGTTTATTTATTTATAAACACATATTCAGGTTAGAACATGGCTTGAGGTGAGGGCTGAATGGACTGCAGGTTATAGGGCCCCCGTTAATTAAGCCCCCCCCCCCCCCCAAAAAAAAATAACGAAAATGTTGGTGTGTAAACAATGGCCAGTATATTGGTAAAATACATTATTTCTTAATAAAATACTATAATACTCCCGTTTTGTTACAAATTAAATATGCCCACCAGGAAATAAGCATCGAAGTGTCCGTGCAATGTCTTCTCAATAACTGACAAATTTACCATGTTAACAGATATTTTATATATTTTGTTATACTAATATGATGTGTTGCTATTCCATCTAGTTTATTGACACTTGCTTATTGGAGCGGGATCATAAAATGTAAAATTTATGACCGACCGTGGAATGATCTACAAGCACGGAAAGAATATGATTTTTCTTTTCATAACTAAAAAATATAAATTACATCACGTAATCAGTTTCTTTATGAAAACTGTAGTAATTCTTTTTGGTCACATTCTGTGTTATTACATACATAAATTATACAAACAGGCCTGGCGGCTTCCCGTGTGTTTGTATACGTGTATTATAGTCAATTAAAATTTTATGGCAACTTTTTTTTTTGGGGGGGGGGAGTGAGGGAGAGGGGAAAGCTAATGAGGAAAGAAGAATTAATGATTGGTCTTATATTAATACTCATATCATGAAGCAGTCAGAAGATGGGGTAGAATTTATACGTAGGTGACTGGTTTGAATCAGTATAGAATTGATATGTAGGTAAATGGTTTGAATCAGTATAGAATTGATAGGTAGGTAAATGGTTTGAATCAGTATAGAATTGATTTGTAGGTGACTGGTTTGAATCAGTATAGAATTGATATGTAGGTGACTGGTTTGAATCAGTATAGAATTGATATGTAGGTCACTTGTTTGAATCAGTATAGAATTTATATGTAGGTAAATGGTTTGAATCAGTATAGAATTGATATGTAGGTAAATGGTTTGAATCAGTATAGAATTGATATGTCGGTAAATGGTTTGAATCAGTATAGAATTGATAGGTAGGTAAATGGTTTGAATCAGTATAGAATTGATTTGTAGGTGACTGGTTTGAATCAGTATAGAATTGATATGTAGGTGACTGGTTTGAATCAGTATAGAATTGATATGTAGGTGACTGGTTTGAATCAGTATAGAATTGATATGTAGGTCACTGGTTTGAATCAGTATAGAATTTATATGTAGGTAAATGGTTTGAATCAGTATAGAATTGATATGTAGGTAAATGGTTTGAATCAGTATAGAATTGATATGTAGGTCACTGGTTTGAATCAGTATAGAATTGATATGTAGGTAAATGGTTTGAATCAGTATAGAATTGATATGTAGGTAAATGGTTTGAATCAGTATAGAATTGATATGTAGGTGACTGGTTTGAATCAGTATATAGAATTGATATGTAGGTAAATGGTTTGAAACAGTATAGAATTGATATGTAGGTAAATGGTTTGAAACAGTATAGAATTGATATGTAGGTGACTGGTTTGAAACAGTATAGAATTGATATGTAGGTGACCGGTTTGAATCAGTATAGAATTGATATGTAGGTAAAATGGTTTGAATCAGTATAGAATTGATATGTAGGTAAAATGGTTTGAATCAGTATAGAATTGATATGTAGGTTAATGGTTTGAATCAGTTTAGAATTGATATGTAGGTGACTGGTTTGAATCAGTATAGAATTGATATGTAGGTCACTGGTTTGAATCAGTATAGAATTTATATGTAGGTAAATGGTTTGAATCAGTATAGAATTGATATGTAGGTAAATGGTTTGAATCAGTATAGAATTGATATGTAGGTCACTGGTTTGAATCAGTATAGAATTGATATGTAGGTAAATGGTTTGAATCAGTATAGAATTGATATGTAGGTAAATGGTTTGAATCAGTATAGAATTGATATGTAGGTGACTGGTTTGAATCAGTATATAGAATTGATATGTAGGTAAATGGTTTGAAACAGTATAGAATTGATATGTAGGTAAATGGTTTGAAACAGTATAGAATTGATATGTAGGTGACTGGTTTGAAACAGTATAGAATTGATATGTAGGTGACCGGTTTGAATCAGTATAGAATTGATATGTAGGTAAAATGGTTTGAATCAGTATAGAATTGATATGTAGGTAAAATGGTTTGAATCAGTATAGAATTGATATGTAGGTTAATGGTTTGAATCAGTTTAGAATTGATATGTAGGTAAATGGTTTGAATCAGTATAGAATTGATATGTAGGTAAATGGTTTGAATCAGTATAGAATTGATATGTAGGTAAAATGGTTTGAATCAGTATAGAATTGATATGTAGGTAAATGGTTTGAAACAGTATAGAATTGATATGTAGGCGACTGGTTTGAATCAGTATAGAATTGATATGTAGGTGACCGGTTTAAATCAGTATAGAATTGATATGTAGGTGACCGGTTTAAATCAGTATAGAATTGATATGTAGGTGACCGGTTTAAATCAGTATAGAATTGATATGTAGGTGACCGGTTTAAATCAGTATAGAATTGATATGTAGGTAAAATGGTTTGAATCAGTATAGAATCGATATGTAGGTAAATGGTTTGAATCAGTATAGAATTGATATGTAGGTAAATGGTTTGAATCAGTATAGAATTGATATGTAGGTAAATGGTTTGAATCAGTATAGAATTGATATGTAGGTGACTGGTTTGAATCAGTATATAGAATTGATATGTAGGTAAATGGTTTGAAACAGTATAGAATTGATATGTAGGTAAATGGTTTGAAACAGTATAGAATTGATATGTAGGTGACTGGTTTGAAACAGTATAGAATTGATATGTAGGTGACCGGTTTGAATCAGTATAGAATTGATATGTAGGTAAAATGGTTTGAATCAGTATAGAATTGATATGTAGGTAAAATGGTTTGAATCAGTATAGAATTGATATGTAGGTTAATGGTTTGAATCAGTTTAGAATTGATATGTAGGTAAATGGTTTGAATCAGTATAGAATTGATATGTAGGTAAATGGTTTGAATCAGTATAGAATTGATATGTAGGTAAAATGGTTTGAATCAGTATAGAATTGATATGTAGGTAAATGGTTTGAAACAGTATAGAATTGATATGTAGGCGACTGGTTTGAATCAGTATAGAATTGATATGTAGGTGACCGGTTTAAATCAGTATAGAATTGATATGTAGGTGACCGGTTTAAATCAGTATAGAATTGATATGTAGGTGACCGGTTTAAATCAGTATAGAATTGATATGTAGGTGACCGGTTTAAATCAGTATAGAATTGATATGTAGGTAAAATGGTTTGAATCAGTATAGAATCGATATGTAGGTAAATGGTTTGAATCAGTATAGAATTGATATGTAGGTAACCGGTTTAAATCAGTATAGAATTGATATGTAGGTAAAATGGTTTGAATCAGTATAGAATTGATATGTAGGTAAATGGTTTGAATCAGTATAGAATTGATATGTAGGTAACCGGTTTTAATCAGTATAGAATTGATATGTAGGTGACCGATTTGAAACAGTATAGAATTGATATGTAGGTGACCGGTTTGAAACAGTATAGAATTGATATGTAGGTGACCGGTTTGAATCAGTATAGAATTGATATGTAGGTAAATGGTTTGAATCAGTATAGAATTGATATGTAGATTAAATAGTTTGAATCAGTATAGAATTGATATGTAGGTGACCGGTTTAAATCAGTATAGAAATGATATGTAGGTGACCGGTTTGAATCAGTATAGAAATGATATGTAGGTGACCGGTTTGAAACAGTATAGAATTGATATGTAGGTGACTGGTTTGAATCAGTATAGAATTGATATGTAGGTGACTGGTTTGAATCAGTATATAGAATTGATATGTAGGTAAATGGTTTGAATCAGTATAGAATTGATATGTAGGTAAAATGGTTTGAATCAGTATAGAATTGATATGTAGGTGACTGGTTTGAATCAGTATAGAATTGATATGTAGGTAAAATGGTTTGAATCAGTATAGAATTGATATGTAGGTAAATGGTTTGAAACAGTATAGAATTGATATGTAGGTAAAATGGTTTGAATCAGTATAGAATTGATATGTAGGTAAATGGTTTGAATCAGTATAGAATTGATATGTAGGTAAATGGTTTGAAACAGTATAGAATTGATATGTAGGTAAATGGTTTGAATCAGTATAGAATTGATATGTAGGTAAATGGTTTGAATCAGTATAGAATTGATATGTAGGTGACTGGTTTGAATCAGTATAGAATTGATATGTAGGTAAATGGTTTGAATCAGTATAGAATTGATATGTAGGTAAATGGTTTGAATCAGTATAGAATTGATATGTAGGTAAATGGTTTGAATCAGTATAGAATTGATATGTAGGTAAATGGTTTGAATCAGTATAGAATTGATATGTAGGTAAATGGTTTGAATCAGTATAGAATTGATATGTAGGTGACTGGTTTGAATCAGTATAGAATTGATATGTAGGTAAATGGTTTGAATCAGTATAGAATTGATATGTAGGTAAATGGTTTGAAACAGTATAGAATTGATATGTAGGTAAAATGGTTTGAATCAGTATAGAATTGATATGTGGGTAAATGGTTTGAATCAGTATAGAATTGATATGTAGGTGACTGGTTTGAATCAGTATATAGAATTGATATGTAGGTAAATGGTTTAAATCAGTATAGAATTGATATGTAGGTAAATGGGTTAAATCAGTATAGAATTGATATGTAGGTAAATGGTTTGAATCAGTATAGAATTGATATGTAGGTAAATGGTTTGAATCAGTATAGAATTGATATGTAGGTGACTGGTTTGAATTAGTATATAGAATTGATATGTAGGTAAATGGTTTGAATCAGTATAGAATTGATATGTAGGTAAAATGATTTGAATCAGTATAGAATTGATATGTAGGTGACTGGTTTGAATCAGTATAGAATTGATATGTAGGTAAAATGGTTTGAATCAGTATAGAATTGATATGTAGGTAAATGGTTTGAAACAGTATAGAATTGATATGTAGGTAAAATGGTTTGAATCAGTATAGAATTGATATGTAGGTAAATGGTTTGAATCAGTATAGAATTGATATGTAGGTAAATGGTTTGAAACAGTATAGAATTGATATGTAGGTAAATGGTTTGAATCAGTATAGAATTGATATGTAGGTAAATGGTTTGAATCAGTATAGAATTGATATGTAGGTGACTGGTTTGAATCAGTATAGAATTGATATGTAGGTAAATGGTTTGAATCAGTACAGAATTGATATGTAGGTAAATGGTTTAAATTCAGTATAGAATTGATATGTAGGTAAATGGTTTGAATCAGTATAGAATTGATATGTAGGTAAATGGTTTGAATCAGTATAGAATTGATATGTAGGTAAATGGTTTGAATCAGTATAGAATTGATATGTAGGTGACTGGTTTGAATCAGTATAGAATTGATATGTAGGTAAATGGTTTGAATCAGTATAGAATTGATATGTAGGTAAATGGTTTGAAACAGTATAGAATTGATATGTAGGTAAAATGGTTTGAATCAGTATAGAATTGATATGTAGGTAAATGTTTTGAATCAGTATAGAATTGATATGTAGGTGACTGGTTTGAATCAGTATATAGAATTGATATGTAGGTAAATGGTTTAAATCAGTATAGAATTGATATGTAGGTAAATGGGTTAAATCAGTATAGAATTGATATGTAGGTAAAATGTTTTAAATCAGTATAGAATTGATATGTAGGTAAATGGGTTAAATCAGTATAGAATTGATATGTAGGTAAATGGTTTAAATCAGTATAGAATTGATATGTAGGTAAAATGGTTTGAATCAGTATAGAATTGATATGTAGGTGACTGGTTTGAATCAGTATAGAATTGATATGTAGGTGACCGGTTTGAATCAGTATATAGAATTGATATGTAGGTAAATGGTTTGAATCAGTATAGAATTGATATGTAGATGACTGGTTTGAATCAGTATATAGAATTGATATGTAGGTAAATGGTTTGAATCAGTATAGAATTGATATGTAGGTAAAATGGTTTGAATCAGTATAGAATTGATATGTAGGTAAATGGTTTGAATCAGTATAGAATTGATATGTAGGTGACTGGTTTGAATCAGTATATAGAATTGATATGTAGGTAAATGGTTTGAATCAGTATAGAATTGATATGTAGGTAAAATGGTTTGAATCAGTATAGAATTGATATGTAGGTGACTGCTTTGAATCAGTATAGAATTGATATGTAGGTAAAATGGTTTGAATCAGTATAGAATTGATATGTAGGTAAATGGTTTGAAACAGTATAGAATTGGTATGTAGGTTAAATAGTTTGAATCAGTATAGAATTGATATGTAGGTAAATGGTTTGAATCAGTATAGAATTGATATGTAGGTGACCGGTTTGAATCAGTATAGAATTGATATGTAGGTAAAATGGTTTGAATCAGTATAGAATTGATATGTAGGTGACTGGTTTGAATCAGTATAGAATTGATATATAGGTAAAATGGTTTGAATCAGTATAGAATTGATATGTAGGTAAATGGTTTGAAACAGTATAGAATTGATATGTAGGTGACCGGTTTAAATCAGTATAGAATTGATATGTAGGTAAATGGTTTGAATCAGTATAGAATTGATATGTAGGTAAATGGTTTGAATCAGTATAGAATTGATATGTAGGTGACCGGTTTGAATCAGTATAGAATTGATATGTAGGTAAATGGTTTGAAACAGTATAGAATTGATATGTAGGTAAAATGGTTTGAATCAGTATAGAATTGATATGTAGGTAAATGGTTTGAATCAGTATAGAATTGATATGTAGGTGACTGGTTTGAATCAGTATATAGAATTGATATGTAGGTAAATGGTTTAAATCAGTATAGAATTGATATGTAGGTAAATGGGTTAAATCAGTATAGAATTGATATGTAGGTAAATGGTTTGAATCAGTAGAGAATTGATATGTAGGTAAATGGTTTGAATCAGTATAGAATTGATATGTAGGTGACTGGTTTGAATCAGTATATAGAATTGATATGTAGGTAAATGGTTTGAATCAGTATAGAATTGATATGTAGGTAAAATGGTTTGAATCAGTATAGAATTGATATGTAGGTGACTGGTTTGAATCAGTATAGAATTGATATGTAGGTAAAATGGTTTGAATCAGTATAGAATTGATATGTAGGTAAATGGTTTGAAACAGTATAGAATTGATATGTAGGTTAAATGGTTTGAATCAGTATAGAATTGATATGTAGGTAAATGGTTTGAATCAGTATAGAATTGATATGTAGGTGACCGGTTTGAATCAGTATAGAATTGATATGTAGGTAAAATGGTTTGAATCAGTATAGAATTGATATGTAGGTGACTGGTTTGAATCAGTATAGAATTGATATGTAGGTAAAATGGTTTGAATCAGTATAGAATTGATATGTAGGTAAATGGTTTGAAACAGTATAGAATTGATATGTAGGTGACCGGTTTAAATCAGTATAGAATTGATATGTAGGTAAATGGTTTGAATCAGTATAGAATTGATATGTAGGTAAATGGTTTGAATCAGTATAGAATTGATATGTAGGTGACCGGTTTGAATCAGTATAGAATTGATATGTAGGTAAATGGTTTGAAACAGTATAGAATTGATATGTAGGTAAAATGGTTTGAATCAGTATAGAATTGATATGTAGGTAAATGGTTTGAATCAGTATAGAATTGATATGTAGGTGACTGGTTTGAATCAGTATATAGAATTGATATGTAGGTAAATGGTTTAAATCAGTATAGAATTGATATGTAGGTAAATGGGTTAAATCAGTATAGAATTGATATGTAGGTAAAATGGTTTAAATCAGTATAGAATTGATATGTAGGTAAATGGGTTAAATCAGTATAGAATTGATATGTAGGTAAATGGTTTAAATCAGTTTAGAATTGATATGTAGGAAAAATGGTTTGAATCAGTATAGAATTGATATGTAGGTGACTGGTTTGAATCAGTATAGAATTGATATGTAGGTGACCGGTTTGAATCAGTATATAGAATTGATATGTAGGTAAATGGTTTGAATCAGTATAGAATTGATATGTAGGTGACTGGTTTGAATCAGTATATAGAATTGATATGTAGGTAAATGGTTTTAATCAGTATAGAATTGATATGTAGGTAAAATGGTTTGAATCAGTATAGAATTGATATGTAGGTAAATGGTTTGAATCAGTATAGAATTGATATGTAGGTGACTGGTTTGAATCAGTATATAGAATTGATATGTAGGTAAATGGTTTGAATCAGTATAGAATTGATATGTAGGTAAAATGGTTTGAATCAGTATAGAATTGATATGTAGGTGACTGGTTTGAATCAGTATAGAATTGATATGTAGGTAAAATGGTTTGAATCAGTATAGAATTGATATTTAGGTAAATGGTTTGAAACAGTATAGAATCGATATATAGGTAAAATGGTTTGAATCAGTATAGAATTGATATGTAGGTAAATGGTTTGAATCAGTATAGAATTGAAATGTAGGTAAATGGTTTGAAACAGTATAGAATTGATATGTAGGTAAATGGTTTGAATCAGTATAGAATTGATATGTAGGTAAATGGTTTGAATCAGTATAGAATTGATATGTAGGTAAATGGTTTGAATCAGTATAGAATTGATATGTAGGTAAATGGTTTGAATCAGTATAGAATTGATATGTAGGTAAATGGTTTGAATCAGTATAGAATTGATATGTAGGTAAATGGTTTGAATCAGTATAGAATTGATATGTAGGTAAATGGTTTGAATCAGTATAGAATTGATATGTAGGTAAATGGTTTGAATCAGTATAGAATTGATATGTAGGTGACTGGTTTGAATCAGTATAGAATTGATATGTAGGTAAATGGTTTGAATCAGTATAGAATTGATATGTAGGTAAATGGTTTGAAACAGTATAGAATTGATATGTAGGTAAAATGGTTTGAATCAGTATAGAATTGATATGTAGGTAAATGGTTTGAATCAGTATAGAATTGATATGTAGGTGACTGGTTTGAATCAGTATATAGAATTGATATGTAGGTAAATGGTTTAAATCAGTATAGAATTGATATGTAGGTAAATGGGTTAAATCAGTATAGAATTGATATGTAGGTAAATGGTTTGAATCAGTATAGAATTGATATGTAGGTAAATGGTTTCAATCAGTATAGAATTGATATGTAGGTGACTGGTTTGAATCAGTATATAGAATTGATATGTAGGTAAATGGTTTGAAACAGTATAGAATTGATATGTAGGTAAAATGGTTTGAATCAGTATAGAATTGATATGTAGGTGACTGGTTTGAATCAGTATAGAATTGATATGTAGGTAAAATGGTTTGAATCAGTATAGAATTGATATGTAGGTAAATGGTTTGAAACAGTATAGAATTGATATGTAGGTAAAATGGTTTAAATCAGTATAGAATTGATATGTAGGTAAATGGTTTGAATCAGTATAGAATTGATATGTAGGTAAATGGTTTGAAACAGTATAGAATTGATATGTAGGTAAATGGTTTGAATCAGTATAGAATTGATATGTAGGTAAATGGTTTGAATCAGTATAGAATTGATATGTAGGTGACTGGTTTGTATCAGTATAGAATTGATATGTAGGTGACCGGTTTGAATCAGTATATAGAATTGATATATAGGTAAATGGTTTGAATCAGTATAGAATTGATATGTAGGTGACTGGTTTGAATCAGTATATAGAATTGATATGTAGGTAAATGGTTTGAATCAGTATAGAATTGATATGTAGGTAAAATGGTTTGAATCAGTATAGAATTGATATGTAGGTGACTGGTTTGAATCAGTATATAGAATTGATATGTAGGTAAATGGTTTGAATCAGTATAGAATTGATATGTAGGTAAAATGGTTTGAATCAGTATAGAATTGATATGTAGGTGACTGGTTTGAATCAGTATAGAATTGATATGTAGGTAAAATGGTTTGAATCAGTATAGAATTGATATGTAGGTATATGGTTTGAAACAGTATAGAATTGATATGTAGGTTAAATGGTTTGAATCAGTATAGAATTAATATGTAGGTAAATGGTTTGAATCAGTATAGAATTGATATGTAGGTGACCGGTTTGAATCAGTATAGAATTGATATGTAGGTAAAATGGTTTGAATCAGTATAGAATTGATATGTAGGTGACTGGTTTGAATCAGTATAGAATTGATATGTAGGTAAAATGGTTTGAATCAGTATAGAATTGATATGTAGGTAAATGGTTTGAAACAGTATAGAATTGATATGTAGGTGACCGGTTTAAATCAGTATAGAATTGATATGTAGGTAAATGGTTTGAATCAGTATAGAATTGATATGTAGGTAAATGGTTTGAATCAGTATAGAATTGATATGTAGGTGACCGGTTTGAATCAGTATAGAATTGATATGTAGGTAAATGGTTTGAAACAGTATAGAATTGATATGTAGGTAAAATGGTTTGAATCAGTATAGAATTGATATGTAGGTAAATGGTTTGAATCAGTATAGAATTGATATGTAGGTGACTGGTTTGAATCAGTATATAGAATTGATATGTAGGTAAATGGTTTAAATCAGTATAGAATTGATATGTAGGTAAATGGGTTAAATCAGTATAGAATTGATATGTAGGTAAAATGGTTTAAATCAGTATAGAATTGATATGTAGGTAAATGGGTTAAATCAGTATAGAATTGATATGTAGGTAAATGGTTTAAATCAGTTTAGAATTGATATGTAGGAAAAATGGTTTGAATCAGTATAGAATTGATATGTAGGTGACTGGTTTGAATCAGTATAGAATTGATATGTAGGTGACCGGTTTGAATCAGTATATAGAATTGATATGTAGGTAAATGGTTTGAATCAGTATAGAATTGATATGTAGGTGACTTGTTTGAATCAGTATATAGAATTGATATGTAGGTAAATGGTTTGAATCAGTATAGAATTGATATGTAGGTAAAATGATTTGAATCAGTATAGAATTGATATGTAGGTAAATGGTTTGAATCAGTATAGAATTGATATGTAGGTGACTGGTTTGAATCAGTATATAGAATTGATATGTAGGTAAATGGTTTGAATCAGTATAGAATTGATATGTAGGTAAAATGGTTTGAATCAGTATAGAATTGATATGTAGGTGACTGGTTTGAATCAGTATAGAATTGATATGTAGGTAAAATGGTTTGAATCAGTATAGAATTGATATGTAGGTAAATGGTTTGAAACAGTATAGAATTGATATGTAGGTAAAATGGTTTGAATCAGTATAGAATTGATATGTAGGTAAATGGTTTGAATCAGTATAGAATTGAAATGTAGGTAAATGGTTTGAAACAGTATAGAATTGATATGTAGGTAAATGGTTTGAATCAGTATAGAATTGATATGTAGGTAAATGGTTTGAATCAGTATAGAATTGATATGTAGGTGACTGGTTTGAATCAGTATAGAATTGATATGTAGGTAAATGGTTTGAATCAGTATAGAATTGATATGTAGGTAAATGGTTTGAATCAGTATAGAATTGATATGTAGGTAAATGGTTTGAATCAGTATAGAATTGATATGTAGGTAAATGGTTTGAATCAGTATAGAATTGATATGTAGGTAAATGGTTTGAAACAGTATAGAATTGATATGTAGGTAAAATGGTTTGAATCAGTATAGAATTGATATGTAGGTAAATGGTTTGAATCAGTATAGAATTGATATGTAGGTGACTGGTTTGAATCAGTATATAGAATTGATATGTAGGTAAATGGTTTAAATCAGTATAGAATTGATATGTAGGTAAATGGGTTAAATCAGTATAGAATTGATATGTAGGTAAATGGTTTGAATCAGTATAGAATTGATATGTAGGTAAATGGTTTCAATCAGTATAGAATTGATATGTAGGTGACTGGTTTGAATCAGTATATAGAATTGATATGTAGGTAAATGGTTTGAAACAGTATAGAATTGATATGTAGGTAAAATGGTTTGAATCAGTATAGAATTGATATGTAGGTGACTGGTTTGAATCAGTATAGAATTGATATGTAGGTAAAATGGTTTGAATCAGTATAGAATTGATATGTAGGTAAATGGTTTGAAACAGTATAGAATTGATATGTAGGTAAAATGGTTTAAATCAGTATAGAATTGATATGTAGGTAAATGGTTTGAATCAGTATAGAATTGATATGTAGGTAAATGGTTTGAAACAGTATAGAATTGATATGTAGGTAAATGGTTTGAATCAGTATAGAATTGATATGTAGGTAAATGGTTTGAATCAGTATAGAATTGATATGTAGGTGACTGGTTTGTATCAGTATAGAATTGATATGTAGGTGACCGGTTTGAATCAGTATATAGAATTGATATGTAGGTAAATGGTTTGAATCAGTATAGAATTGATATGTAGGTGACTGGTTTGAATCAGTATATAGAATTGATATGTAGGTAAATGGTTTGAATCAGTATAGAATTGATATGTAGGTAAAATGGTTTGAATCAGTATAGAATTGATATGTAGGTGACTGGTTTGAATCAGTATATAGAATTGATATGTAGGTAAATGGTTTGAATCAGTATAGAATTGATATGTAGGTAAAATGGTTTGAATCAGTATAGAATTGATATGTAGGTGACTGGTTTGAATCAGTATAGAATTGATATGTAGGTAAAATGGTTTGAATCAGTATAGAATTGATATGTAGGTAAATGGTTTGAAACAGTATAGAATTGATATGTAGGTTAAATGGTTTGAATCAGTATAGAATTAATATGTAGGTAAATGGTTTGAATCAGTATAGAATTGATATGTAGGTGACCGGTTTGAATCAGTATAGAATTGATATGTAGGTAAAATGGTTTGAATCAGTGTAGAATTGATATGTAGGTGACTGGTTTGAATCAGTATAGAATTGATATGTAGGTAAAATGGTTTGAATCAGTATAGAATTGATATGTAGGTAAATGGTTTGAAACAGTATAGAATTGATATGTAGGTGACCGGTTTAAATCAGTATAGAATTGATATGTAGGTAAATGGTTTGAATCAGTATAGAATTGATATGTAGGTAAATGGTTTGAATCAGTATAGAATTGATATGTAGGTGACCGGTTTGAATCAGTATAGAATTGATATGTAGGTAAATGGTTTGAAACAGTATAGAATTGATATGTAGGTAAAATGGTTTGAATCAGTATAGAATTGATATGTAGGTAAATGGTTTGAATCAGTATAGAATTGATATGTAGGTGACTGGTTTGAATCAGTATATAGAATTGATATGTAGGTAAATGGTTTAAATCAGTATAGAATTGATATGTAGGTAAATGGGTTAAATCAGTATAGAATTGATATGTAGGTAAAATGGTTTAAATCAGTATAGAATTGATATGTAGGTAAATGGGTTAAATCAGTATAGAATTGATATGTAGGTAAATGGTTTAAATCAGTTTAGAATTGATATGTAGGAAAAATGGTTTGAATCAGTATAGAATTGATATGTAGGTGACTGGTTTGAATCAGTATAGAATTGATATGTAGGTGACCGGTTTGAATCAGTATATAGAATTGATATGTAGGTAAATGGTTTGAATCAGTATAGAATTGATATGTAGGTGACTTGTTTGAATCAGTATATAGAATTGATATGTAGGTAAATGGTTTGAATCAGTATAGAATTGATATGTAGGTAAAATGATTTGAATCAGTATAGAATTGATATGTAGGTAAATGGTTTGAATCAGTATAGAATTGATATGTAGGTGACTGGTTTGAATCAGTATATAGAATTGATATGTAGGTAAATGGTTTGAATCAGTATAGAATTGATATGTAGGTAAAATGGTTTGAATCAGTATAGAATTGATATGTAGGTGACTGGTTTGAATCAGTATAGAATTGATATGTAGGTAAAATGGTTTGAATCAGTATAGAATTGATATGTAGGTAAATGGTTTGAAACAGTATAGAATTGATATGTAGGTAAAATGGTTTGAATCAGTATAGAATTGATATGTAGGTAAATGGTTTGAATCAGTATAGAATTGAAATGTAGGTAAATGGTTTGAAACAGTATAGAATTGATATGTAGGTAAATGGTTTGAATCAGTATAGAATTGATATGTAGGTAAATGGTTTGAATCAGTATAGAATTGATATGTAGGTGACTGGTTTGAATCAGTATAGAATTGATATGTAGGTAAATGGTTTGAATCAGTATAGAATTGATATGTAGGTAAATGGTTTGAATCAGTATAGAATTGATATGTAGGTAAATGGTTTGAATCAGTATAGAATTGATATGTAGGTAAATGGTTTGAATCAGTATAGAATTGATATGTAGGTAAATGGTTTGAATCAGTATAGAATTGATATGTAGGTGACCGGTTTGAATCAGTATAGAATTGATATGTAGGTAAATGGTTTGAATCAGTATAGAATTGATATGTAGGTAAATGGTTTGAAACAGTATAGAATTGATATGTAGGTAAAATGGTTTGAATCAGTATAGAATTGATATGTAGGTAAATGGTTTGAATCAGTATAGAATTGATATGTAGGTGACTGGTTTGAATCAGTATATAGAATTGATATGTAGGTAAATGGTTTAAATCAGTATAGAATTGATATGTAGGTAAATGGTTTGAATCAGTATAGAATTGATATGTAGGTAAATGGTTTCAATCAGTATAGAATTGATATGTAGGTGACTGGTTTGAATCAGTATATAGAATTGATATGTAGGTGACTGGTTTGAAACAGTATAGAATTGATATGTAGGTAAAATGGTTTGAATCAGTATAGAATTGATATATAGGTGACTGGTTTGAATCAGTATAGAATTGATATGTAGGTAAAATGGTTTGAATCAGTATAGAATTGATATGTAGGTAAATGGTTTGAAACAGTATAGAATTGATATGTAGGTAAAATGGTTTGAATCAGTATAGAATTGATATGTAGGTAAATGGTTTGAATCAGTATAGATTTGATATGTAGGTAAATGGTTTGAAACAGTATAGAATTGATATGTAGGTAAATGGTTTGAATCAGTATAGAATTGATATGTAGGTAAATGGTTTGAATCAGTATAGAATTGATATGTAGGTGACTGGTTTGAATCAGTATAGAATTGATATGTAGGTAAATGGTTTTAATCAGTACAGAATTGATATGTAGGTAAATGGTTTGAATCAGTATATAATTGATATGTAGGTAAATGGTTTGAATCAGTATAGAATTGATATGTAGGTAAATGGTTTGAATCAGTTTAGAACTGATATGTAGGTAAATGGTTTGAATCAGTATAGAATTGATATGTAGGTGACTGGTTTGAATCAGTATAGAATTGATATGTAGGTAAATGGTTTGAATCAGTATAGAATTGACATGTAGGTAAATGGTTTGAAACAGTATAGAATTGATATGTAGGTAAAATGGTTTGAATCAGTATAGAATTGATATGTAGGTAAATGGTTTGAATCAGTATAGAATTGATATGTAGGTGACTGGTTTGAATCAGTATATAGAATTGATATGTAGGTAAATGGTTTAAATCAGTATAGAATTGATATGTAGGTAAATGGGTTAAATCAGTATAGAATTGATATGTAGGTAAAATGGTTTAAATCAGTATAGAATTGATATGTAGGTAAATGGGTTAAATCAGTATAGAATTGATATGTAGGTAAATGGTTTAAATCAGTATAGAATTGATATGTAGGTAAAATGGTTTGAATCAGTATAGAATTGATATGTAGGTGACTGGTTTGAATCAGTATAGAATTGATATGTAGGTAAAATGGTTTGAATCAGTATAGAATTGATATGTAGGTAAATGGTTTGAAACAGTATAGAATTGATATGTAGGTGACTGGTTTGAATCAGTATATAGAATTGATATGTAGGTAAATGGTTTGAATCAGTATAGAATTGATATGTAGGTAAAATGGTTTAAATCAGTATAGAATTGATATGTAGGTGACTGGTTTGAATCAGTATAGAATTGATATGTAGGTGACTGGTTTGAATCAGTATAGAATTGATATGTAGGTAAAATGGTTCAAATCAGTATAGAATTGATATGTAGGTGACCGGTTTGAATCAGTATAGAATTGATATGTAGGTAAAATGGTTTGAATCAGTATAGAATTGATATGTAGGTAAATGGTTTGAATCAGTATAGAATTGATATGTAGGTGACCGGTTTGAATCAGTATAGAATTGATATGTAGGTGACTGGTGTAATCAGTATAGAATTGATATGTAGGTAAATGGTTTGAATCAGTTTAGAATTGATATGTAGGTGACTGGTTTGAATCAGTATAGAATTGATATGTAGGTGACTGGTTTGAATCAGTATAGAATTGATATGTAGGTGACTGGTTTGAATCAGTATAGAATTGATATGTAGGTGACTGGTTTGAATCAGTATAGAATTGATATGTAGGTGACTGGTTTGAATCAGTATAGAATTGATATGTAGGTAAAATGGTTTGAATCAGTATAGAATTGATATGTAGGTGACCGGTTTGAATCAGTATAGAATTGATATGTAGGTGACCGGTTTGAATCAGAATAGAATTGATATGTAGGTGACTGGTTTGAAACAGTACAGAATTGATATGTAGGTGACTGGTTTGAAACAGTATAGAATTGATATGTAGGTGACCGGTTTGAATAAGTATAGAATTGATATGTAGGTGACCGGTTTGAATCAGTATAGAATTGATATGTAGGTGACCGGTTTGAATCAGTATAGAATTAATATGTAGGTGACCGGTTTGAATCAGTATAGAATTGATATGTAGGTGACTGGTTTGAATCAGTATAGAATTGATATGTAGGTGACTGGTTTGAATCAGTATAGAATTGATATGTAGGTGACTGGTTTGAATCAGTATAGAATTGATATGTAGGTGACCGGTTTGAATCAGTATAGAATTGATATGTAGGTGATCGGTTTGAATCAGTATAGAATTGATATGTAGGTGACTGGTTTGAATCAGTATAGAATTGATATGTAGGTAAAATGGTTTGAATCAGTATAGAATTGATATGTAGGTAAATGGTTTGAAACAGTATAGAATTGATATGTAGGTAAATGGTTTGAAACAGTATAGAATTGATATGTAGGTAAATGGTTTGAAACAGTATAGAATTGATATGTAGGTGACTGGTTTGAATCAGTATAGAATTGATATGTAGGTGACCGGTTTGAAACAGTATAGAATTGATATGTAGGTGACTGGTTTGAATCAGTATAGAATTGATATGTAGGTGACTGGTTTGAATCAGTATAGAATTGATATGTAGGTAAATGGTTTGAATCAGTATAGAATTGATATGTAGGCGACTGGTTTGAATCAGTATAGAATTGATATGTAGGCGACCGGTTTGAATCAGTATAGAATTGATATGTAGGTGACTGGTTTGAATCAGTATAGAATTGATATGTAGGTGACCGGTTTGAATCAGTATAGAATTGATATGTAGGTGACCGGTTTGAATCAGTATAGAATTGATATGTAGGTGACTGGTTTGAATCAGTATAGAATTGATATGTAGGTGACTGGTTTGAATCAGTATAGAATTGATATGTAGGTGACTGGTTTGAATCAGAATAGAATTGATATGTAGGTGACCGGTTTGAATCAGTATAGAATTGATATGTAGGTAAAATGGTTTGAATCAGTATAGAATTGATATGTAGGTAAAATGGTTTGAATCAGTATAGAATTGATATGTAGGTGACTGGTTTGAATCAGTATAGAATTGATATGTAGGTGACTGGTTTGAATCAGTATAGAATTGATATGTAGGTGACTGGTTTGAATCAGTATAGAATTGATATGTAGGTGACCGGTTTGAATCAGTATAGAATTGATATGTAGGTGACTGGTTTGAATCAGTATAGAATTGATATGTAGGTGACTGGTTTGAATCAGTATAGAATTGATATGTAGGTGACCGGTTTGAATCAGTATAGAATTGATATGTAGGTGACTGGTTTGAATCAGTATAGAATTGATATGTAGGTAAAATGGTTTGAATCAGTATAGAATTGATATGTAGGTAAATGGTTTGAAACAGTATAGAATTGATATGTAGGTAAATGGTTTGAATCAGTATAGAATTGATATGTAGGTAAATGGTTTGAAACAGTATAGAATTGATATGTAGGTAAAATGGTTCAAATCAGTATAGAATTGATATGTAGGTGACTGGTTTGAATCAGTATAGAATTGATATGTAGGTGACCGGTTTGAATCAGTATAGAATTGATATGTAGGTGACCGGTTTGAATCAGTATAGAATTGATATGTAGGTAAAATGGTTTGAATCAGTATAGAATTGATATGTAGGTAAATGGTTTGAAACAGTATAGAATTGATATGTAGGTAAATGGTTTGAATCAGTATAAGATTGATATGTAGGTAAATGGTTTGAAACAGTATAGAATTGATATGTAGGTAAAATGGTTCAAATCAGTATAGAATTGATATGTAGGTGACCGGTTTGAATCAGTATAGAATTGATATGTAGGTGACCGGTTTGAATCAGTATAGAATTGATATGTAGGTGACTGGTTTGAAACAGTATAGAATTGATAAGTAGGTGACTGGTTTGAAACAGTATAGAATTGATATGTAGGTGACCGGTTTGAATCAGTATAGAATTGATATGTAGGTGACCGGTTTAAATCAGTATAGAATTGATATGTAGGTGACTGGTTTCAATCAGTATAGAATTGATATGTAGGTGACTGGTTTGAAACAGTATAGAATTGATATGTAGGTGACTGGTTTGAATCAGTATAGAATTGATATGTAGGTGACTGGTTTGAATCAGTATAGAATTGATATGTAGGCTACTGGTTTGAATCAGTATAGAATTGATATGTAGGTCACCGGTTTGAATCAGTATAGAATTGATATGTAGGTGACCGGTTTGAATCAGTATAGAATTGATATGTAGGTGACTGGTTTGAATCAGTATAGAATTGATATGTAGGTAAAATGGTTTGAATCAGTATAGAATTGATATGTAGGTAAATGGTTTGAAACAGTATAGAATTGATATGTAGGTAAATGGTTTGAATCAGTATAGAATTGATATGTAGGTAAATGGTTTGAATCAGTATAGAATTGATATGTAGGTAAATGGTTTGAAACAGTATAGAATTGATATGTAGGTGACTGGTTTGAATCAGTATAGAATTGATATGTAGGTGACCGGTTTGAAACAGTATAGAATTGATATGTAGGTGACCGGTTTGAATCAGTATAGAATTGATATGTAGGTGACTGGTTTGAATCAGTATAGAATTGATATGTAGGTAAATGGTTTGAATCAGTATAGAATTGATATGTAGGTGACCGGTTTGAAACAGTATAGAATTGATATGTAGGTGACTGGTTTGAATCAGTATAGAATTGATATGTAGGTGACTGGTTTGAATCAGTATAGAATTGATATGTAGGTGACTGGTTTGAATCAGTATAGAATTGATATGTAGGTGACCGGTTTGAATCAGTATAGAATTGATATGTAGGTGACTGGTTTGAATCAGTATAGAATTGATATGTAGGTGACTGGTTTGAATCAGTATAGAATTGATATGTAGGTGACTGGTTTGAATCAGTATAGAATTGATATGTAGGTGACTGGTTTGAATCAGTATAGAATTGATATGTAGGTGACTGGTTTGAATCAGTATAGAATTGATATGTAGGTGACTGGTTTGAATCAGTATAGAATTGATATGTAGGTGACCGGTTTGAATCAGTATAGAATTGATATGTAGGTGACTGGTTTGAATCAGTATAGAATTGATATGTAGGTAAAATGGTTTGAATCAGTATAGAATTGATATGTAGGTGACTGGTTTGAATCAGTATAGAATTGATATGTAGGTGACTGGTTTGAATCAGTATAGAATTGATATGTAGGTGACTGGTTTGAATCAGTATAGAATTGATATGTAGGTGACTGGTTTGAATCAGTATAGAATTGATATGTAGGTGACCGGTTTGAATCAGTATAGAATTGATATGTAGGTGACTGGTTTGAATCAGTATAGAATTGATATGTAGGTGACTGGTTTGAATCAGTATAGAATTGATATGTAGGTGACCGGTTTGAATCAGTATAGAATTGATATGTAGGTGACTGGTTTGAATCAGTATAGAATTGATATGTAGGTAAAATGGTTTGAATCAGTATAGAATTGATATGTAGGTAAATGGTTTGAAACAGTATAGAATTGATATGTAGGTGACCGGTTTGAATCAGTATAGAATTGATATGTAGGTGACTGGTTTGAATCAGTATAGAATTGATATGTAGGTGACTGGTTTGAATCAGTATAGAATTGATATGTAGGTGACCGGTTTGAATCAGTATAGAATTGATATGTAGGTGACTGGTTTGAATCAGTATAGAATTGATATGTAGGTAAAATGGTTTGAATCAGTATAGAATTGATATGTAGGTAAATGGTTTGAAACAGTATAGAATTGATATGTAGGTAAATGGTTTGAATCAGTATAGAATTGATATGTAGGTAAATGGTTTGAAACAGTATAGAATTGATATGTAGGTAAAATGGTTTGAATCAGTATAGAATTGATATGTAGGTAAATGGTTTGAAACAGTATAGAATTGATATGTAGGTAAATGGTTTGAATCAGTATAGAATTGATATGTAGGTAAATGGTTTGAAACAGTATAGAATTGATATGTAGGTAAAATGGTTCAAATCAGTATAGAATTGATATGTAGGTGACTGGTTTGAATCAGTATAGAATTGATATGTAGGTGACCGGTTTGAATCAGTATAGAATTGATATGTAGGTGACTGGTTTGAATCAGTATAGAATTGATATGTAGGTAAAATGGTTTGAATCAGTATAGAATTGATATGTAGGTAAATGGTTTGAAACAGTATAGAATTGATATGTAGGTAAATGGTTTGAATCAGTATAGAATTGATATGTAGGTAAATGGTTTGAAACAGTATAGAATTGATATGTAGGTAAAATGGTTCAAATCAGTATAGAATTGATATGTAGGTGACTGGTTTGAATCAGTATAGAATTGATATGTAGGTGACTGGTTTGAATCAGTATAGAATTGATATGTAGGTGACCGGTTTGAATCAGTATAGAATTGATATGTAGGTGACTGGTTTGAATCAGTATAGAATTGATATGTAGGTAAAATGGTTTGAATCAGTATAGAATTGATATGTAGGTAAATGGTTTGAAACAGTATAGAATTGATATGTAGGTAAATGGTTTGAATCAGTATAGAATTGATATGTAGGTAAATGGTTTGAAACAGTATAGAATTGATATGTAGGTAAAATGGTTCAAATCAGTATAGAATTGATATGTAGGTGACTGGTTTGAATCAGTATTGAATTGATATGTAGGTGACCGGTTTGAATCAGTATAGAATTGATATGTAGGTGACTGGTTTGAATCAGTATAGAATTGATATGTAGGTAAAATGGTTTGAATCAGTATAGAATTGATATGTAGGTAAATGGTTTGAAACAGTATAGAATTGATATGTAGGTAAATGGTTTGAATCAGTATAGAATTGATATGTAGGTAAATGGTTTGAAACAGTAGAGAATTGATATGTAGGTAAAATGGTTCAAATCAGTATAGAATTGATATGTAGGTGACTGGTTTGAATCAGTATAGAATTGATATGTAGGTGACCGGTTTGAATCAGTATAGAATTGATATGTAGGTGACTGGTTTGAATCAGTATAGAATTGATATGTAGGTAAAATGGTTTGAATCAGTATAGAATTGATATGTAGGTAAATGGTTTGAAACAGTATAGAATTGATATGTAGGTAAATGGTTTGAATCAGTATAGAATTGATATGTAGGTAAATGGTTTGAAACAGTATAGAATTGATATGTAGGTAAAATGGTTCAAATCAGTATAGAATTGATATGTAGGTGACTGGTTTGAATCAGTATAGAATTGATATGTAGGTGACTGGTTTGAATCAGTATAGAATTGATATGTAGGTGACCGGTTTGAATCAGTATAGAATTGATATGTAGGTGACTGGTTTGAATCAGTATAGAATTGATATGTAGGTAAAATGGTTTGAATCAGTATAGAATTGATATGTAGGTAAATGGTTTGAAACAGTATAGAATTGATATGTAGGTAAATGGTTTGAATCAGTATAGAATTGATATGTAGGTAAATGGTTTGAAACAGTATAGAATTGATATGTAGGTAAAATGGTTCAAATCAGTATAGAATTGATATGTAGGTGACTGGTTTGAATCAGTATTGAATTGATATGTAGGTGACCGGTTTGAATCAGTATAGAATTGATATGTAGGTGACTGGTTTGAATCAGTATAGAATTGATATGTAGGTAAAATGGTTTGAATCAGTATAGAATTGATATGTAGGTAAATGGTTTGAAACAGTATAGAATTGATATGTAGGTAAATGGTTTGAATCAGTATAGAATTGATATGTAGGTAAATGGTTTGAAACAGTATAGAATTGATATGTAGGTAAAATGGTTCAAATCAGTATAGAATTGATATGTAGGTGACTGGTTTGAATCAGTATAGAATTGATATGTAGGTGACTGGTTTGAATCAGTATAGAATTGATATGTAGGTAAAATGGTTTGAATCAGTATAGAATTGATATGTAGGTAAATGGTTCGAAACAGTATAGAATTGATATGTAGGTAAATGGTTTGAATCAGTATAGAATTGATATGTAGGTAAATGGTTTGAAACAGTATAGAATTGATATGTAGGTAAATGGTTTGAATCAGTATAGAATTGATATGTAGGTAAATGGTTTGAAACAGTATAGAATTGATATGTAGGTGACCGGTTTGAATCAGTATAGAATTGATATGTAGGTGACTGGTTTGAATCAGTATAGAATTGATATGTAGGTAAAATGGTTTGAATCAGTATAGAATTGATATGTAGGTAAACGGTTTGAAACAGTATAGAATTGATATGTAGGTAAATGGTTTGAATCAGTATAGAATTGATATGTAGGTAAATGGTTTGAAACAGTATAGAATTGATATGTAGGTAAATGGTTTGAAACAGTATAGAATTGATATGTAGGTGACTGGTTTGAATCAGTATAGAATTGATATGTAGGTGACCGGTTTGAAACAGTATAGAATTGATATGTAGGTGACTGGTTTGAATCAGTATAGAATTGATATGTAGGTGACTGGTTTGAATCTGTATAGAATTGATATGTAGGTAAATGGTTTGAATCAGTATAGAATTGATATGTAGATAAATGGTTTGAATCAGTATAGAATTGATATGTAGGTAAATGGTTTGAAACAGTATAGAATTGATATGTAGGCGACTGGTTTGAATCAGTATAGAATTGATATGTAGGTGACCGGTTTAAATCAGTATAGAATTGATATGTAGGTAAATGGTTTGAATCAGTATAGAATTGATATGTAGGTGACTGGTTTGAATCAGTATAGAATTTATATGTAGAGACTGTTCAATCAGTATTGCTACATGACCCTTTTACTAATTTCAATCGTCAGTATAGTCCTTCAACCGGTAAAACCAAGAATACATAATTACTGACAATGGTTCCATCTCACCCGTGAACATGTCTTGAATAACGTCTTCATTTGGTATCCTGATTGACCGGTTACATATTGGACTTCCAAGCATGCAGGCTGGGGGGGGGGGGGGGCCTATAACGCCATTTCGTCCCCCTGGCAATAAAGTGCCTTTACATCTGGTATGGATGGCCGCTCTGTTAGTCTCGATGAAGATGAAAATATGTTTGTCATTTTTGACGCCGCCTCATGGACTACAGGTATGCTGTCACTTGAAATAAACCCGAACAAGCGTCATATATGTTTGTGTACTTTCTAACAAAGCCAACCATGTGGGGACAAAAGTTTCGTTCTCAAAATGGTAAAATTGGCAAATCCCCCGTCATGTTTGTCAATTTCTGACCGCATGAACAGGTCGCCATCAATCAGTCACTCATAATCTAACATCAAATCCGGTGTTTTTAATCGATCACTTATTTCTTCATTCGAAGGCCTAATTATTGTCCTTTACCTAATTAATTTTCAAATATTCTTTACGTAAAAAATAATTTTGCCTTTGTATATTAAGAAGAAAATTGGAAAAGGGGGGGGGGGGTAAAACAGGCCCCTTTGTTTAATGTGAAAAAGGAAACAGAGTATTCAATGAACACGTCGTGAGACATGTTTCCTTTTTATACATTGTTTATCCACTTCCCTATTCTGTTTGCTAAATGCATAAAATTAATCAAATAAATCTTATTGGAAATCTTTTATTTTTTTTCTGTTGAAAAACTGACTTCATGTATATTAAAATAAAAAAATATTGAAAAAATTCTTCATTTACAAATTTTCACGAACAGCTAGCAGAGACTCAAAATTATATTTGAAGTCCTGGTCTTGGACCCAGCGATTTAATTTAAATATCCACATAGTCTACAGTAAATCGTAGCCTCCAGGAGGGATCTGACCATAGGAAATCCTAAAGGCAAAAAAATGTTGACAGTATTTGCAAGAACGTTTAATTTGGCACACATAGTGATATTGCATGTGGCTAAAAAGCACCCTGTGAATAAAAATTATGTTTCTGTGATCAGCGCTTATATTATAAGAATATTACCCACAGAAATGCCAAATTATAGCATGTTTTTTTCAGGCTACAGCCCTGGTCTATGGTAATATCTCAGTTTGACGTTTTTGTGCTCTCTGTAATGAACCAACTGAGACACGATTCCCTGTCATCTGAGCACAGCTATTCCTGTTACAGGTGCATTCAGTCGGTGTCGTTACTCAGTGAATGTCCTCCACCGACTCATATGTCTCGATTTATTTGCAGTTTCAAGGTCTCCTTTGTGCTCACATGATATCACAGATAGATTAACTGTAATAGACCTGCAGCACGAGTGGTCAGTGACAGACAGCGGCGGGGATGGTGGGGAAACACTGTATTGTCATTATGAATAACTGTTCCTCTACTTGAATTCTTTATCAACAGATAAGAGCAATGAATAAGACGTTGTTAAGAAATAATATTTCCTCTCAGTAAATATCATTTTCGTTATTTATAAGAAATTGAAATTAGTTTAGTGTTTAGCGTTTTGGGCAATTAAAATTGGAAAAATTACAACCGAGGGAAGCCCTCGATACTGAAGTTGCCTTAAACTTAATTTTCTGAGTTAATAATGCACTAGCGATATACGTGCATGTAAAGCGGCGGACAGTTTCACTTGAGCAGGAGTTAGTGTATTTTTTTTATCTTTGGACACAATATTAGTCAGAGGTCACAGATTTACACCTGGTATCTTTTTTTAATCTTGACGTATTTTTCAGTTAAACTCCATAGCCGATCCCCTTTTATTGCTCAGTTACCGGAGTGGAGCGGGAAACTTCCAGTGATTATTAAAATGTTTTTCTTTCTTCTGCCCGTGCTCGAGATAGATCTCAATATGGCTATTTTTTTCAAAAGCTGAGCTTTTTGACACAATATTAGTCTATAGTTCAGAGATTTGTGCCTCATATTTATTTTTTGACCTTGATCTCATTTCCAAGGTCGTACAGTCCATAGCCGATCCGCCATTATCGCCCACTTCTGTATCTTCTGGATAAAAAAGTATAGCGGATTTTCGATAAATTACATTTTTTTCTATGATATCTCAGCGTTGTGTTTTTTCTTTGTTTTGTTTTAAATAGTGTTAAGCATTAACACCTTAGACTGTATTATGAAGAGTACACAAAATACAGTGATATCGAAATATGCATAAATACAGGCACATTTTTTTAACTGCGAGCACCGTACTTTTCTGTGAAGACCCATTTAGTTTTAGAATTTTCATGACTATTTGTTTTTACAAAAATCAAGTTCACATTTTACAAACGTGTGTCTCGGTTACATATTCCTGTTGGTACATCATTTAAAACACAAAAATCAATATATAAAACTAATTCAGCTTACTCCTTCATATTGTATTGACATGTATTTTACATTTATTTACCACTGTCCCTTTAGTTTTTCCAACTAGAAAGTAACAGATATAATGTTAAAATTAACACACACATACACATGCACTCTACACTTTCACAAATTCTTCGGCCAAAGACATTTACGAAATAATGATAGATGATTCATTTCAGTGAAATAATAAGAACATCTTTTGTGTTTATAAGTTTCCATCTAAATATATTTTCATTAACAGCGAGTATATTATGCAGAATTGTAAACTGGAATTATCTTAGATACATGTCCGGAGTAGTCTTGTGAACGTGATGGTGGATTGTTTCGCGTTGAAGTCTTTATAAACGTTTATTATTTTTTCAATACTGGTACGTTTACTTGATAATAATCTGTCGTAGACACTTCTGAATGAAAGTTTGTTTAAATCTAGGACCATGTCTTAGTGAAATATTGCTACATTATCTAATAAAGAATCACTTTTCATATAAATTGCTGTGAGAATGATTGTCCTCAAACTATTTTGTAAATTGACCTTTACAATCAAGTAGATATAGAAGTTGTAATCAAAACTAATATTGTTAAAATATTAATGTTTTCTTTTCTCAACCTTGTCATTTAACAGTCAGGAACATATTCTATGCAAAGATTTTCAAGAAAATAACAGAAGACTGATTAACCTCCTACTCCGATGTATTATTAATGATTCCCTGGACGTAACAGAATGCCATACATCAAGGCAAAGTATATTGACAATGGACCCATGGGTCACGGCGTCCGCTGAAATTTGTTAAATTTTAGCATATGAAAAGGTACTTATTTCAATTTTTTTACATATTAGAATTTGTAAAACTGGCCTTGCTATTTGGTGATTATCAAATACTAAAAATATGATTGCGAGACAAATTCTACATGTAGACTTTTATGGACTACATCAAAGATGCAGGAGCCTCTCATGATCAAATATTTGTAAAACTATCTGTATTTCAATTTTGTGAAAGTAATATGTTTAAAATATCCACTTGGAATATATGAAAACCTGTAAAATATAGAATAAGGAAGAAAGGGGAGATAAGCTGTTCTTTAATAATACACATTTATTATCTGAAATAAAATGCTGAAAAAATAGAACTGTACATTTTCAAATGAGCATATATTAAATCTAATAAGTATATATTATACTCTGTAATATATGAAAATATGTGGCCTGAAACCTTTTAATCATGCAATAAGGGAAAAAAGGTTATGAGCCTATGGGTAATACCAAATGATATATTTGATAAACAAAAATTGTGTAAATGTAATAAATAATTCTAAAATCAGTTTAAAGATGTAATCAAATGAGCTAAAGATTAAATTCCATGGATGTTTGCCTAAATTCTTTATTGAGTGTACCAGTGGTATGCATGGCAAGTGATATTAATAGAATGCTCCACACTTTTATAGCAATGCATAACTTTGAGGGCACAATTAAATGAGTACTTTTATCATTGTAACCCCTTGTGATACAATACAAATCCATAATGTAGCAAAAGTAAAGAATAAAAATGAATTAAATAGGGAAAATTATAACATTCATCTAGTTTATGCATCCTGTCTGTGGGGGTGGGGGGGGGGGGGGGGTGCAGGGGGGAAGCCAAATTAAGCTGGACCAAGGGGAAACCTAGCTAAGCTAAGCTGCATGGAATGTTGAGTGATTACATAACACAGGGCAGGGCTCCATTACCCACTAAACACCACTCTTAAACTTGGCTGGCCCGATGTAAAAAATACTTGACAAGGTATCTAATACCCTGAATAAAAGCTACTCTTTTAAAAAATCCCTAAAAGAGATTAAGTCCTTAAGTATACATGCTGTGAACAGTGTGTACAGGAAAAAAAACTGTCATGGCCAAAGTTGGACAAAATTAAGGTATTGATTATTTTTGCTTATAACTTTAAAAAAAATGCAAAATTCAGACTCCATTTTTGGGTATACAATTGAATATTATTTAAAGAAAGTTATATCCCTGAAAAGAGTCTCTAGCTTCTGCAATTCTCATGTTGAGTAAATATATTTCCTGATTTTTTTTTTAAAAAGTACATTATGTTCGGGCCCATTACGCTCTTTACACAGTGCTTTACCTATAGGGCTACTTCCTATATCGTAAGGCGCTGTTTGTTATGACCTCGTATCCTGCTTTGCAACACCAGAGGGGAGCACTGTACTTTTGTCCAATCAGATTAAACTTTGTGCTGGAAGACAAAGCCAAGCGAGGAATACACGGAGCCAATCATATTCATTTCTTTTTGAGTGACAGCTCCTCCCCCAGCGTAACCGTCTAAACAGGCCACAGGCTCAGAGAGAATTGCCCCTGACGTGGTTTGCTTAGGGCCTTGGCACATAGGATGCTCGGCCGGTGAGCTGTAATTCAAACGAAACGTAACAACAAAGGCTGCGTGCACACCTCGCTGGCTGGTTTCAGTTCTGCAGACAACAGATACATGGCTACGCTAACACAGTCATAATGTCATAATCGAATCGGTCGATGATGCGAGAATGCAGAGGGAGTAATTTAAATTCGACCGGAAACTCATCAAACGGCGCTTGAAGCGCGACAATGGGCGGAGCCAGGATGCCTGTCGAGTGTTTGTTTATTAGCATCTGATTGGCAGCTTGTCACATCGTACGCACGTTTATTTCAGTGGACAACAAACCGCCACCTGGTGTCTAAATATATCATAAACGGTCACAGCTGGCAGCGTGAAAATCAGTTGCTTCTTTAGAAGCGCAAGATTTCCGCTGCCTCGGGAGCGTACGGGCCCATAACATCTAAAAATTACTCAATACAGACCTTATTTCTGGTATGTACAAAGGAAGTGTATATAGGAATATGTATATTAAATTGGTTCAAAATAGATGAGTGGTTTTGATTTAAAGCTGTCCTGAATTGTGACAATGGGTTTTTCATGGGAAATTATGATTTTCACTTAATATCTCGAATTAACAAGTCCTAGTGACCCAATTTTCGGAATGGTAGGAGATTTGGGAGACATCTTACTGTATGCGGTATTTTGGATTCGTAGGTCCAACGGTTTCAAAGCGTGTCATGTTTACGGACGGACGGACGCACGGACGGCACGACGGACGGACGACGGACAAGGGACCATGACTTATAGTCAACTGAGCTAAAAATTAACATTCCTATTCTAAAATTTTAGGATTCAAGTTACCACTTATTATTTTAGATTCCACCTGCACATTTTATATAAAGATTAGGTATAAGTGCGTATTTTTCCCTGTTTCCTGTGATGATTTTCTTCATCCACATAAATCTTTAAGCTTCTATTATTGTATCAAAATTTTTAAGTTCTTTTATTGTATCATATGAAACATTATATTTCTTTGAACCTCCTAAAGATTTTAAAACACTTTTGTCTCCATACATTTATAGAAACTTGTCAAATGATTCAAGATTCTAGTGACATTTAATTCACTGGAAATAGTTATTCGTATGCATGCCATATTCCGAAAATATTTAGTGCCTCGGTATTAAGATCTATCAATATAAAACGTTTCATTTTATTATACGCAGGAGCAGGGCATCGCTGTCAATGCCGCTTCGCATTTATCAGAATTAATACGTTTAGAAGAAAGTCGAGCAAACTTATCAAACACCGAGCCTAATGCAACCATTGAGTCTAGTCTTTAAGAAAATATGTGGTATCATCTGCAAAGTTACATTTCACAGCCATCAATATTAACCCCTTTGATAAACACTTACTGATGTACCAAAATTTCCAGGATTTCAATTGTGATTACAAACAAATATGGGGGGGGGGGGGGTTAGTACACTTTGCTACACTGTGATTGATCCTGTTTTATAACCGTTATATATGATACAACTTTGGATGGCGTTACAAAGCTGAAACCATTAAATGAAACTTCATAGAAGCTAACAAGTTGTTCTGATCTATGGATGCCTCCTTTGCGACCACTCGGCGATTACAGACATCTATAGTTTCTACATGGCGTTGTTTTGTAAATCACGAAAAAATCTAAACCAGAAAAGTACTACATGGCCGGTATATCGATCTACCGATAAAACCGAGAATCACAAAGATTCCAAAGATACCAGCATTCAGTGTAAATAAGATGTATCTATACTTGTATGCTTGGAAAAGGCACCAACCCCTGACAGGGACAAAACACCAACTCTTTATGATCTTGCAATGTTCAGATCAATGTTATTACAAACACTGAGGGCTGTCACATCAAAATTCAAAACTCACCTGGTAAGAAATTAAATCCGTGGAACTCGGGGCGATATTTGAACATTTTTCATTCCAGTCTAGATCTGTGTCATTTTCTAAAACCATTATCTAAAACTTCGATGATAAACTTTTAGCAATGTTTCCTGAAAAGGACACATTTACATACCAGATCTTTCAGATACACAGGAAATATAGCTTTTTTTCTCCTTAAAATATTATGGAGTCTGCCAATAAAGTTTCGTTCTAGAAGGTTTTGTATTCCTGTTACACAAGTGGGAAAACGTTTACACCGGGCGGGCTCAGTGACACATATCATGAACATAGCGCTCACGCCACCTCGTGGCCTTACCGTTCATCCTCAAAATGAAGATTTTTCAAGCTTCCAACCGAGATGGTTTAGCTTGGAAACTTTTGTATTTAGTCGAAATGATCATATTTAAAGTGTATGTACCTAAAAGGTTATGTATGATCACCAACACGCAGGAACATGCCACAACAGTATACCATACCTGACAATTATGATAAACGAATACGTTTATAACAACATCACATTTACATGGATATATGTATACTGATGATGATCAACAAATTATATATGGTGTACCTTTTAAAGGATATAAAGACGTAAATTTGTTTTTAAATTTGAAACATTTTGACCTTCTTCACCCTCAAATACCAATGACATCGCATTAACTACACACCACTCTCCATGTAGGTTCATAAGAGACGCCGACCACAGACAAAACGCTGATGTCTATAAGCCTGACGCGATATATGCAGTGACACCTGTTGTCCTAAATGTGATAAGCATGATGTGGATGGTGTGCTATATGACTCTGGCAATTCGCTGTGAACATTAACTGGATTGGGTTTTTTTTTTCTCAAACGATCCATTCTTCCGACAACCTTATTAAAATATTATGATTGTCGCTAAAAAGTAATCATTTACCCTTTATGTTCTATAACATATTCTCTAACGTATTATATCTTACAACTTCTCTCTGTTACAGGCTTGGCATTTCTGACAAGGGCAATGTCGACGAAAATTTGTGTCGCTATAAGTTGTTCGAGAAATTAAGAAATTAGTTCCTTGGCTACGTGCCATTACTTCCGTAAACAGCTTTATAGGAAATTATTGAAATATAAAAATTTTAAGTAAATTATCTAAAAAACAAAACGGATGGACAAAGGCTGGTGGGACAGAGTATATATGTATTTGGTTTTATGAATGTAAATAAGATAAATCTTGGAAGTTGTAAATGACTATACAATGTAATTTTCCTACATTCATACACCGTGTACGATATCTTTAAGCTCAAGATATTTAAAGTCTTTTAATCAATTCACACAAAACATCAAACCATTTAGTTCATCATAACCCGCCTCCTGGTTCTGAGACGGCTGACTGTAAAACATCCGGGTCACAGCGTCCCCAGTCGCACGGCCACCGCCGCCACAAAGGCTGCCCCACGCCCACTCCCGTCCTCAGCAAGGATCAATGTACACTGAAACCAGTCAGACACACACATAAAACGACTCGGTGTTTCTTTATCCATGTCTTACTATTCTCATACACTATTTGTCATGTTCCACACAGCGAAGACTGGAAACCATATACAACAAACGTATAGAAGACCCGAGGGAATTCATTTTACATATAAGAATTATAACGTACAGTAAACATTCTCTCTCCCACTTGTAGACATAAATAAAGGCAAAACTGTCTGTGTTACGCCCCCACATTTTGACTATGGGTTGGGCGCAGGGGGACGGGTGGGGGTAGGGGGGGGGGCATGTGCAGTTATGTCCTAATTTCTGATATCACATATCTTGATACTTTTACTTACACTGTTAATGGACTTCATAGAAAGGAAGTTATAGGTACTTTAAATACTCAAAACATATAAATTGAAAATAAAGCGCTCACACCTGGCATTCGAGTTTTAATTACCCCCTCCCCCCCCCCCCCCCACCCCCGACATGCTTTTCACCCTATGATTTATCAGAATTGTAAGACAATTTCTGCTGTGGCACCTACTTGTCTTGTATAAGTATTGAACTTGTAACAAGAATATCGAAGTTCTAGGCTGATGAAGTTCCATGATAAAAGTTTTATTAATTTCAGTTTTGACTGTTTCACACACACAACATAAATATAAATGTAAATATATATATATATATATTTATATATATGCGCGGTTGCACCATTAATTTAATCAGCGGCTGGGTATGCCTTTTGTAAGTCCTAGCTAAGCTCCTGCACATTCTGGTGATCACAGTGACTTTACAGTGACAGTGACAGGAGTTTCGCCCCCTGGCTGTATCCGCGATCAATACGGTCGGCCATAACGACTGGGAGATGGCTACCGTGTACTAACACATTGTTGATGTATAAAGGCGATAACGGCTATCCAAATGTTGTGTCTCTTGATTAGAACGTCACAAAGTATTCACCTTCAATAAAGCTCTTCCTGTTGTGATATACTGCGTGTAACACCGCAGTCACCTGAGTAACAATCAATTAAATTAACGGTAAGCAGGACGTTTGGAAGCTTTTACAGAATTAGCATGCAACCTCAACTTGAGATCTCCCTGACATGATGTGACTAATTACAGAGCCTCAGCTGGCATTCATTTCAATTAATATAACCTTGCACTTTATTGAAGGGATGATGCTATCAGGCTGTCGCAGGTTAATATATTTCAGCTCAATAACAATCCCCGTATTTATGACGTGATAGCCACTGTCAGACACGTGACGCGGGTAAGATGCAAGATACAGGAAATATACTAATACATTTGAAAGAAAAGTCAAGTTTGTGTGCTGTCGTCCGGTCAAAGTGTGTTATGAAGCATTGGAAAAAACACAACAGAATTGTACGTCAAACCATGTAAAATTTAGACCAATTTAAAGATATCAGATCGTTTAGTATTTCGGCTATCACTTTCAAATAGTTAAATACACAAACAAGTTTAGCACAGAGATCAAACCGATCAACACAAGGGCCTTCATTGTAAAACAAACAACAAAAAATTGATTCATAAAGGGGTAAGGGGTAATGTTACCTCCCCCCCCCCTTTCCACACCTCAGACCTTTGGTTAGAAGAAATGCTTTTGTAAACTCTCAATGGTTCATGGGTCTGTTCCCCAGGTTTCTGACTTGACATGTTTACGACCTTTTTCCGTGTGAAACATTTGTGTTTCTACCTGACGTTCAGATAACTGGTCAGACTTTTCTGATTGGCCCGTTATATTGACAGCGGCATCGACAGAAAGGTAACTCTTCAGACAGTCATATGTGTGTCTGCCGCGAAGTTACATATGCTCATAGCTGTCATGATTCAGTCAAATTGTTATAATGGGGCAGGTAGACATAAAAATGATTTTTAAGACTACTTACAGCCACATTGTAATCACGTTCGAAACAGATGAACAGATTCTAAAGACTACCATTTGGTATTATCGTTATTAAGGGCGAGTAGACGTATAAACAGATTCTTCAGCCTACCATTTAGTAACATCTTTATCAAGGGCGAGTAAACAGATAAACAGATTCTTCAGACTACTATTTGGTCACATTGTTATCAAGGGCGAGTAGACAGATAAACACATTCTTAAGACTACCATTTTGTAACATCGTTATCAAGGGCCAGTAGACAGATAAACATATTCTTCAGACTACAATTTAGTAACATCCTTATCAAGGGCGAGTAGACAGATAAACAGATTCTTAAGTCTACCATTTGGTCAGATTGTTATTAAGGGCGAGTTGACAGATAAACAGATTCTTAAGACTACCATTTTGTAACATCGTTATCAAGGGCGAGTAGACAGATAAACATATTCTTCAGACTACAATTTAGTAACATCCTTATCAAGGGCGAGTAGACAGATAAACAGATTCTTAAGACTACCATTTTGTAACATCGTTATCAAGGGCCAGTAGACAGATAAACATATTCTTCAGACTACAATTTAGTAACATCCTTATCAAGGGCGAGTAGACAGATAAACAGATTCTTAAGTCTACCATTTGGTCACATTGTTATTACGGGCGAGTAGACAGATAAACAGATTCTTAAGACTACCATTTTGTAACATCGTTATCAAGGGCGAGTAGACAGATAAACATATTCTTCAGACTACAATTTAGTAACATCCTTATCAAGGGCGAGTAGACAGATAAACAGATTCTTAAGTCTACCATTTGGTCACATTGTTATTAAGGGCGAGTAGACAGATAAACAGATTCTTAAGACTACCACTTAGTAACATCGTTATCAGGGGCGAGTAGACAGATAAACACATTCTTAAGACTACCATATAGTTACATTGTTATCAAGGGCGAGTAGACAGATAAACACATTCTTAAGACTACCATTTAGTAACATCGTAACCAAGGGCGAGTAGACAGATAAACAGATTCTTAAGTCTACCATTTGGTCACATTGTTATTAAGGGCGAGTAGACAGATAAACAGATTCTTAAGACTACCACTTAGTAACATCGTTATCAGGGGCGAGTAGACAGATAAACACATTCTTAAGACTACCATATAGTTACATTGTTATCAAGGGCGAGTAGACAGATAAACACATTCTTACGACTACCATTTAGTAACATTGTTATCAAGGGCGAGTAAACAGATAAACAGATTCTTAAGACTACCATTTTGTAACATCGTTATCAAGGGCGAGTAGACAGATAAACATATTCTTAAGACTACAATTTAGTAACATCCTTATCAAGGGCGAGTAGACAGATAAACATATTCTTCAGACTACAATTTAGTAACATCCTTATCAAGGGCGAGTAGACAGATAAACAGATTCTTAAGACTACCATTTTGTAACATCGTTATCAAGGGCCAGTAGACAGATAAACATATTCTTCAGACTACAATTTAGTAACATCCTTATCAAGGGCGAGTAGACAGATAAACAGATTCTTAAGTCTACCATTTGGTCACATTGTTATTAAGGGCGAGTAGACAGATAAACAGATTCTTAAGACTACCATTTTGTAACATCGTTATCAAGGGCGAGTAGACAGATAAACATATTCTTCAGACTACAATTTAGTAACATCCTTATCAAGGGCGAGTAGACAGATAAACATATTCTTCAGACTACAATTTAGTAACATCCTTATCAAGGGCGAGTAGACAGATAAACAGATTCTTAAGACTACCATTTTGTAACATCGTTATCAAGGGCCAGTAGACAGATAAACATATTCTTCAGACTACAATTTAGTAACATCCTTATCAAGGGCGAGTAGACAGATAAACAGATTCTTAAGTCTACCATTTGGTCACATTGTTATTACGGGCGAGTAGACAGATAAACAGATTCTTAAGACTACCATTTTGTAACATCGTTATCAAGGGCGAGTAGACAGATAAACATATTCTTCAGACTACAATTTAGTAACATCCTTATCAAGGGCGAGTAGACAGATAAACAGATTCTTAAGTCTACCATTTGGTCACATTGTTATTAAGGGCGAGTAGACAGATAAACAGATTCTTAAGACTACCACTTAGTAACATCGTTATCAGGGGCGAGTAGACAGATAAACACATTCTTAAGACTACCATATAGTTACATTGTTATCAAGGGCGAGTAGACAGATAAACACATTCTTAAGACTACCATTTAGTAACATCGTAACCAAGGGCGAGTAGACAGATAAACACATTCTTAAGACTACCATATAGTTACATTGTTATCAAGGGCGAGTAAACAGATAAACAGATCCTTCAGACTACCATTAAGTAACATCGTAACCAAGGGCGAGTTGACAGATAAACAAATTCTATAACATTTAGTCATATTGTTATCAAGGGCGAGTAGACAGGTATACACATTTTAAAGACTACCATTTAGTCACATTATTTTCAAGGGCGAGTAGTCAGATAACAGTTCCATAAAGTTAGCTACTCACTTGCTTATCTGTCGATTTTTTAGCTCCGCTGACTGAAAATTATCTGAGCTTTAGCGGTCACCCTTTGTCCGTCGTCCGTCCGACCGGCCGTCCGTCCGTTAACAGGGCACAGATCGTCACCATAAAGCCTAGAATCATGAACCTCTGCATCCTGAGAGATCCTCAAAAGTTCTCCTCAGAAACCTGTGACCTATATTCTTCGAGTTTAGGAGCCTGTTTACCTCTCCCCCCCCCCCCCCCGAATAAATAAAAAATACACACTTATTGCCTAATCCTCAGGAACGACTTGCTGGATTGTTATCAAATTTTGTGTGCTTATGGGTCTTAATGAACCTTAGCTACTGGGCATGAACGGTAGCGCAACCTGCATTATCCTAATTTTAACAAACTTTTACCCTTTTTTCATAACACTAGGTCTGTTAACAAGGCACAAATCGCATCCGTAAAGGTTAGAATCATGAATCTCTGTATCAGGAGAGTTCACCCAAAGTTCTCCTCAGGAACCTGAAATTAGGTCACTGTGCCCTATATTCCCCCGAGTTACGGGGCGTGTTTGAGCACCCCAAAAATAATGTAAAATACACACAAATTTCCAGATTCCTCAGGAACGGCTACATGGATTTTCATCAAATTTGGTGTGCTTTTGGGCCTTACTGAACTTTAGCTACTAGGCATGAATGGTTGTGCCACGTGCATTATCTTAATTAAAAAAATTACTGTATTTTTTTTAGAACACAAGATTTTTAACAAGGCATAAATTGTATTCGTAAAGACTACAAACACGAACCTCTGTATCCCGAGAGATCGCCCAAAGTTCTTCTAAAATTAGGTCTCTGTGACCTATATTCTTTGAGTTACGGGGCATGTTTGAGCACCCCAGAAATGTTGTAACAAGTATATACAAATTACCAGATTTCTAAGGAAAGGCTGGATGGCTTGTTATTAAATTTGGTGTGCTTATGGGTCTTGATGAACTTAAGCATATATGCATGAATGATTATACCACCTACATTATCTTAATTACTAGCCTGTGCAAGGACATATTGTCAACATTTCAGTCGGCTGAGCGTCATGACGCATGGGTCACTTGTTTATTATTTCTGGCTGCGTACATATTAATGAACTAAGAAGCTGCTAAGAAATGTTTTGCTAACGTCCCTGTGATGGATGTAATGGCTTGTGTGTGTACAGCCTGTTTGTGGGCAAGGTACATACGCCTTATGTTTGCAAAGAGGGAATAAAAACATATAAGTGATGGAGGTTGGTTGCATATGTGCAGAAGGTGAACGGTACCTAGTTGCAAAACGCAATTTGCAAAACTCTTGGTTGTCTGACTGGCCGCTAGATAATGTTTGCTGATAATAAACAAACGTGGGTCTTTGCCTGGGTGTGTGAGCCATTTCTAATAAGTTTAAACCAAAAAAGGGCAGGTAGCTACAAGCCCCGCTTTGAGGCATAATTTTGCGTCAATTTTCTGTTTGAGTCACTAGATGGCACTATTTTGAGACCAGGCAGTAAGTCTTATGCTTGGATTTCCATGATGAATGAGCCTGAAACTTAACAACCAATCAGTAAAAGCTATAAGCAACATTTCATTTCTGGTTAGAAACTTGGTCTCATCGCTTCCTTACTATGCACCTGGATAATATGTTTTATTTTCTCTTTTGAGCAATGAAACAAATAAGGTGTCATAGTTAAGGTTTTGTCGTCTAGATTATGTTTGACTATATAGCTAAAGGAGGGACATTAAGTAACATCAAGCAGGGCACTACTAGAAAGCATGCAGTGCTCTCCCCCCTGTATATACACTGTACTAGACGGATACTACGTGATCTGAGGTCAACAGATCGTCAGTAAATATCAGTTTAAACATCTTGCCCTCACTGAAAAAAAAATATTTATACGCTCGACGGACAATCTTTCATGTCTTAAAATATTATAAATGAATTGATTGTGCAGGGCGTGTCCTTAAATGTTGAGTTTCTGATTGGCATTTCTGAACTAATCGTTAGGGAAGACTTTATGCAAATAAACAATCTGAAAGCTGAAAATAGAAGCGGGTCACTGTGTGTCAAGATCGACGAGGGGGAACAGAAATTTTTTTATCGCTGTCTTTACATCTACATACGCATATTAAATTCACGGATTCTACTGATGAAAATGGGAAAATGGGGGATGACCTCTCGTCCCTTTTGAGCATCGGCCGTGAGGAACTTTTTCGGTACAGTTACTTGATAATTAGATCTGAGGGTCAGCAAAGACTCGCGGATTTCGTCGAACAGCATTTGCGATTTGTGAGAGATCGTTACACATATATAAGTGCGTTGATTCAGGTGATATTTAAAAAATAATCAAAATAAAATGAGAGGAGGCATGTTTGGGTTTTTTGGCGCTCGTTTCTTTTTTATCCTGTGACTAGCGGTAGATGGCGCCCCAGCTTCGACCAAAATGTGCCGGCTTGTTTATATCAGCAGCAGGTGGATACTGCTCTTACGTAAGATGTTGGTATTAAGATGACGAATACACTAAATATATCGTTTGGATAGTTATTTTAAATCAAACTTTTATACAATCATCATTCGGGCTCTTTGGCTTCCCTGGATCACCGCGAACGTGCTGCGATGTCACACAAAAGTGTCAATATCTGACAGCGGATCGTAAGACGTGACACCACTGTAACTAAGAAGACCCGCTTGAGGATGGGGGGGGGGGGGGGGGGCTTTTTGGAATACTAAAGTATTTATCAAATTTTAATTTGAGAGCACCTGGTGCGCTAATTACATCAATTACGGTATTCATAAGACTATATACAATTCTTAGTTACATTGTTATGATGGGCGAGTAGACACGCAAATTGTTAAGACAATAATCCAGTAAAATTGTGTTCAGTGTTAAGTAGAGAGACAGATTCGTAAGTCTATCATGTAGTTACCTTGTTATCAGGGGCGAGCTTGGAGATGCACGTTGTCATGATATCGTGTATTTTTGGGTGATATCTGTACAGAGATCCGTCTATAGCTACCCATGTGTGAGGGTGCCCCATGTGCTTCAGTAGAACTGCGATACCTGCAATAACACAGTGATATATCACGATACCTGCAATAACACAGTGATATTTCCCGATACCTGCAATAACACAGTGACAATTCACGATACCTGCAAAAACACAGTGATATTTCACGATACCTGCAATAACACATATTTCACGATACCTGCAATAACACATTGATATTTCATCCAGCACAACAGTCTAATTTACGTCTGTTTCATCTCGTTATTTTTACCATTTTTATTTCTACCACAGTGAGGTTTGAAACATTGGTTTCAATGAGTGTATAAAACCTGATACTGAAAGTATCAATATCTTTAACAATACATCCGCGTCTTGTAAAATACATTATATAATATTTCAATCTGAAATTATAGTATTATTACACGATTAATTACAGAGAAATCTTTCGTGTGAAAATTCTGCGATCTGTCAAGAAACCAGGGGCGGATTTTGGAAAAGGGGGTCCAACCCAAGAAGACTCATGAGACTCATCTTACCACAAGATGTTTGTTTAAGTTCTCTTTGAACCCTTTATAAATAGGATTATGGCAGGTGAAATGGGGGGGGGGGGGGGGGGATCCGCTGCTGGAAACGTTTACCTGCGCTCAGTAACTGAGCAGCTCTGATGGAAACAGCCGAACAAAGATAACGGACGACAGCAACATCAGCAGCAGTAGCCACGCCCTCTAGTGACAGTTCTTGTAACACTTGTGAGGTGTTGGTGAGATCATCGTCAGTGTCTCTGTTAAATACAGGTTATACTTCATAGTCAACAGGATTACAAGGAAGCCGTGAAGGCTGACACAAATGCTCTACTTAAAAATACGAACAAAATAACATATTCACCCATGTACATACAACTGTACATATAAGACAAAATAGGTAAAACCGAATAAACAATATACAGATACAGATACAGATATACGGGTTGACATTCTATATACACAAATATTTATACCAGGGAGTTTATATAATCGCCTTGCTTTTATATATACAGGAAATAGGAGTAAATACAATTAACAATAACCGTAACAATTTAACAATTCTTTAAGTGATAATCGAGCTTTGCATTTTAACCATGGTTACGGTGGCCGTACTATCCCTAGTTAAAGACTGCTATATATACTCTATATACCACAAACCAAAGAAACTTGTGCGATCCACTTAAGCCCCCTGTGGGGATAATATAATTAATAACATGTTTTAAATAGTTATGCTTAATTAAGCTACATAGGTATTCCATATTGTAATAATTTTCATGATTTTTAGTTCCCATTCTTGGTATTATATGCCGGCTGGGTGAAGCATTCAGGGGCGAAATTCATTAAATACATAATCGAGTTGCTGAAAGATTTAATCCTTCTTCATCTTGCAAGGATATGAAGGGGCATCAGAGTTCCCAACAGAAAATAGGCACGCGGGTAAGTAACAGGCACCGAGGCGTACGCGGGTGAAGACAGTTTAATGTTTACAATGATTGTCACAATAATACAGCAGTTTCGGCTATTGCATGAACATCCATTTACTCCGCTTCATCCGTGAGGAATACCCGGCTGTATATTGACAGATCTTTACAAATTAAGGAAAATGTTTTTTTTTTCATTTAAGTGACAATGATTATCTGGAAAACTTCTGACACAGCAGGGAACCAAGGGGCACGCATGGTATAGTATAAATCTCTATCAAAAATGTAATTGCTGTGAATGCAATGGCCTGGCACGGCAGCTATAAATTATTTAGGTTAGTTACCATAAAACACTAGGTAACACTTTGGAGGTAGGCCTCCAGTAGTATGTATATATATATATATATATATATATATATATATATATATATATATATATATATATATATATATATATATATATATATATATATATATATATGGTGTGCCGATTAATCGATTAAATCGATGATTGGTCGTTTTCTTTCAAAATCGATTAAATCGATTGCATTTTTGCATAATCGATTAAAAACGATGATGTATACACATGCATAGAATCTAATCCTATCAAAGGTTATGCGGACACAAGTATCGAACAGCATCAACACGGAACCTTGCGCAGCCAACGATCGCCCGACGGCAAGTCGACCTTCTACGCGGGTGGACTGATGATTTCATTAAGAATACCAATGAACATGTCAGACTTTTTACTGGGGTCAGTATTTTAGGTACTAGTAATCAGCATATTTCATGGTAATATAGAAAGTACATAAAATAATCAATTAATAATCGATCATCGGTCGTTTTTATTTTTCAATCATCGATTATGATTTAAAAACCAATTCCTACTAGGAGGGCTGGTCAATGTGATTATTGACAACTTCAACCGTAGTTAATATCTACTCTGATTGGCGCCAATATCTACTTGATTTATGCATATACATTATTCAACCTCGCATCTTATTATTAAACTTACTTCTCTATCCGAGTGATATGACTCGCTGACTTACTTCTCCATACCCGAGTGATATGACCCGCTGACTTATTCCTCTATACCCGAGTGATATGACTCGCTGACTTCTCTATACCCGAGTGATATGACTCGCTGATTTCTCTATACCTGAGTGATATGACTAGCTGACTTATTCCTCTATACCCGAGTGATATGACTCGCTGACTTATTCCTCTATACCCGAGTGACATGACTCGCTGACTTACTTCTCTACCCGAGTGATATGACCCGCTGACTTATTCCTCTATACCCGAGTGATATGACCCGCTGACTTATTCCTCTATACCCGAGTGATATGACTCGCTGACTTATTCCTCTTACCCGAGTGATTTGACTCACTGACTTACTTCCCTACCCGAGTGATATGACCCGCTGACTTATTCCTCTATACCCGAGTGATATGACTCGCTGACTTATTCCTCTATACCCGAGTGATATGACTCGCTGACTTACTTCTCTACCCGAGTGATATGACTCGCTGACTTACTTCTCCATACCCGAGTGATATGACCCGCTGACTTATTCCTCTATACCCGAGTGATATGACTCGCTGACTTATTCCTCTTACCTGAGTGATTTGACTCACTGACCAACTTCCCTACCCGAGTGATATGACCCGCTGACTTATTCCTCTTACCCGAGTGATTTGACTCACTGACTTACTTCCCTACCCGAGTGATATGACCCGCTGACTTATTCCTCTATACCCGAGTGATATGACTCGCTGACTTACTTCTCTACCCGAGTGATATGACTCGCTGACTTACTTCTCCATACCCGAGTGATATGACCCGCTGACTTATTTCTCTATACCCGAGTGATATGACTCGCTGACTTATTCCTCTTACCCGAGTGATTTGACTCACTGACTTAATTCTCTACCCGAGTGATATGACCCGCTGACTTATTCCTCTATACCCGAGTGATATGACTCGCTGACTTATTCCTCTATACCCGAGTGATATGACTTGCTGACTTACTTCTCTACCCGAGTGATATGACTCGCTGACTTACTTCTCCATACCCGAGTGATATGACCCGCTGACTTATTCCTCTATACCCGAGTGATATGACTCGCTGACTTATTCCTCTTACCCGAGTGATTTGATCACTGACTTACTTCCCTACCCGAGTGATATGACCCGCTGACTTATTCCTCTATACCCGAGTGATATGACTCGCTGACATCTATACCCGAGTGATATGACTCGCTGACTTCTCTATACCCGAGTGATATGACTAGCTTACTTATTCCTCTATACCCGAGTGATATGACTCGCTGACTTATTCCTCTATACCCGAGTGATATGACTCGCTGACTTATTCCTCTTACCCGAGTGATATGACTCGCTGACTTACTTCTCTGCCCGAGTGATATTGTTGGAGCCTGTCTGCGGATCTGGCCCATCTGTCGATGGGCTTGCCCATATGAGGATCCGTTATTGGGCTGCCCATCTGCAGATGGGCAGCCCAATAACGGATTTGATACCATGCACTTTCTGGCCCATCTGCAGATGGGCTTGGCCCAAAAACCGATTTTAGTTTTTATTAGTTTTACGTTATTTTTTTATTATCTTGATGACTTTTGTAATCAGACAAACATTTCTCAGAACTTAAATGGATTTGCCTGCTCTTGGGGTGTCCAACACACTTGTTATTCCCTCTAAAGCCAAGCTCAGAGAAGAGGTCAGCAAGTATTTACGGGTAGTCCCTGTTGATAGTCTGTTTTACAACGCCAAGAACATCCACGAGAGGGAGGTGGACCATGCAGGATATTGAAAGACCTTTGCCCATGTTAGTGCTTCATTTATCATATAAGGTGTATCCGATATTAAGTTGGTGAACTGGTCATACCTAAATGCGTTTACCCTTAAGTATTATTATAGTGTTAGTGACAACCAAATTAACTAGAAAGCACTCACAGAGCACATGCCTCCGCCACCGCCTGTGTACGTACCAATGAAAGTACACTCGGTTATATGACATGAAATAGTATATGGCTTTTTAGACAAAAAAGGTACAACCCTATCAAAATAGTGTGCCATTTAAACCACTGTATTATAATAATTTATTCAATTTATATAATATAGATTAATTTTACATATATGTTTATTGTTCCGAATCCAAAAAAGGTCTATAAAAAAGTTTAGAATATTTCCTAGTAAGCTGAGCTAATATTTTTTCGATAACAGTATCCCACACAGACCGAAATTAGTAATATGCAAGTATTAACTACAAATTTTGGTAGTTTTATCGTACAAATTTTATCTCTTCATTATTTATCTTCTGAGTATAAAGTATAATTATATTTATCCAAATTGGTTTATAAGGAGTCTTGTCACAATTTAATTTTATATTTATATTTATATTTTATATATTAAAACATATTTATATATTAAACCTCGTGATGATTGCTTGTTTCAGAGATATATTTATTTATCAGTTGTATCTAATAAATTGTTATACATTAAAAAATAAAAATAAACTTTACTATGTTACTGTGAAAGATATGTAAAACATACCCTATCATTTTGTTTAAATTTATTTTGTGGCGTTTTTTGCCCTGGCCTTTGCAAAGACACTACTCTCCAGCAATGACCCCTGCAGCCAAAACTACATTTAACCTCGGCATCATCTCTGTGATAACCTGAAAAAAGGAGTAATGTCCGAGTTCCCTGCTGCTCTCATCACCAGGACGCCAACAATTTTGTACGAATACTATAGTAGAGAGCTTATCAATAAGACACTTCTCCAAAAGAAACTGTATCAAGATGTGTCATTGTGGTGAAAGTGCATGATTGTGATTGACTCTGAGATCAAATGACTCATGAGAGTGTTTGCTACATATATAACACTATTCTATTGTCAAAATGTGTGTGGTAACCTTGATATATATGTGGATATTAAAAATGAATATGAGAAACTGATTTGCACCACATAAATTTCTCTTTAGTAAATTGTATGTACCGTGGAAGTCGCATCTATGTGGTAATGTAAATGAGATTTTTTCGCAACAGCTGTAATTACTCTTGGGTAAAACGTGAACCTCATTAAACTCTTAACATCACACGAATGCAATGTAGACTAATTAAGAATTGTGTGTAAAAAGTTATTTAATAGGGTATTGTAACACTGCATGCACATCTATGTATAGTTTTCTATGCACATCTATGTAATTTTGATGATAAAATTATTAATGTAAGGCTGTGATAGTGATTTATGTTTCAATTAACACATTAAGTTCTGAGAAATGTTTGTCTGAGTACAAAAGTCATCAAGATAATTAAAAAAAATAACGTAAAACTAACGAAAACTAAAATCGGTTATTGGGCAAAGCCCATCTGCAGACGGGCCAGAAAGTGCATGGTATCAAATCCGTTATTGGGCTGCCCATCTGCAGATGGGCAGTCCAATAACGGATCCTCATATGGGCCAAGCCCATCGGCTGATGGACCAGATCCGCAAACGGGCTCCATCAATATGTTCGCTGACTTACTTCTCTGCCCGTTTGATATGATTTGCTGACTTGTTTCTCTGCCCAAGTGATATGACTCGCTGACTTACTTCTCTGCCCGAGTGATATGACTCACCGACTTACTTCTCTACCTGAATGATATGACTCGCTGACTTACTTCTCTATACCCCAGTGATATGACTCGCTGACTTATTTCTCTTTACCCGAGTGTTATGACTCGCTGACTTACTTCTCTACCTGATTGATATGACTCACTGACTTACTTCTCCATACCTGAGTGTTATGACTCACTGACTTACTTCTCTACCCGATTGATATGACTCGCTGACTTGCTTCTCCATACCCGAGTGTTATGACTCACTGACTTACTTCTCTGCCCGCGTGATATGACTCGCTGACTTACTTCTCTATACCCGAGAGATATGACTCACCAACTTACTTCTCTTCGAGATTGATAGGACTCGCTGACTTACTTCTCTATACCCGAGTGATTTGACTCGCTGACTTACTTCTCTGCCCGAGTGATAGGATTCGCTGATTTGCTTCTCTACCCAATTGATATGACTCGCTGACTTGCTTCTCCATACCCGAGTGTTATGACTCACTGACTTACTTCTCTGCCTGCGTGATATGACTCGCTGACTAACTTCTCTATACCCGAGAGATATGACTCACCAACTTACTTCTCTTCGAGATTGATAGGACTCGCTGACTTACTTCTCCATACCCGAGTGTAATGACTCACTGACTTACTTCTCTGCCCGCGTGATATGACTCGCTGACTTACTTCTCCATACCCGAGTGTTATGAGTCACCGACTTACTTCTCTTCGAGATTGATATGACTCGCTGACTTACTTCTCTATACCCGAGTGATTTGACTCGCTGACTTACTTCTCTGCCCGAGTGATAGGATTCGCTGATTTGCTTCTCTACCCGATTGATATGACTCGCTGACTTACTTCTCTACCCGAGTGATATGACTTGCTGTGAATGCTCCCCATTCACGTAGTCTATTCGACCCTTTTCCGCCAAACGCTAAACCCTTCTCGGTGAGTTCAACCAGTGCAAGTCTCACTATATCACCGATATAGTAACCGCCCAGTAGTTTTTCAAACCTGCAAAAAAATAATGAATATTCAATTCATTTAAAAAAAAAAACAAAAAAAAGTTTTGCAAACATGTTTATAACGTTTCTTGTAAAACTGTGTTAAACAACCAACACGGTATTAGCGTTATGAGAAAAGTTTTATTTTCAGTCCAGTTATTTTTCCATAAACCATTTATATGGCCCGAGGTATGTGGTATACGGACTGCTGAATTAGACAAGGAATTTTCAGTGTGGAATTCGATACGCATATGGTTACCAGGTGAATTAAGTATGAACTAGCGGACAATGACATCAACGGTCCCTATTACTGTGTTTTACCACACGTTTGTAGGCTTTAGAGAATTTACAGAAAAACTACATTTTGGGTTATGTAAACATTAAAAATACCGTCAGTACTATAGTAATACAACAAGCAATGAAGTATCACGTGAAAGAGCCGACGTAGTTTGAATGCTGGTCTATCAGCTGATCAAACTTAGTCTTGATGAAGTCCAAGCTCCCGTTGTCGCCGAATGCTCCCCACTCAATGTCTATCACGACCTGCAAGGTGGTACAAGAGTCATTATTCATAAGATTCATTACAAACTACAGACATAGGTTGATTGTAGAGACTAAAATCAATTAGTCCGTATATGACCGCATGCATAAAAATAGCTCCTAAAATCATGCGTGTATGTGCGTATGTATGAGTGAACTAGCAGTTTTCACTGGAATTATGAGCGCACCGATGTAGTTAAACACTCCTTGCGTAGAGGTCTCCTATTATATTCGACACGCTGACTACAAGTGGAGCATTTCCCATAAAGACCAACAGGTGTCAGCACAGGGCCAACATTATGCGATCATTGGTTTCGATCAAGGAACGCGGGCATCCCCAGCAGATAACAGAGGCTGTATACTTGGCACGGCAACAGTACTAAACTGTTCCAAAGGTGGAAGGCTCCCCATGCAAGTAGTGCGTTGAATCAAATTGATTAGTGGAATGCAAACAATGTAAGAAGTTCAGGTTAAAGTAGCCCCCAACCCCAAAAAAGACTGGCGTTATTTTCGATGATTTCTTCAGTTTATGCCAACTCCTTTCTCCAGCGGCTAAATTCATGCATTATCAACTTACGGACATACATTAACACGCGCACAATGAATAGAAACTTTAAAGTGAAATCATAAGTATACATATTTTAAATATTCGAATGATTTTCAGTTATATCAACAAGCTAAAGTTATGTATTATCAAGGAGCTTATATAACTTCTTTTGTATAATGTAAAAAATCGTGTTTGAGGACTGATTAATTTTCAGTGATGTTCAACAAGGACTGGAATTATGTATGATCAGCAGTAAGAATTTCTGTAAAGAATGACTCTGGTTTCTGAAATGGCACACTGCGCAGATCCGGGCTCGCTAGAGCATGGTTCTGCTTTTTTGGGTTTGTGGGCTTCAAGTCCGTTGAAGTACTTTGGATAAGAATTGTTTCAAGACAAATAACATAAACATGGATGTTTTTTTCTGTGGAAGAACTTAACGGAATAAGTAACATTTTGAAAGAATCCACATGTGAAATAAAAAAATACGTTTCCTTTAAAATGAGACAAATTTGAGCGAACCTGTGAGCTTAAGCGATGGTTTGGCGTCGTCCGTCATCCATACGTTAACCCATACTATATCTCACAAATGGCGGGAGCTAGCATCACCAAAGTTTAAGCCAAAAGTCAGTCATCCAAAAACTCTCTCGGATTTAGCTTATTTATTTATTTTTGATTATTTTTTTTTTTTTTTTTTGCTATCTGCATTGACTCAGATTTTATTAGGAAAAAGCTAAAAACTTTTAAAAATCTTCTTCTCCGAAAGCATTCAGCCAAATTGTTCAATATTTCACAGAAATTATCCCAGATATGAGCTCTCTTAAGTTTGTTTAAATGGTTTAGGTTCGATTAAATGGTCCAGTTATGGAAATTTGAACTTAGTTATTTGGCCAAGTAAGCATACTACCATAACAATCTCGTTGGTCACAATTTGAAATTAAAGTTTTTGTGGCGCCACCTACATCGGCCTGTTTTTTTTTTTTTTTTTTTTTTTTTTGTTTTTGGTTGGCAAAAACCTCGTCATTAAACCCCTTCAGCTTCTACATTAAAAAAAAGGTTTTATGATGAAACTGTCAAGCCGAATGGTTTAATTTTCTTTGACGAATTATTCAAGGGTCGGGTTCTCTCAATTGTATATGAACAGATCGAGTTAACTGATTATTGGTAGAGTCACAGAAAGCTGAAATTTGTATTGTGGCCAAGTAAGCCTATATCAAGTAAGCCTATATCAAACTTAGGGCTGCAATAGTCTTCTTCTGCAAAACTTTTGTTTCAAATTCTGTTACACTGCACAAAAATCATTCTTTGGTGGCCTTTGTTCAAGTTTACTTAAACGGTTTTTGGCTGAATTATGGGACATTTAACAATGAAATGACTGTGAGATACTTTGGCAAACAAAGCAAGTAGATTTGCTGTATTAACAAACTGAGCTATGCGGAAATGTAAGCTGAGCTGTACAAGCATCATTAATACTTTATGTCCAAATCAAACTTATGTGTAAGATAAATCCATGAATAAAATATATTTGTATTCTGATTTTGCTTTTAATAGGCATCTGTTATTATTTTAACATTTTTGATTAAAAAAAAATATAAAAAAAGCATGAAAAACAGTGCAACCAAAGTCATTCAGAATGTGTAAACAGATTTGGCAACAGACCAAAAGTGTGTCTGTATCTATCTATAGCTTTGGAAGACTTCCAACTTGGTCATATAAGGCAACAGGTCAAAATTATTTTAAAGTTTAAAAAATTGAGACAAGTAGTCCCGATCATCCAACAGTAACCAACTGCAAGAGGTTCGTTTTGAGAAGACACGGCCTCTGGCGGAAGGCTTTTGGAAAGCTAGAAGAAAAGTTGCGAGTGTGCTGTTTAAAAGTTAATACTTCACGAAGACCACGTCATAAATGGTTGTATACCATGGTTATTTGCACTGATATTTTGTTGCAATGTTTCCGTTTGTGAGCTGCCATGACCATACCTTTTCCGAGCTGGGTTTCCTGCCTTCCCATTTGTCAACGTTCTCCACTTTTTCAACATAAGCGGCATTACATCCGGTACCTTAAAAGCATAACAATAATAAAGAAATGCGAATTATTTAAATATTAACATTGTAGTACAGATATCGGATCCTGATGACTCCGTCTTTTGCGAAATGAAAAAGCCTATAGAATTCAAAACTTAAGCAATGGGTTGTGTAGTTTTCTCTATTAATTGCCTCCGCCAGGAGGGATTGCGTTTATCCCAATTCGTGTGTTTGTGTGTGTGCGCGTTTGTGTGACCGTTCACAACAATACTAACGCAATTATGAAAGGAATCACATGGCATTTCGTGAATGGGCCAATGAAGAATCGATTTGATTTTGGTGTAGATCCGGCACAGTATCCAGGATCCAGGAAGGTCATCGTGGAATAGACACAAATCTACAGTCACTTATGCATGAATGCACCTGAGAATAAGTGAACTGCGGAGGCTTGCATTCATTTTAAAAGAGATTTGTATTTCACTTTAATTTTCTTTAGATGTAGCACAATGGTTTCTTCAAAGTGTTCTATGGCCATGGAGGAGAGGTCTACTGTAACATAACAGGAGTACGGGACATGGCCATGATATCAGTAGTCAGAGCGTGCACCACAAACCTAATATGAGACCCACAGAGCAGGAGGGCTGGAGGTAGGACCCGGCCATCAGGGTACCCGTGGTGTCGTTAAGGACAGCTACTACATCAACGTTAATGTCCTACAACCAGGATTCAAACAGTCAGTAAGTATATATATATACCCATCAGTTAAGGACAGCTACTACATCAACGTTAATGTCCTACAACCAGGATTCAAACAGTCAGTAAGTATATATATATACCCATCAGTTAAATACGTTTTCTTTATTTGATATCTTTATTTGTTTAAGATTACATTATCGGTTACGTGATAAAGCTTATTGTTAAAAGGACGACTTAATTCCTATTTGTACATTTGTATATTTTTGTGCTGTTACCTGATCAGACATTTCATCAGACTAGCATTAAAACAAACATGGTATTAACTGTTTAAACTGAAGCACTTACCTTTCTTCTCTTTATCGCCTCCTCTAAGTGCTTCCCGACGTCCTCCCCGGGACCATCCGGACACGCGAAGCTTTTAGTCCACGTGATCAAATAAGCTTTGTTTAAAGCCTTCTGTACCATTGGAAAAGAAAACGTAAAACCTGGCGAATACATGGTAATTCAGAGCAATCAGGCATTTATATACAAGGAAATATCAAAATAATAAACTTGAAGAGTACGTTATGTTCAAGCAGTTACTCAAAACTCATAAAACGAATCACAACACGAAATTTAACACATAACTATTAAAGAAAACGTTGGAGGTATACACAATACGAAAAACAACACAAAAATACCAAAAAAATTAGGATATACACAACACGAAATACAACATAAATTTACAAAGGAAAACTTTGAGGATATACTCAACTCTAAATACAACAAAAAAACTACAAAAGAAAACTTCGAGGATGTACACAACACGAAATTCAGTAGGATTTTTCCGACAGATGATAGAAAACGACACAGAAACTCAAAGTAACATTTTCTACAGTTTTTACATTTCATGTACATCAAAACAATAGTGCCACATACCTGTGTCAATAAGTACAATACTTTAGTACATTTTCTCACAATATAGGCCTACCTCCGGGCCGATCATTTGACACCACACTTGTGTTATTCTCTACACACTGGTTGCCCCATGGCACAGTTTTTCGCATTTTTTTAGTTATATAGCCAGTCCTTGTTTGAGCGCTATTGGAAAGTTTTCAAACTATCGCAGCGGCTACTTCTATACAGGTTCGCCTTATGTCGACACATGTTTGAACCTTTCAAGCGCTAAGGACATTTTTATGCCATTCAACTACAGTAGTTCCCTATTACCAGCCACTTAGGGCCATTTCTCATGCCATTTAAAGCAGTTCTCTATTTCAAGCCGCTCAGGGCCATTTTTCATGCCAACTAGGGCAATTCAATATTTCTAGCCTCAATGCTTATCATGGTTACTGCCAATATAAGCGATATTATAAGGTACAGTCGTGTCTCCGTTACTAATTTATACATGTTCGTTTCGGTGGACAGCGGCCACGCTTACCTTTGCAATGGCAATTCACTTTATAGGTCACAGAGGCCAATTTCTCATGATATCTACGTCAAATCTATTCAACCAACCTAATAGGACCCCTTCTGATACGTACTATAGTATATTGTACTCTATAACACTTAACACAAACACAAAATTCCAGGAATCTGGAACTTCTGGATTGAGTGGTCTTCTTCACTCTTCTTAATTTATGTACCTAACTACTTTATGTGTGGCAGTACATTTTTAAAATTTTGAAAACAAATACTGCCAAAAATGCAGGTTCGAATCACTGCTTGTAAATATTTTAGATTTCCAAGCTGGCAAACGCTCGCCAATGTAGGATTTTCCCACAGATAATAGAAAACAACATAGAGATTTAAGTTTTAAATGACCAAAATCTGTCCATAACATTATACTGCCAGTGTAAACGTGATAAACAGGGTGCTACGAGGGTCGCTGCGGGCTACTGAACTTCGCCTTATGTCTATTTTTCCTTTAGCCCCTTAAAACGTCTAAATGACTAAACCAAAAGGCCCACGTCTGCATCATTCAAGTGCACGCAGAAGAGTGGCGAGGCCTGGAGATTCCCGGCTGTAGGCCAGCCTGATTTACAATAGGGGTGGCCTATTAATGGGCCAGTCCAAATACTGATAGCTGACGGGTAGTAGGCCTGATGTCTTACAATACAAAATAAAACTACAAAAGAAAACTTTGAGGATATACACAACAAATAAGTGACTTAACTTCCTCAGTATTGTTTTGAATATGATAAAAACATTGTTGCTCTTAATGATGACTTACCCAGCGGCAGTCGTCGCTCCAACATGTCTTCTTCTTTTAAGAACATATAAATACTTTCTGCTAGATGATCAAATACCTTGAAGAATTAAAAAAAATTATCTCACAAGTGTAAACAGGCATCACCGAGACATTGCTAAGTTTTTATGTAATATTATTTCTTATGTGAAATCAATAACGCACGCATGGGATATAACTATTTTTATATTTTTATTTATAATTAATAAACAAGGAATGTTACGGTGAACGTTATACAAATATCTAATGGTATAAGTTGAACGTTTAAAAGATAATGACAAGTATCTTGTAAAACGCTGTTACCCCTGCGCTCGGTCCAGTTAGTGTCTCTTTAGGGACGTTGTAGTTTCTGCTAACACTTTCACATTTGCCGCCGACCATTCGCGACAAAAGTACGCGAAAGTTAGTGCTTCCTAAATCCAGGGCAAGAAAATCACCTTCCTCTGAAAGAAAAAAATTATCATGAAAGAGAAGGTTGAGCGACCAAAGTGGTCTCAATAGAAAAATGTAAAATAAGCCGATTGATAAATGTTACTCTGCGCTTGTGTTGATTAGAATGTCTTAATCATGAATAAATATCCGTTTTAAAACACGTATGTGTAACAGATAAAGATAGTCTTTCAGTCAAAGTTCAGGATTTAAATAATAGTATTTAAGTACTGACGACTTGCTGAGCAAGGTTTCCGATTTTCACCGTGAATCATAACCTTCCTTACAACCATTTGACTGTTAAACTTTAACCGACAAGTAATGATTTAGGCTACCACTGGCTTTACAAGGTTGTCATATTGCTGAAAGCATGAACTGACTGGTGGCAAATCATATTTTTACATGTAGAACAAATTCCCACAAAATCTTCTACAAACGACCTCTCATATCAGAAAATCTTACATGGAGAATCGTATAACTACCTGAGCAGTCCAGCAGGGCGGTGACGCAGGAGTATTGTACAACTACCTGAGCCGTCCAGCAGGGCGGTGACGCAGGAGTATTGTACAACTACCTGAGCCGTCCAGCAGGGCGGTGACGCAGGAGTATTGTACAACTACCTGAGCCGTCCAGCAGGGCGGTGACGCAGGAGTATTGTACAACTACCTGAGCCGTCCAGCAGGGCGGTGACGCAGGAGTATTGTACAACTACCTGAGCCGTCCAGCAGGGCGTTGACGCAGGAGTATTGTATAACTACCTGAGCCGTCCAGCAGGGCGGTGACGTAGGTATTCTCCATCTGGAGGGACGTCTGTTTACGTTTCGTTTCGTCTCTGCTGAGTCCCAACCACATCTCTGTTTGGAGAGTGTCCATCAGCTTATTTATCTGATGGACCGTCAATAACAAGGGGTCTACTAACTCATTTATCTGTAAATAACACAGAAAAAACTAAGTTAAAACAAACTAGTGGTCAACGGGCAATGACGCTCAACTGATTTGGAAAAAACAGGGAGTGTTCAGATAGATAAGAGAAACGAGACAATGCATGAATTCTTGCAATAGGTGAGAGAAATCTTAGAAATGTTACTGGAAATTTGGAGAACTTCCTTGAGAACTTTGCAGGATGACAGGAGGACTAATGACATGTGAGTTATACAGATTCGTTCGATTTCAGAGAACTGATAGAAATTTTCAGTTTTTAAACTCTTCAGAGAATTTGGTTGAATTTGGTTTATCAAACTGAGAGAAACGGGAGCCTACAGGCTCAATTATCACAAATACCTAAAATCATAACAGTAAGTGACTGTTAACATTTGTATTTGCAAAAAGGGGCCATTTAAAAATAAAACCAATCACTCTCATTTTCCTTGTTCTAAGGAACAGTTCATCATGATAGGAAAGATAAAATGTAACCATTTTGACTGATTCAGAAATAATGAAAAATAGAAATAAAAATCACACAGCAATATTCCGGTCAATATTTCTGCCAAAACTGATAATGATTTTTGGCGTGTTTTGTGAGATAAAAGGTAACAACTTTTCTACCATAAATGCAAAGACCTAAAAAAATGTGATCAACATAATCATAAAATACATTTTTAGTTATAACACTCGTGACGCACATACGTACGGTTGACCATCCATTGACCTTGCCTGTTGGAATACTTTCCATGCCTACCTATATACATTCGAGGCTAGAAGCCAACGGATTCGAATGAGGTGTTCTGAGCAGAATTTTGCAAACCGATTAGAGGTGGTGCTACCTGACTTCAGTACACCATAGAGCTATCAGTTCCTAATGCATGGGTAGAAGCTTTGCTAACTTCAAGGTGTGCTTAATTGCAGCCAGTCCTGACACCCGGAATGTTACTCCAGGGGAACCCCAGGGCACTGTAGTACGCCAACTTCTCTTACTATTATAAATTAATGATACAGAGGGGGGCCTATCCTCGACCATAAGATTAAGCTGATGACAATACTATCTATAAACAAGTGACCCATAGGTCATGAAGCTCAGCTGACTGGGAAGAGATTCGCCAAAGGAAATTTTATCATCTGAATGGTAGTATATACCCATTCAACTGAAGCATCAAACAGATTAACCAACAGGCCAAGATTGTGACTGTATTTATATATCTCAAAAATAGAGAAAAAATGCATAAACTTTAAAAAAAATACAGGTGGTTCCACCAGTCTTCAGAAACTAATAAAATCACTTAATGGTCATTATCCATGCAAAGAATCATGGTGATCTCTGCATTAGTTGTTCAGATACTTCAGCTTTTGTATCAAATTTTCCATTATTCTGAGGGATACTTCAGAGTCCTATAGCTTGAAGGATATGGGTAACAGAGACCTAATTTCAGGTTTCCACGGACACTTTTCATGGGCCTCCTTGCATGACAAGAATAAAGATTCTAGGTCCTGTTGTTATGATTTGTGCCCTGTTAACAGATGTTCATATCTTTAAAGGTCTCAAAAATAGAGAAAACAATTATAAAAAAACTCGAACAAATACAGGTGGTGCCACCAGTCTGCAGAAACTGATGAAACACTCCATGATCAATATCCATACAAACAATTATGGTGATCTCTGCATTAGTTGTTCAGATACTTCAGCTTTTGTATCAATTTTTCCATTATTCTGAGCTGTACTTTGGAGTGCCATAGCTCAAAGGATTTGGGTAACAGAGACCTAATTTCAGGTTTCCAAGGAGGTTTTTCATGGACCTTTCAGAATGTAAAGTTACAAGATTCTAGGTCCAGCGGTTACGATTTGTGCCAGGTTAACGGACAGACGGACGGACAGACGGACGGACGGACGGACAGACGGACGACGGACAAAGAGTGATCGCTATAGCTCAGATGACTTACAGTCAGCTGACCTAAAAAATAAACACAACAGAAGATGCCTACCAGGTGGGTGTATTCAGGAGTGGGCGGACAATTGGCAGATGTCCTTAAATGTGAAAAAGTGCAACTCTCTGTGAATAAGAACCAAAACAAAAATCAAAGATTCGTATGTCATGTCTACCCTATTATTAACCAGCATGCTTACAGTCATAGTTAATAGGGTATTTTCAGATGCCAAAGACTTTCTCCAAATAAATAGACCTAATAACAGTTTTACTCCTTTGGAAGAGATCACATCTGATATTTAAATATCATCCTAGACTATAAGCTCAACTTCAATGAGCATGTTGACATAATTACAATAAACTAGACTACGAAACTACTCAGCCTCTTCAAACGCAACCTTAGCATGCGTAACCGTGAGATTAAGGGAATGGCCTGCAAACTTGAGTATATGCATCGCCAGCCTGGAGCCAACAAAGTATAACATCAATCAGCTAGAAAATGTTCAAGATTCGTCGTTAAAAAATACATTTTTGGACTTGAAGCAAAACTAACCTGTGACATAAATAGTATCCTACGCTGGCAGACTCTACAGCACAGAAGGCCGTTTTACGACCTGTCTCTATTTTACAAAATTAAACATTGTCTGTAAACATCAATTTCCTATACCCATATTTGAACCTTTACGTCGCCATGTTAACAAGTATCTGCACATCCAGGCTGTACATACTGATGCATATTAATATAATTTTTATGAAAGAACTGTAAGACTTTGGAACCTTTTACCTCATAACATCTCTGGAGCAACTACCCTTGACCCTAGCCACAGCTTGATTCAGAACCAAAGGGTGGACAAAAATCAATTGAACAGGGATTCTCATCTCAGCTGAAATCTTGTTTAACCTATTTTAGTTATATGTATACACGATGTCGCACATTGTCCAATAACGCCAAAGGCCATTGGGTCAAAAAGTTGATGATGGTTTGGAATCATTACTGGCAAACCCATAATTTGTACACGAGACCTGTGATACCTTTGATATGAGACATCCAAGTTTTTGTGTCAACGCCATTTCAGGACAATCCTTCTTGACTTCTCTGCGATATCTGTCTCTATGTATATTTACATCCATAATTCTTAGCATCTAATTAGTTGAAATATGTGATTTCGCCCCTTAACTGTTTGAATGTAGGTCACAGTGACCTACATTTGCATCTGCACCAAGACCTTAAGCTGTGTTTCCATGTATCCGCAATTATTGTGTTCGCAAAAGGCGTACGTACGCTCAATAGTGCGCAGTCCGCAAAAACTGTTTCCATAAGTACGTACTTTTTTTCTTGCGGATACCCTTTCACGTGCCACTTTTGAAACTGCACGGACGACAGCCAGGAAGAAGGTCATTTGTCTCATTTCACCTGGCGTCGGGGCACTGTTGGGAAATGTAGGCATTTTTTGCCATCCGCAAAACGGATGAATCCCTCACCGATCCGCTGCGATGCGGTCCGTTTTTGCGGATATGCATGCGGAGCACGTTAAATCCTAAACATGGATTTTTTAAATAAAAATAAATTATCGTTAATTTATTATTTTACAAAGATGCAATTCTCACTTTGAAGTATAAATTAACCTAAAAGTTGCTGAAATGTGACGGAAAATTACCAAAAAGGTACCTAAAAACTACAGAAATGTACTAGCTGTAAACAGTGCCTCCTATGTACATCCAGTGAATCATTATTACTGATGGCATAGGATAAATTACAGAGGTACATTGATGAAAATGGTAATTAAATCATCAGTTTGTTGGCAGCCATCTTCGATTTCAAAATGACCTCCAGAGAAAACAAACTTAAATAAACTGTACCACCAAGTTTGATGGAATAAGAACCTAGGTTTAGATACCAAAAGCCTGCTTTTTTGTCACTTAGTCATATATGTTGATTTCATGATTTGCAATTTGTGACATTCATACTTACGGATCCCTCTTTCTCAGCTGTTTCATGTGAAATGACTACCGATAGTAAAATAAGAATTTGCTATTCGAATTCCCCATATATCTGTCCTATAAACTCCCCCGAGCTGCAGGACAAAAAGTATATACCAATCGTTTTGGTGCCCCAAACTGGACAGGTATAAGAAAACAATCATACTAGTCATGACTAGTGTGATGTGTTGTTGTACATATATACAATATGGAAGTTTTACGAGTAGTGTTGTTATCACATTATATGTACCTTAAAGTGCTATATAGCAGATATTAAGGTAAAGGTTATGATGAAATCGCTACCTTTTCTGGTATCTGTTGTGCACATATACATAATGTAGAAGTTTCATCTGAATTGTTTGTCTTTTCATGTTTTTCATAATTCTGTTATCAGTTTTATGTCGAAGAAAATACTTCATTGCGTTTTAATATATGGTTTATATATGTTATATATGAACGAGGAAAATTTATTTTGGCCAAAAAGTCTACTTTTATAATAACTATTTTTAAACCGATGTCATATATGAATGTTTAGTTTCTTTGTTTATTTTCCGTTTTTATTATTTGCCTGTTCTTTCAATAAAACTGTTTTCTGATATTATTTGTATTTTGCGGGAACTGTGATAACTGTGTAAATATAGAGACAATGTAATGTGGCTGGTTGTCGAATTAATGATAGAAGGTCAACTAACTTGGCTTTTTATTGTCTGGTCACTGACCTTATTTCGGGAGCTGGTCCCCTCTTTATTGTGACACATGTAGTATCAAAACAGCATCACTAGGAGTGGACTTTGTTAAGATCCTGAACTGACAGGAAAAAGTTGTTTCTTGTCCCTTCAGAAGATGTCGCCTTCTAAAACAAGAATCCTGGACTACGACTCGGTATCCCGAATCGGCAGGCATTTACTGGGTATATTTTAACATGCAGGAAACCCCTATATTTGGTCAGTTGGAAATGGAAATACGCAGCTTTTTGTGCAGTTTAAAATTCAAAAATTTGTTTCCGTCACAGACTATGCACTATTTTCAAGCCCACGTTTATAAATTATTGAATTTAATCGATATCTAGTTTCAAGTATGTACAGCATAAAATTCACTCCGATGTGAGTTCTCAAAAACTCTGATTTATTTCTGTAATATATATTTAAATACATATATATTGTAATATTTCATTTATATTTCATTCAATATATTCATATTATATAAATTTTAAACATTTTAAACAAAATTGTGATGAATTGGTCATGGTTCAACCTTAAAATTAAGGGGTCTCTGATGACTGATCCTGTAATTGGCCTTGGACTTTTTTAAACAGTTGGGTCCAATAGGCCTCAGTTGGAGTACGCTCGGTTAAAAATTTGTGTAGTTCTAAAATAACCTTAAAATATGCGCTGGGCAATTATATTTGATTTGTATGTTACAGAGCGTAATCTTAGAAGTGTCAATAGCCATCTTGCTGTCACACCAGTCGATAATGCATTTACAGTAGTTGTGTAACAGGCTGTTAGAGACTTATACAGTTCAGTACCCCATATATCACTTGTGTCAGAGGTCAGTTAGTGGTCAGTTGGTGGGAAGTCACAAAGAGCAGACGTTTAGATAGCTGTCTGCTCAGAGAAGGCCATACAGAACCAAATATAAGTAATCAATGATATTAATGAAGAGAAGATTAGAGGATTAGGGAACAGTAAAGTTGCCAAACGGTTACTATAAAGTCAAGAAATGTTCTTGGAAAAAGACACATTCATGCGCAGTCAACGGCTACTGAATTCTTATACCGGTATATGCCATACTGCATGTGTGAATTTGCTTTCAGTCTGCGTTTGTCCAGTGCGGGCGTATATGTAAATTTGGAAAGTACTGTGAATTGTTTATTGTATCTGACGTTACGGGATAGTTAAAGTGTCGTTTTTATTTTGCTGTAAAATTAAGTTTTTCTGCTTGCCTTTGACGTAATTTCTTTTTGTGTAACTTTTTCGTGAAACAAGCAAGCCGTAAAGATTGGTCTGAAATAAGAAATACAACAAATTTTCGCAGAATTTTATCATGCGAGCAAATCCCTTGTCGTCAGTGAAATTTAGCTCAATATCAATTAACCCAAAACGTTACAGTATACTAAATAAACCTTATATCTTTTAATTGATTTTATTCCATCTTAGAGGAATATTTTTCTAGTAGGGTACATATTTGAAAGCTTCACTGTCAACCGATACTGCGGAACTGGCCGGGAGGAGAACAACGTGATGTATCAGGGATAACGCTATAGGGCAACAGGCAAGCGCCGGTAGTCAGATCAAACCCAGGTGCGAAACCTAGGTTTCTTATCAAAATTATAAACAACATCCATCCAGAGTTCGACTTTTTTCTCTAATTTATACTCCTTTATTATAAAAGTATAATATGGTGTGGTGCATGGTATGCAATTTCAGTCAGATTGTTTGACATATGTTTTTTTTTTTTTTACAATCTTTTTATGATGTTAATCCTTTCATGCACTTGATGTATATATACTTGTCCTCTAAAATTAGAATTAAGTGAAGGTATCATTCATTCGAACTTAGTATAAATAATTGTGTAGTTCCGTTCAACAATAGCAATAAATATAGGGTAAACCAAAAGAAATTCTTGTATTCTACAGTTTCTGTGCTAACCATAGTAGAAAATAAGTGCATGTCCTATGTTACAATGGAGAAAATACATGTGTAATATAACGTGCAGCCTTTTTATTGAAAATTTCCAAATGGGCCACCTGGCAATGACAACGGAGGCCGTTGCATAGGACATGTTGAAACCATCAGGTCGTGCTCACCCTGTCTGTGCACATTACGGGATAAACATAGCACCGCGTAACCCCCCCCCCCCCCCCCCCCCCCCCCGCCCCGCCCTTGCGGTCAACTTTGCACACTTGTTTACCTCGCTCGCGTGTACACGCTGCACCACCACAGTCGCTTGAATATATGGGGGAAATGGGAAGATAGCGACAGAACATATTTCACCTCTTTAGTGATACTTGCTATCTCCGTACGTAAGGCAGGACTTCATACTCGTGTAGTACACAGTTTCGTTCATTTCCCTATAAAAACACAACCAGAAAATACTGTCAATAGGGATTCAAGCGACTTTAGCTGCATACACAGTGTGCATACATTCCGTGACGTTATCCTGTTATTTGTGTACCGACCTGTGAGGTGTCTGAGCCGTGAGATGTCAGGTTGACAGAGGGAGTCGCCAGGTAAAGATCCATGTTGGGGACGCTGTATTCAGTACAGTGGCTGGCCCGGTGTTCTCGTCAGTGGTACACGACTAGAGTGTGTGAATTATATCGTCCCGTCCTGCCGTACATCAACTTGATGCAAGGTCTGTCAGAGTTCAAGGTCCTCGAACAGAAGCTCTGATTAGTTCACGCGAGTGTGTTTACAAAACCTATTGTATTGTTATCTGATACAAGACCCTCATTCATTGAACGAACGGACCTACTCGTCAAATGAGTGAGTCGTAATGAAGGACCTGTAATTTGGCCACGACCAGTGTGATGTCACTCTAATGGCATGCTCCTACCACGTGTACCGATGAAATGATGCAACTTAGACCAAGTTACTGAAATACAGGGCCGGTCGGTGAAGTAGGATTTTAAAGGAACCAATAACAGCTCAGTAAATTATAGTAGGCCTATGATTTTATTGTCTCCGCCAGGAGTGTATGCGTTCATTCTCGTTCGTGTGTGTGTGTGTTTGCTCACAACATAAAAAAGCGCAATTATGAATAAAATATCATGAATTTTCAGGGCTTTTCGGGAACTGGCCAATGAAGAAAAAATTAGAGTTTGGTATGCAGTGGCGTCAATTTATCTTCAAGGGTGGGGGGGGGATGACTCGCAATGGTTGGGGGTGGGGGGTGGATGAAAGGTTTTGAGGGTAGTCAAAATTGGGATAAAACAGACATGTTTAAATATATATATATATATTGTCACCCCTGACTTAACGTGATAACTTTACAATGGATATATCCTATATAACAATAGGATGGGTTTACGCTCGCCACTTGATTTCACTAATCAAGAAATTAGATCCCGGTCATTACTGGTGACATTTCCAGGTTCATTTAAGGACGTGTATAAAAATACCAGACAATTATACACCCAGATCAATAGAAACTATGAGACATCAGGTTAAATTCACAAATATAATTCAAGACAATACTTACAGAGACATAGATGTGTGTGTGCGTTGATGTGTCAATACGACAGTCATTCACATTAAAAATACAGGATATTTACTGAGTCCATGGTTTGTATAAAAACAATAAAGTCCAGTTCCTTCAGAGATCTCTGGTTACTGTTTTGTGTAGAATCTAGCGTATGGTTAGCACCATATAGTCTTTCTGAGATTAGCGATCTTCAACTGATCTTGCTTGACAGCGACCCGTGTAGGTTTACGCTCACATGAATGCAATAGCTCTCTTTGTTTACATAGAGCTTAGAGTCCTTGACCTTGCTCAAGTAGCAATTGTTTCACGGCTTACAGCGATTATGTATCTAGGTCAAGCTGAACTAGGCCGGCAGGTGACGCGAGCACACTGACTTTACCACCAATACAATGCTCTGTCGGCAGCACGGCTGTGATCCGTGAGCTAGGTCCTAGCCTCATGTAGAAGCTTGCTTCTATGCCGTTCCTGGCGTTTCAATGTTCCTTCTCCCGTGCGTGCGTGCTGCCACCTAAAGCTTCCAGACCCAACTGAAACAGCGTCCCGCGTCTCTCCCTGAACTCTGGCGTCACAATCGTCGTCACAATACGGAGATCCGGTTCTCTGATTGGCTTATGGCTCAATTGTCCCATATAAGGATATTTGTGACCTAGAATGACTGCTAGCGTCACCATGGCGACCCACATACCAGATGTAATACACGCAATGCGTGACATAGATAAAACAGCTGATAGCCGCTGGGATTTCATACAAAATTACACAATATATATACAATCAGGACCTGTCAACGCTTTAGGATGACGTTTCACGTCAATATCAATAGAGAACAGACTTCGTTAAACTATGATACAAAACACCGTACTTATTGTCACCGAGTTTCTGGTGACATCACCCCTTCCTTTTAAAGAAAATACACAGTATTATACATCGTATCGTTCTATCTCACAGGGTCCAGCTAAACACATTTACATATAGCAATACATAGCAATACATAAGGGTCATGTAACAAGTTGTCATTAGTACATGCCCACGGTCTATGACACAGGGCAAAATCCTGTACATGTTTAGACTTAACTGGCTAAACATTATAGCTCATTACATCCTTACACTCAGGCAGTCTGCTAAGAAAATCAGGTCCATGGTTTAGTTTACCTGACACTGCTTCAATATCAAATCTTAACTCTTGTAGAACCAGAGCCCATCTCATTACCCTCTTATTAGCACATTTTGATTTGCTTATACACTTAAATGGTTTGTGGTCGGTCTGAATGGTGAACGGTCTACAAGCCAGGTACATCTCAAATTTCTGTACAGACCATACAATTGCTAATGACACTTTCTCGATGGTGGAGTAATTTCTCTCCCTGGGCAATAGTTTACGACTGGCATAAGCTACTGGGTGGATGATCCCCTCGTGTCTTTGCATCAGGATACAGCCAATACCCACATCAGATGCATCACATTTCAAATAAAATCGTTTACTGAAATCAGGTAGCAAAGCCTTCTTTGTCTTAGGTCTATCAGTGCTCTGTATTCTCTTGAGCAAAACCGGATTAGTGGCCAAGTTGCCCGTGCCTACAAGGTGTCCAAAAAACTCAAAGCCCTGGTAGCCTATGAAGGTTTTAGCTGGTTTAGCTGCTAAGTTTGCACATTCTAGTCTAACTAGCACTTCTCTAAGAGTTCTTAAGTGCTCGTCCAAAGTCTCTGAGTGTATTAACACGTCATCTACATAACACACTACATTCGGCATGTCGCTGAACATTTTCCGCATCATGCGGGTGAAAACCGCTCCGGCAGTTACCAGGCCGAATGGCATAACCCTAAATTGGTAATGGCCATCGGGTGAAACAAAGGCCGTCTTATCCCTGGATTCCTCAGAAACAGTAACCTTTCGTCAGGTCAAGCTTTGTAAAATACTGGCTTTTCGTGACTTCGACAAAAAGTGTTTCCGGATCCGGTATGGGTTCAGGATCGAACACGGCTGATTGGTTCAGCTTTCGGTAGTCTATCACGAATATAGTCTTACCGTCGGGTTTCCTAAGCAGGATACAGGGGGACGCATAGCTAGAATCTGACTGTTCAATAATGTCCAAGTTTAACATTTCCTGGATTTCTGTTCGCATTGTCTCTCGCAGTTCAAAAGGCACCCTATAGGGCCTAGTTTTTACAGGTACATCAGATGAGAGTTTAATGCTACATTCTACAACATTGGTGAGCTTGGGTACATCTGTGAATACATCCCCATATTGCCTAAGCAGAGTATTTCACGGCGCTGACGCTTGCCTAGGTCGGCATTTACCTGAACATCTCGCTCAGTCTGGCGGCGCGCATTCAACGGTAAGGACATGTGGGCATCCTCATCAATCCCTTCTGGGTTTAACTCTCCGAACACGGGAGGCTCTGTTTCACCGTCTACACCGTCAGGATCATGTATGGAATCAGGTGCGCCCTTGGCTACCGCTGCCAGAATATGCTGGGGCTCGTTCCTAGCATGGTACCGTTTCAGCATATTCACGTGGAAGGTTTTAACCTTATCGCCAATCTTAATCCGATAGTCTAAGTCCCCAACCCTGTTTACAATAGTATAGGGGCCTTTCCACTGTACCATTAATTTGTTCCGCTCCGTCGGGAGTAACAACAAAACTTCGTCTCCGGCCTCAAACCTGCGCGTGCATTTACCTCTATCATATAACAGTTTGTGTCTGTTCGCTGATTTGTTCAACGCCTCTCTAGCTAACGCGCATGTGTCGCTTAGTTTGTCTTGTAGGTCCAGGACGTATTGGTACGTGGTTTTAGTCTCGACGCTAGTATCTCGCTTGGTCCACAGATCCCTAAGAATCCGCATCGGTCCTCTAACGACCCTACCATAGAGCAACTCAAAGGGTGAGAACCCTGTGCTCTCATGTGGCGCTTCTCGGTACGCAAAAAGCACGGCGCTGAGGTACCGATCCCAGTCTCGCGGTCTTTCCTCGCACATCCGTTTCAACATTAACTTTAACGTACCATTGAATCTCTCCACCATTCCGTTGCACATAGGATGGTAAGGAGTAGTGGTGTGCTGTTTTACAGACAAAACACGGCTAACTTCTCGCATGAGGTCTGACGTAAATTGTGTTCCCATGTCGGTAAGCACCTCTGACGGCACTCCTATCCGCGCATAAATATCAACTAGCGCATCAGCCACAGAGACTGTATCTATGTTCTTTAAAGCAACAGCCTCCGGATATCTAGTGGCATAATCCATAACGGTCAGAATATACCTGTGACCTCTCTCCGACGCTGGATGGATCGGCCCAACCAGATCCATCGAAATTCTACGCCAGGGCTCATCAATTAATGGCATCTGGCCTAACGTAGCTCCAGGCACCTTGCCTTTCGGTATGGTTTTCTGGCAAATGGGACAGGACTTGCAAAACTCAGCAATGTTATTATACATCCCTTTCCAGAAAAAACTGAGTTCTCACGCGGTCGTGCGTTTTGTCTATGCCCGTATGGCCCGCCATAACCGCTAAGTGGCCCATCCTCATGACGTCGTACCGTAACGTCTGAGGTACCACCACTCGAGATCCATCTTGATCTCCCCGTTTATCACTCACAACCCGAACTAAATATCCGTCCTCAATTCTAAATGGACTATCATTTCTAGCCTCTCTAGCTAGCCTCCAATACGGCGCTAAAGACTGATCCTCCTCCTGCGCCTTCAAAAATTCGGCCGGACTCACATCGGCAACTGGGCTTGCAACATTCAAGCTACGCGTCGGTATCTGTTTCTCACGCACAGCGCTCCGTGTCTCCACCGCGGACGACACCTCCTTTTGTGACTCTACACTGTCACACACTATGCCTGAGGACCGCTCAGACTTCCACGTAGGGTCCGAATCATACGGATCACGCGCTCCCGCTACGTTACCTAGCGCTAAATCACATACAGCATCCCCGACCACCATTGCCTCGATAGTACCGACAAAGTACGCACAGTCCACATTAATCCTAGCCGTAGGAAATTGTCTTACAGACCCGTCGAACAACCTACACTCGACCTGGTGTCCGGTGAACTGATTCGGCTCGACGTACGACTCACGTATTCCTGCCGAGGAACATCCCGAATCCCGCAGCACCCTCGCTGACTTACCATTCACCAGCCCTTCACACACAGGTAACGAGTTTCCGCCTCCTGTCTGGGCAGCAAATCCTAACGACTGACTCGGACTCTCTACTTCCGGTTTCACCGCACCGACTGTCTCCGTTTCCGCCTCGACTACTGCCATTGACATAGTCTCAGGCTTCTGTTTTGGGTTATACGGGGGGCTAAAATTGGTCCTATACCTCTGCTGATCGCCAGCAGCACGCCCTACTTGAGGGGAAGACCTAGGCCTCGACCGGGCACTAGTCTTACATTCCCGCGCCTTATGTCCCAGTTCATTACATAAGTAACATCTGATGCCTCCTGATGGCTTAAATTTCTGACCGCCCGGACTGCGCTCAACCTCTCGCTTCTCTCTAGGCTGAGATACCGGTTGCGCTGGACGCGGCACATTATTGCCATAACGAGGACCTGTTGTAAGGCTGTGTACACCGTGAGCCTCCGTATAACTCTCGGCTAAGTCTACCATACTATCAAAGTCACGACACCGTCTCTCTTTCAAAAACATAGAGAGATCCCTTCTACAGCAGTTTACGTACTGCTCGCACATCAACAGGTTAACTACCACGTCGTAGTCACCTCCGACCCCTGCCATCCCTATCCAATGGTCTAGGTATCCACTTAGTCTCACAGCAAACTGACTCGGCGTTTCGCCTCGCTCAGGCCAACAAGTCCGAAACTTGTGTCGATAACCCTCTTCGGTCATTTGGTATCGCTTTAACAAGGCTATCTTTAACTTATCGTAATCCATGGCCTCACTAACCGATAACTGTGTGTAAGTCTCTAGCGCCTTACCCCGCAGTAACGGACTCAGGTGTAACGCCCAATTCTCCCTATCATAGCCTTGACATACAGCTAACCGTTCAAATCGCTCAAGAAACGCATCTAGCTGATCGTGAGCCTCATCAAAAGGTGGAAGCTGGATTTCGGGAATACATCCCTTCTTCTCTCTTCTTTAACCCCAGAGTCAGACTTTAACCTTAGAACCTCTAATTCGTGGGCTCTAGCCTCTCGATCGCGCTCTAATTCCCGCTGCCTAGTTCTTTCATCACGTTCCTCATCCGCACGCCGTCTAGCCTCAACATAATACTGTAAAGCCTGGTCCTTAAGTCCCAAGGCCTGTCCGCATCTAACAAGTGACTCTAACGACTCCATGGTAACGCTCTAACCTAGTAAGATTCCAGTATCTAGTAATATCCACTCTTAAAAATCCGTAAATACGTACTGTTAAAGCCAACCTAACGAACCGGCGGTATCCGTACAATAACACTACGGTAGCTCTACGCATCAAAATCTACTTATACGGACGGACGGAAGGTCGGACGAAGGGTCAGACAGATGGACGGATGGATAACAAGATATCAATAAACATCAAGCACCTATGATTAGCACGCCAATCGGGAGGGGTAAACTTACCTGTCAAGAGACCCTACCAAGTGACCAATCACAAACCAGTGTAGAAAAAATTATACCAGGGCGTATCTAACAACATCAAAAATTTTCACTCTAATCTGGGTTTATATCAAACCAGTAATGATGTTCAGGTATCACTGAACTAGCATTACTCACAAAACATGCATGTGTTCTAGCCAAATCTACAAAGTATATGCTAATCCTGAAACAATGTTGTGCTTCAGGTAATATTCTCACTGAATAAATATTAACTCCTAACAGTGGGGTAATTTCATTGTGCAAGTATACACTATAACATCAGTTTGGTGTCATATCCAATTATTAATTCAGATCAACTCTAGTTTGAGTATACGAATGTCTTGTTTCAGTACTGTTTTCTCAGTTCAAAATTTCTGTAACTCACTGTTATTAGCCAGTTTTTTAAGGCTAATTATATCCTGGCACGCTCGCCATACAATGCCAATAACAGCTCAGTAAATTATAGTAGGCCTATGATTTTATTGTCTCCGCCAGGAGTGTATGCGTTCATTCTCGTGTGTGTGTGTGTGTGTGTGTTTGCTCACAACATAAAAAAGCGCAATTATGAATAAAATATCATGAATTTTCAGGGCTTTTCGGGAACTGGCCAATGAAGAAACAATTAAGAGTTTGGTGTGCAGTGGCGTCAATTTATCTTCAAGGGTGGGGGGGGGGATGACTCGCAATGGTTGGGGGGGGGGGGTGGATGACAGGTTTTGAGGGTAGTCAAAATTGGGATAAAACAGACATGTTTAAATATATATATATATTGTCACCCCTGACTTAACGTGATAACTTTACAACGGATATATCCTATAAAACAATAAGATGGGTTTACGCTCGCCACTTGATTTCACTAATCAAGAAATTAGATCCCGGTCATTACTGGTGACATTTCCAGGTTCTTTTAAGGACGTGTATAAAAATACCAGACAATCATACACCCAGATCAATAGAAACTATGAGACATCAGGTTAAATTCACAAATATAATTCAAGACAATACTTACAGAGACATAGATGTGTGTGTGCGTTGATGTGTCAATACGACAGTCCTTCACATTAAAAATACAGGATATTTACTGAGTCCATGGTTTGTATAAAAACAATAAAGTCCAGTTCCTTCAGAGATCTCTGGTTACTGTTTTGTGTAGAATCTAGCGTATGGTTAGCACCATATAGTCTTTCTGAGATTAGCGATCTTCAACTGATCTTGCTTGACAGCGACCCGTGTAGGTTTACGCTCACATGAATGCAATAGCTCTCTTTGTTTACATAGAGCTTAGAGTCCTTGACCTTGCTCGAGTAGCAATTGTTTCACGGCTTACAGCGATTATGTATCTAGGTCAAGCTGAACTAGGCCGGCAGGTGACGCGAGCACACTGACTTTACCACTAATACAATGCTCTGTCGGCAGCACGGCTGTGATCTCGTGAGCTAGGTCCTAGCCTCATGTAGAAGCTTGCTTCTATACCGTTCCTGGCGTTTCAATGTTCCTTCTCCCGTGCGTGCGTGCTGCCACCTCAAGCTTCCAGACCCAACTGAAACAGCGTCCCGCGTCTCTCCCTGAACTCTGACATCACAATCGTCGTCACAATACGGAGATCAGGTTCTCTGATTGGCTTATGGCTCAATTGTCCCATATAAGGATATTTGTGACCTAGAATGACTGCTAGCGTCACCATGGCGACCCACATACCAGATGTAATACACGCAATGCGTGACACAGATAAAACAGCTTATAGCCGCTGGGATTTCATACAAGATTACACAATATATATACAATCAGGACCTGTCAACGCTTTATGATGACGCTTCACTTCAATATCAATAGAGAACAGACTTCGTTAAACTATGATACAAAACACCGTACTTATTGTCACCGAGTTTCTGGTGACATCACCCCTTCCTTTTAAAGAAAATACACAGTATTATACATCGTATCGTTCTATCTCACAGGATCCAGCTAAACACATTTACATATAGCAATACATAGCAATACATAAGGGTCATGTAACAAGTTGTCATTAGTACATGCCCACGGTCTATGACACAGGGCAAAATCCTGTACATGTTTAGACTTAACTCCCTATATTGACGCCCCTGTTGTTGTGGATCAAAAAGTAATCGTAAATGTGTGGACACTTTATAAACGAATGAACCTGGGAATATGGGCCGTATAGGTGAATGTAAACACGGTGGTTTAGGAGCATCCCACAATATGCTTACATTCCTTAGATTTCTAGAACTATAAATATATTCGCGGTGAAATAAGCATCTAATAGTTTAAATACTTAATACAAAGATGTATATTCAAAGATATGTAAGGTCTTACTATCCACTGGATCTGATTCACCTGTAATGAATTTGTAATTATAAATGGCGCTCACCATCTTTTTCGACCTAAATACTAAAATATACAATAATTAGGGCTGTATCAATATGTCGATATATCGATACGAATCGATACACGAGGTCGATACGATAACCGAAATGCGTGGCATGCTGTATTGGTCGTATCGATTGCTTGCTAATGAATATCATTCTAACCCTAAATTTACATATAACCAAGACGATTTATAAATCTAAATGCACTGCAGCCTATATATTTGTTGCTTTGGCTTTTAAGACTTGTTAATAAATGTGTATACGCATGCACGTCAGTACTTCCATGACAAGCAGGCGCATGTGAGCGATAATAGGAGAATGATAATAACGTTTCTCTTTATTAATGAAATCGATATTCGCATCACATATTGCTACTAGGAACAAGGTATATTCACGTATATATCCTATCTTTATATATGTCATTTAATCTCTAATTTTTTTTATTTACGTAGCCGGTCATAGGTTACTCGGAACTCCCGCGTTCAAATAAATGGTTAAAGCCTGGGGACAAATCCTGTACAAACAGGAGAGTGACTAATGGGATTCATATTCACAGAATTATACAAAACTGTGTAATTACATGACATAACAGCTTGTGATCTTCCCCACGAAATGCAATAAAACATGTTTGTGCGGGGGGGGGGGATGCTAAGGGCTCAAAGAAGATCGAGATTTTGCTAGTCTTGATTAGATAGATTTTTAAAATTAAAAGCAACTGGTTTATTTATTTAATATCAAGCTTAATGTTATTACTTCTAGGTGCAAAGCGTACTAAATATGTTGTATGTTAAAATAACAAAACATATAAAAACAAGAAACAGAGCTTTTATTAAGAAATGATATACAAGGAAAAATGAAACGTCAATACGTATCGGTATCGGATTAACTGTATCGCAATACGTATTGTACCGGAAGAGGCGGTGCGATACCCAGCCCTAACAATAATACGCGCTCATAACCGTATTGCAGTTCCGCATATTTCGTGTCGCACCGATTTCTCCTCAATTCATTCTGTTCTATATAGTTGTGTATAAAGCCGGCCATACACGAGGCGACATGTCGCAGAACACGAATATTCCATGAACAGTCCATACACACAGCGACATGTTCTGCAACGTGTCCTGCAAAACTATGAGAAAACTACATGCATCAAACATAACTTCATGGTTTCAACCAAATAACATTATATATTTTATTACATAAGTCCCTTTTATTAAACGCAGCAGTCTTAAATGTGTATCTGCAGCGCTAGCATTGGCCTTTGCTATGGCGGCATATCCCGGCCAACGCATGGGGTCTGACGTGTAAACAGCGGTCATGCTAATCTGAGGCTTTCTCGCCTGGCCGAGCCGGGCCGGCCCACGTGTCAACCCTGATATGTAGAAACATAGCGTTCTTTGTTCGAGATGTTTCCTGTAACGTGTGTATTGTTGGGTACTTTGGATTGTTCGGGAAATAGAAGGTTCTCGGCTTGAGGTGAAAAGTTATAAATAAGGGGCTATGTTTTAGAGGAAGCGGAGAGATATATTCCAGCGGACACAGAAGAGTAACTTCAGTTAGGGGACCTTTTCTGATAATTGCGGCAGTTATAGCTTTTCTTCGAATTTGTAACGGACTTTATATAGTCTTCAGTTTGCCTTTGGGATCACTATCAGAATTTCATTTTTGGATTACAACAAATTGATTTTGTGATTGAACTGGACTGTTATTCTCTTAGAAGAACTGTTCATCTGGATTATATGCTTTAAAGGACTTTTTGTCGCTGTGACGGTGGTGGTATCCAGCTACTGTACACTTTATTTATATACTTGTATTGATTGACTGTTGTACTATTTCTTATACTGTGTAATTGTATTGATTTAGTGTACTGTAATGTTTGGATTGTTTTAAGAATACATTATAATTACTTGTTAACAAAAAACCACTGACTTCTTTATTCATTTCCCTAGTCATTTTACGCTGCCTAGTTTTAAAGAATCTGATTTTTTTATCTCCATAACAAACTTTATGCTCGACACGAGTACGCGATCTGTTGATATTGGGTTCCGTAACATAAATTGTGGGCTCGTCCGGGAGGCTTAATAGTTTTGAAAAATTATTAGGCCTTGACCTAGACAAATTGTTTACACTACATTGTTTACAAGATTACATATTGTTTACACTACATTGATTACAGGATTTATCTCAGTGGTTTTTTGTTGTATTAATATCTTAACATGGTAGATTTCATACCTGAGATATTTGTTGAAGATCCCGACCCTGATCAACTTGAACTGTTGACAAAGGAACAGTTGCTGTGTTGGGGACAACACTTAGGGCTAAGTGTGAAAAAAAGCTTTGAGAAAGCCTGATATCATTGCTAAAATCATGCAAGATCTAGTTAGCAAAAGTATAATTGAAGAGAGTGAAATGGAAACATAAAAATGACAGCCTTGCTATGCAGTTGGAATTAAAAAGTTAGAAATGCAACATGAACTAGCATTAAAACAGTTAGAATGAGAAAAACAAAAAGAAAAAGATATTGAATAAAAACGACTAGAGTTAGAAAGGCTCAAACTAGAACATAGTCTAAGTGCTGCCCCAACTCACAGTTCTGACGTTACTAAACACATTAGACTTGTCCCACCTTTTCAAGTAAAAGAGGTTGATAAATATTTCTTACTTGAGAAGGTAGCTGAAAATTTAAAATGGCCTAAGGAAAATTTGGACTATGCTATTACAAAGTGTATTGACTGGCAAGGCCAGAGATATTTATACAGAGCTTTCAGTAGAAGCCGCTGCTGACTATGACCACATTAAACGGTTAATCCTAAAAGGAGGCTTACCGCCAGAAATTCAGAAATTTGGAAAAGCGCAAAGAACAGACCTTAGTCGAATTCGCTAGGACAAAAGAGCAGTTGTTTGATCGCTGGTGTAGTTCTAAAAATGTAATGAAAGATTAAGAAAATTTGCGCCAGTTGATTTTGCTTGAAGAATTTAAGCGCTGCATTTACGCAGATGTTAAAACTTTTCTTGATGAGAAAAGTCCTGAAACACTTGACATTGCTGCTCTATCAGCTGATGATTATTCATTAACACACAAAATGTCCTTCACTTGCATATCAAACAAGTCACAAGCAAGAATGTAAATCAGTATGGTCAAAAGAAATTCAAGGCGCAGTCTCCCAGTACTAGAAGTCCTGATAGCTCAGCAAAGTCCATTGGTACACCTCAGTCCACGTCCATTGTGTCTGAATCCAACCAAGGCCAGTCATTTTCAAAGAAATTCTGTAATTACTGCAAGAAGGAAGGTCATCTAATATCTGACTGCTGGAAACTTGCGAATAAACCAAATAACAAACCTTCTGGTTTTGTTTCAAAATCAATACAAAGCATAGTACAAGAGCCAAGCCCTTTTCATGTAAATAAGGGGTACAATTCCTTTATTGACTCAAATAAAGAGTTTGATGCTACGAAGGCCAACGTGCCGTCTGACTCCAAAGAAGAATCCGTAGCTTGCGGGGTTAAAACCTCATTTGATTCCTGCGAGGAATTTAATAAGGCTAGGTCCTTTCAAGACTCCTGCGAGGAGTATCCTCTAAATAAGGCTAACCCCCTTTATGACTCTTGCGGGAGTATTTCAGATGAGGCCAGGTCCTCTTATGAAACAGAAGTTTGTTTCTGCTGAGGAAAATTCCTCTGTTAACCCCCATGAGGAGTTTGATGGTAAAAAGAGGTAGATTCCATAAATGACTTTGAAAAAGAGTTTATGACTGACACTGTCAGTGTCAGTTCTTTGTTTGAGGAAACTGAGGTAGCAGGTTCCACTCCTGTCTCTGAAATGAGGTTAATTGAGCCAATCATCAAGATGGTTTTGTAACACTTTCAAGTGATTTTTTTCAGACTCTCCCACTATTAGAATTTTGAGGGACACTGGCTCAGGCCAAACTCTCACGTTAGCAAACACTTTGCCTTTTTCTAATAGGTCCTTTACTGGTGCACATGTACTTGTTAATGGTGTGTTTTTAGCCAAGCACACTACAGTTCCGCTACACAGTATCCAATTAAAGTCAGATTTGATTTCTGGGAATATTACTGTGGGCATAAGAACTACTTTACCCTTCAAGGGAATTCAGTTGCTGCTAGGCAATGATGTTGCAGGTGACAAAGTACAGCCTGTACCAATAGTGACAGCAAAGCCGTCACTTGATCCTGACAGTCAGGAAATTCCTGGTTTGTGTCCTTCATGTGCTGTAAGATCTATTGCCAAGAAAACAAACATAAGGATAATGGTCCAGATAATAACACTGTGGGAGTCACTAACGACTCGTCTAAAGATTCGCCCCGTACAGGATGCAGCATTTTCAAGGTCAGAACTTATCGCAGAACAGCATAAGGACCCTGTTATTTCATGTTTGTTTCCCAGGGCAGTTTCTAAAGATGAAATGTAACAGAACCCAGTTTGTTTTTATGTTAAAAACGGAGTGTCTTTGCGTAAATGGCGACCACCTCATGTATGTGCTGATGATGAGTGGGCCATCAAACATCAAATAGTAATGCCCAAAAGCTTTCGCAATGAAATTCTAAGCATGGTACATGTGGCTCCTTTGTCTGGCCATTTAAGTATAAATAAAACTTATCAGGAAGTTAGTACACACTTCTAATGGCCTAACCTCAGGACTGATGTTACAATATTGTAAATCATGCCATACATGCCAGATGGTAGGCAAGCCCAATAAGAATCCTCATAAAACCCCACTGAGTCCTATTCCTGCTTTCAAGGAACTATTTAGTAGGATTATTGTTGACTGTGTTGGACCACTGCCCAAAACAAAATCTGGACATAAATACTTGCTGACAATTATATGCGCATCTACCAGGTTCCCTTAGGCAATACCAATGCGCAAAATTAATGCCAAAAGTGTTGTCAAGGCTCTGACCAAGTTATTTTACAAGTTTGGATTACCAGAAAGACTGGGATGAAGGAATCCACCTATTGCTGTTTGCTGTCAGAGAATCTTTTCAAGAGTCCATGGGTTTCAGTCCCTTTGAAATAGTTTTTGGACACTCAGTTCGCGGTCCATTGAAACTGCTTAAAGAAAAACTCTTTTGTGAAAATCCTGATTCTCTTAGTTTATTGCAGTATGTCTCAGACTTTCGAACTAAACTACACAATGCTTGTGAGATAGCAAAGCCTAATCTAAAATCTGCACAAAGTAAAATGAAAACAAAGTATGACAAGCACACTGTAGGTAGGACGTTTGAGCCTGGTGAAAAGGTCCTTGTCTTACTTCCCATCCCTGGCAGACCTCTGAAAGCTAGGTATTTGATCCTTATTTTGTTGACAAGAAAGTCCGTGATTTTAATTACATACTGTTGACACCAGATAGGCGTAAGAAGAAACAGCTGTGCCATGTTGACATATTGAATCCATATTATGACAGAAAAATAGCACATCAGATGTTGTACATAATTTAACTGCTGTTAATTGTGTAAAAAAATGACCCTGACCCAGTTAAAGTAGATACTCATTGTAAGTGTGATGTAGACATTCAGTGTGGAACAGTTATACTAAAAAACTAAGACGTGCTTAACAATCTTGGTGCCAAACTGACACCTTACCGCACAACAACAACAAGACATCAAGAACCTGCTGCGGAATTATGAACATTTGTTTGTGACATTCCAACGCGAACTAACATATTGTGTCATGACGTCGATGTTGGCGAGGCAAGCGCAGTCAAGCAGCATCCTTATAGACTTAATCCAGAAAAGCAAAAGTATATACAGGATGAGGTTCAATATTTGCTGGTCAATGATTTTATTGAACCTAGTAACAGTAACTGGAGTTAACCATGTATTTTGTGCCAAAACCTGATGTAAGTTACCGTATGTGCACAGACTATCGAAAACTGAACTCTGTCACCAAGACTGACACGTTCCCGATTCCGAGGATCGATGATTGTTTTGATAGAGTCGGTAGCTCCAGATATGTTTCCAAGTTTGACTTTCTAAAAGGATTCTGGCAAGTTCCGCTGACAGAACGAGCCAAAGAAGTGTCCTCATTGGTGACTCCACAAGGACTGTATCAGTATAAAGTTATGCCGTTTGGCATGAAGAACTCGCCAGCCACGTTCCAGCGCCTAATCCATATGGTTGTCAAGTACATTCAGGGTTTCGACGCATATATTGATGACCTTATCGTGTACAGCGATACTTAAGAGAAACATCTGCAAATTCTTCGCGACCTCTTCGAAAGACACGTTTGACCATCAACTTAGTAAAATCTGAGTTTTGTTATGCACAAGAAACATTTTGGGTCATATTGTAGGGCAGGGTCAAGTTAAACCTGTTGATGCTATTTCTAACGTGCTATTTCTGCATTTACTAGCGAGAAAACAAACCAGATGCAAACCAGAAAAACTACTCCACTATTGAAAAAGAATGTTTAGCTTTGATTTTGGCACTACAACATTTTGAAGTTTATGTTACTATATTAGTTACCCCTATCATTTTCTTCAGTGATCACAATCCCCTCACTTTCATGAACAAGTTGAAGTATAAAAATCAAAGATTGTTGAGATGGAGTTTGTTTTTACAGGATTACAATCTTGAAATCAGACACATTAAAGGGAAAGACAATGTACTTGCTGATTGCTTATCGAGATGTTTATGAAATGTTGAATACAAGATATGATGTAATGTTGTAAATAGGATGATTTTTGAGATGTTGTAAAAATTTAGTGATTTTGATCGCAAAAAAAGAAAGTTTTTTTTAGAAAACTTTCTTTTTATCTTACAAGAGGGGGACTATTACAGATGTCTCTTTTATTGAATGCAGCAGTCTTACATGTGTATGTGCAGCATTAGCATTGGCCGTTGCTATGGCGGCATAGCCCGGCCAACGCGTGGGGTCTAACGTGTAAACAGCGATCATGCTAGTCCGGGGCTTTCTCGCCTGGCCGAGCAGGGCCGGCCCACGTGTCAACCCTGATATGTAGAAACACAGCGTTCTTTGTTCAAGATGTTTCCTGTAACGTGTGTATTTTTGGGTTCCTTGGATTGTTCGGGAAATGGAAAGTTCTCGGTTTGAGGTGAAAAGTTATAAATAAGGGGCTGTGTTTTAGAGCAGAGGGAGAGGAGAGATATATTCCAGCGGACACAGAAGAGTTACGTCAGTTTGTGGACCTTTTCCGATAATTGCGGCAGTTATAGCTTTTCTTCGAATTTGTAACGGATTTTATATAGTCTTCAGTTTGCCTTTGAGATCACTATCAGAATTTCATTTTTAGATTACAACAAATTGATTTTGTGATTGAACTGGACTGTTATTCTCTGAGAAGATTTATGTTAACTTTTCATCTGGATTATATGCCTTAAAGGACTTTTTGTCGCTGTGACAGTGGTGGTATCCAGGTACTGTACACTTATTTATATACTTGTATTAATTGACTGTTGTACTGCTGTTATACTGTGTAATTGTATTGATTTAGTGTATTGTAATGTTAGGATTGTTATAAGAATAAATTATAATTATTTGTTAACAAAAAAAACACTGACTTCTTTATTCATTCCCTTAGACATTTCACGCTGCCTAGTGTTACAGAATCTGATTTTTTTATCTCCATAACAAACTTTATGCTCGTCACGACTACGCGATCTGTTGATATTATGTTCCGTAACAATTTATCAATATAAGTGCGTGTGACGAAAAATGTATTCTGCCTAGGACATATTCTATCTTGTTTCTCTTTATTAATAAAGATATATTAGAAAAATAGGCATAGGTATTCTGTGAAGCAACTTCTTCCGAGTTTCCTGTTGACCTAGCAAACACATAACACCCTAATCAGACACAGTGAAACCATGGACGGTCACATTATCACAGGATAACATGATCAATTGTTATATATTCGTTGGCTTTTCCCATCACTTGGCCTGATGTCGCTATATCGCTCGATATGTCGCAGGAAAAAGAAACATGTTCCTTCTTCTGCAAAATATCGCGCAACCCTTAAAAACGTGCGACTTAAGCCTGCCATACACAAGGCGACATGTCGCGCGACAAGACGCAGAACTCGCTTGTTCCGCGACAAGTCGCACCGTGTATGGGAGTGAGTAGCCCTGCATGGTAGTATAGTGACGTCATTTTATCGGAGTGGTTCCGTACGATTATGTCCGGAAACGGTAAAAATTCGCTCACAGACCGGATGATCGTACCGCATTGTCGCTGCCGCACCGTGCGCATGTGTATACACTCAAATGAAGTTCATAAGACCGATTTTTTTTGTCGTTGCCGGAAAACGGATGATTGTGTACAAACACATGCGGACACGAAAACGGCCGGACGGTAACACGAACGGAGGCATCACTTTATTCCCTCGAACTATATACTTTGTTGATGAAATAAAGTTAACCGGGTAATCTATGAATAGTTACACGTTATTTATGTATGTAACAACAAATCTTCAGGGAGAACCCTAGCTGGAAATACCCGTACTTATCTATAACAAGTAGATGCCAGTGACTGACACGGTAAAATAAACATGAATTTAACAATGTCAGTAAAACCCTCGGGCAACTCAGGGACTTGGTAGATATATAAACAGTGTAGTCCTTGAGTCGAGGTTTTTACTAACTCTCGTCATATTTCATAACTCGTCATGTATGAACCGTTTATAGATCCGTATATTATGATGGCTTAATCATACAAACTAAAGGTTTGAGTAACAGAATTTAACAAACATCAGACACATTTTCCAAAATATTAAGGAAAATACATTACCTTTAAAGGTAATGCTAAATGGCATATTAAAAATAATGTGGTACACCGAAAACTGTTCCTATGGGGTTAATTTAACAATTGACCCATGGGTCATGACGCTCAGCCGACTGACATGTTGACAATATGTCCTTGCACAGATTACTAATTACAGTAATGTAGGTGGCATCATTGTTCATGCATATTAGCTTAAGTTCATCAAGACCCATGAGCACAACAAATCTGATGACAAACCAACCGGCCTTTCATGAGGAATCTGGCAATTAATGTGTATTTTGCATTATTTCTAGGGTGCTCAAATATACCCCAAAACTCTGAGAATATAGTTCACTGTGACCCAATTTTAGGTCTCTGGGGAGAACTTTTGAGGAACTCTCATGATGTCAAGTTAGAAGATTCTGTGCCAAAAGGTTATGATTTGTGCCCTACTTAGGTATCAAATTTTCAATTATTCTGAGGGGTCCTTATAATTATAAGCCCCATAGCTCAGAAAATATGGGTAACAGAGACCAAAATACACGTTTCCAAGGGGCTTTTATGGACCTACCTGGATTTTAGGTAAGAAGATTTTTTAACCTTTTAACTGATGTAACACTTCATGATTAATATCCATGCAAAGAATCATGGTGATCAATGCATCAGTTCTTCAGATACTTGAGCTTTTGTATCAAATTTTTCATTATTCTAGGGGGTACTTCGGAGCCCCATAGCTCAAAGAATATGGGTAACAGAGACCTAATTCCAGGTTTCCGAATAGAACTCTCATGGACCTCTCTGGATGTAAAGAGAGAAGATTCCAGGTCCAGGGGTTACAAATTGTTGACAGATGACGGCATCATTTGAGATCTCAAAAATAGAAGAAAAAAATCGTAAAAATTCGAAAAAATACAGGTGGCGCCACCAGTTTGCAGAAACAGGTGAAACACTTCATGATCAATATCCATGCTAAGATTCATGGTGATCAATGCATTAGTTGCTCAGATACTTGAGCTTTTGTATCAAATTTTTCATTATTCTGGGGGATACTTCAGAGCCCCATAGCTCAAAGAATATGGGTAACAGAGACCTAATTCCAGGTTTCCAAGAAGAACTTTCATGGACCTCTTTGGATGTAAAGTGAGAAGATTCCAGGTCCACCTGATACAATTTGTGCCCTGTTAACAGATGATGGCATGTTTTGAGGTCTAAAAAATAGAGGGAAAAAAAATCATCAAAAAAACGGAAAAAATACAGGTGGTGCCACCAGTCTGCAGAAACTGATGAAACACTCTATGATCAATATCCATGCAAAGAATCATGGTGAGCAATGCATTAGTTCTTCAGATATTTGAGCTTTTGTATAAAATTTTTCTATTTTTCTGGGGGGTACTTCGGAGCCCCATAGTTCGAGGAATAGGGGTAACAAAGACCTAATTCTAGGTTTCCAAGGGGATTTTTCATGGACCTCTCAGGATGTAAAGTAAGAAGATTGTAGGTCCAGCGGTTACGATTTGTGCCCTATTAACGGACAGACGGCCGGACGGCCAGACGGCCGGACGACCGGACGACCGGACGACCGGACGACCGGACGGACTTTCGTCCGGACGACCGGACGGACGACGAACAAAGAGTGATTGCTAAAGCGCAGATGACTTACAGCCAGCTGATCTAAAAATTAGACCAACAGAACTTAGGTTTACTTCACATATAATAACTTATCAGCTTAAATATAAGATTTAGCGTCATAGCCCGTAGACCATTTGTTTATGTTTATCCTTTTATGGTATATAAACGGGAATACATGACTGAAAAGAACACTGGAAACACTGGAATTCATAACATTCAGTCGGTTTTGATGGCAAGGCGAACACGTACAGCCACTTTCCTTCATAAATATTCCTGGAAAACTCACAATAAACTTATTATATTTCCTTACATTATTTATTATAGTTGTCATGGGGGATTAGGTGGACTTGTTTCCGGTGATTAGTATGGGTTTAGCTGATGCAGGATATTTTAGTGCTTTTAGTATATATATATATATATATATATATATATATATATATATATATATATATATATATATATATATATACGGAGTCCTTGGTGTAGACAATGCTGGTCAAGTGCTCCCCCTCCGGTGTTTATATCCCGTGAGCTCCTAGAGGCCATTGTTATTCATAAAGCTGTACGAGATGGCCAGTAACACCGTGATTATTGACAATGATATTGAAATTAGAGGACCGCCGGCTGCCCCACACGTGACGTCACGGTTCTTAGCAAAAACGATCCTGTCTTCTAGTCCAATAGTGACCGGTGAGATCTTCTTTATATACGAGGAAACTGCGTCCGCCACAACAGTACCTGTAACAGAACAAATAAAGTCTACAGTCCTACCTCATCAAAACCGTTTAAAAGCTTACATGAACCATTTTAACTAGTTTAATCGGCGGTTTTCCTTTTTTAATACCCCTTTCAGACACAAAACGTTTTCAAATCGATTTGGGCAAAGTGGTTTGACCAAATTGGTTGGAATCCGTGTTTGTGCGTTCACACTGGCATAAGGCCAAAGACAATTGGGAGAGGGGGTTTAACTGAAGTGACCGGGTAGCTCATGCAAAACTGGGTACAAACCGTCCAGGAGCGTTCACACGACACTTAAGCAAAGCAGATAAAACGATTCGCTTTCTAAACGGTTTGAAACCAACTCCTGAGCTTGATCCAAAACGTTTTGGCTAAAACAGTATGAAAACGCTTTAGATTGCAAAGGTGTATCAGTACTGCATAGACCTGTTTTCAACGGAAGCGATGGGTTGGGGACATGACCTTACTCACTTTTTAGGGGAATAAAAGTTAGGCTAATTTCTAGTTATTAGCTAAGCTGACTGTAAGTCAACTAAGCTATAGTGATCGGTCAGCGTCCGTCATCCGTCTGTCCGTCCATCCGTATGTCAGTCTGTTAGACTGGCACGTTTTGACACCGTCGAACCTAGAAACCTGTAACTGAATATCCAAGGAGGTCAATTAAATCTCCTTGAATACCCCCCCCCCCCCCCATAATATTTAAAAATTTGTTACAAATCCTACAGTATCTTGATAATTAATGCATGGAATGCCCTGAATATTGCCTTGAATATTGAACATGAATAGGGTTGTCAGTTCCCGAAACTGGTGGCGCCACTGGCACTTTTCTAATTTTTACGAACTTTTTTCCCTTTTTTTTGGAGACCATTAAATAATAGCAATTATGTCAGTTTCCCCGACTGTTGGTTCATCTAGTGTTCCAATACCTGATGTATTTATTGATTACGACTGGTGTCTTCAGTACCTAAAGACTGGTGTCGCCAGCTGTATTTTTTTACTATTTTTACGATTTTATTTCGTCAAAATATATTGACATTGCCAGATTATATAGAAACTATCAGATTTGCAACTGTGGTGTCATCAAGTGTCATGAAACCTTGTGTTTTTAGGGTTCCGCTTGAATAAGCGGATGCAATATAGTAATCACCCTGTCCATCCGTCTGTCCTTTCTTTCTGTATGTCCGTCAAATTTGTTTCCTGATGATAACTCCCGTTTGGATTGATATATTGGTTTCAAATCTAAAATGTATATGGCCCACTACTCAAGTATGAACCCTTTTGATGTTTGGGCATGAGGTCAAAGGTCAAGTTCACAAGACACGCTTATTTATAAAGATTGTGAGTACATTTAAAGCCAAACTTTTCATCCCAAACTTCCCACCTAACGTATATAGGAGACCTGCAAGTTGGAGATGAACCTGATTTTAGAGGTCACAAGGTCAAAGGTCAAAGTCACAGTGGCCATTTGTCCATATATTTGTTTCCGAATAATAACTCAAGTTTCGATTAACATATTGTTTTCAAGCTTGATTTTTCCATCTTCCACATTTTTCTCACTTTCCTAATAGTGAAAAAAAACTTTTGGATTTTGGGGTCATTGGGTCAAAGGTCAAGTATCATGGGCCATCTGTCCATCTGTTTCCAAATGTCAACTCCAATTTCTGCATCTTTCATAATGCCCATAGAAGTACTCCGGCAACTCCAGATAATCATATACAAAAAATATCACTGTTGCCGCATTTCAGTAAGTTATAAATTTAATTAATATATTCTCATTATCAATTTCAGCTGAGCGCCGTGACCCACAGGTCCCTTGTTTTTATTTTCCCTCAGAACTTTCAATTATGTATCTCACATTAAGTAAATTAGGAAATGACATGCGTCATTCCTCATGGAATCATCATAAATGTTAACCTATGGTAGGTTATTATCTTTTTCATACGAGAGGTGGTCCTGAGTAGACTGGACGGGGCTCCTTGGTTGATGGGGGAGTGAACCTCTGTCAGCACTTGTGTGGAAAGTCCCCTTCAGAAAACAAGGTCCATGCACCACTGACAAAGGCTCTTACTCAAATAAGTTTATTCTGATTTCATATTTTAAGTATATAATTTCTAGCTTACCGCCAGAGGGACTACTAGTCTCAACTGCTAAACCTAAAATCAAAATTTGTTACATTTCAAGGAAACACCTTCTGTTTACATTTCACATTCGTATGCTTACAAAGTATATAACTTATTCCATGAAGACCCTTACAAAAACACACATGTTTATGTAATTTGCATGGAAACAATTCTTGTCTATCATATTTGAATGGCAGGAGCGGATTCAGGGGGGGGGGGGAGGGGGTCCCATGGGTTCCGGACACCCCCCCCCCCCGCCTCTTTATCATCCGCGGCAACCCTTTTTTTAAGGGTTTAAGACAAAATGCGACCTGACCGATTGCAGGTCTGATTCTGCGCTGTGTGTTTATTTTGTGATGGTCTTCTGTGTGCTCCTTGTATGAGCGGCTTACCGATGTAGACCTCTCTGAGTTTGTTTTTCATGACGAAGAAGCCGTCTCCCCCGTTGGCGATGAACTTGCTGGTGAGAACGTTATAGGTGGCGCTCTGGTTCAGGGCCTCGTACTCCGGGCTCTGACATTTCTGACACCTGACACGCACAGACACCACGCGCTCCATGTCAGACCTCTCTAAGTCATAAACTATCCGTAACCCTGAACAGAAAAAAACCTTTATCGAATTGCAGTCTGATATAGCGGCTCATATTTCAATATATACACAAATATCAGTTATTGACACATATATTTTATGCCGAACATATACTTATTTTCATATCATTAATAAATCTTTTTTGTGCAGTATTATAGGTTATAATTACAACGAGAAAATACTCAAAGTATACTATTTACTGAATATTAAATAAACTACAACTAACTACTCTTTACAATTTAACAGAAGACACATTTAACTGTTCTTTGTGAACATATCAAATGGCAACTCATCACGAAAATGTAGCTTTAAACCTCATCTTGATATTCACAAAAGCCCTAAGATTGTGCTATATAGTGGTGTGCTCATAGAGGCTGTGCTCATAATGGGGGGGGGGGGGGGGACCTTCCATGGGCGCCCCCTGTGGGCCGACCTTTGTACTATAAATATGGTTTAGTAGGTACCGGTAAATGAAATATACATATATATATATATATATATATATATATATATATATATACACACACACACATGTATAGGTGTGTGTGTGTGTGTGTGTGCGCGCGCGCAAACTACTGACACTAAGAATATCACAAGTATCATTAGCTCTTCATCAGGACGCATTTGACATTTTAGCATTAAAATAAATTGCATATTTAAACTAAGACATCTATAAACAGATTTACACAGCATAAACAAGAGATTGTTCTTTGGGTGTTGCCTTTTTTGATAAAGTTGCTAACAGACCAACTAAGAAACCCGCCAACAAACCAAGACAAAAACATAACACCTCCTGGTGGAGGCAGAGTAAGTCCTTATAAGCAGATATTAAAATTATATCATAGTCTTGTATCAAAACATGCATTATAGAAAATAAACTTCCGAAGAATACATGTAATAATTAACATTTAGAATATTAGTATTTGAAATCAAATTGTTAAACGCAAAAGGACCTACTTGTTTATTTAAGCATTAAAATATATTCGTTTTCAAGAATTTTTTTTTTAGAAAAGTAACGATTGTTAGCAACGTGCAGCAGTTTGGCTAGTTTAAATGTTATTAGAGGTTGTACAAATGACAAAATTACCAGAAACTTGAAGGAATTTTCCAGAAAGGTAATCGGTGCCATAATGGACGACACTGTGTTCTAAGGCGGCCAGCAAATCAGAGCCTCTTAGCGTTACCATGGTGATTTCATCCCGGAAAGGCAAAACGGACATGACGTCATCTTGGACGATCGGTCCTGAAATTTGTCACACCATTACAACATCACTTTCGTGAATGATATAATAAATTCATATCACAATGATATCATGATAATATAATACAATTCCGTTAAGGAAAATATAATATAAAATAACACAAGTATACAACACATTCTGCATTGATAAAATTCTATATTATGAAAAGTTTATATAACACTCCATTTAAGGGTAGGCCTAATTCTTATATAAGACCAATACAAACTTCCCCTCAGTAAATCAATCATAAAATATCAAAATATATGATATACTTCACTTCAGTTAAACAGTGAAAAAAAATCTTATTATATCATAAGTCCATTAAACCATGCACTTAAGTAAATCAACTGTATGGTCGATCTTGCAATATTTACCAGTTACACGATTTCCTTGAACAACAGGACTGAATGATCGGCTTTAAATTTACATACCATTACAAACTTCCCTTCAGCAAAGAATTAATTGATTTCCTTATTCATTTTTGTTTCAGGCATTTTTATATTTTATATATGCTGTAATTTAAAGTTTCTATGACCGATCAACGACATCTCTTTCAACAGCGTTTCAACTCGAGTGATATCAGTTCCTGCAAAAACATGAAAAACATTGTAACACATTGCGTGCCTGCAAAATCCTACAAAACGACCTCTAATTCCGGGCTGGTCAAGCTTACTATCCTGCAAAAATAACCAACTAATAAGCTAGGAAAAAATATCCCGTCGACTGTATGCAAAGAAATACCAAGTACAGGTATACTAGCAAAAGAGATTTCCTATAGGTCTGTCATAAACACTAACAATTAATTTCTAATATGTCCCATGTTTAAAGACATTCATTCCATTTCTTCAGAATTGTGATGGATCCATTTATGATTTCACAATACGGAAAAAACTAGAACTATTCAACATATCAGACATTTATGCAATCGTGTTTTGCAGACAAAAGGTAGCCCGGTCTCACCCTTAGCTATAGCTGCTCTAATACCTCCCGCGCCCCACATGGCGATCGACGCTGTGGTCCAGCTGGACCCTGCAGGCGTTCGGAGGTTAGCGTGGATAACAGCGTCCGTGATCAGATTACCTGAAATATCAAACATGACAGCGTCCGTGATCAGATTGCCTGAAATATCAAACATGACAGCGTCCGTGATCAGATTACCTGAAATATCAAACATGACAGCGTCCGTGATCAGATTACCTGAAATATCAAACATGACAGCGTCCGTGATCAGATTACCTGAAATATCAAACATGACAGCGTCCGTGATCAGATTACCTGAAATATCAAACATGACAGCGTCCGTGATCAGATTACCTGAAATATCAAACATGACAGCGTCCGTGATCAGATTACCTGAAATATCAAACATGACAGCGTCCGTGATCAGATTACCTGAAATATCAAACATGACAGCGTCCGTGATCAGATTACCTGAAATATCAAACATGACAGCGTCCGTGATCAGATTACCTGAAATATCAAACATGACAGCGTCCGTGATCAGATTACCTGAAATATCAAACATACCACGGTCTGTGATAAGATTAACTGAAATTTCAAATATAACAGCGTCCGTGATCAGATTTTCTAAAATATAAAAGATAAAAGCGTTTGTGCTCAGAATATCTCAGATATGAAACTTAACAGCGTCCGTAATCAGATTACCTTTAATATCAAACAGAACAGTGTCCGTGTTCAGATTACCTGAAATTTCAGGAAAAGCAGCATTCGTGATCAGATAACTTGAAATATTAAACATACCAAGTTCCGTGATCAGATTACTCAAAATATCAAACATAACAACGTCCGTGAGCAGAAAAACTATCAACCATGAAAGCGTCCGTGATCAGAATACCTGAAATATCACACATAACAGCATCCGTGATCAGATTTACTGAAATATCAAATATAATCGCACCCGTGATCAGATTACCTGAAATATCACACATAACAGCATCCGTGATCAGATTAACTGAAATATGAAACATAACAACGTCCGTGTTCAGATTAAGTGTAATATCAAATTTAATAGCTCAGGGGCGTATTCTTAGCGGGCGGAAAGGGGCGCTTTATTCTGCTAACACTTATGCCAGTCAACTACTGGTAAGTGTTATGTTTATAAACTCACATTCATTTTATGTTCGATTATTTAAGTATACACACACTTAGATAAAATATGGCGTACAAGTAAATAAATATTTTCATGTTTCTCTATGCACGAGTGTGGTAATGTTAGTCCCAACTGGAAAAGAAAGAACAAAAGTTTATCAAGATATTGTCTGTGATGTAAATATAGATATATATCTGATATAATAATGTAAATTTATTATCAGTTCTTAAGGTTCCCATTGACCTAAAGAGAAACTATTTTTGTTTTATTTGTTGAAATTTTTTAAAGAAAGAACAAAAGCCTAGCAAGATATTGTCTGTAATGTAAATATAGATATATATCTAATATAATAATGTATATTTATTATTATTTCTTAAGGTTCCCATTTACCTAAAGAGAAACTATTTTTGTTGTATTTGTTGATTTTTTTTTAAAGAAAGAACAAAAGCCTAGCAAGATATTGTCTGTAATGTAAATATAGATATATATCTGATATAATAATGTAAATTTATTATCAGTTCTTAAGGTTCCCATTGACCTAAAGAGAAACTATTTTTGTTTTATTTGTTGAAATTTTTTAAAGAAAGAACAAAAGCCTAGCAAGATATTGTCTGTAATGTAAATATAGATATATATCTAATATAATAATGTATATTTATTATTATTTCTTAAGGTTCCCATTTACCTAAAGAGAAACTATTTTTGTTGTATTTGTTGATTTTTTTTAAAGAAAGAACAAAAGCCTAGCAAGATATTGTCTGTAATGTAAATATAGATATATCTGATATAATAATGTATATTTATTATCAGTTCTTATGGTTCCTATTGACCTTAAGAAAAACTATTTTGTTGTATCTGTTGAAATTTGGTGAAGAAAGAACAAAAGCTTAGCAAGATATTGTCTGTAATGTAAATGTAAAGAGTGTCAGACTCTGAACATTTAAAAAATAATTCTAACCAGTAAAGGGATTATGTACTTACACATTTCTCTCATGTTTTACAAACTCTCCTTTCTATTTTGTTTGTGGGCAGAAGTCTCCAAACCCAATGATTGTTCTGTAACATCATGGTGACTTGCCAAAATCTGTTCAACAATCTATGGAAGCAGTCGTACTTTCACTAGATGCTTGCTATGCCTAATTTTTTTTAATTCACCCTGGAATACCACAAGAGACAATAGAAAAGCTTCCGGTTTCTTGATTCTGGGGTAACTAAAATCAACCCTAAATACCCAGCTACTGTGATTAGAGCAGGATGGCTATGCTTGATTTATGAAAGCTGCATTTTCAATAATAATATAAACTTGAAAATGGCATGCAAATAACAGTTAAAGAGTATTTTTCACTTCTATTTTTTTTTGTTGTAATGTACTTTAATTACCTCAGGTCAGACTATCATTATTATTTTTTTAACTCAAACTGGCTCTAGTCCTAACTGAATTACTGCACAAATTATTTATCTACGAAAGACCTATATTATGGAATTCATTATCGGAAGCTCTACAATAGATGCAGTAACCTTTGCAGATTCAGTGACATGTAATAATTATTCCATTTCAGTGCTGACCATGCGTGCTGACCATCTGCTTAAAAATTACCATTACTTTACAACACTACACTTATTGATGCATGTATTTTTCTGTTGTTCAAATAATGTATTATATATAGATGAGGGCTCCACGGTAAACATAATTAACTTCTAAAATAATGTATACCTTACAAATTACTAAATATAATCATAATAATAATGCACGAACTAACAATATTTGACACGATCAGTAGGAGACAATTTTACAGCCACACAGTGTGTTCAAGCAAGTTTAAATATGCCTGATTCCTTCTACTTGGACGTTGTGGTACATCAATATAATCTGAAAAAAATGATTTATTAATATATATATATATATATATATATATATATATATGTATATATATATATATATATATATATATATATATATATATATGACATGTCTAAAAGACGCAGAACAGCCCCCTTCCAGACTTTAGGGCTGCGCCCCCTGTTTTCAAATCCTGTATACGCCACTGCAGCTAATGTGAAGAGAATACCTGAATTGTCAACCATTTAACTGTCAGTAATCTGTATACCTGAAATATCAAACATCTCCACATTTCCATGAAAACACTCGTAACTACACCGTGTCTGTACGTCAACAATGTTGACATCATCACAGTTTACATAAAACACTCGGCCAAAAGAATCTTGGCAATGAATAACATTACATTGTCACACCGGTAAAGATGTGAACGTCCAGATTCATTTAAAAGTCAAACAAGCTGTCTGAACTCTTGATATATACAATTCAAAAAGTTTAATAAGCCATGTGGTAACAAAACAAAACTATAAATTAAAGAAAGAAGTTACTTACATTCTCTAGAGAGGCGCTCAATATGTACCAACAATGAACAGTGATGAATATCACATAAATAAACAATGAATCCGTTCATGACGGTACACGGCAAAGTTCCTGTTTACTCTGTTTCTGGTCACGTGAACATGCAGCGCGCACACGTAAAGCCTGTATCTCACTGGGCTGCGACAGCCTTGCGTCAAATTGCGAATGCATTCGCGAGAAAGTCTCAAAAGTATCTTAGAACTTTCGCGGCGGTTCTCAATTTCCATCTCGTGGTTCGCAAAGTGTCGCTTACTTGTTGCACAAATTCTGAAAAAGTTAAAAAAAATCGCAAAACAAAATTTCTCGCAAAACAGTCACAGAGACATCGCTGCTGTCTAAAACCCGTCTCAAAAATGTCTCGAACTATGCTCAAGTCAGTTTCCGCGAGTCAGGAAGTGCGAGAACTGCGAGACAACTTTGAGAGGGGTTTGCGACCTTTGCAACTACATTGCGAATATTTGCAGATGAAAATGAGAATCAGACATTCTGATCGCGAATTGTCGAGCGAATATTTCACAAATGCCGTGCGATTGTCTTGTGAACATCGCACGACATTCGCACGACGGGTATATAATAAGAACTCCAGCCGAATTTTCGGCCAAACGCTCTTATGATGTTCGCAAACTTGTCGTAAATACGATTCAGTGTGATTGCAAGTGAAAATTGTCGCTAATTCGCGTATTTTCTCGCAATTGTCGTGTCTACAACCAGTCGCAGGCTGTCGCAGCCCAGTGAGATACTACCTTAACACCGGGATGTAGCACTGTTGCCTCACTTAGTGGCTCGCGTTGTGTATGCAGTACGTTCAGTACTACAGATTCACGGAGCTCATGTAATCCACTATCTCTCGCTGCAGTATTCACGTTTGACATTCACGCACCGCGTTCTTGGCGCCTGGAATCGTCCAGATGTAGATATCAGAATAAGCTTCGACAGAGCAATATCCTTTACCTGTACAGTTAAGCGTTTAAATAAAGTCCTCGGTCGGTTCCTGAAAGCGCTCTCAACAGGTTATACACGCCAGATTTACTAGTCCGTCGGATAATATGCGTTACTCGCTGTGAAGTCCTTTACAGAGAAATCACTTGTGGCCTTCCCCAGACATCGATTGACTACGCTTGTAGACATCACATCTCAGCTGTCTCCACAGTGACACATGCAGACCTGCTCCCGGACAGCTGTAGATATCGCCTGGTTAAACAACTCCGGTACGCTGGACGGGCATATGTGTCGAATATCGTGCCCCTCACGACTTATAAATGTTTGCTGACGTCGAACTCCTGCTCATCTTCTGGCCAATCACCACTCCAAATTACGTCGACCATCAATTACTACATGAATGCTACTGAAGATACGCCTCCAGAGATGAAAATCCTTGGAACTTAACCTGAACAGGTGCTAATGCTTTGAAATCATCAACATAGACTTGTTACTATAGAGACGGCAAAACAAAGACGGCTCGAACGGAATTAAAACTGTACCGAAATTCACATAAACTAAACTGCTTTGAAATTAAAATAAAATGAGACACGTGTGTTCTTTAACCAACGATATCACGTTAATATCTAAACATGATATTCCACATGGATGTACAATAAATTATCAAAACAATCATCGGGTTATACTCCCTACCAGAACACACAATACAATTTAAATACCCAAGTCACAGTTCTCTGGTGACAGATTTTTTTAGAGGAATCATATCAGGTCAATGACTTTTAGAAATAGGATGAAAGGAAATGAGCCTTCATTCCTGTTACTATGTATTATTTGTTGACTTACCAAGATTACATTCTCTTAATTTCGTTATGTTTTTGTTTGTTGACTAACAAAGATTACATCCTCTCTTATCCACGTGTTTATGTTTGTTTTTTGAGCTACCAAGATTACACCCTGTCTTATTCCCGCTGTTTCATTTGTAGACATACCAAGTTTACATTTCCTTTTGATCATGTGTTTATATTTGGTTTGTTGACCCACAAAGATTACACCCTGTCTTATTCACGCTGTTTCGTTTGTTGACATACCAAGATTACATTTTCTCTTATTCGCGTTTTTATGTTTTGTTTGTTGACTTACCAAGATTACTTTTCCTTTAATTTACGTTATTATATTTGGTTTGTTGACTTACCAAGATTACATTTTCTCTTATTCACGTTTTTATGTTTTGTTTGATGACTTATCAATATTACATTGTCTTTTATTTACGTTATTATATTAAGTTTGTTGACCTACCCCAATTACATTCTCTTATTCACGTTGTTTTGATTGTCGACCTACCAAGATTACATTCTCTTTCTCTACATTCTAAGCGGTCTTCCAGCAGCTGCACGTATGTGGCGCCCACTTCCTGTCTTCTGAACTCCACCAGTTTCTCTTTCCATTTGTCAACTTCCTGTAGAACAGCGTTGTCTGTAACCCAGTAATTAATTAGACATGTAATATTAAAGGAGTATACGTTTATAGTTTTCTCAAGTACAGACTAGTGTATACAACAACTGTGATGTCTGAATCGGAGCTTCTCTTACAGTGGGGACGATCTTCCACATATATGTATTAGGATTCCCATATTCTTAAACCTCTCCTGCAAGAGGTATCCATGCCAAATGATCACATTTATAATGTTAAATCAAAATGTTCAGACAAAAAAAATATTATTAATAGACCTACTGTAAAGACAAACGGCACATTAATTTTTAAAAATCCAGGGTAGCACAATATGACAATATCATATATTAAAATTAAGTTAATGTCTTTCCCACAGACCTTGTGTATAAGACGAGTTGAGTAGGACAGGATTTCCGGCCCAGCTCGTTAGTTCTCCGTTGTCCTCAAACACCAACTCCAACTCTCCAAGGTACTTCCCAAACGCGTAATCCTGGACGACCGGCACGCGTTTCCCGGACGGCTGTGTCACCACGTGAGGATACGTGGACTTGGGCTTCTCAATGGAAGGCGGGGATCCTGAGAGAGGCATATGTATTGTGACGTCATTCTGAGACATAACACCATCCCCGCCAATCATCAGGTGAGTACGTGAGATAAGGAGTAAATCACTATAAAAAATACCATGCACACACTGTCCGATAGGGATCTGGGTTTTCTTTTTCAACTTAGATATCGGAGTTTAATTGGAGCACTAACATGAAATCTGTATTTTAAATATGTTCTTCAATCACCGATATGTCATGCCGTTTTAGACAACCCATGGTGAAGTGCTAACGTATTCATGAAATTCAGAACAATTACATACTTTTATTGATATCAATAATTAGTTAATATTAGGGGTTGTAACATTTGCCCTGGTACCATGTGCGATTATAAGTAAAAAGTCACTAATGTAAAACAATTCCATAATACAAGGATTTCTTAATACGTTAAACCTTTGTTTTGTTTCTAAGCGTTTTTGTTAGTATAACTTTGTTCTATGTTCTAATTTTAAAATGCAGATGTTTTATATGAACAAGAGGGTTCACCTGTGTAAAGAAATGTGTTGGTGTGCCCGCCCACAACAACGTCAATGTCTGCAACCTCTGCTGCCATCTTCTGGTCAGTCTCAAAACCAGAATGCCCCAGTGCTATCAGAATGTCCATACCACGGGCTTTGAGGCGCTCAGCTTCAGCCCTAACCGCTACTATCTCGTCAGAGAACGTCAGCTTTTTACCTGTCACATACAGTGTAATTGTTTTTGTCAGTTACATTGGCCATAAACTGATTTCAGTGCAAAACCAGAAGGGTTAGAAACCTTAAGTGTTAGAAAGCGTTGTAAATTCATTTCAGCTGATATAGTAGAAATATGGTACTATTCCTGTTGTTCGGCCTTCAGGGCGTTGCGACATCATTTATTTAAAGGCACATAACCAGTTGCAATAAATTTTGTATTATCTGACGCTATTATTATTATTATTATTTTATTTATTTATTTTTTTAACTTAATACAAAATTTCCCCAGCAAAACCGTCCGGGCACACGGACCTATTGTCTACAGTTTACCTATTTAATGCGTTGATATTATTGTGTATGTGTGTGTGTTTACCATAATAAGACTGTGAGACCAGACGTCTTGTGCATTCAAGACAACTCCCAAACAAGGAGAACAAACATGAAAGAAGAATCACAGAGAAACACCAGTCGGAAGCTCAATCAATCTTGAGCTGTGAAGTTTCGCGGTACAACTACCACGTGGCGTGAATGCTATGTTTATGTTTTACATTAAGTATAAGTCCCATAGAGGACCCGGCAGAGCTACGGCAGTGCCACGGATAGGTCCGGGCTGATCAGGGGTCTAAGCCGTAGCACTGCCGGGATGGTCCTGAATAGTCCGGAATGGTCCAGGACGGTCCGGGAGGGTGAGCCGGCAGTTTTTGAATGTCAAAAACTGCCGGGAAGATTCGTGGTGATCCGGGGCGAAATGTAATCCGGGGTGATCCGGGGCTCATCCGTAGCTCTGACGGGGCTTTGCCGTAGGTGTCCGGGCCACTGCCGTGGAAGTCCGGGGCACTGCTGTGACAGTCCTTGGCGGTCCGGAACAATGAAAACTACCCCAGTAGAGCGACGGACCAATACGGCAGAGCCCAGGACTTCCACGGCAGTGCCCCATCGGAGCTGCGAATCACCCCGGATTAGCGCGGCAAACAAAAACAGGAATCCATAGCGCATCCTTGGGGGACTGTGGTGAGACGTAGCTCTGCCGAGATTATTCGGGGCTCTACCGGGATAATTTCTGCCAAAAAACACCCCCAGATCACCACGGACCATCCCGGACCGTATCCGGGGTGATCCATGGTAATCCTTGCCTATCCGTAGTAATGCCTGCTTCAGTGGGACTGTAGCTTTATACTTGTTTCGCACGATGCAAGTTATTTCCACTTTCGTACAGGAATAAGCAAGGGTTTTAGAGCGAACGATTTTGGCAGATACCATACTATTTTAAGGAGAAAACACTATATGTCATGTACACATGTATACGTCATGTGTATTATGAATAGGCCGCTTTAACATTTGTAATTAGACACCTCGTTGTACAATAACTGACCAGGATTTCCGATCAGGGGCGTGTCTTTGAAGGTGTACCCGATGACCCCAAGCTTTCTCCCGTCCACAGTCAACACGACAGACGAGCGAAACTTGTCTCTGAGTGAAGGCTCACGTGAAGCATCAATGTTAGCGCTCACCACCGGGAAGCTGACGTTACCAAGGAAACGACCCAGCCCTTCAGGTCCATTATCAAATTCATGGTTGCCTATGGTCTATGCGAAAGAGGAAATAGAATAGGCTTATATAGCAATTAAAAATACCTTGTAGTCGTATTTGCTATCTCGTAATCTGATACATGTACAGATTTGTTAAAGTCAATTTTTAATTTATTCATTCATTAAGGGACGAATAAGGGATTAATTCTTATAATAAAAACCGGGCTCCACACCCTCACACAGACAAACAGGTGTCAGGAATGCTGGTAGTATTTATACATAACCCTCAAATTCAGAAGTACTGAGAAAAAACGGTGCGAGACGCAATATAAGGGACTACTTTTCGTTATTAAGCATATAATTTTCCCTTTCACCAGATTTTTTGTCGGTAGAAAATGAGCGGACACGTGCCCCATCTTAAGCCGACCCCGTCCTTTTTCTCATATAAATCTCCCATTTCACACAGCAAAAGCAAAAGGGTGAAATAAATGTACCAAGTGTCTAAAAGTCTTCATGATACCAAATTTCTCCTTGTAATTATAGTTTTTCTGGAATGGCGTTCTCACAATTATGTCACAAAAAATGTTACTCAGTGCGATTGACCCACGATATAAAGGTGGTTTTCCAAATGTGCGTAGTGCGTATCCATAGTCCGCATGCGTAGTCCGTCTGCGTAGTCCGTACTCCGTGTTGATAGGTTCTCGATGACTGAAGATTTTCTATCTAAGCAGGCCATTCCACAATATTTATTTAACATTTCCGAATATTAGAAACAAAAGTTTGTTTGTTAAATTGATTAAAAATTTATATCATATTTATTTTTTCAAAAAGGATCTTTATTCTTATTATTTTACTCGCTGTTCTGATGTTTACCGCTAAAGCATTAATTTGGAAAACACGTGTATATGTTTAAGAGAGGTCAACAAAATTTGCCAATTTGCTTGGTTTACGAAAGACTGATATCAGATTTTTTACCAGTTGAAATAGAGATTGTGCAGAGAGCAATGCCTGAAAACTGTATTAAACCTGAAATTGACAAGGTAATTGATATGCGTAGTGCGCAAGAATCGCTCCCGGCAGCGTGCGGATACGGACTACTCATACGGATACGGATTACCTAATTAGCAAAAACCGCCTTAGTACTTGTATTTTATGAAAATGTTGAACTAACCATAACGTCATAACCAACTTTTGTCATGAAATAGGCCGCTTCGTCGCCTCCGTACATGGTGAACCACGGGGTTCCCTGGAACTGATCGCCTGCGTCCAACAGCAGGACGTTTTTGTGTTTGTTCCGTAGTTGTCGGACCGCCGTCACACGCCTGGCTACTCCTCCGTAACACTTCCCCTCCGCAGCATCAGAGTCCGAACATCGGGACCCGTATTTGGACATCTGTTCTACTCTCGCGTGAACATCGTTGGTGTGGAGAATCGTTAATGTGAACTCAGCAATGACGTCATGGAGGATGCCGAACCACGTGACACAGCAAAGTAGGACGAGGCTTCCTGCATACATTCTTAGACAAAGGCGTGCTCAGGATTGGAGCAAAGTGATGGCTCACTATGACATAAAAATAGATACATAGTTACATAAATATTGATTTAAAGCACATTAAAGGGCAAACGATGTACTGAGTTAGACAAGTTATGTTGTTTGAATATATGTTTCCACTTTCTTTATTTAATCTAAAATGTTCAGAAAAACTCAGGATCATTTAATCCTGATTAAGTGTGGACAGTACAGATGTTTATATAGATGTTTATGAATAACATTAATGCATATGAAAAATGAAGTAAATTGATACATTTGTCTCTTTTCCATTGATATGATTTCTACATTTACATTTATAATAAATGCAAAATCACCAAATAGCCTGATTACTGCAACATAACTGTGAGATCTTTGATATTCACCTCACCCTGTGACGGCACCACAGACCATGAGCACGACACGTTTTCAGCATTTTGATTATTGTTAGTAATTCTAGTCACTTAGAAAGCAGGATAACAAAAAGAGATCTACTTGGAAATGCTAATTCCCAACGTTTCTAATTAGAACATTTTTATCTACAGCTCATTCCATAATACTATGTGTGTTCACAAACCTGAGCTATAGTCAGGTGGCTTAGCGTTAGATTTTGACCATATCGTTACAGACCGGACAAAGGCACCAAAGTTTGTATATGGGTAGAGTACACCAAAACGGATGATTTCAGAGCCTGAAAACCATCTTCGCCTTGCGTATCACTGTACCCTCTTTTCGCATGAAAATGGAGAGGGGTATGGAAAGGAAATTACCTTAGATGCACTACAAATTAATGAAATATATTTAATGATATACCAAAAGAAAGCCAAAGAAGAGTTTTTTCTAACATTACCATTTACATTGTTATATTATTAACCTAAAATTGTGAAAGGTCACGTGACCACACATTTCCTTAAATTCGGGAATGGGAAAGCTACATACAAACATTAAGCCAGGATATTAAGTGTATAAACGAAAACAATATGCAAAAAGTTTTCTTGTTTTCTATTGTTGAGTTTGTGAGTCAGTTTTTTTTTTTTTTTGAAAGAACAAAATGTTTATAATAAGGGCTAGTTGCCTTAGCGGCTACTGGTGTTTGAACCAAATATGACCGACAAACCATATTTCCGATCAAGATAAAACTTACGTTCATATTTTTATTTTAATTTTTTCTTGTTATTCATTGCATCTCTGTAAATCATTGCAAATTCAAAATGTACACTTCTGGGCCAGCACAATGAATTATTAACAGAATCATATTATTAACTATCATAGTCGCCCTGTTACACGAGTGCGAACACATTCCTGATAATATGTTGAAAACTTACCACCAATGCATCACCTTTTTCAAAATTCACTACAAATTGAAATATTTTACAGAAATAAAATCCTTTAGACTGCTTTAACAAATAAACCGGTCATATTATTAAAGCGAAATGGTTACAATGCGATTTATAGTTGTACTGGCACATTCTGGAACACAACTTGGGTAGTTACATTTGCAAAAGGGTGTACAATCAAAATTTGCTTTTAGTCAGATGGCTTAGCGTCAAATTTTGACCATATCATATCGTTACAAATCAGATAAAAGTACCAAACTTTTAAGGTGGCTGATTTTAGGTGAAGTATATACTTGTTTTGTTTTAGCGCCCAATACCTATTTGGCCCTTGCTCACCGCAATTACAAAATTTAGCATAAAATATGAAGGGGTCAGGGAAGCGAAAAATCACTTGAGGACCGCTATATCTGGATAGAATATTGCAAATGATTTACCAAATTAAAGACAAAATAAATACGTTACAATCTAATATGTTCAATTTTTAAACATGCGTAAGAAGCCCGCATAACACCAAAAGGCAGGTGTTCATGACAGATCTCAGTAATGTTTACCAGGGAAAATTGATTAATGTCTTTGCGGTCATTGTATTTGACTTTAATTAAGGATCCAGATTTCGCATATAGTCATGTTATGAGCGTAAATGCCATAGCAAAATATAAACGTGATCAGTCTACAGTTATCCTGCCATGTTCTTAATGAGCTGGAAGATAGGCGTTTCTAAATTTCAAAGATTTAATTGCAGTATTTTGACTCAGTATTTCGTCTTTTAGTCTTCTTGGTATGTTGTAGTAATTTTACAATAAATATGTCTTCCATTTTTGTTTTGTAGTAAACTGTCTTGTTTATATAGTGGTTGTCTACAGTGGCTTAATAAATGTAGTGTTACATAGTTATTCACTATTTCATCTAGAGACCATGTCCTCTGAAATATTAGCCTACATTTCTTATGTTTTTCTTATTCCTGTATCTTATTACTGTTTAACTTCTTTTTTATTTTGGTAATGTAAAAATAAATACCATAGATACATGATTCATTTTTATATATCATATGCAAGCCTGTGGTTTAATCAATTTCACAGGCCATTCTGTTTCTCGTATTAGGTAACAAATGTCTTTATGGAATGATTTAATCGCAAACAAGATGTCTATAGATAAATGAAAGCTTGAAAGTTTATGGCTGAATAACAAAATCGACCAATTATATTCCAGAACCAATATATGCATGTGTTATCTGTATATCTCCAAACTCTCTCTGAAATTCACCCTGAAGGTTCTTAGGTTTAGGAATCTAACATTGACAAACACCTCTGAACAACAACATGTGTAGGTAAACTTAAAACAAAGCCTCATTTTCCTGATAGAAATATCGTGTTCGCTTCTACAGAACTTTAGACGCAGTAAAACGGCGGTAACAGCAACATTATACAACTTTAGCATATTCACGTTCACATTCATAACTTTATAATCATAAACAAAGTAAACTCAGTTGGATATTTACTCCTATGTTTAAACAAATTAGAATGTAAAACTTGGTCTAAACAACGCAAATCGATACTATTACTGACATTTATTTCTATAGAGATATATTTATTCTAAACAAACAAAACACCCAGCTGATCTTCATAGGTCCACATTAACTTAATTTGTACTCAAAAGGTAATCACAGTTTTAGAGTGCATAGATCTGAACAAAGCCACAAGGCAAATTTGTAATTTCAGTAAATTATTATTTAGGATAAGTGTAAACAAATGCTGCTTTAGGTTGCAATTCTGAGGATTGTCTTACTTACCCGTATATTATATATCGTGACTGAGATGCAGTAATGCACAGTTCCTCAAGGAAAATATTTAGGCAGCCCAACAGATTGTTTCAATAAGCTGTGTGTGTGTGTGTTTTTTTTTTGGTAACTACGTATTCAGACACAGCATTAGATGGTCTTGCTGGAATAGACGACGAGTGCATGGTATGATACACATTGAATTCTTAATCAAAATGTGCGGCTGGCAAAATTATCTATACAGGTGTTGTCCAGTAAAAATAATGGTCCAATCCATGTAGTCTGCGAATATTAACTCCAATCATATATTAAGTCGCCCAAATCGCACCCATACTATAGTATCATCCAAACAATTATGCAGTATTGATTTATATTCAAATATATATTAATATTTCTTAAAAGCCGAGTTCCAATATTTTAACTTTAAAACGTGGGGCAAAATAAAGGATGAACGGATGACATGACCTGACCTGAAGCTGACTACATTTAACTTTTAAACTGCTTTTGGTCATAATAACTGCAACGGATGTTTGATATATTTAAAAGTGTTCTTAATATGTGTATTGATTAAATGAAAATGAAATAAAGATTCAACTGACTTTACCGCGTTCCCTTCATAGATGTAAATGTCTGATAACCATGTGTTATCCTGCTATTGTGGACTCTGGCCTGCTGAATGGACACCTGAAGGACTGACCTAAGATAATTCTTACAAAATTTGATGTTTCTGTTCGATATGTAATGATAATTCCGTTAAGCTAGCTGACTATTTGGACATTTGAAAATATTATGTTTTTGCCTACAAAACTTACGCTAGACTCACGCTAACATGACGGTCTTATCACCATATCATCATTAGCAGATTTATTTTACCATACATCAATAATTATAAACTATAGTGTAAATGTAGTCAAACATTTTCTTCAGTGCAAAAAAAATTGTATGAAAAAGTTTTTTTTTATGAAAATAAAATGTAAATAAATACCGAATTCTTTGATTTACTCTTTTCCTGGCAAATTGAAGTTGTTATCAGTAAAATAATTTTTATAATAAGAATTAGGTAGTTACATAAATGTATCAGCGATTGAAGTATTTATATGAATATGTACGAACCATAATGAACTCTCAACCCAAAAAATAAAACAACAGGTGACTAAACGCCACTGGATGCTCCGTCATAGTGAAACTTGATCAACATTGCTACCATCGATAAAGTTACTGCAATTTATTAATTTTTTGAAAATGTTATTATTCCAAACATATATAATACCCAACGGATGTTCAAGAATCGCCCATTAGCTTATTATATACTCAATAAAATGGATTTGCTTGTAGCCCTTTTCCCTCCAGATAGATATTATTTTGGATTTTTGTAAACAAATACTGCTTTATGACACATTTTCATTAACGCATTTACAATATATTATGATCGAGGTGTATTTGTGACCTGATAATTAATGATCAAAGGTGTGGACAAATTAATAAATTGCTTTAATCACCTGGGTGCTTCGTAAATACGAAATCAGATATAGCTTTTGAAAAAGATGCATTGTTTCACTGTAAAAGTGAATATATGTACTAGTATATTCCATATATATTTTAACTATATGGGAGTTTAATCTTTACAATCCTAACTATTATGCAATTTTATTTTTTTTTTATTCAAATGATATATTTCTTAACTTCTCCAATTTTTTTACTTCAGAGCATGAGGGTATTAAAATCAATGGATGACGTGACCTTTTGACCTCATGCGACCTACAACTATATATTAACATGATTTTCGTCACAGTTTCTACGATAACTGTTCATGATATTCCATAACGGTGTCCTAATATGTATATTGATTAATTTAAAATGAGTTTTAGATTCAATAAAGTTTACAACATTGCGTTTGTTGTTGTAAACTTATGAAATATTACGTAAAATCCTGTTATTTTGGACTCGGGCCTGCTGAAAGAACCAGAAACCGAGTTCGGGTAGGCACCCCCTCCAGAATGATCAGGATTGACCTGAAGATACTTCAAAATAAATTTGGTGGTTTAATCCGGCCACCTGACTATTTATCTCTATAGTCGCATAAACAGGTAAACCCGGCCTGTTGTGTTGGAAAAGGAAAGACCTATATTGATCACTATTCTGGAGATAATAGATGTACTAATACTCCATACAAAGCGACTTATAAATTAACCAAACGGTCCTAAAATAATATACAGTAAAATGTTAGGCCTTATCCCGCTATACCCTAAATATGTGTGTGTGTGTGTGTTCATATATATATTTACAGGGGTCGATGGAAGTTTTAAATTAATCTATATAAAAATTAATATAATATATTAATATATACGATATATTGAATGATGAAAAGTGCTTAATGCACAATCGGATTATTAATGAAACTGGAAGCCTTTTAAAATCCTATATTCAGGCTGTGCGGTTGTTGTCGAATCACTCTCCTGCCAGAGGTCGTTTCTATTCAAAACGAATTAACCTCTTAATTCCATTTGGGCACTGTGGGACTTGATTCTTCCTGTTTGGCACTGTGGGAATTGTCTTTTCCTGTTGGGCACTGTGGGACTTTTCTCTTCCTGTTGGGCACTTTGTGACTTACCTCAACAGCCAAACATTTAAATCAAAATTTGTTTAGTATCAAGGAAATATATTTTGTTTACATTTCACATGCCCATGCTTACGATATTCCGTTAAGTCCTTACCATGTTTATGTAATTTGCCTTGAAAAAATTCTTATCAAACGTTCTTGAACGGACTACATTACTATCTAGACTACATAAATACACACGTCATCTGTAGAAGCCCGGCAAATAACGGGCTGCAGATTTTAAGCCCAAAAAACTTCTTGTGAGTATGATTCTGCGCATAATGGGGTCGAAATAAGTTTGTACTAGCTGATTTGGCAGTTCAGTAAAAAGACTTATGTAAACTTGTAAATTACAAAATATGATCCTCAAAGATTTAATAGTTAAATTTAAAAATTGTGTTCAAGTGGAGTATAAATTATATGAAAATATAAATGTTTACGTATAAATTATATCAATTCTCTTCAAATCCTGAAATATAACACACAGGCTGAAAGTGTAAACAAACAGTACGTAAATATATTAAGTCAATAAGCTATACAATAAAGATAAACCGTCTTTTAAGGATAGATGGTGGAACCTGTGTAATTTATATTGGAAGACATTCAAATTCAAATGTACTTATAGGCATGTTGCGATACATTTAATGTTCACTTGACCCCTATAGATGCTGTTCTAAAATTAAAGATTTGTGCAGTTCTAAAATTCAAAGTTTTGATCTGTTTACACTCTCAGACCTGTAAGTAATTAAACAAATGTTATCAATCAATCATATAATGTCTATACCATATAACAATATCTGTATCCCCAAACAAAGTCTGGGATACTATATGGTTTAAGCACGGTCCCGCCGCCACTTCAGAAAAAGCTTGATAGCGAGATAACTCGACGAAGGCTATATAAATAGGGTCATGACCTTTACTGGGAGCGTGGCCTTGACCTTTTATAGGACCTTAAATAGCTCAAGAAAGGTTGCATGGATTGGTCTAAAAATCAGGTTGACCGAAGATCTTGGATAGCTTTATCTTGTACGGCAAATAGTGGCGCAGCTAATTTTTTCCCCCTTTTCTTCACGCCTTTCAATATCCCCATCATTGCCACTTAACAGTTGTGTGAGCTTTATCAGTGAAAAAAAAACTACAGATTTCTTTCATATTATATAAATACAACGATATTGGCTACAGGAAAACGTCTGATCAAATGGGGGTCATGATCTTTGCTATGACTGTGGTATTGACATTTAATATTACCATATCGGGTTATATAATATTTCTGAAGAGGATGGACGTATTTTCTGAAAATCAGATGAAAGATGTCATTGATATTAGAGTTGGTAAACCAATGACCTTGACACTGACCATCAAGGTCAAATTTTCAAATATATAGGCCTTTTCGAATCCCATAATCGAAGTATTGCATCTTTTTCCCACCAATTTTTCGGACATGTTTGAAAAATAGTGTCGTTTGATATATTCTATATTCTCATACGTTCGAACTGTATCTCCTCCTGTTTGCGCTTAATAATAATAATAATAATAATAATTATTATTATTATTATTATTATTATTATTATTATTATTATTATTACTATTATTATTATTATATAAAAATATAAATATGCATTATATAATAATAAGAAAAAAAAACAATACAGAAATTGAATATATTTGCTAAATTACTATTGAACAAACAAAGTTTATTTTCATGAAATGCATAACAGATGTATGAAATAACCTAAGACCATATATGTACGATTTTCACTTTTTACGGGGTTTCGAGTATACAACCTGCACACGAGATGAGGTACTTATAAAACGAATCCTTGGTTTATAAATAGTTAACGGTCCGTCTGTCCGCTGGCTCAGACCTGCATGTGTTCAACATCTCACGTGATAAACCAGGTTGTTTGCCTTATCTGTGCTAGCGTACACATGGTGAAAATTACCAAGCACCATCTTTCATTTTTTTGTACGCAGGGCTCGACAGCTGTGATCCATATATATAAAATCCAAACACTACTCCTATACAAAAACCGGCAGCCAGGCCCCACGAGAGGGTCCATCTGTCGGTAAACCGTGGCGGGGCAAGGGGGGCCCAAGCCGAACAGCGATTTCCTTTAGAGCTTGTATATTGGGTTTTTAATCGGGATTGGCCTAAAGGGCCATGAATTTAAAGTCCAATGAAATATTTGAAAATGAAGAAGTCTAATGTTTGTTTTGTTTTAGCTCAGGAGTGTTGAATAGGGCACTTGAAAATGCTCGAAATGGCGTGAGTCGCTTTGCCTTTTGCGAGGCGTAAAAATAAGAGTTTCTAATAGGAAGTAATCGAAAGGGGATAACGGGGCCCAGGGCCATCAAGAGTGTGCTATATATATATATAGATGTATATAGCAGGAGGGCTCAAAGGTCCGCCTTGGGTGTTAAGTCTCCTATAGGCTCATTTTAATACTTGTCAATGCGGAATTTCATTTCTTGGTTGTTACCTTATAGAGTTTTATTCGGAAGTGATCGGAAGGGCCATGTGAGCTCTTGTTGCGGATCCACAACTGTGATACGATCACAGTTGTGGGAATGGCCTGTACAGTTAGGCCTTGTAATGGTGAAATGGTAGACACTGGTAGAAGGCACCAAAAAAACTCTTAAAACTACTAAATATACACACCAAAATGCACCCGTTAGTGTCTTTGGTAGTAAATGGGTCTTTCTGGCAACTTTACCAAGTTCTTACCTTAATATATATTAATGAAATATTATCCCTAACGATCCTTATAAGCCCGCCGTGATTTAAACATAACAATATACAGGAATTTGTAATGAGCGGACGTTGATCGACTGGTATCCGGCACCGATATCTTTTATCGCCCGCTTTTTCCAGCTCAAACAGCGATAAGATCAGAGCGGGATCCCAGTCTAAATCCCGTTGCAAAGGACTGTGGGTCATTTAATGTAATCATGGCGGCATGTTCTCTATGTAAACACATCAGCTCTTGGCAAAATTATGGATAAGTAGGGCTATTGAGCTTTATTTTGGTGCCAATACTTTACAGATGTTAAATAAAACATCCAAAGACAACAAAAAGGTAATTATTTTATGTTGACACCGCTTGAAATATTAATTATACGATTCCAAAGGGGTCTCCTATTTGGAACCTTACGAGGCGTTTTCCTAAGAGTCGTTCCCAAGACGTTGACGGAGAGGAGCAGAGCGGATCGGAATCACACGTCTTGGGCCGAGACAATGTGGGCTCGTGTCTTGACTATAAAGTCTTATTTGTCTTTAATAGCATTAGCTAGTTTATATATGTTTTAATCCGTTTGGTCCAAAGGACCCAAATTGGCCATGAGTTCTTAGGGCTCATTAGATTGCTTGAAAATATAGAGAAATCTCTGTATGATGACCTACGTTTTTAACGGCAATTTCAGAATGGCCAGGCAAAACTTATGGAATAATGTTATAAGTGCAACCAACATAAATGGAAGATGTTGATAAAAAATATTATTTATTTGCTTTCATTGTAAATGGATATCTTAAAATTTCGTTCAAGAAGTATTGCCCGTATTTATCATTTAAATACATTTTTTACTCTTTTTTATGTATAAACTCAAACATGAATACCATATTTTTGTTGGAGGTTTATTGCTTTTGTTATCTTAAGGGTTTGTGAACAGAATTCATATAAAACGATTCATAGGACAGGCCCTTTTTATTTTTATTTTACCTGGGCGGTTGTGTGTGAGGGGGTCGGGGAGAAGAAGCGGTTCCCGGGGGGGGGGGGCGGATAGGGGAAGGATTAAGCCGGGGGGAGGGGGTTCAGCGGGTCCGGAACCCCTCCTTTTCCGCCGCCACAACCTTTTTAAAGGGTTTCAGAACAACTTTGCAGCCTGGAACACCCACCCCCCCCCACCCCCACCCACCCATCTTTTCCGCAACTGGGGCCCTTTTCAAGTTTTGTCATTAGTTTCCTCCTCGGTTGGACTCCACACTTCATAATTCCTTGATCCGCCCCTTGGGAGAGTCGCTTTCATTTTGATTATATGTGACACAGAAAAAAAAAACGGATTTGACATAGTGTCATGCATTCTAAAGAGTGGTTTGCCGTTACTGGTTGCTTAAAATCATGTACCATTTAAAAAATTTAATGTTCAAAAATGTTAAAATATTTCATGAAAATAAATATAAATTTAACAAATACATATACATCATAAGAAAAAGCTCTTTACCAGGTTTAAACTCATATATACTTAATTGGATATAATATGCAATTGAAACAGCTTTTGGTTTGATTTTTAAATTAAGGGGTTTTGCCAGGGATGCTTCAATAAAAGGAATACGACGGGCATATCCAGGGTTTAAGAAAAGGAGGGGTCAAACCAAGGAGGACTGACGATAAAACCTTAAAAAAGGTCCCCAGGCCAGAAAAAAGGGGCCAGGCCGCAATAATTGGTCTGAAACTCTAAAAAAAAAGGTTGGGGCCGCTGAAGGGGGGGGGGGGGGGTCCTGACTCCCTGGATCCGCTCCTGAATACAGAGTTTATTAAATCCTGAATTGTAGTAAAACGAGGAAAAGGTAGGGGGCCCCTAAACCCTATGGTACCGCCTCTAAAAATTTCTCTCGGTGGCCCTGACAGCAGCTTCTCACCATTCCCAAATACTTGGCTCTTGAAGCATTTGTCAATCGATCTTAATCAATTATGAAACCATGAGAAACAGATGTTTCCTTCAGAAGAAAAAAGGCGGACAGTCTGCGGGCAACAGGCTCTGGGGCAGGTTAACCTCCCTGACAACGAAGTTGAGTTCCTCATGTTCCACCACTTTTCGTGGTGGGGGGGGGGGGGGATTTATGGTATATTTCTTTAATCATTAAGATGTACGGACTCCAAAAAGTACTGTAAGCATTTTCTAAAGTCTCTATGTCGGGCTTTTCGGTTTAAAAATATGGCAACAGTTACTATGAAAGTATGTAATTTTTACCAAAATTTCAATTTCTGAATTAAACTTTTTTTTAACATATATCTTAAAGAAGAAAGTAAAGGATCTTTAACCTAGAATAGGCCTATATAGAACACCATACGAAAGCTCGAAAATCACTGTTCTGTTTGGATCATCTGGTAACTCAAATTTTGGACAGACGTTCAAACTCGTTTATCGCAATAAATGTTTACAAGCACGTGTATTTCTTGAAAAGTTAACACAAACACACTTATATTAAACATGTTAACACATACACACGTTTATCCCATGCAATTAACGTTCACATACACAAACGCTTTCTATAAAATGCTCACACAGACCCATGGCGCGCACACACAAACACTTTTATATCTCCATGGATTTTCACACAGGATGTTACAGTAACCTTTGTTGTTTGTGCATGACCTATGTATGATTATGACTTTTTTTGGCACTGTATGTAGGAGGCCATGCCAACGTTACCAAAACAGTCCGTCATGTTCTGACAGTATGTGCCACCACACAGTGGAATCACATTCTTCGGATTTAGGATGAAGTGACAATTGGATCTCATTAGGCAAAAACGTAACGTGGCTTTCTTCGTTGTAAAAATATAGAATTTAAACGATCTAAGCTTTGGGAGCTCCGAGCTCTCTGAAACACTGACGCTAACATTCGACCTTAACTGAGCACACGCATGTTTGTAAATGTATTATAGAAAAAAGTAACGACGCCACCAACAGATTCGGCATATTGTTTTCGCTTGCATGACGTGTTATTAAAATTTAGAACATGATGATGTATAAATTGATACTAATTAAGATGCTTTACAAACTCAAATCCTACTCATATTATCCTCCGTATAAAATATGGCCCTATTTAAAATTATTCACAATAAACATGCAAAAGCCTTTGATTCACCCCGAATGCCAAAAATGTGTCTACTATCTTTGTCTATCCAATTAATTTAAATCTGATCTTGTTAAGTTGACTTCAGCAGTTGGGCATCAAAGAAGTTGCGCCCTCTGGGGGACTGATTCACTGTGATGACAATAGCCAACCTTCAAAGCAGGGTTCGATCTAACTGCATATGAATAACCCCTGTTGTCAGTGGCGGATTTAAGCATGTTTGACCTAACATTTGACCAAGTCACTGACCCACTTGCATAGTCATTAAATGTGATAATCATATGGCTCTCGATTCCTTGGTTCGTTTTGTGTAGAAACGACCTCTGACAAATTTTATACATTGCATTCGAGTTATGCATTATAAGCTTTTTTTACCATGGCCACAGGTGGCATGCTAATTAAACTTTTTTACTTTCTTTTATTTAATATTTTATTCACCCATAAGAGCATAGTGGGTGCAATTTAAACATTCAATATTTTACAACCTGTATACTTAAAATAATAGAAATGCTGTTGACATCCAGTCTGACCTGAGACAAATAGCATTTACTGCCGCGCCTATATATACGCGTCCGGCATTCCTTGGTTTTGACACAAGACTATAATGAAGCGTAAACAATTGACTACTCACTTGGACGTTACTGACCTTGGTTAAATCTTGTTTAATGACCAGTCTACCCAGAATAACCCCATCTAGTCACCTCAGATGCCTGGAACAGCTTTGCAGCAGCAGGACCCTATCCCTAGATTGGTCGTTATACCCGCTTTAGCTCCAATTCATGTTTCTTTCCCGCTTACATTCAACATAATCTGTATTTAAATACTAGTGTATATATATATATATATATATATATATATATATGTGTTTGAGAGTGAGTGTGTGTGTGAGGGTGTGTGCTCTTTTGACTTGTATGCCCTCATAAGTGATTAATTTGATTACAACAACGTAGTTTAGAACACGTTTGTTTATAAACTGTTTTAAAAATTTGTTAACTATTTAATATATTGAACTTATTACTAATGTTATATATGTCAAGTATTAATTTAATATATGTTATTATTATCTACACAAGCGCGTGTTACTAGCATATGTTATTGTATAACTGAAAGTAACATTAATATGGGGCTGGGTTTGGTGGCGATAAAAACGTTCCTGTCTGAAACAAAGTGTACTAAAATCGACCCAGCTATGCTTTACAGACAGACTGCTGATCAACGAATTGCCAGGGTCCGAAGATAAGTCTAAATCAGCTAGCATTTCTCTTTTTTTAACTGTAATACATTTTAGAATATTTAAACGTTGTAAGCTCCCTCTTCGTGTAAAATAAAATGACCATTTACCAAGGCAAAATTATCAATTGATCCTTTACACCAAGTAGCTACATATCAAACATTCGAAACACAGGCACTCGTCTCCAGCACTACAATGGCCTAGAAACGGTAAACATATTGAGTATGGGCGATATACCCATTATAAGAGAACAAGGTAATGAACTCCACCGCTACGCGGGAAAGACAACTTTTTTTCACAAGTCCGAATTCAGGAGAAGTATCCGCTTTACAAGCATGATCACGCGCCATTTGTTGAAAAAATCTTTATTTACAAGGTTAAACTTCCAAAAATAAAAGTTGTCTACACTAACCGCGAATTCCAGAACATTTATTCCAGCTGCGACACCGTCATTTGTCATGTATACATTTACTAAAGTAAATGTATACATGACAAATGACGGTGTCGCAGCTGAAATAAACGTGCTGGAATTCGCGGTTAGTGTGGGGAACTTTCATATTTGGAAGTTTAATCTTGTAAATAAAGATGTTTTCAACAAAAAGGCGCGCGATCATGCTTATAAAGCGGATAATTCTCCTGAATTCGGACTTGTGAAAAAAAGTTTTTTCCCGCGTAGCGGTGGAGTTCATATCGCCCATACTCAATATGTTTACCGTTTCTAGGCCATTGTAGTGCCGGAAACGGGTGCCTGTGATTCGAAATTAAGAAAAGCCGTCATTATTTAACTGTTATGAGAGATTTTTTTCAGTGGGATTTGTTTGACTATATAAAATCACAGAAAAAGCAAGAGCAAGCTTTAACCAGAGACGCCATGAGATGGTACTAACCTTTCAGCTGTCGGCATCAAGTGACTCCTGTGTCCCTGCAACCGACCGACCGAACATCAAACGCACACCACTACACATGGTTACCAGGTTACAGATGCGGCTTGTCCGTTCTCCAGCACATTTGTTAAGCTCCAGTGAAAGTGTCCACAGACATTAATCGTGAACACTTATGGTGATCCAGCCGCAGCCTTCCTACCAAACGTTGATTTTAAATTAACTGAAGACGTTGAGAGGGCAGTACAAGCTATAGGGCTCGGATCGATTCTAGCGTATAAGTAGATATGCACGCCATTTTACAATAATCTTTATACGCCCGTAATGACGGGAGTATTAAGGTATACCCACCGTCCGTCCGTTAACTTTTAGTGTCTCCGCGTTAACTTTCCAACAGATTATCTATTCCTAGTTCGATTATAGGCAACATCCACGTATATCTTATAAGGTCACGGGTCACTCGGCTACTTTTTTGTGTCGCCGCGATAACTTACAAAGAATATGAAGGATTTTGATAAAACTCATCAGAAATGTTAATCAATACAATATCTCGCCTTAGAGATCTATGCATATTTATTGAAGTCAGAGGTCACCGCACTTTGGAGGCACCTTGCTGACTCACAAAAAAATCCTATGGATTTTCATGAAACTCATTATACCTTTTGAAGACTAGGCTTTTTCACCTGATTTATATTATCATCAAAATTCACGCATATTTAATGAGGTCAGGGATCCCCGCACTTTGAAGGCACATTGGTGACTCACCAAAAATTCTATGGATTTTCATGAAACTCTATGTAAATATTTACCAATAGATTTTTTCATCTAAATTAATTTCTCAGCAGACTGCACGCATATTTAATGAGGTCAGAGGTTACCAGGCTGCTTTGTAGTGGCATTATGATAGCTACTTTGTGGTGTCGCCTCGATATCTAATAAAGAATATGAATGATTTTGATAATACTCATCAGAAAGGTTAATCAATAAAATATCTCGCCTAAGTTCGATTTCCAAGTAACTGCTTCAAACTTCATTTCTAGCCGCCAGGGTAACTACCACAAGTTTGTGTAACAAAATATTTTTCTTCATTAATTAGCTAAAAAAAATACACCCATATGTCAAATACTACCCCAAGCAAATATTTTGATCCATCTCTTTGAAAGGGTTTTCTACTGTGACATATATGACTCGCAGGCCCCTATCAGTTTATCTTAAAAAGGCCTGAAAATCATATTGCCATGGTAGACAAAGAGAGCCCACTTTAAGGCACCCACTTTAAGGCACTCATGAAATTATGATATCTCATCATGAAGGCCTGAATATCATGTTGTCATGGTTTCACGTGATCCCATTCATTGTATACAGGCACCCACGATATCATGATATCTCATCATGAAGGCCTGAATATCATGTTGCCATGGTGGACAAAGAGAGCCCACTTTAAGGCACCCATGATATTATGATATCTCATCATGAAGGCCTGAAAGTCATGTTGCCATGGTAGACAAAGAGAGCCCACTTTATGGCACCCACTTTAAGGCACTCATGATATTATGATATCTCATTATGAAGGCCTGAATATCATGTTGTCATGGTAGACAAAGAGAGCCCACTTTAAGGCACCCACTTTAAGGCACCCATGATATATTGATATCTCATCATGAAGGCCTGAATATCATGTTGTCATGGTTTCACATGAATCCATTCATAGTATACAGGCACCCACGATATCATGATATCTCATCATGAAGGCCTGAATATCATGGTGCCATGGTGGACAAAGAGAGCCCACTTTAAGGCACCCATGATATATTGATATCTCATCATGAAGGCTGAATATCATGTTGTCATGGTTTCACGTGATCCCATTCATTGTATACCGGCACCCACGATATCATGATATCTCATCATGAAGGCCTGAATATCAAGTTGCCATGATGGACAAAGAGAGCCCACTTTAAGGCACCCACTTTAAGACACCCATGATATTATGATATCTCACCATGAAGGCCTGAATGTCATGTTGTCATGGGTAGGACGTGATCCCACTCGTAGTATACAGGCACCCATGATATCATGATATCTCATCATAGAGGCCTGAATGTCATGTAGTCCTGGTCGGACATGATCCAACTCGTAGTTTACAGTCACCCATGATATGATACCTCATCATGAAGGCCTGAATGTCATGTTGTCCTGGTTGGACGTGATCCCACTCGTGGTATACAAGTTTATACTTATTGATGAAAAAAAATAACAGTAAGATATATAGTAAGTAAATATTTTATATCAAAAGGTTCAACTGTGGATAAATTACATCATTACATACGAACAAGCATAGAGATAAACATATGTCGCTTGTATTAATAATATTTTTATTTTATCTTTGCGTTATCATTCCTTGTTCAGAGTCTTTTATTCATAGATTTTTTTTCTCTATTACATTTAATTGCTGTTTATGTTCAGCAAGTCTTATATCCCACAGTGGCGGATCCGAAATTAGAGAACGGGGAGGGGGGTGGGGGCGCTAATACTGGGTTAGCGGTCGATGCATGATAGTAATATATATATATAACATTTCTAAATTCTCCGGGTGCTGGCTTAAGACAGTCAATGAACATAAAAAAGAGAGACATCCACGCTAACATTTCAATCAATCATATTATTTAGATAACATATACAGATTGTTGCTAAATATTCAGCTACCCATATAGCTTTCATCAGAGCGAGTGAGTATCTTGAAATCAGTAAACAGAGCTGACAGTGTGACTCCTAGTTTGGTCAACGGGGCTGGCTTGCCAGCTATACCCATTAATCTGGCTACATGTATCTCTTCAGAACTGGCCTATGTATATCCATTTGAGAACAGGCCTGCTGGGATATCAATGACATGGGGTTAGTCTAGAGGAGAAACGTAAATGTACGTAAAAGTCCTTGTTTAATCCTTTTTATGTGTTCGTAGGGTATAAATGTGTTTTTCGCTCGGATGTTAATCTGTCTTTGCTGGAGGTAAAGTTTCCTTTAAGGGGAGGGGTTAGTCTAGAGGGGAAACGTATGTGCTGAGTGCTGGGTATTTAGACGGAAAAGCCAAGTCCTTGATTAATCCATTTTATTCGTGTTCGTAGGGTATGAATATGTTCTTTGTTCGGATGTTAATCTGTCTTTGCTGGAGATAAAGTTACCTTTAAGGGGAGGGGATAGTCTAGAGGGGAAACGTATGTGCTGAGTGCTGGGTATTTAGACGGAAAAGCCAAGTCCTTGATTAATCCATTTTATTCGTGTTCGTAGGGTATGAATATGTTCTTTGTTCGGATGTTAATCTGTCTTTGCTGGAGGTAAAGTTACCTTTAAGGGAAGGGAATAGTCTAGAGGGGAAACGTATGTGCCGAGTGCTGGGTATTTAGACGGAAAAGCCAAGTCCTTGATTAATCCATTTTATTCGTGTTCGTAGGGTATGAATATGTTCTTTGTTCGGATGTTAATCTGTCTTAGCTGGAGGTAAAGTTACCTTTAAGGGGAGGGGATAGTCTAGAGGGGAAACGTATGTGCTGAGTGCTGGGTATTTAGACAGAAAAGCCAAGTCCTTGATTAATCCATTTTATTCATGTTCGTAGGGTATGAATATGTTCTTTGTTCGGATGTTAATCTGTCTTAGCTGGAGGTAAAGTTACCTTTAAGGGGAGGGGATAGTCTAGAGGGGAAACGTATGTGCTGAGTGCTGGGTATTTAGACGGAAAAGCCAAGTCCTTGATTTATCCATTTTATTCATGTTCGTAGGGTATGAATATGTTCTTTGTTCGGATGTTAATCTGTCTTAGCTGGAGGTAAAGTTACCTTTAAGGGGAGGGGATAGTCTAGAGGGGAAACGTATGTGCTGAGTGCTGGGTATTTAGACAGAAAAGCCAAGTCCTTGTTTAATCCTTTTTATGTGTTCGTAGGGTATGAATGTGTTTTTTGTTCGGATGTTAATCTGTCTTTGCTGGAGGTAAAGTTACCTTTAAGGGGAGGGGTTATTATAGAGGGGAAACGTATGTGCTGAGTGCTGGGTATTTAGACAGAAAAGCCAAGTCCTTGTTTAATCCTTTTTATGTGTTCGTAGGGTATGAATGTGTTTTTTGTTCGGATGTTAATCTGTCTTTGCTGGAGGGAAAGTTGCCTTTAGGTATGATGCATGTTCAGTCTGGGAGAGAATGGTCAGATTTATGAAATGTGCGCCAACGGGGAATCCAGGAGTGTTGTCGCGGATTTTTTTTTTTTGGTGGTGGTTAATTGTTCATTCTGAGCCCGAATTTGGTGCTAGTTTCTCCTATATAATTTCCCTCCCCATTAGGCCATTTTGTCAGTGGGTAAATGATAAATGCATGCTGGTAGTCAAATGTCCTCCAGTGATGGCAACTGACACATCAAAGAATGGGATTTGTGTGGGTGAGGAGTCGATAGTGAACTTGATATGAGGACTGATTTTATTCGCCTGACCTTGTTGCCATACAATAAATATTTCATCAATGTAGCGCATATACGCTAAAGGCTTTGATTGGCTGTCGGACAGCAGTTTCTGTTCGAAATCGCACATGAATTTATTGGCATAAGCGGGCCCCATTTTTGACTTCGGATCAAAACCCACTGATAAGGTTCGCAGCGATTGTCACAGGTATAAGGGAAACAGAATATGCGGGAATGTCTAGGAACTCATGCGAAATACGGCTTTACAACATGCCTATTCACGACAAAGACACTAATAAGGATTAATCAACAATTCTAAAGCGATGAGAATTGCTCTTTTGATTTATTCGTGTTGCCATTCCATGTACGCGGGATTCCCGCCGGTTAACGCAGGGTTTTCACAGAGGATGTGAGTAAAAAAAAATTACAAATTCCAAAATTTTTTTTCTCGGAATGTGTTCCTACAAGGGAGCAGTAAACCATTCTTGCGCGTTTGTGCGTATATATAGTTCGTACAAGGTATATTCGCGAATGTCGTTTGTAGTGTTGCAGAACTCATGCAAACTTTTTGGGCAATATTCGCAAATTAGTGTAGGGGCATATGTAGCAAATTCGTCCTGAGTAAATTTTGTTTGTAAAAATGTGACACCCCATGCATTTATGTTCTTCACCTTTCTATGAAGCCTTAAAAACAAGGTGCCAATTTTTTTATTCAGTTTTGACATGTCTTTCAGCTTGTATTAAAATGCTATTTAAAACGTTGAATGAATAAACTGTGACCGAAACATAAACAAGGTTAGCCGGGAAAAGAGGATAAGAAAGGTTATTTATTAATTGTATATACATACTAAACACACAAACTAAGTTCTCTGAACAGTTTGGGATCGTCTAATTTTTTTTTTTTTTTTTTTTTTATATTTAATGTATCTATTCACATACCAAGTATATTTAATATACACATATGGTGTTATATGCTTTATATATATAGCTTGATTTTTTCTCCTTAAAATATGATCATATCTGCAAATATTTCATTGTAAACCGTTTGAGTACTCCTTTACATAAGTGATGTAAGGTTTGCGAGATCAGTGGTAGAAATATAGACATAGCGCGCACGCCAATTGGTGGCCATACCGCGCTACTTTTCAAATCAAGATTTTTTCAAGCATCATCACAGTGTTTCTCAGTTTTTTTTCTGTCATATAATTTCTCCTGGTTTAGGAATTGTGCAAGCGCAAGATCAGAATTCTAGTTATGGTCTACAGTCTTGTTATGGTAGACAGACACACATGGACTGTATTTACTCACACACAGAACCATAACAACGAATGACACAGGTGAATTGGAGATTGTCAGTGTACAGTGATGGTTTCGCCAGGAAAATGTTTCATTCAGCCAAACAAATGAACTAATGGCGTGAGATAATGCACATACTGTTTAAGTGTTATAAATGTGTATGTACCTTCACAGTTTTCTTCAGGGGATGTCTTATTTTTTTTTCTATCAGCAGTGGTAATCTCTAGTCATTTAAGTTATCCGGGAAGGTAGCTCCCACCCGTATAATTTCCTAGACACTTATTTTCCTATACATTGAGGTAAAAATGATTAGCACATTCACACACACACACACACACATATATATCACATATATATATATATATATATATATATATATATATATGTGTGTGTATATATATATGTAGAGAGTAAGAGTGACGCCTTTTAGATAGTAACATGTTTATTAATATTAGTCTATATCTAAAAGGCGTCACGCTTACTCCAAACCCACACTTCGACTACAGACTAATATGGCTATACCACTAATCATTATATGAGTATATATATATATATATATATATATATATATATATATATATATATATTAGTATATTATATAATATTATATATATATATATAAAGAGAGAGAGAGAGAGAGAGAGAGATAGAGAGAGAGAGATAATGACCTCGATATCTTAACACACAAAAGTTTTATTTTCTTCCAAAATCATTTAAAATAAAATATTGTTTTACAAGACACGTTTTAATATTTAATTTTAACATTTGCAGAATGAACATACAAATAATAATTTAATTATTTCTACTTTTTAACAATTTATTATTAAGGTGAGATCATTATGTAGTAAGTTGGACGAGCAGTAAGAAACCCGAACTAAGTTCAGATTATTTGAGACTTAGGTACTTGAAAATTACTTTAAAATGTGCCATATCTGACAAGTTAAATGTACTTAAAATGGAGTTTTTATGTGCTGTTTAAACAACCTTAATGTTGACTTCCTCTATACCGACCCCCATAATATAGCCCAAACAATTTGTTATTTTTTTTATGGATTTTATTAAAATTACAATAACTTAATATTAAAAAAAAGAAATGCAAGGCGTTTGTTTCTTGTGTAAGGCACATGTCATTTTGTTAGCTTATGCATTTAATAAAATTGTTCTTAATCACGATTTAAGGGAAACAAGCATTAGTTTAGCAGGCATACAGTTCTTTAGTTTTTGTCTGGAGTTATTTGCTATAAAAATGATAAAAAGAACATGGGCTCCAATCAAAGATGTACATTCCGCTGCTGCATCTGACATACCCTGCAGTTCTGTTCTTCATTTTTCATTTCATAGTTAGCATTATATATAGATAGTACGAACTGAGTACTATCATTATCTACAGATTACTATTTTCATTTAAAAAATGTTGTACCAGTGATCTTGTTCGGAAAGATGAAGCCTTTGTTGCCATTGTGCCATCACAAGTCATTTAAATTTAAGATAATGAAAAAAAGCGACAAGAATTCAATAATAAAAAGCATTTAACTTTACCGTTGTTATATTAAAACTTTACCATTGGTTTTACCATAGTTTATGTTAAAATTTGTCCGTTTTTGTAATTGTACTGGTATTTCCTGAATGCCTTGGTTTTATATTCCCATAAATCGTTTTAAAAATAGACCTTCGGGGGGGGGGGGAGATGGGATAGAAGAACATTTGGAAACACGAACGATAACATTATGACTCTTGATGACACTTTTTTGTTATGAGTTGATATTTAATTTCAAATTTGTTTCCTTCAACAGGACTTTTCTCAAACTTCTACATTTTCTAAGGTCCCTTTGGTTTTTTTTTTCTTGAAACACTCTCCTTAATGAATTCATCAGCAAAACATGCATTTCATTCAATGTTAATTAAGTCCTTTATATGTCTCATTCTACTGTAAATGTCTGTAAATAGTTGTCTGCTGTAAACTGCCTTATGTGCCCAGTTTACAAAAGATTTGCAATGAATAGTAAAATAACTGATGAGAATAGCTACTCCAAAGAAGGTATAATTGCTTCCATATGATAATATTTTGCCCGCACAAAGCTGAGGTTATATGATCACGGTTGTTGTTGTTGTTGTTATTATTATTATTATTATTATTATTATTATTATTTTGTTTCTCAATATGTACTTCATTTCAGTGTAAATGTTGGACTAGGTAGCATTTCCTAAAACTTTGGCTTGGGTTAGTGAGGATCTGGCAATAAATCAAGTCAAATTTGTCCTTTTTGTCTGTTGTTTATTCCTCACAAAGTATCTCAAAAGAATCAGTCATCCGCCTAAAACTTTATAAATTGTGTCTTTGATCGTGACCGAAACATAAAAATACTCCTTAGAATTCCTTAGGAACCTTTAGATATACTTTGGTTAAACTAACCATAAGAGACAGGATTCTATATACCTTCACCATTAGCGTGCGGATAGTGATGTTTGTGATGTAATAATCGAACAATAGGATAGCGCAATAGCAAAATCAAATTAAATGGAAGAATAACAGGGCAATTTTCATATGTATGAATGAAGCAAATCTGTATAGTCAATGGTTAAAACCAGGGAAAACGGAGCCATATATACTGTGTACGATACAGATCTGAAATGAGCAAGTGGTCCGCCAAACACATTCCACAAACTTCCCCAGGATACCTTGGTGTCTATATACGAATTTTTTAATGAATTTATCAATGAAATTTTGTAAAACAATATACCGATGGCCATACAACAGCTGATTAATTTTTCCTGGTTAGTCTGATGGATCTTGATGCGGATCCATGAGTAGGCGGAGGTATACGCTCTTCGAGTGCTCTCTAATATTGGAATAAATTTCTTAACGCAGTCTTTGTGTATCTAGTCTAGTTTATTGTGATGTAATATGTCTTACCAACTATTTTGAGGTGTTTTGTTGCTAAATTTCCCTCTGTAATAAATATTTATATATATTGGCCCTAAATTTCTACTCTAAAATCAAATTTGTCCTGAAAAAATGACAAAACCACTATAGAAAAATTGGCACCATATTTTTTTGTAAAGGTTAAGGTCTAAGGATCACAAAAATGTAGGATGTTCGCTTTTTACAGGGAAAAATTACTCGGTGACATATGCCCCCACACTAAATAGGGAACGCCCTGCGGCATTCATGCGACATTTGCACATATGTCGCGCGAAAATCTTTCGACCACCGATCAGAATGACACTTGCATGGCAGTATACAAATGCCTTGAAATGCATGGAAGTGCACTGAAAGCGTCAGTTCTCCGAGAAAGAGAAAGAAAGAAAAGAAAGATAGAGAAAGAAAGAACGGGATAAGGAAAGAAAGAAACAAACAAAGAATACCGGCTTCTGTGGCTCAGGGGTAGAGCACAGGACTCAAAGCCGGGAGATCGTATGTCGAATCTCAGTCGAGGCGGGGAGATTTTTTACGGTCGGCCTCCACCCAGGGTGAGCGCTGTGTAGGCTTAAACGGCCGTGTTTCACTCTCAAACGAGTGCGCTTTTCGGGGGTTCCTCGGTGGTATGACCCAGAAAAAGGGACGAATACGCCCTTGGGCCCGCAGGTGCAGTAGTCACCGGGCCTGGTTTACACCAGGATACAAAATGAGAGGAAGCGTGTGATACTGCCCTGTCACCTTGTTCGAAACCGGAATGGAATTCTGCAGATGTACATATATACATAGTTAAGTAAGCATTAAAATGGAGGCGTCGTGAGTGGGTCGTGCGCATATGACGGTTTTGAGACATTTTTTAGAGCAAATCACGACCCGGAATGCTAGAAACGTGTGCAATAAAAACTTTTTTTAAATTTCCGCCGAACAAAAGCGATTACCGACGCATTCGAACCCCCGATTATTTTTTGCGAACATTACGATCCTTAAATACGAATGGTGTAAATTTCAATCGATATTCGCATTCTTCGCGAATGGCTCTTGTGCCCCGTCACAACCCTGCTTTATACAACGCTCGGTGCGAATTGCGCATGTAGAGAAAGGCAGCCTAATCCTTCATATGTAATAAAGAACCGGTCTTATAAAATAACCTGGCTAAAGTATTTATGTTAAACATAATTTTATGTTCTAGGTAAACCTTATAAGCTGGAAAATGGTTTACTAAATCATTTCTACCTCTCTACCTTACGGGAAAAAATCATTGAGCGTCGCTCATTTAGAGTTTCCGCTCGCCAAGTGTATAATGTCCAAATCAAGGCAAATTCCAAATGGTATTTCGTTATAATGTACTAGTTTTGTTAATGTCTGCATGCATCAGAGTATGTTGCTTTTGATTGCGAATGCAGTGTCATGGAACCTGCGTTTTTCATGAAATATTGCCCTGCATGTAAGTGCAGAATACGTCAGTTGGTGATACAAGCACCAAAGGTGGTGTGTATATTTCATCAAAACATTAGCAAACAAAAAAAATCATGGTGGAGGTCATGTTTCAAGATGGCGCCGTTGACCGCTTAGAGATTAGGCTTTCGGTCATTTGTCCGATTTTAATTATTATTATATCGATTCCCAGGATTTAGGGCATGCTTGATCAATTCAAAAGTTCAAACTTCCTTGCTTTTAACATTTCTGTTACGTTTTTGGTGAATGTGGTGCCTTTTTTTTTTACAAATGTTCGTTATACAGATATTTCAACAACAGATTTATCTGGAACCTGTAAATTAAAAGCAACATACAACAAAAGGATCTGTAATACCACCAGACAGTTTAAAACTGAAGTTCTTACAGAACATATTTATTTTATTTCTTTATATTGTATGGGTAACGGAACCTAATATCAACAGATCACGTAGTCGTGACGAACCTAAATTCTGTTATGGAGATAAAAGAATAGATTCTGTAACACTAGGCAGCGTGAAATGTCTAGGGGAATGAATAAAGAAGTCATTGGTTCTTTGTTAACAAATAACCATAATTTATTCTTAAAACAATTTATTCTTAAAACAATCCTAACATTACAATACACTAAATCTATACAATCTCACAGCATATCAACAGTACAACAGCAAATCAATACAAGTATATAAATAAGGTGTACAGTACCTGGATACAACCACTGTCACCGCGATTACAAGTCCTTTATGACGTACAACCCAGATGAATAGTTCACATAAATCTTCGCAGAGAATAACAGTCCAGTATCAACCTGCTGCAATCCCAAAGTGAAGAATCCAAAACTGACCCACACGCTTCTGTGTCCGCTGGAAAATTTCTCTCTCCCCCCCCCCCCTCTCTCTCTCTCTCTCTCTCTCTCTCTCTCTCTCTCTCTCTCTCTCTCTCTCGGTTCTAAATAAACAGCCCTTATTTATATCCTTTTATGCGTAAACTCTAGAAAAAAATCCCTTTCACGAACAACCAAACAGAACAATACACGAGCACATTCGAGACAAGCACGACAGCGAGAATTCAACCAGTACGGATTAAACTAAGCCTGCAACACCAGGCGAGGCCGCTACAACACGACAAACGCCCGTGTCACACACTAAAACAGACACATGTAAGACTTGTGCACACAATAAAAAGGGGCACCTGTAACATATGCAACAAAGCTAAAAGAAATTTTACATAATTTTTTTGCTGTTGTTAACTAATGAAATCGAATTGAACAATTCAGCTTTACAATATTTGGTCTTTTATTTCTCGTCACAGCTCAAAAGAGCCTTTCAAAATATGGGTCCTGTGGCCTTGGCCCTTGACCTTGTGACCAAAAAAATCTGAAAACTTACTCTCCTTGAACCTACAGCATTTTAATTTTCGGATGGGCCCTGTGACCTTGACCCTGGAACCTCAAAAGAAAAAAGAATGTTCCTCTATTGGCAGGTGAGCAAGACATGGAAGATGGAAGGTTTCTGATGAATAATTTGGTTTAAAGGCCGAGTTCCCGAACCATCCGGTTACAGGAGAGGTCATGTGACTGTGACTGACAGCCAGATCTGAGCTTATCATACAGACATCAGCCTGAGCACGTGGCTTACTGCTGACATGTACACATGTGCTGCTTAACTGTGAATGTGTCTGAACAAGTAAATAGTAACATTATGTCCCCATCTGGATCTCAATAAGTGTATTATCATTTCAAAAATGGTATGGGACATTATATAAATATGAACACAGTTTAATCATATAAACCTTTTGAGTAACCTGAAGAAGATATTAATTAACAGGATTACCAACAGATACCCTCTCACTGAGGCTGCCTGTGTATATAACATCACAATTAAAGCAGCTGTACCCCTGGTGACTGTCGCCTTGCTGACCATAGTATCCAAAGGGTAAATTAAGACTAATAGCGGGACTGAAAGATGTATACAAGCTAGAAGGCAGATAACCAAGGCAGCATGAAGAAATTCTGTGGTTATTGTGTTTGCCATGCATATTTAATTTCCAATGTATTTTGAGTGCTACTGAATTGAATATGTAACAATAACTTAAAATACAACTTCATTTCAAGCAGACTCACTAAAATCTGTCCAACAAATGTTGCTGTCTGTTACCCTAAGTAAATGAGAAATTCCTAACATTATTGAAGTAACCCAATGTGGTTCATGTTTCATGTCCATGGCCTAGCAATAAACTGACCCAGAATTTTTATTCAGCCAAGCCACAGCTTCACTCAGAAACTTGGTGTACAGGTTCATGTGACTGTGTAGTGTGTACTCTCATGCTGTTCATCAAGGTATAATTTCTAACAAAGCTTGATTTAAACTGGGCTTATAAAGTTAACATTTAAAAGCCAATATGGATTTGTATGGTGCATGGAGTTTCAGCAGAGCTTGTTCTGGTGAGTACCAGTATTTAGAACAGAGACAGACAGTCACTGACTAATGACATGGCAGGCCTGCTTGTGCACAAAGCCACGTGCTGTTGTTTATACACATCATGGCTGCTAACTGATTGGCTCCTGCCGTGGCTGTGCACCTCCCCCGCTAAATTTGAACTGGGACTGGCATGGACACTTATAATTCATTTTCCTGCAGACGCCACACAAATTGACCTAGAAATGATAATTTATTTCAGTTACTTGCAGTACTAGGAACATGTCTGCCAAAGTCCAGCTCTGGTAACATCTTCCTTCCCAGCTAATATTCAGATTACAGTCAGAGCCCAAGTGAACAGTTGCAGATATTATGTTAAACTCCATGTTGCCCAGTAACGCCCCCTGGTATTTATAGTGGCACTCGGTCTTTAAAATGAATCCACAATCTTTGAGTGGTTGCCCATATATAAGTTTGAAACCAGTATGTCATATCAAACTGGAGTTACCATCTGGAAAATAATTTGTCGACAGTTGGCCCCTGTGAATTTGTCCTTTGATTTTGTGATCCGAAATTCAATTAGGCTCCACCTCTATTATTCGGTTAGCTATATATGCAAGATGGAAGGTTTGGGATGAGAAGGTTGGCTTAAAATGCATCTACACTCATTTTAATTTAGTGGGTCCTGTGACCTTGACCTTTGGCCTGATGACCTCAAAGGCATAACGGTTCTTGTTTTCGTGGTGGGCCATACATAATCAAGTATGAAATCTATATGCCAATCGAAAATGGAGTTATCATCTGGAAACAAATTTGTGGATGGGCGGACTGAGAGACAGACGGACAGATGAACAGACGGACGGATAGAGTGATTACTATAGGGCATCAACTTATGATCAATAAACACACTAGATTTTGGGACACTATATGGAACCTCAACAGAGAAACTGACATGATTGTTTTCATTAAAAATCTTTAAAAAAAAACAGAAAAAACGTAAACAATCAGAAAAAAAATACAGGTGGCGCCACCAGTTTTCAGGAACGGAAAAAAACAAGTCATGGTCAATATTCAAGGCAAGATTCATGACAATCCATAGATCAGCGGATATAGATCGCAGTGACCGAATTTCACGTTTCCAAGAGATATTTTTTTGAATTCCATTGATATTCCCTCAGAAGCTTCAACGGTTAGCAGTTACGATTTTTTCCTTGCTAATGGACAGACACCGGACAAAGCGCCGTACCAATACCTCAGTTGACTTTAAGTCAGCTGAGCTAAATAATGAAAAACAGAAACATGCTTTTAATCTTTGTTCTCACACTGTTCATTCTAACAGAAAGAGTATTACAACGTATTCTGCTGTACATGTCGCAGCTGACAATCACATTTTTTTTTATGGATTTACTGGAGAGGACATTTTTAACATGCTCTATGGAACTATGGTAGATGTTTTTGTGACTTTTCGCATTGTAATCTTTAAACCTGCGTGAAGCTCATATACATCAAATGCTAGTCTACATTTTATTATGACCTCTGGGTGAACGGAGCACAAAACAAACATACCCAGGCATCACTTATAATTAAAACTCGTTTTTTTTTTGGCCTAACACAAGTACGGCTTGTACCTTGATCCATATGATCTATCCTACAGAACATTTTATTTTTTTGGGAAAGTTTGTCCTGAAGAGTAGCATTTTCAATAATAAGACTCAGAATATTGTTTTTTTTTCATAAGTTGCAAAAAAAAAAACACAACAAAATGTCAGTTTTTTCTATACAAGAGTATCAAACAACCTTTCCACACAATCGAGATTTAGACAGAGGTTTTATCGTGCTGTATGAGCTTCATGTATCGTGTAGGCCTAATACTTGACGACAGACTACCTGACAAGCTGTATTTCTTTGTTTTAAGTAACGATTCATTACGGACACACTCAGTGATTTGATGTCCATTAAATAACATGGAAACATCGTGTGTTATTATTTTTTGTACAACCAGTAAAGCAGGACTACTGATTTTAGGGTCAAGGCCAACTTCAAGGTCGCAGCGCCCCCTGTCTCACATCCAGGGTTCTCCTTTTCAAATGTTATTCTGTCGTCGAGTCCCTGTGTAATTGGCGCCATCTTTCGGACGTATGCTGCCAGGGCGTCGGACACCAAGACACCTAAATAACAGGAATTAATATTGAACACCAGATCTGTATTTACTGCTCTCAAGTTTACCACTTGATGGAACTGAGCACGCAAGACGGAATGAAGTATATTTAGCACTATTTCAATAGAAAAACAATATTACAAACAAGTGCTTCTGTTATCAACGCTTAGAGCAAAAAACTCAAAGCCGGGGGGTCGTGAGTTCAAATCTCAGCCAGGATCGGTGAGATTGTTCACGGCCGTGTCCTACCCAGGGTGAACGCTATGCAAACTCAATGGAAATGCTGCGAGTGTCTCTTTGAGGATTTTTTGGTGTTGTGACATAGTATCGGGGATGATTACACACAGAGGCACCGCACGCCCAGTAGACACCGGACCTGGGTGACACAAGAATACAAATTTTAACATTCAATGAAGCTAGTGCTATCGCCCGGTCACAAATTCCCGAACCGAAATGGGATTGTGTAGATGTACATACTCAGATTAAGCAATAGATCATTCAGGATATATATAAAACAGCATTCTGACCTATAATACACCTAACATAACTTAAACTCCTACCCAGGCTGATATCTTCTAATTTCCTTTCTTTGATCATGGAATAGCCATCACCACCGTCACTTATGAATTTATTGATGAGCACACGATAGATGGCGTTGTCGTCGAGGGGTTGGTATGTCGGGACGCTGCACTCGGCACAGCAGACACGGACCCGCAGGACCCGACTCTTTTTGGGTTTGGTTTTGGTCTTACCGTCTGACCGAGTAACCATAAACGGGTAGTCGCCCTCAGGCTGGTCGTCAGAGGGAGGCGTACCTGGTCAAAACAAGTGCGAGTGACAATTAAAGCACTTGGAAATTTGTATCCGCAGGGCTAAATGGGGATGTCACCGCAAGTTAATAGAAGGGTCATTGATATGTGGCTTTCAATTTTTGAAAATATAAGATTTCAGCTTTTTATTTTGCAAAGATATTGTGTTTTTCCTGTAGAGAGAACATTGTGACATCAGATGCGGTTAGAGGTGTGTCTTCTCCACAGTTCGCAACTGGAATGGTGCATTCTTGAGACCGGGGGAGAAATTGACTCTTAGTTCCTAACTTTGATACAAGAGACGCCACTTTCTTGGCAAGTTCAAACAATGTTTTCAGTTAGACTCCCGTGCCCATATACTGGAACTGTCAAAAATTTTGGCCGGTATGAATAAACACAGCTTTATTTTAAAAATTTCAAATCAGAGAAATAGTCCGACCAACAACACGCGGGTCAGGAACACAGATCACCAGTCCTTTAGCAAATACATTGGAGCAACCTCCACACCCTTCCGCCAGAGGTCGTTTCTACTCAAAACGAATCTTACAAAGAAAGGCAGTGTGGGATGGGCGGGACTTCTTATCGAAACATTGAAAAAAAAGTTACATTTCAAGTAAACACCTGCTGTAACATTTCAATTACGTATGCTTACCAAATATTACTTATTCCGTGAAGTCCTTACCACAAAAATACTCATGTTTATGTAATTTACCTTGAAACAGTTTTTGTTCGACATTCTCGAACAGACCATATTGCCCTCTTTACTAATTTATATTTACGCTGCTGGTACGTGTATTCATAAGCCCCGGTGCGTTGTGGGTGTCAGGTTATGGAACGGGAAATATTATGCAAATTAACAGGGAGATATATGCAAATTATCTAAAAACACCCGATAGATGGTGGCTCCCTCATAGACCCTCCTTGCCTTCCCAGCATGCCTTGTCAGACTGAAAAACAAGGGCCGACGAAGAAAATAATTATCTAATTTTCTTAAGAATAAGTAAAAATATTTACATACGGAGCATTAAATTACAATATAAATATATATATATATATATATATATATATATATATATATAATGTTCCTATGTCCATGTTTTGAATATCCAAAGGATAACAAAAAACCACTGACCAGGATGCATGAGAATGTACTATACAACAGAACGTGACAGCCCGTTTATAACTAGTACGGTGAACGCCCAGCAACCGCTCCTGCATTTATATCCCTTCACCGAGTCTATAGGTAGGCGAAGGGTTAGGACCCTTTACACCGGGCATGTTATTGAGTTTATGACTTTGTCGTATTGATAAAATGAATAAGCCGATGACTGGCATTAGGTGGTTGATTTTATCAAAGGAGATAAGCTCGTATATTATGGCGTTTAGGGCAAGTTATTTGGTTTTAGTTATAGGCCTAGCTTAATGGCAGTATGGTACGTTTTGGCTTAATGCTTACTTTCTGTCAAACTCGGACAGATTTTCAGCAAATTTGGGTTGTTCCAAAATAGATGTCTGTGTTTGTCATTTCTTTTGTCCGATCAGTCCACAATATATCATGGTAACCATTAAGGAACAGCTCAACAGGCCTAACCAGTTACCTCAACCCATATTTTATCGTTCGCTGTCTATTTATAAATGAACCGATACTGTCTTTACTATATTGTTTTCTTGAGTCCTTGTTTATATTATTATTTGTTATAATATTGTTACAATTAAATCTTGTACCAGAGTAGAGAAAAGTGTCGCTGTGCCCGCCAACCACAACATCAATCGCTCCTACGTGTGCTGCCACCTGCTGGTCAATCTCGAAGCCTGCATGGCCTAGGGCGATGAGAATGTTGACACCGGTGGCCTTGAGTCGCTCAGCTTCGCGTCTAACAGCATCCACTTCATCCGAAAACCTTACATTATCTCCTGAAAATAACAAAGAACCAGACATAGTATCCAAGACTCTGCTTAACATGGATCTGTTTTAACATACTGCCTATATCTTAATTAGGCTTTCGTTTCGATATTTTAACATAGACCTGCCCTTCCTTCAAAAGCCTGTACAATGAATAACCAGGACATGTAGGCATTTTGCATCAATGAGAAACAAAAAGAAGTTCTGTATAACAACAGTAAGACTTTTTTTTATCTATATGTTTAACTGAACGATATGGTTAAAATCTTAACAGTCTAAACGCATGGGAGTAAAGGGGGATGGGTGCAATGAAACGCACATTGGTTTTGATACAGGTCAACTAAATCATATAAGCCGTTTAAACCCTTAATTAAAGTTTGATTTAAATTTTTTATTTTGTTGTAGCTTCGTAAACATAATTCAATACTATGTTTGAATCTCCAGTCTGTACACTAAAGGAGTCACCGTGTACGTGTACCTGAATACCTGTATACCGACAATACGCATTGTATCACCAACTGAGTTTTCGTTTCGTATTGAAATTTTAATCAGTTAATCAATCTCAGTTACAGTTCACTGAACACTAAACCTTAGCGTTTTTAGCTCAGCTGAAATTAAGTCATTCAAGTATTAACATCTTTCATAATATTAATGACACTAAACAACCTAGGGATCAGTGACCAAAGTCACAGATTGAGGCTAAAGAATTGATGTTCTAAAAACGGCAGCACCAAGTGAATTTTTACACTCAAATAACTTGCATCGTCCAAACGACTTCAAACTATAACGACATCATCCAGACGACTAACCCACCTGGCCTTGATATAAATCCGGTATCTGTGGTAGTGTAGCCTATCACCCCGATCTGCTGGCCCCCTATAGTTAATACAACTGATTTGCTGTACAGGCCGGCTATTTCCGGTTCCTGGGATCCGTCGGTGTTGGCGCTTACCACAGGGAAGGTCACGTTCCTCAAAAAGCGACCTAGCCCTGCAGGTCCAAGGTCAAACTCGTGGTTACCTAAAGCCTTCGGGTAAAAAAAAAACATTATATATCCTGACATTTCATGATAATGAATTTAATTATACTACGACCTTAAAGAAATCATTAGTTTAGTGTTATAACTGACGCGCGCGAGTGCATGAAATTCGTTCCTTTATTTATTAATTATTATTTGGGGGGGGGGGGAGTTAATAAAGTCTCCCATCTTTTGTCCGAATCAACCGCATTGGCGGGGCTAACACGGCTCCGGCATCTAATCTGAGATTATAAATCTGAATATCACTTGCCTTAAAGGCTACATACAATTACAAACAAGATTTGAAGAAATTGCATATTTCTTAAATACATTTACTTGTATATCACTTGCTCTGTATTATTTGTCTTAATGCAACATTAATTCAGGTACATGTTCACATAACAAGAATATCTACCTACCATAACGTCATAGCCTAGTTTTGTCATAAAGTATGCGGCTGCATCCCCACCATAGACACTGAACCACAAGGTTCCATAAAACTGGTCTCCAGTATCCACCAGCAAGACGTTTGTGTGTCTCTGTCGGAGCTCCCGGATGGCCGTCAGACGTCGAGCCACCCCGCCGAAACATTCCCCTAGCGTGGCCGAGCTATTCGAACAAGGCCCCCCACTCCCTGAACACTGTTCAATTCTGTCATGAACATCATTCGTGTGGAGAATGGTCAGAGAAAAATCCCCCATGACGTCATGGAACATCGCAAGCCACGTGACAAGAGCAAACGGTACCAGGCTGACCATCATCGAAGTCATGGTTTACTGAATAGATGTGTATGTTAAAGTAAATAAACTCAATGTATACTCACATTTTTCTTTAAAAAATAATTTTCTCAATGGTAAAAAATATTGCACATACAGGTTGAAATAAGGAAGTTTATCTGATTCTGCATTTTTAGAGGCTTTTTTTTTTTAAATCGGTATATTTACAAAATACGAATCTGATTTCTTTGATATTTTACAAGCATACAGCAAATACCTAAATGTTACACCAACACAAATGGCAATGGAAACCCACTAGGGTTGTATCAATATATCGATACAAATCGATACCCTACATCGATACGGTTACCGTTACGCTCTGCATGTTGTATTGTCGTATATCGATGAAATACAATTCCTACTAACAAACATAGAAACAATAATATCAACTATTGATAAAGCTTAGGCTACTTTTGTTTCTCTTTTTTGGCCTTTTAAGAATATAATAACATTACATATTTTATCGTATGATCGGCTAGATGTTTTCACACTTGTCGTTGTTTCCATGACAAACCGGCGCGGGTGAGCGATGACAGACGGATAACGCGAACGGTCCTCGTTAGTATGGATTGTATTTCTACAAAAAAATTCTTTCTAAAAAACCGCATGCTGGTGAAATATATCATTTATAACTGTTGTGAAAAATGTGGCCATCATATACTATAAAAACAATTGTTTTTATGATATATTGATAGATCCTCAGACGCAGGAGCTCATGTGTGTTTATGTTAGTGGGTTTCTTCCATTTAATATGATTTATATGACAGTTGGATGTTATTTGATATACACAGGTAAGGAAACCGTCCGATGCCATTTGTTTTATCAAAGGTATGAGTGTTTGCATATAAGACACGCCATTCCGCAGCGACCTCGATCAACCGTTACTTTTTATTGATCCTGCTTGCGCTTCCGACATTTCCCAACAAGAACTTAGGTATTGTTTTTCTCTACTATGTTTAAAAGCCGCCAAACCGAATTAGAGATTGTGAAGCAGATAATATTGAAGTTTAGTTTTTATGCTAAAAATTTCAGGGGGAAGTGATTTATCTCATAAATGATAATACTACCACCTGTGGGTGGTTCCACCAAAAACGTGAATCAATTTTATATCCGTTTTATAATAGTATTATTTCTTTGACTGTATACTAAATTAAAACAGAACCTCAGTTTCACATGCTTTAAACACTAGTTGTTCCAAAAATGTTTTACAATGACACGAATGTTAAACTGAATTTACTTGATATTTCACCAAACGAGTATTAGAATACCCTTCAAACAAACATATGCACACGTTATGTCGTTTAATAATGTCCCAGTGGCCAATTGTTTTATGTAAAAGTAAACACGTGAGAGGAGAGTTTTCTTTCATACCTGCATGTAGTTTTTCAGTCAAAAGAATTCCCTTGATGTGATACCCTTGCCGTGACAAACTCACAATGGATCACTCCTAGTCGTTTCGGGTGTTATTGTGAAGATCACGTGATGTCCACGGGAGGACCTGCCTGAGTCGCCTGGCTCCCGCTAACCTCGTCCTTGTAGTATTTAGCCATAAAATATTTGAACGGGACGGGGGTTTCCAAGTGCCGTTTCGTATCAATCCAATATTTTACATCCATGCTTTTGCTATTACAGAATAATGTTAAAAAGATCATCATTTGTGAGGTGTTTTAGTTTGCAACCAAAGACAGGATGTATACTATACTTCTGTATAGCTGTATTTAGGACAGCTTTAGCATGGACTCTTAAGTTTATTCCTGTTAGTTATTTTTGTAATTGATTTTCATAATGCTAATTTTGTATAATATATGTTGACCCTAAAACGTTTATCTATATGCCTTAATCTTGCTACAAATTTATCAAAGCGTCTTCAGTGTTTACCGAAATTCTACAGATCGACTCTCATAATCATGATCTTAAACTGCAATCGTCAGATGACAGGGCGCAAGTTTTACCAAGTGATGGCTTTCTCTGAACTCTTGAGCTTATAGTTGTGTTTGTGCACTTTGGTATCTGTTGGTCTTGTCCGTTGAAATGAAGGATCTGGCTGTGCATTTTGGTTTTTGTTGATCTCGGCTGTTGAACTTAAGGATCTATCTAGGTACTTTGGCTTCTTTTGGTCTAGTCTGTTGAACTGAAGGATCTGTCTGTGTACTTTAGTTTCGGTTGGTCTGATCTGTCGAGATGAAGGATCTCTATATATGCACTTTTGTTTTTGTTGGTCTGATTTGTTGAATTGAAGGATCTATCTGTGTTTACTGTGGTTTCTTTAGAGGAACTATCTGTGTACTTTGGTTTCTTTATGTCTGGTCTGTTGAACTGAATGATCTGTCTGTGAATTTTGGTTTATATGGGTTTGAACTTCGGAGCAATACGATTCGTGTGCACTTTGTTTTGTCCCCTGACTACCTTTTTCTGATTGTATAACGGTTTTTGTCCTTTCATTATGTAAAATTCGTTTCCCAGATGGGAAAATCTCAGTTTTGTCCTTTGGACATATCTTGTGTGTGTGTGTGGGGGGGGGGGGGGGGACTGTGGCCTTGCATGGCAGCATTGGCAAATACCCTTCAATACTGTACGTGTGAAAAGGGTGGATTTCAGGTGTCCCTGAAACGTCTCAGGAGAAGCAGCTATACTTTACAAATTACATACACGCCAGTGCCGGTAAATACGCATAATGTGTCGCTGATAGGGGTTCTGTTAATTTTCTGGATTCTGTTTGCTTTATAGAGGACGTATTTGGACCAGGGCAGTCTGATCATGGATAGACATGTATGACTAATCATTCATTAGATCACCTCACAAATGCTTTGACATATATGGATATACCCGCTCCGTGTGTCATATACATAAATATTTCTGTAGCATACAAGAGAGGTTTGTGTAATAAATATGCTCACAGGCTACTCTTAAAGGATGCATTAAAATACCTGGTATTATATAGGGAGCTAACGGTACATTTATACACAAGACTTAACAACCTTGAAACTCAAGACGTGTAAATTGTTTTGGCCGCATATTCCATGGCGATGCGGCGTCTTTCCGTCTGTCCATCCGTCCGTCCACAATTCACAAAAAAAAATTCTTCTCCTTTACTTCTTGACCGATTTTGAATTTTTTATCTGATGGGGATAGGTGTCGGCGTTTAAAGGTTTGCATAGAATTTTGAAACTCAATTATTATGCTAATTTATAGAAACTTTTTGTAAGAATCACAACAAATTCTTAGGCTCACTTATATCTCGAACTATGTTGATTTTGTTTGTTTTATCTGATAGGGCTACTTGTTGGCTTTTTTACCACCTCTCATAATACTGAAATTCATCTGTCAGGCAAATTTATGCAAACTGTAAAAAATAACATAAGAATGCTTCTTCTTCTTTATTTCTTTACTGATTTTTTTTTTCTTCTGACAGCAGGGACAGGGCTATTTGTGGGCTTTTGAACTTCTACACAGATTTTTTGTAATTTATTAATTATCTAAATGTATGATTCCAATTTTCTGTGATCAGAAGTTTATTCCACGCACTGGGTGAAATGAACATTTTTTTATATTGTGGGGTGCTGGATGAATGGTACATGATTGACGTTCTGTTGTTTTTATGTTAAGAAAATGACAAAGGAAAGTCCCATTAATGTGGCAACCATTATAGTGATTCCAGGTCATTTTGTTTTACAATAAACCGGAACGCAGTGTTCTTGACTTGCTATAACATGGGTAACAGTGTACGAGGGAGCCGAACATTAGACTTTTACAGTATAATCCGAGACAGTGTACCAGCGACTTCACTGCTTCTGTTGTCAGTTAGCGCTGACTATAAGCGTTGTTTATACAAACGATTCACTTGGTCCTTCATGATAAGGAACCGGTCTAGGAAACAACGAGGTATTTAACACTAGGAACTGAAAAGATGCTCTCACCTCCAACCTACAGACTGATTTTATCACAATGTTTGTACCTAGAAGAGAATGTTGTGACCTCTGTCTTCTCGTCATTAAGTTTCGCATTTTTTCAAGACCTTTTTACTAGTATAAAGCAGGCTGCCATTTCACCAACATTGTACAGCTTGGTATAACCGCATAGAAGGAATACTTTATTACTGGATGCTGAATGTGGTATTTGATATGCATGAAAAATTTAAAAAAAAAACTAGACAATTGCATTCTGGAAATTCATTTCTCCCCCGTATGGAGGTGAATATTGCGGGATGCTCCCAAAACCGTGTTTGCATTCACTTATTCGGCGAATATTCCAAAGTTCTTCCGTGCATAAGTGACTCTACATTTGTGAATATACCTTGACGTTCCTGACCCTATTGTGCCGGATCCTCACCAAACTCTTATAAACTCCTCATTATCCATTCCATGATATTCCGTTCATGACTGCGTGAGTTATGTGGTAAACAAACACACAAACAAACACGAACGGGGATGAACGCATACTCTCCTGACGGGTGCAATAATGCCTGTTCATATAACATTGTCCACTGACCATTAATACTGTCACTGTGACTGCCGGAAATTTCTATCACAAAGTATCATGTGTAAAATGTCATCTAGCCGGCCCCAGTCTCCTTTGAGTGGCACCATCTATTGCAGCAGAGGTATTTTTGTTTATAACAAATGCGCATTAAGGTTGTTATAGCTACAGACCTATAACGCAACGAATCTAATTAATTTGTTCTTTCTTGCTTGTGTTACTGCCCCTGAGATGGAGAGTTTACCATCTTAAGTTTGATCAGATCTAACCAAAGTGGTTCAGACCACTATATTCGGCGGTTAACATGCGTGAGGACATACAACAACCCTACATGTATGCATAATATAATTGTAATGAATTAGTTAGAACATAAATTGCAACATAATGTTTATTCTGTATTAAGATATCGGCACTAACTCTCAACATTATGTTCAGTTTGTATTAAGATAACGGCACTTTCTCTCAACATAATGTTTAGTATGTATTAAGATATCGGCACTTTCTCTCAGCATAAAGTTCAATATGTATTTAGACATTTGCACTTACTCTCGTCAATATCAGGCAATTATTACCTCCAACGGCTCTTTTTTAAAGCCTGAAAAATTTAAAAAGTGTCTTAGGTAGTTAACAATACGGGAATATTGCAGTATGTAACATGTCGTATATTTATGTCACATTCCGGTATGTGCCATGCAGGCACTAATTAACTGATCCGATTGATTGTTCAGAATAAATCGAAATTTTTAACATATGCAGATGTCACACTCTGTAATGCTACATTCAGCCGAAGTGCTTATTAACATTTAGTAAACCAATCATTCATTATTAACTAGAAATCTGCATTCTAAGAATGGCATGCCTCCCCAATGTGTGCGGTCCCCACAGTCGGATGCTCCCCAGCTCGTGTTTGCATTCACTTATTTATTCGGCACATATTCCCAGGTTTATTGGTGTATAAAGGACATATCTGTGAATATTCTCTGATGACGTTCCTGAATCAGGATCATGTGCCGGGTCCACACCAAAATCTAATCGATTCTTCATTGGCCCATTCCCGAAATGAATGAACATTTCATAAGATTCCGTTCATGACTGCAAAATGATGATTACCTTTATGGTCGGAAAAACACAAACACACACGAACGGAACGGGGATGAACGCATACCTTCCTGGCGAAGGCTAAATACTAAGTTAAAATAAAAAATAATCAAAACTTTAACCACCAGAGGCATTGATGATATAGTATAGAGCAAAGTGTGTCAGTGGATGAGTTACCCAACATATAACGTCATATTCATTCAATGCTCGAATCTGTTATCAGAATTAGTGTAGATTCATTCGTATACGAACACATAAACATAAAAAAATGAGACGCCTATAAATTAAAACACTTATTCAAGTGTTGCAAAAATACGTCTTTTACCGCCTATAAAAAGGGCTAACACGCGAACTTCGCCGAGGACTGCTATATTTTCGATCCAGGATCCTGGCTTGATGTTGCTCGTTCCTCCCAACATGTGGACCTCATATTACTATCCTTCGGCGGACCTGCCGTGAACTTTGGTTAAGTGTTGTACCGGACTTACGTTGTGATACCGATCTATGATTTACTAACCATGAACTTTCTGTGATCGTTGAATTGGACTGGACTTCAATTAAGTATTTATATAAGTGACAGGGCATACCAGAGACTTTGTTGCTTGCTGGAAATCTTCGATTTCGGCAAGCATGTTGGTCAGTTCCGTATGTCTGTTTGTAACGATGTTTGTCTGTCTGTCTCCAGTCTAAAATGCACAGTTTTGCAGCGATCGCTTTCAAACTTATGCAGCTGATAGAAAACCAAAAGTCCCCGAAGCCTATTAATTTTTGTCAATATCGGGCAAAGCTCAAGGTCAAGGTCATCGAAAAACTTCAAAAGTTTATTTTTGTCATAACTTTGTAACAAATGGTTGTATCCCCTTCATTCATAGCTCATTTTCTTCGTCATTCCAAGGCCTTTTTTTCTGATGTATATATGTCTGAAATTTGTTGTAACTATGGTAACGCATTTTGGCGAATAAGTCATGATATTCGAAAATAAGGGGTCTTATTTTTCTGATTTAGTCAGTTTTAAAGCAACAGAGGTCTAGTTTTTTGCATCAGGTAGCATACAAGTAGTGTTATTAGATTATATTACAAGCCTTGCAATATATTGTACGATATCTCGTCAAATGCAATATTTCGAGATATCGCTTAGTGATAGCCTAGAGTTCACAAGTATGCAGGAATCATCTTGAAACTGATATATCTTATGTACTACACTAATATCTCAAAACAAATTTTTCATTTTCAGGACAGGGCCGCTAGGGGGCGCTGCACTCGAACCTCCCAGACATATCATGTTTTAGCCATATCTCCAAAACTATAAATATACAATTACAGAAACTATAGCTTATTTTCTTCCTCTGGGTCTTTCCATAACCTGAGTAAGTCATCTGGTCTCAGTCTTGAGTCACTTTGTCAGTATGTCTGTCTGTTTGTCAGTTGTCCTCAAATTCGACTGCTTGCTATTTCTTTTGTCTCGCATATAGCATGGTACAGACCACAGTTTTGCAGGAATCCTTTTGATCCTGGAACAGCTTATGTCATACACTAATATCTCGAAAGTGTTTTTTTTTTCATTTTTGGGATATGGCTGCTAGGGGGCGCTGCACTCGAACTACTGCAACATATTTTTGGGTCATACCTCCAAAACTGTGAACCCTATCTCCACAAACTGCAACTCATTTTGTTTCTAAATGCCTACTGCATATGAATAATTAGTTATCTGTTAGCTCAGATCTGTCAGTGTTTCTGTATGTCTGTCAGTTTGTTGGTTGTTGTCAGCTTTGTCTGCTTTCATGTTCTTTTGTGAGATATATGTCATTCTACAGGCCACAATTTCTCAGCAATTGCTCTGAAAGTCACTCAATTGATGGAAACCGACAATTTGTATCGTCTGTCCGACTGTGTCATTTCAGCTTTTGGCAAGCGCTCGACCTCTGGTCGTCTAGTTTAGCTTTCATTATGTGTTAATCCTATAATTTTGTTTGTTACTGTTGTATATTCTACCAAGAGCAGGATTACTAGAACAACTTTATAGCACCGTCTCCTTTTTTGTGAGAATACGTGTCTGAATTTTGTGTTGTTGTCCGTCAAGTCAGATTCGCAGTGTGAATGAGGACCGTAACAATATCCAAGGTGTAGGTTCTTTCAGTGATAGGTTCCTCCTTGACTGTTAAAAAAAAGACTATTGTAAAACCTCTGTTCATGCTCCCCCCCCCCCCCCCCCCCCCCGCTTCCCGACTTAAACTGTCAATGGATGATTCAAAGAATTACCTCTAATTTTCTGAAAGTATTTTCTCCGTACTGGTTGGACAGTTTTGAGACTTCATTTACTACGGACCATGTACAAGATACAGTTTATGTTAAATGCATATTCTTATTCCATAGTTTGATAAGAACAACCGTCCAATTTATGTGACTGGCAACATGTGGTGATAGTTCTGCAGACCGAAGGATCTCGTTGAATGTAGATTTTGGCCAGTGGCGTCAATTTTTCTTCCAGGTGAGAGGGATGACTTTGTGTGTGTGTGTATATATATATATATACATTTATATATATATATATGTAAATTTATATTTATATTATATATACATATGTATACCTTTTTAGCGTCTGTGAGTGACATATTCATATATTTATATATATATATATATATTATATATATTTAAAACAATGAAGAAAAACAACAGTCTGTTTCACGGGATGCGACCCGATCATCAGGTGAATGTGGTAAGAATCTTGATCTTGATCGGGTCGCATCCCATGAAACAGACTGTTGTGAATTTAAAGCGTTGGTTTTTTTTCAGTGTTATACCGCTCTGGCCCAGTCTGTAGACCATAGAGAACTTACAACAGAGGGTAACTCTACCTTATATATATATATATAAATATATATATATATATATATATATATATATATATACTTAATCATATTTCAAAAAATTATAATGCTTTAGAAAATAAGTTATTTTGTGAATTCTAAGCAAGGTTTAGATATAACAATATTCAGTAAATAGATCCAAAGTCTTTAATTCTATTTATTGATATATTTCATATACAATATAATAATATTTTTCTCTGAAAAGTGGGGGGATGATTACATTGACCACCCCCACCCCCACCCTTTCCAAAAAGTGGGGGTATATATACCCCCCATCCCCCCCCCCCCCTATATTGACGACCCTGATATTGGCAATTTGCTCGAAACTTCATTTCACCTGAACACCGGATCTTTTGCGCGTTATTCTCAGAAGGTATATTTGTCCGAAAGATGTCATCTTTGACCTATGTATTTCTTTTATACCACATATTTTTTTATATTTCGCCTTAACGTAATTGGAAAGGTTTTATTTAGGAAAACGTAAAAAATTAATGATTTGGAAGGGATTCCAAAGTGAATTCGTTAACAAAAAACCTCGAGGATTTTATCTGATTTTTCGATTAATTTACAAATGTTTTCTGTATCTGCATTATATGTGCTGGAATAAACTATTTTTTTAACAAGATTTTGATTATATAACCAACCATGTATCAAAAATAAAATATGTATATACCTCAAGGGTTTCCAAAGCAGCAGGTTGTTCAGAGCAAAGCAAAAACATAAACTAGGTCAGGTCATGTTCTGGGGCTATTAAATGCAGCGCAACTGACCACGTCTTTACGGTTGTCAGGATCTTAAAGTTAAGTTTTAGTCAGGGAGCCAGTGCAAGCATCTGTTCATGTATGTCCCACTGGTTTAGCCTGTTAGCGGGTGTCCTGGGTGACGCCTTGATTGTGTAGGATGTTCATGACAGCCGGGGCGTGGCGCCACCTGACAGAATTTAATAGGATGGTGGATTCGTGAGCTGATCATTCTTGTACCTATATATATATATATAACACGATGCTGTCGCAGACATCTAACCCTCGTCACATAATGCTGTAATGTATACACTGCTGTCACGGCTCAACAACCCAAGCCCAGGCAACCTCCAGAATAAAGCAAACATTAACACTTATCACCATATTGTAATGAATGAGCCATATGTCACAATGGGATTTTATCCTCTGAATTTAAAAATTATTGTAAATCAGATTACCTGCAAATTTACAGAGTATTGTTCCATGGAACTTTCTACCGTTTGTTCGCCGCTTTCCATTGTTCATTGTTCGCTTAAAATTATGAAATAAACAGATACGTCGAAGCTTAGAATTGGACATGACGTTTTACTCTGTGTGTGTGTGTCTCTCTCTCTCTCTCTCTCTCTCTCTCTCTCTCTCTCACACACACACACACATACACATATGTACATATTTGTAGGTAGGCGTGTGTGTAGGTAGGCGTTTATGTTTGCCTGTGTGTTAGGTTGTGTGTGTGTAGGTAGGTGTGTTTTGATATAACCTGAGTTCATTATACACGTCACTCCAACAATTTTATGTCCCTGTCCTTTGGTCTTTATAATTTATTTTCAGTATGAGTCCGCAAAGATGGTATAGGTAACGTATGAACGTGACTGGTGTGTTTATGTAACTTACAATTAACAGCGAGTTCCAGGTCAATGCCGCGTCTTTTCTAAACATATCTATGTATAATGTCATCAAACAAGTGTGAACACTGTGTACTTAGATTATGAGCCATATATGCATAGTTCCAGGGGCTACAGCATGCATACAGCTGGGAATGTCACTAAAAGAACAGGTTAGTCTGGTGTGATGCATGTTGTGTATATAAAACACAAGCATATACAGCCACCTGGCCAAAAGCGTATAGTAGATAAACACGCAATTCATTTGTACAAACGGGCTGTTGCGACTTTGTCATGTGTCATTTATATTAGCACTCACCTACACACCGATACACAAACACGCACCAAACATGGACTTGACCACAACTGACCACTGTCAGTACTTACAAATGCGTGAATGAAAAAAAAGAGAGAAACATGGTAGTTTGTCAGAGCTGTGGTGGCTTGAGCCTAAGGCATTTCACCTGGCCATATTAAATACAATACGCAACGTCCCAGGGCTGAACAAACCGTGCCAGGGTAAACACATGTTGTACCGGCGTGTACTGAGATACACACTGTCAGTATACACAATGAGAACTCATGTATGACCGACGTAAGTAACTTGTGTATATGGGATCTCAGCTCACCTGAATACTCCATTAAATAAAATGCAAATACTGAAAACGTTGTTTAGAATTCAAGATAAGAAACAATCGATTAGACACCACGCAGTCGTAACCGTGAAGTTAATAGTTGTCAACATACTCAAGGTTACACAATGAACGCTGGATTATTGGATGTATATAACTGTTGACGCCAAAGTTATTGTTAGAATAATATGAATGAAATAAAAAATTACCAGAGACTTGGGGAATAGGATCTAGCCTGGTAATTAAGTGTTGGATTTCACTAATCAGTGATGGAGTCCAGACCGGCCAGGCCAAAAGCTTCGACGATCCTGAGCATTTGATCAGAAACGGAGAATAAGAAAGGACCACGGTACCCGAGTACCAGACAACATGTCCCTTATAATAACTTTTAATCTTCTTCCTTATTCCACTCATATTCCATAGATGGTTTTTCCTACAATATTTCAGTCAGCTCTTAATAAGAATTTATATCATATCACCTGTTATACACTTACAAAAAAACAAGCAGAAAGTTTTGACATATAATATCTATGATCCAGTTAGGAAAATTTAAACAGAGTCGGAGAAATCCTCCGCATTCCCAGGCAGAACTTAAGTAAACCAGCTTTGTTGAGTCCCTAAAGTGTCCTTTCACAACATCTTGGGTGTTAACAGCAGAGATAATAAGGTGCGGGACCATGTAAAATCCAATATTGGGGTCAGGAGTAAAAGTTTTCATAAAAAAATGATCATATATAACATGTAGGCCCCCTAGTTGCTTATAACGTTATTTTAGCTGACGGATGTGGGAACCAGGAATTGACTGATGCTTTACAAGTTAGGTTTAAAAAATCCGAAATGGCTTCCAATATGGCTGCCACAAACCCGACTTTTTCATCGTATTTTAGGTCCACAAGTAAATGACTTTTTGATGATACTTTACTGGGCCATTGTGTGTTTCAATGTGTATAACATTGTTCTTGATAAAGGTTAGTAAAATTGACAACTCGGGGGCTTATCGAATCTCCAAGACAGGATCTAACATACATAGTTTGATTGTTCTGGGTTATTTACAATCAATGTTGTTACTGGTTCATGGATGGACTGCTGAATTAGCTACAATAAATAACCGAAGGACTTTTTTAATTAGACGGAGGACACATGTGCCCGACAGTTCCCCGCCCCGTGATTCAAATAAGTTTTTGTGGCCCGAAATGCTTTTTAAAGTGTATTTTAACCAATTTTATATTTTAATATAAAATCTAACATAGTTACCGATATGGAGAAAAGGACCATATATCAGAGGTGGTTGCTTTTAAAAAAGTTGCTTTAGCGGCCGTATCTTGATTTCAGGAGACCTTTGACCGACTTTATATTGGAGTGAAATGATAAGGCTGTCAAATAGTTGCCTATGTGACCGATACTATGGCGAAAAAGGCGAACATTCTTTTAGTCATTGCATGTGAAAATGCTATTTTAATTGACCTTTATATATCCCCATGACTGACTAGCACCATGACTGACTAGCACCAAGTTTTATCACAATCGTGTCCTGTTAAATTTTGGATGTTAACAAAATAATATAAGTGACTGAATCATAGAAAATGACTTTTATTTAAAACTGGATTCACTTAACAGAAGGTTGCTTATGATAACGTTGTTTTAGCAGCCAGCTATGATAACGTTGTTTCTAGCAGCCAGCTATGATAACGTTGTTTTTGCAGCCAGCTATGATAACGTTGTTTTAGCAGCCAGCTATGATGACGTTGATTTAGCAGCCAGCTATGGGTTTCAGGAGGCTTTTACTAAGGTTTTACAGTTCAAATTTAAAAGGCGCACTTAATCCAAAATGGGTTCCAATATGGCAGCCACAATGGCGAAAGAGGCGGGCATACATCATCAACATTATTTTTTTTTATATTCGCATTTCCGAAGATCATATTGGAAGCATTAACATATTGGTTTTTTTTAAACCTTATTCCTGCTTGAATTCCTGGAGTTCAGACCCAGAATGATACACCCAGTATCTCGGGAAGTACTTCAGCGGCGTTAGAGGCAAATTTGTGATTTTGTTTTCCTGCGCAACATTGACAGGTGTTGCGAGATGTTCTTGAATGATCTGATGGTGTCATAAAAGATACAGTAGGTGAACGGTTTGAAGGATTTCTTCCATGTGGCCACGCCATACTGTTACTTTAACGGAGCCAGAAGTCAGAATCATAAAACAAATTGTATTTTATATAACAAGCAGGAAAGGCCCGCCCTAGCCCTCAATACACGACCAAGTAGACATTTATATTTGCCTTATAGGGCCTAGTTTGAGTTCTTCGAGAAAATGTACCGCAATTTGCAATTCATTTTATTATATCGATATCTTAACAGAAGGTTGCTTATGATAACGTTGTTTTAGCAGCCAGCTATGATAACGTTGTTTCTAGCAGCCAGCTATGATAACGTTGTTTTTGCAGCCAGCTATGATAACGTTGTTTTAGCAGTCAGCTATGATGACGTTGATTTAGCAGCCAGCTATGGGTTTCAGGAGGCTTTTACTAAGGTTTTACAGTTCAAATTTAAAAGGCGCACTTAATCCAAAATGGGTTCCAATATGGCAGCCACAATGGCGAAAGAGGCGGGCATACATCATCAACATTATTTTTTTTTATATTCGCATTTCCGAAGATCATATTGGAAGCATTAACATATTGGTTTTTTTTAAACCTTATTCCTGCTTGAATTCCTGGAGTTCAGACCCAGAATGATACACCCAGTATCTTCTGTTAAGTGAATCCAGTTTTACTAGGCTTTTACTAAGGTTTTACAGTTCAAATTTAAAAGGCGCACTTAATCCAAAATGGGTTCCAATATGGCAGCCACAATGGCGAAAGAGGCGGGCATACATCATCAACATTATTTTTTTTTATATTCGCATTTCCGAAGATCATATTGGAAGCATTAACATATTGGTTTTTTTTTAAACCTTATTCCTGCTTGAATTCCTGGAGTTCAGACCCAGAATGATACACCCAGTATCTCGGGAAGTACATCAGCGGCGTTAGAGGCAAATTTGTGATTTTGTTTTCCTGCGCAACATTGACAGGTGTTGCGAGATGTTCTTGAATGATCTGATGGTGTCATAAAAGATACAGTAAGTGAACGGTTTGAAGGATTTCTTCCATGTGGCCACGCCATACTGTTACTTTAACGGAGCCAGAAGTCAGAATCATAAAACAAATTGTATTTTATATAACAAGCAGGAAAGGCCCGCCCTAGCCCTCAATACACGACCAAGTAGACATTTATATTTGCCTTATAGGGCCTAGTTTGAGTTCTTCGAGAAAATGTACTGCAATTTGCAATTCATTTTATTATATCGATATCTTAACAGAAGGTTGCTTATGATAACGTTGTTTCTAGCAGCCAGCTATGATAACGTTGTTTTTGCAGCCAGCTATGATAACGTTGTTTTAGCAGCCAGCTATGATGACGTTGATTTAGCAGCCAGCTATGGGTTTCAGGAGGCTTTTACTAAGGTTTTACAGTTCAAATTTAAAAGGCGCACTTAATCCAAAATGGGTTCCAATATGGCAGCCACAATGGCGAAAGAGGCGGGCATACATCATCAACATTATTTTTTTTTATATTCGCATTTCCGAAGATCATATTGGAAGCATTAACATATTGGTTTTTTTTAAACCTTATTCCTGCTTGAATTCCTGGAGTTCAGACCCAGAATGATACACCCAGTATCCACAATGGCGAAAGAGGCGGGCATACATCATCAACATTATTTTTTTTTATATTCGCATTTCCGAAGATCATATTGGAAGCATTAACATATTGGTTTTTTTTAAACCTTATTCCTGCTTGAATTCCTGGAGTTCAGACCCAGAATGATACACCCAGTATCTCGGGAAGTACATCAGCGGCGTTAGAGGCAAATTTGTGATTTTGTTTTCCTGCGCAACATTGACAGGTGTTGCGAGATGTTCTTGAATGATCTGATGGTGTCATAAAAGATACAGGAGGTGAACGGTTTGAAGGATTTCTTCCATGTGGCCACGCCATACTGTTACTTTAACGGAGCCAGAAGTCAGAATCATAAAACAAATTGTATTTTATATAACAAGCAGGAAAGGCCCGCCCTAGCCCTCAATACACGACCAAGTAGACATTTATATTTGCCTTATAGGGCCTAGTTTGAGTTCTTCGAGAAAATGTACTGCAATTTGCAATTCATTTTATTATATCGATATCGCTGTGCACAGCCGGTAATCTAAACGCTAGGCTACGAGTAAGGAATTGACACAAAAAAAGTGCATGTGAAAAAACACCTCAAAGTGTAAAAACAAAATGTGGTAATCGTCATCTTGTCCTCCGCCTCGTATAAAACACGCGGAAGACGTTCGTGTAAAAGCGTTAAATACTTCAACACACATTGTTGGAATTTTTTTCCAATATTCATGCTGTAAAGGAATGCATTAATTTATGTGATATATTTATAGTCAATAAGATGATCGGACCTGAATCGAGTTCTCACATTAATTAAGTTTTGCAAATTAGAAAGTATAGAGCATTTAGCAGATCAGCCATGCAGAGTTTGAACACAGTCAACGATAGATGGCGGTGTCAAAAAGGTAACATGAGCAGCTTTACTTCTGAACTTCATTCCTAACTTAGAGTTTACTACACTATCCTGTCTTAGTATCAAAAGGTTGCACAATTTTTAAGTTGAGAATTGAATCTCAATTGAATAAAACTCTCTGTATTTTTATCAGAATTGGTATATTCTTTCCATAAGACACTGAATTGAATTGGAACTTAATTTCTGTAAAAAAAGTAGGTATTGATATTGAATAGAAAATCTGAATTGACCCGGTTTACAAATGTCAAAACAATGTCTTCCCAAAACGTTAAAAACCGAAAGAAATGATCGATAAAACTCATGAAAATCATGCCTCATTCATCTATAGGTGCAGTTAATTATAAATAATTGTTTAAAGTTTGGTAAATAGCAGCTAAAAGCTACTTCTTGATATTAATTCATATTTAAAGAGACAGTGTCTTGTTTGAAAAATATTTTATATGAAAGAACTACATTCCGTCTGGACAATGTTATCTGTATATATACGTCAATTACTTGACAAATTGAAATGTCAAATTTGTTTTCATGACGTAGGCCCTATATTCCAAATAAAACTTTGGTTATTCTCATTTTTTGTGCTTACATTTCGTTCTCCGTATTTATTTCCCTCTATCTTGATATTTAAAAGAACAGTTACAATATATATTAAATACATATCCAGCTCTCTTTGCTATGCGAGACCATTCTAAACCTCGCCTATATACCGCTGTACACGTCTGAACGAAGGTTTATATGTATACCTTGAAGATTATTTCATCTTACCAATGCTATGTATTCGGAGGGTCTCTAAAGTACTGGAATTTGCTGATCAAACAGTCATTACTTTTTTGTAATGTGAACAGCGTGAAGAGTGCAGGTAAACTGTGGCCCTTTTGTTTGTCAATCTCCGGCTTAACACCACACTGGGCCCACCCACTTTAATACACAACCCTACCGGAGCGCAGTCATTCAACTCTTTATCATAACTTCCTCCAGTAAATATTGACTTAACGGTTTGAATGAAGACGATGCATTCAATGCCGGTATTATATATCATTACAGAAAAAAAGTATACGAACACAAAAGCCTGTCAAAAGCTTTATAGTCGGTGACAAAGAACTCATGCTGTGGGGTGGACATACCTTGGGCACTGTAATCTCTGGGCTTCAGGTGTTGAATGTAACTGTCGTTTTCATATAAGGGTATTGTATCAATGCCTTGTCGAATAAAAGAGTATGTTTTCATGCTTCCCAGCGTGACTTTAACGCATTTGGGGCGAATATTTGGGCCTCTATAAAATCACACGATCAATTGAGTGCTCGCAGCTCGGCGAGGAATCATACAAAAAGCTGCAGTGATGAAGAGCTTCAGCGTGTTCCTGCTCCTCCTGAGCCTGGTCAGTGACGTGTGCGCTGATTTCAAGCTCACATTGCTGCACACGAATGACGTCCACGGGAGGATAGAGCCGACATGTTCAAACCGGACTGGGAGGGCCGTGTGTTACGGAGGAGTGTCAAGACGTATGACAATCATCCAACGTGTCAGAAACAGCACCGACAACGTCCTGCTGCTGGACGCCGGTGACCAGTTCCAGGGGACCAGCTGGTTTCTGGTTTACAAAGGAGACGAAGCCGCTCACTTCATGCAGAAGTTAGGCTATGACGTCATGGTAAGTTATTACAGGCAACTTGGAAATCTAAATAGTGAATTGTCATCAGTGAAAAATAGATATAGCAGGGTATATTTTTACGTGCAGTTGACCCAAGTTTACCACTTGTTAATTAAATAATATAGTTGCAAATCTGCATTTGAACAGTTATAAATGTTAAAGCTGAGTCTAGTCACAGACTGAAAAATCACCTTTATGCCACTAGGAGTAAATAACTTAATGTAACTGATCACTCTTGTCAAGGCTTTATATACCATGTAACTGGCTCTAGTATGAGTTTTTAACATGTAAAAATTATATATAATATTCCATATTCTGGTTCATAATTCACTGATAATATTAATGTTACATTAATCAATGGAAATGTGAGAGAGCATTGGCTTCAGTTTGGATTTTTTACAGAAGACTGAATCGTAGGCATATATACACACTTCCATTACCTGCAACATAGTTGTGGTCAAACGCATTCAGCTATGAATTACTTTAATGTTTAAGGTTTTGGTTTACATTACATGGTCACAGTTACCTCATTTTACGCTTACTGGGGTACACTTCATTTCATGCTTGTACCGTTGTAAAATTTCTTTAAATATACCCTGGGACGTAGTATTGGAATATTTGCTCTTTTATGCTTTATTTATTGTGTTGGATTTATTTCGTCTCCAGACCCTGGGTAATCACGAGTTTGACCATGGACCAGGTCAGCTTGCCCGCTTCCTGAGAAACGTAACATTTCCCGTGGTGAGTGCTAATGTTGTCGCGTCCAGAGAACCAGCGCTAAACGGCCTGTTCACCAAATCAACCGTCATTCATAAAGGTGGTAAGAAGATCGGTATTATAGGATACACGTTCAGCGATACACCCCTGATATCCAGCCCAGGTCAGTGATTTATATATATATATATATATATATATATATATATATATATATATTTATATATATATATATATCATAACCATTGTAACAGATTTATCATTGAAATAATTTTTCAGGAAATGAGATTTGTATCAATTGTATGCATTGTATTTTATGTGATTGTATACAAAATGTATTTTGTACGATATATAAATATATATATATATATATATATATATATATATTAAAATGGAAACCAGGTAAATGATTTATATAGTACACTGATATCGAATCCTGGAAAAATATATTTAGTATACAGACATCTACGCTCCATTAGCAGCGGCTACGCTGTAATGGAGCAGCGGCTACGCTATAATGGAGCAGCGGCTACGCTACGCTCAACTATATGCTACACTAACCGCTGCAATAACCGCGGTTGCCAGTTAGGTTTGGCTACCAGACAGTGCTGTGTCTATGGAATTCCCCCTGCGTTATATTTAACCAAACACATTGCAGGTATCACCAGCACAAACGGATGTTCTTCGAGGTACCGGCCACTTTACACTGCTGTGCAACTTGGCAGCACAGACTTTTTTCACCCGTTTGGAATACACACGATGCAATCGTCAGTTTTCAACACAGTCTGTTTACTGACTTGCCTGAGGTCAGTTATCACCCACTGTCTGCATATTTCCTGTATTGCGTGCCGCACAAGCTTAACCCGCATATAGCTATCTTTGTTTACACGCGCGCTAAGCCAATCAGATTTCTTCTACCAGTTCTGCAGATTTTTTTAAAACGCAGAGCCAATCAGATTTTACTTAAATCAGCGCAAACTGACTGGGTGTTGCCAAACCTCAAGAATCCTGCTATTTCACACAGCGTGTGAGTGGAAGGTCACTGAGCCGGGAGGTCACGCGCTGTGTTCAGAGCGTAACAGATATCGAGACTAGGAGAGTGATTGTTATAGTTCCCCGATATCGAGACCAGGAGAGTTAGTGATACAAAACTCCGTTATCGAGACGAGGTGAGTGAGTGATGTAGGACCCCGACATCGAGACCCTGTGAGTTAGTGACTGAATAACCCGAGATGAGTGGTTTAGGACCCCGACATCAGTGAAGCCCCAGTCACATCAAGTCAACGAGCCCCTACCGAGTTGTTTTTTTTGTTTTTTTTTGCCAAAAAGTGGAATTTTCAGGCGAGCTTTGGACAGACATTGTTTTCTTGGACGAGCCTTGTTAGTATTTGTACAGCTCGTTTGGGAGCTCGTCGCTCTCTGGTGCGGAGTTAAAATGCGACGAGGACTCGCTGGAAATTCGGCGAAGGTTTCGCTTTGTGGCAGCTCTGGAAGAGATCGCCGTGGCCTCCAGCGAACACCGTTGGGTACAAGTCAAATTTTCAAGTCGCATGAACTCCGCCAGGACACCGCTGACAGGTCCAAACTTGTCAAGCGGACCAATGAGAAGCCTCGGTAAAGTTAAAGAGCGTCGGACGAGTTCCGAACGATGTTCTGAGAAGGCTCGGAGGAGCTTCCATCGACGTCCTGTCGGGCCCCTTCACATTTCAGGTGCAGAAAAAATCTTTTTACTCGGCCGGGCCTCGATACTTGTGTGACCACAATCAATGAAATTCGTGGGATGTCGGCCGGATTTGTAAAATTGGCGAGGTGTTTGCTGCTTGGCCGATTAAAAAATCCACTTGAACTCGGCCGGTAATGTGACTAAGGCTTAAGTGTTGTAGGACCCCGATATCTAGCGTCATATCGGCCCTCTGGCATTACGAAAAGATTACTAGCGCCAGAGTGTCATTACATCTATGTCTGAGGAACGCATTAATGAAGATGCAAATATTTTCGTCATTTCTGACAATGCTTCATGGCCTACAGGTAAACTGTCAATCAACATAAACCAGACCAATCGTTAGCATTTTTTGTGTACTTTCTAATAATACCAAACATGAGCGAGAAAAGTTCCGTTTTAATCCAGCACATTGGTAAACCCTTTGGCGTGTTTGTTTAATTTATGACCGCATGGACACAAGCATGGCTCGCACGGGTTACAGGACGCAGGCAGCTTGAAGGGGATACAGGAAATGACCCGTGTCCCTGGAGACGGTGTTTCAGTTTGGGTTGTGAGCTTACATGTATACTATTTTGTAAATTCATTATTTTAACATAATATTGAGATTATGGGCAGTTTACCACGATATGAATGCAACCTGATGCAAGACTACTGCGATACATTCCTAGATATAACTTGTATCACGACTCGAGAAGGCTTACCAGCCCAATTATCCGATTGCCTACTGAGTCGGGTTGTCACGGCTACCCGATATCGAGACCATGTGAGTTAGTTATAAAGTAACCCGATATCGAGAACAGGTGAGTGAGTGATGTAGGGCCCCAATATCGAGATCATGTTAGTTAGTGATATAATAACCCGACATGGAGACAAGGGGAGTAAGTGATAAAGTACCCCGATATCAAAACCACGTGAGCGAGTGATATAGGACCCCGATATCGAGACCATGTGAGTTAGTGATATAACAACCCGACGTCCAGACCAGGTAACTAAGTTACCTGCTGTCGACAAGAGAAAATGAGCTTAACAAAAGACAAGATAGAGAACACATTGACAATCTAGACAAACAAGCACAGGAGAAGTACAAGTAAGCAACAGAAATCAAAAAGGTCATCTTGTTACTGATGATGGAAAAGTAGCAAAGATCGCGAAGGTCATCTCGTTACTGAAGATGGAAAAGTAGCAGAGATCGAGAAGGTCATCTCGTTACTGAAGATGGAAAAGTAGCAGAGATCGAGAAGGTCATCTTGTCTTTGAAGAACGCATGGGCATGTTACAGAGATCAAGAAGGCCATCATGTCTCTGATGAATGGGTAAGGAGCAGATATCAAGAAGGTCATCTGGTCTCTGAAGAATGCATGGGAAAGTAGCAGAGATAAAAAAAACCATCATGTTACTAAAGATGGGAAAGTAGCAGAGATCAAGTAGGTCAACATGTCTCTTAAGAATGCATGGGCGTGTTGAAGAGATCAAGAAAGTCATCCTTTCTCTGAAAAAAGCATGGGATAGCAGCAGAGATCAAGAAGGGCATTTTGTCTCTTAAGAATGCATTGGCAAAGTAGCAGAGACTAAAAGGGCATCTTTTCTTGAAGAATGCATGGGAAAGTAGCAGAGATCAAGATGGCCATCCTGTCTCTGAGAAATGCATGGGAAAGTAGCAAAGATCAAGAAGGGCATCCTTTCTCTGAAGAATGCAAGGGAAATTAGCAGAGATCAAGAAGGGCACCCTTTCTCTGAAGAATGCATGGGAAAGTAGCAGAGATCAAGAAGGGCATCCTTTCTCTGAAGAATGCAAGGGCAAGTAGCAGAGATCAAGAAGGCCGTACTTTCTCTGAGAATGCATGGGAAAGTAGCAGATATCAAGAAGGTCATCCTTTATCTGAAGAATGCATGGGAAAGTAGCAGAGATCGAGAAGGTCATCCTTTCTCTGAAGAATCCAAGGGAAAGTAGCAGAGATCGAGAAGGTCATCTTGTTCCTGAAGATGGTGAAGTAGCAGAGATCGAGAAGTTCATCTTGTTACTGAAGATGGTGAAGTAGCAGAGATGGAGAAGGTCATCTTGTTACTGAGGATGGTGAAGTAGCAGAGATCGAGAAGGTCATCTCGTTACTGAAGATGGTGAAGTAGCAGAGATGGAGAAGGTCATCTTGTTACTGAAGATGGTGAAGTAGCAGAGATCAAGAAGGTCATCTTGTTACTGAAGATGGTGAAGTAGCAGAGATCGAGAAGGTCATCTTGTTACTGAAGATGGTGAAGTAGCAGAGATTAAGAAGGTCATCTTGTTATTGAAATGGTAAAGTAGCAGAGATTAAGAAGGTCATCTTGTTACTGAAGATGGTGAAGTAGCAGAGATCGAGAAGGTCATCTTGTTACTGAAGATGGTGAAGTAGCAGAGATCGAGAAGGTCATCTTGTTACTGAAGATGGTGAAGTAGCAGAAATCGAGAAGGTCATCTTTTCTTTGAAGAACTCATGGGCATGTTACAGAGATCAAGAAGGCCATCATGTCTCTGATGAATGGGTAAGGAGCAGAGATCAAGAAGGTCATCTGGTCTCTGAAGAACGCATGGGAAAGTAGCAGAGATCAAGAAGACCATCATGTTACTAAAGATGGGAAAGTAGCAGAGATCAAGTAGGTCAACATGTCTCTTAAGAATGCATGGGCATGTTACAGAGATCAAGAAGGGCCATCATGTCTCTGATGAATGGGTAAGGAGCAGAGATTAAGAAGGTCATCTGGTCTCTGAAGAACGCATGGGAAAGTAGCAGAGATCAAGAAGACCATCATGTTACTAAAGATGGGAAAGTAGCAGAGATCAAGTAGGTCAACATGTCTCTTTAGAATGCATGGGCATGTTACAGAGATCAAGAAGGGCCATCATGTCTCTGATGAATGGATAAGGAGCAGAGATTAGGAAGGTCATCTTGATACTTAAGATGGTGAAGTAGCAGAGATCGAGAAGGTCATCATGTCTTTGAAGAAGGAGAAAGCAACAGGCATCAAGAGGGTCATCGTGTATCTGAACATGTTGCAGAGCCTTTAAAAATGTTGTTAAAAAGATATTTCCTTTAACGAGGAAATTGGTTTGTCTAGAGTACAAGTTATATATGTTTGGTAAACAAAATATACATATATATATAAATATATATGTAAAAAAATTATATATAAACAACTTAATATATAAAAGATGTAAATTCTTTTATGATAACTTAATATTTAGTAACATGTATTTAAAAATATATAATTATTTTGCAGGAAATCATTTGAAAAGGAATTAATAATTTGGACAAAGGTCAATCTAAGAAAAATTAAAAAGATGCCAACGAAAAATCTAGCAGAATTCAACTTTAAATTATAACAAGGCACTCAAACAGGAACCAACATATCAACATGGAACTTTATGAGTATAAATTAGGAATGGGGATATCAGAAAATCTTATGAATTAACCTCAAATCGAAATAATGTGGGAATCGCTTGTAATAGGTAATAAATATTTACTGAATGGAAATTATATAAAAAATGAAAATGTAATGATATCAATAATGACGTATGCCATCTTTAAGAACAAAATGTACTTTAAATATAATGACCTTTGTCAATCGGAGAGTAAATTACTACAATACGTTTTACTCTCAAGACATGAAGAAACATTTTTTTTGTGCAGAAAGTTTATATATATAATTTATTGTAAATAGTCGTATACAAGTGAAAACAAATGTTTGCAACATTTACTAATATGATAATATTGTATGTTTATTTACTTTCTTTATTCTCATATGTTATTTTACGACCATATAACAAATTGTTATAGCACTTCTCCAAACCATCCTCTTTATCTGTCGGAGTGCATATGCTTTGTAAAAGGCAGGCTATTGGACATAAAGGTTATTTATAAACGAAATACCTAAGTTCTAAAGACAAATATAATGCAAGTATGACGAGCGGATATTGCATATATTTTAGGGGGCGTTGTGGGTATACATATGTACAATAGGATGCTTCTACTAATCTTAACCTTGGGTCCTTCCAGACTGCTGTCAGTGTGAAACAATTTCAGGTGAAAATGTAATTTTTATGGACGAAGTGATCGCGGTGAAAGCCGAGGCCGATTTCCTGAAGAGGGATGGGGTCGACATTCTTATAGGGCTCGGTCACTCTGGTTTCGAGGTGGACAAGCAGGTGGCAGCACAAGTCGATGACATTGATGTTGTGATCGGAGGTCACACCAATACCTTTCTGTACTCGGGTAACTGTTGCAATTAGGTCACATTCTACAAAACCATTCACCGATTATTACAAGCCTCCTTATTCACATGCATGCATTATTTGTTAATGGATACAAATAAAACCGTTAAAGCTGTGATATGACAGAGGATAATAGTTTGGGTAAGGGCAAGGTTATTTAAAGAGTGATGATAATTAAAACTATGATAAATGATAGGCTTATTTCAATAATAAAGAATAGCAGGAATTGTAGGTTTACGGATAGCGATATTTATGCTGTAATACATGAATAGAAGCAGCAGTTCGGATACAGATTTTGAAGCTGTAATAATAATAATAATAATAATAATAATAGCGTTGGTGTTAATAAGAATATCTGTTGAACTGTAACATAGCTTATAAAGTGTTATGATATTAAAGGTGTTACAATATATAGAGTTGCATGATATATAGTGATACTTAGAGATAAGGCATGAGCGTACTTAGGCCACCAATAGCAGTTTGTGTTAGTGAAGAATTAGCAGCAGTTACACTGGATAACAGAGTGTGATGTTTTGTCGTAGGAGACTCCCCGTCAGAAGAGGTTCCGGTCAGCGTTTACCCTCACGTGGTGACGCAGGCTTCTGGCAAGAGAGTCCCAATCGTCCATGACTACGCCTACGGCAAATATATCGGCGTGTTTAACGCTGTGTTTGACGACGATGACCGCCTGATCAGCTGGAGCGGAAACCCGGTGCTTCTTGATGATAGCGTGGAGTCAGGTAACACACACCATCATCTAATACACACTCACCGGCCTCCCGGCTAACGTTTTTTTTTTTTTTTTTTTTTTTTTTTTTTTGCCGGCCTTTTTTTTTTTTTTTTGACTGGCCGGAAAAATCTGCAAGTCTCTCCGTCACCCCTTACCATTTTTGCAAATTTTCCTGCAGAACACCATATTTCTCCGGTTATTTTGGTCAGTTCTGATTTCGTCTCCATGTTTGTTATAAGCGTCATCAATGATAAAAAGTAAGATAGGTAGTTTGTAAATCAGCCGATTTTTTCGACTCCATCATCTAATCTACAAAATATTTCGGTCACGTGGTCTTTTTATTTTAATAGTAGAACCCTACAGCCGACCTCCTATCTAACCATTTCTTATGGTGGGCCGATTTTTTTTTTTTTCGGAAATATCTACAAGTCCCGAAGACCTACCAATTTTTCCTGCAGAACAACAGATTTCTTTGTTCATATTTGATCACTTCTGACTTCGGCTCCAGGATTATTATTGGGGTCAGAAATGATAAAAAGGAGGAAAGGTAGGTGATAAATCAGCCGATATTTATCTGACTGGAAAATTCTTGACGTTGTAAAGGTTTTTTTGCAGCCGATTTTCCCTGCCTAATGAGGACCCTCAAACCTACCGATTCTATCGATTTTCCAGCCTATGAATAAGAAATTTAGTTTACCGATCATTCATATAAAGCTTTATACAGCACGGCCTTCCGTGGATATATAGCAAGAATGAATTTATGTTATTTGTTGAAAGTGAATGCACCAGGATTGAATATTAACTACCTTTTATCTTGGCGTAGTACGCATTCCCTCACATTTTCGGAAGGTGAAGAAGTTTTATACGCTACGTAAAGACTTGCATTAATTTACAAAACACATTCAACTGATGTCCTAATGGATGAAGTAACTTTTTCAACAAACACGTTTTTGTTGCGTCTGAAGCCATCCATCCATGCGACTCGTTGAATAGTTGCAGCCCCAAACACCTTCTGCATGCACCAAAACAAACCCCAGTACAAACATTAACTTGAGAAACATTACACATTCTTGTGCAGCAGTGAAAAAAAAACAGGTTTATTAGTTGTTTTTTATCCCGCTACTCTATATAATCATTTTGGTAATTAAATATCACAATATTCGGAAGATCGTGTAAGGAACAGCTCAAATAGCACTAATAGCTAAGTTTACGGGTATATATAGGGTCTTTTCCTAATTCTTAAATCTTATAGTTTACGATATTTACTTCAATCATGACAACATATTATGTTACATTCCGCCTTATTGACCTAAATCTAATTAATCAAATCAATAGAAATCTAATACTTTGATATCATTTTTCGTACTCCTGGCTTGAAACATTATGTTCACAATGGGCTTTCATGGCGGGATTTGAGTTTGTCAGAGACTTCTAAACCCAAGACGTATTCTGGTCATGGTCCAGTAGGTGCATAAACACCCCACTCCTAAACTTTCTTGTATTTAATGGTCCCTAAATTATGAAAATGATTTTTTGCATATTAGACATTTAAATTTTTCAAAAAATTATTTTTTGTCAATGATCGTCGAAGTGCCATTTTTTTCAGCTAAGGGTAACCGGGGACAGGGCCAGAGTACGGTCACAACATCGATTGTAACTTTCTCCATGTTTATGTCTCCAGAACTATACACCATCTTTCTCATACTGAAAACAATAGATATAGTATTGAGTGTGGCTAATGAAGAAAAAACTTGCTAAAACGGTCTAAATGGCCGAAACTGCAAGTATAAAATGGCTTTCCGTCTCGAAACACTGTCGTTCACAGAGCGGGTTCGGCTCTTGATTGACATGGCAGGGTCTCCGCTACTGGGATCGGTGAGGGGAATATGGGTTGCTTCTGCCTGTGTGGCTGTGGGTGCTGTAGCTTTCCTGCAAAGTCACCGGTGCGGAACATACGGTTGCGGTCTCGCGCGGCTTTTTGCTTTGCTTGGTGTGGCATCACGTCTGTTGGCTCTGAGAACGTGCTTTAGGACCGCACAGGGCTGAGGTCTTGACCACAGCAACCTGTAGCTGCTCAATAAGCGAAAACTTCTTCAGTCAGTCAGAATTGAGTGTTTGGATGGAAAAAAGCATTCAGAAAGATATAACCCTGTTACGCAAAATAATTTTAAATATTTTTAGATTAAGATTTATTTTTTTGACAATATTTTCAAAATAATTATGATAAGACTTTATTTTGTTGTTTCATATTGTCTTTGGGCGTATAAAATGCATGTTGAAATTAATACAAGTCACACTTTTACATGTAACGATCATTTAGATTAAACGTGACAAATCATAAGAAAAGTTCATATTCTTCAAACGGCAATATATTTTACCAATACAATCAGGTTAATTTTCTTTATCTGATAAATGGTAAAGGATTATTAGGGTATATTAATTTTTCCTTGGCACAGCTCTATAAAGCAACCTATTATAAGTAATCAATTGAAATATCATTCAAAGAAAAATTCTTAAACATATATTAGAGAAACTCTGAAAGAATAACAGGCCAACACACGATAGCCATCCGACAGCAATTCATAGTATCATAATGACGGCTACAACATTGAAAATTAATACCCCGTTTATTCGAATAGCTCGTTTACATGAATATTATCAGTTGACAAATACGGTATTCAACTAGAATACGGGTAGTCGACAAGCGACTACGTGTATCCGCCGAAATCAGAGTGGAACGGGTGAAGTGAGGCATGGATTGAGTGGCAAGGGAAAATAGAGGGAGGTGTGTTGCATATTAGCATGGATGTCTGCAGCCAAAATGTATATGTAGGTTGCGCCACCCACCACAAATGCAGAAAGCTGTCACATAAATGTAGGAGGCGCCACCTGCCAAATAAAATCGAGAAAGCAATCCAAGATGTAAAAACACGCAAAATCTTTAGACAGATAAGTCAGACTACTACAGAGATATGAGTGATTTTAGCCCACGGCAGACAAACAGACAGACGCTGTGCAAAAATGGTTGCAGGTGGCCCCTCCCGTTTTGTGTATGATAAAGAGCTATGTGATATCTATACACATGCAAAATTTTGGCCTAATCGGTCGAACGGTTCCCGAGATATGAGCTTGGATGTCTGCAGCGTAAACGTGAATGTAGGTGGCGCCACCTGTCACAAAATCGAGAAAGCTTTCCAGGATGTATGAACCTGCAAAATTTTAGGTTGACATGTCAAACCACTGCCGAGATATGAGTGATTTTATCCCACGGCAGACAAACAGACGGACGCTGTGCAAAAATGGTTGCAGGTGGCGCCACCATTTTTAGTGTATGTTATAAAGCCATCCAAGGGCTACATTTGTATAAAATTTTTAGCCTGATCGGTCAAACGGTTCCCGAGATAAGAGCTTGGATGTCTGTAGCGTAAACGTTAATGTAGGTGGCGCCACCTGTCACAAAATCGAAAAAGCTATCCAGGATGTATACGCATGTCGAATTTCAGGTGGATAAGTCCAACCAATGCAGAGATATGACTAATTTTATCCCAAGGCACATGAACGGATGGACACAGTTCAAAAAATGGTTGCAGGTGGTGCCACCATTTTTAGTGTATGTTATAAAGCTATCAAAGGGCTACATTTGTGTAAAATTTTTAGCCTGATCGGTCAAACGGTTCCCGAGATATGTGGGTTTATATGTGGAAACAGACGCACAAATGGACGCAGAGCGCAGATGAAAGGTCAGAGGTCAAAACAAAATCGGGTCGCAGCAGTTCACATGTGACCCGAACATAATCCCGGGTTTCGTAAAATTCCGCCCAGTGGTTACAGAGGAGTTCTCCGGACACCTACGCGGCGGCGGCGGCGGCGGCGGCGTCCGACTGAAATCATAGTATCCGCAAAACTCTGATTTGGCGGATACAATTAAACGGGGTTTACTGTAATAACACCAATCAGTTGGGTCAGACACGGATCTGCAATCTCTGGCACCAGTGGTCCTACTGAAAGGGCTATAGCCTATCCTATATGCATTTCTTCTTTGTTTTTATTTTCAAAGTTAATTCTTTCTACCAGCTCACTTAAGCGCACATTCTTCCTTTTGCCTTCAGACCCAATGATACAAGCGGAAGTGAAGGAGTGGAGGAAAGCCCTGCAGACGTTCAGTCAGGAGGAGGTCGGCACCACTAACGTGTACATGGACGGCGACAGGAAGAGCTGTAGATTCCGGGAGTGTAACCTCGGTAAGTACAATAGCGTGAGATCCTAGTCACTTCCCATTTTGTACGTACAGTATGACCTCTTGCTGTGGCCACGCGTGCGTTCACCAAAATAATATTGACATCCCATTGTTTTCTCTACTTACTTTTTGCTGGAATGTTATTATCCATGAAAAAGGACCTTTTCACGGGGGATTTTAAGAAATGTGTATGATTGATTTATTCAAATAACATTCCATTTCACAGCTTTTATCCTAGCTGACCTGTTTTTAAGCTATGGTCCATTTATCTTCCGTATTTTGACAACAGCTACCAGTATTTTTTAAATAAATGTAAACATTACTTGTGTCTTAGTAAAGCGTGCACATTTCTGTTTGTGAGTGGTCATTTTACTACTACGCGTATCGTTTGTTTTAACCACACCTCACTTATCAGAATGTGATTATGTATGGAATAAACGTACATTATAGCAAGTGTGAGTCAATATTATGAACGTATAATTCAGGTAACGTGATTACGGACGCCATGGTGGCGGCCAGCCTTCGTAAGGACACTGGGTCCGGCTGGGCACCTGCTCCTATTGCTGTGTGGAATGGCGGCGGCATCAGAAACTCCATCCCGCGAGGTACCTACAAACATACCTACCTCGCCATTGTTTATAAAGAACACGGTCAGATATATGTGGCATCGGTTTTCCCGGACAGAAATCTGTGAATAACCCGGCTGTGTCTTATTTTGTAACTATAACGTATATGAAAAACTCCTTTATTTATTTATAATTATCTAATTTTTTAGGCCAGTTTTTTGCCTACCCTTTCTATTGGACTTATTTGGTTTCTGACTAACCTTCGTACATACAAATGTACTCTAGGTCATTCTGTTATAATGCCTCTGTGGCGATGTATGAGCACGTTTATCTACAAGGTGTTAGAAACACAACACACGAAGAAAAACATGTAACCAAAGGTGGTATGTTGCATATGTGCGGAAGTGAAAAGTCACAAGTTCCAAAATGCCCTTGTATGTGCAGTAAAAATATAGAAAAATGTAGGAGATTAAGGCCTAAATGCTGGAAAATATAGGAACTTGTAGCAGACATTTTTCATGGGAATATCTAGGAATATTTAGGAAATATACATGTTGGTGGAAGCCCTGCAAAGGTCACATTGGTGTCTATGACAAAGCTGGAGCACACAAACTCAGAGATATCTGTGTACGATGGCGTAATGTTACATTGATGTTCTGATCTGCAGGGAAGATCCGGCAGCATGACGTTTTGTCGGTTCTGCCGTTCAAAAACGAGATCACCATGGTGAGGCTGAACGGGTCTGACCTGAAGGCCGTTCTTGAACACAGTGTGGCTGACTATGGTTCCGGATACATCTCGGGGCGGTTCCTACAAATGTCCGGTATGTGGGACTACCATGTCACGTGAACAATAATGTACAAACAACTTCTGCTGTTGGCTTATATTTCAACAAATGTCACTACTTATATTACTGCTCGCGATAATTATAAACTTTGGACAAATTCTGAGTTTTTTTTTACATTTTTTTTTTCTAAAAATCTTTATGAATAAATTAAATGAAAGTTCAGCAACCAAAAAGTTAACACTCAGTCGATCTCGTGCATTTTTTTTTAAACGGGAACAGTTACCCTATTTTCATCTAAACGTTATGATAAACTTTATATTATAAGTATCCCATAAATATACTCCAATTACATTCCCATTTACAAGTGAAAGAAATTATGTACAGAAAGCTTCTTTATTCTTTTATTCACTCAAGTTCGATGGCATAGCATCTTTCGTCTGATACAAATATTAAACATCTGTTACAGCTATCATCATGAAATTTTTCAGGCATATTGGATTGATGACCATGAATAATATTACATAGACTGATTGGAATAAAAATATTTGAGTACGCATTTCTGTATTTAATACTTTCATAAAAAGAAGCGATATTTACCCTTGATACCGACCAGTCTGTCCAAATAGGCAGATTATAAAGATGTATTATGTCTTCAATTTTAAAACGCATGGCAAAGAATATCAACAGACTTACTTTGAAAATACACCTATAAGATACTCTATGTGCATTCCGGGTGCAATTAATTCTCTGGTTTAACTATGCATATGTTACACAAAATACATTTAAACCCGTCCAACAAGACCACCTGTGTGACTGGCAAAAGGTGGTCCTAATTCACAGTCGGTCTTATTAGAGAGGTCAGTTATAACCAGTGTGAATGCTTTTGGCTCACTCAAGGGTGAAGTTATAAGACGGGTTGTCTTTCAGACAGGTTCTGCTGTAAAGCAACGGCACATCCACTGCTCAATGTACTTAATTACAAAACTAAAGTTAGCTCAGATAAATATGCAGTGTAAAGTTTACCTTTCAGGAATACATGTGAGATACAACATCAGGCGGCCGTCAGGGGATCGTGTGGTGGAGGCGCTGGTAAGATGTGGTCGGTGTGATGTGCCCGTGTACGAGCCTCTCAACGACACGGCTGTGTATGACGTGCTGGTCAGCTACTACCTACGGCACGGTGGTGACGCCTACCGGGTGCTAAAAGAGAAAGCCATGAACGAAATCTATATCGGTGAGGATTACGTTTTTCTGGCGGCGTTTTTCTTGCCTTTCTCCAAGAGTACTTGCTCAGTATTTTTTTATAGACATATGACTGTGTATGACAAATCTGCCTCTCATTATTATAGAAGAACCAGTCAGTTATACATACTGACCACTCAGTAATATAGAATGCATGGCCACTCAGTATTACAGACGGACCAATCAGTAGTGTAGACTGACCATTCAGTATTATAGCTTGACCACTCAGTATTATAGACTGACCACTCAGTAATACAGACGGACCACTCAGTATTATAGACTGACCACTCAGTATTATAGACTGACCACTCATTATTATAGACTGACCACTCAGTATTATAGACTTCATGGCCACTCAGTATTATAGACTGCATGGCCACTCAGTATTATAGACTGACCACTCAAAATTGTAGACTGACCCCTCAGTATTGTAGAAGGTCCATCCAGTAATAAAGACTGACCACTAAGTATTAAAGACTTGCCACCAAGTATTACAGATTTATAAACTGACCACTCAGTGTTTAAGACTAAAAATTCAGTATTATAAACTGTACACTCAGTGTTTAACACTGAACCTACAGTATTATAAACTGACCACTCGTGTTTAACACTGAACATTCAGTATTTTAAACTGACCATTCAGTTTTATAAACTGACCAGTCAGTGTTTAAGACTGAAAATTCAGTATTTTAAACCAAACACTCGGTATTACAGACCGTTCACGTTATTACACTTTCAGGGACGCTGGCTGCCGATGCCATGGCAGAGTATGTGAGGAGAGTGTCCCCAGTGACTCAGGGAGTAGAAGGCCGGGTCACCGTGACAGAGGAGGAACCGCCCACCGCTGCCCCACCTTGTAATAACGATCCGGTGGGAGACGCCGTCACCTTCCGCCCACACTCGCACCTCACCTTTCTGACTTACAGCATACTCGCGTATTACGTCTGCTTCTGAATGGCCTGAAATCCTTAATGCTGGCTACGGGATGTTCTTAAAGTGACATAATCAGGAACAATAGTATGCCTATTATTTCACACTATCAGTTCAGTTTTGTTTCATACAAATGTTTGCCAGTGAAACCATCCAAGCACACGGTCTCGGTTAATCCCTTTCAGCTGCTTAATACATTGTTATGTTACTATGTGTGACCGTGTGTAAACAGGGTCCAAGTATGTTTTTTTACCATAACAAGGCCGCGTGACCAGAGGTCCGATTTTGCGCATACGCAACATTTCCTAAACAAGGAGTAGTCCTAACATAAACGTGCACGGTTGTGAAACACCGGATGTAAGCCTGAAAAAAACCGGAAAACGCATGTAATATTGCGGAATAACTTTCAAGATTCTAAATAGCTGCTAAGAAAATTATAATATAAAATAATTTAAAAAAAAACTCAGTCATGTTTACATCAAGTTTCATACTTGTGTATACTTTCATCTGCAAGTTTTAATATTTACATAGAAAGCAATCTATCCCGCGGACCTTATTTCTAAAATGATTGATAAGTGAACTTTTTCTCTTGTTTTGAATTTTAAAATGTTATATGGATATTGAACTTCTCTTCTACTGCTGATACATACATACATATATATATATATATATATATATATATATATATATATATATATATATATCTTGGCTACGCCACTGATAAGTATAAATACAAGTTCTTTATTTTGTAAATAAAGTAAACGATATCTTTCTAAATGAATTTGTGTGATTAACATGTATGCATCATTTTTCTTAACAATAGATATCATAATAATCTTCCGTGTTCTGCAATTTGTTGTCCATTTACACTGTCGTATCGTCAACTACTTCGTGGAAAAGTCAGTTTACACTGCAACTGAGACTCCTTACATTCATGTATCCGTCTATTGGCGTACAAACTTCCAGGTTAACCCCGGATCCAAGAGTGATCCGTGCAGGGCTAGGTAACCCCGCACAACAAACACATGATGCACCGAGGTTGAACGTTAATGCTGAAAACGGTCAGGGAATCAGGTCATGTTTTCTAAATAGCACTTCTTACCTTTTTACCTGGGTGAGGTACTCAGCCCTGTCAGTATCTGTTTACTGGTAAATGCATTTTCCACGTTAAATGTAAAAGAAATTTACTTTTCATGTTGAAGTCCAGTTTTTAACTCAGCTAACAGAAAGTCGTCCGAGCTATATGGATGGTCGTCTATCTGTGATAAGAGCGTTGGGTCCTTGGGCCCTTGTTGGGTCAATTAATTGTAATCCTTTTCTCAATATATCAACCGTCAGTTTCCATCGGCTGCATTTAAATATCACTGCGAGGGGTCAGGGAAACCTTAAATACAATCAGAATGCCATGTGCACGAAGGAACCCAGAGGAGGTGAGGGGTTTGAATTCTTCTTTTAAAATTATCTCAGTTTTACACTCTTTTCCTTGTATTTTTACGGCTGAATCGTTCTAAAAGTCTTGGAATCCGAGCAAACTTTATGATATTTCTCACCGTATGCCATCTGGCCGTCAATACACACGTTATTATGATACACTACCATCCACCCCGTATAATAAAGGTGGGAACTCGACTAGGAATCAGTTTTGTAAGGTGTTGCTTTGTGTTTGCTATCAGCTACAGCTGACCGATTATATACACAGGGAGGACAGATTATTTTACATCCGACCTCACTTGACACCCCCCCCCCCCCCCCCTCCGACCCCCTTCATCTTTACATCTGCATACTCCATTTATGAAACATGCAGGAAAAAAATTGCAGTTGTATTGGACCACATTGTTTATTAAACAAAAATATTAAATTACAGTCATTTTGCTAAACCTCCACAAAGTAGAATATACATACATTGTGCACATTTCGATTACATAGGTATGCGTTTATGTGTAACTACGCTTGAGACAATAAAAACTACTACCTAAACAAACCTGCCTCCCAAAACACCTTGCTAAATCCTACAATTATAACAATAACCGTTTGTCAATTTAACCTTTCAACCTATTCCGTTAATATCGTTATAAACATTCTAAGTTTGGTTTTATCAAAACTTGAGTATTTTATAATTAAAATAATAAACTTATAAATCTGGCCACCCATATAAAACTCGTTTGAGCCGGTATAGTCACGCCTTGTGCGTCGACGTATCTGGTCTTACTGACGGACCATGCTTTGGGCGATGGGAATCTTCTCTCCGGCGTGAGACCCAGTTGACCCGAACAGTTCTTTGTTCTCCTGAAATTCCATAAATAAAGGCATAAGGACTTAATTCACGTGTCTCTGTTGATTAATTTTTAAATTGTTAATTGCCTATGCCAGGAGGGTATGTGTTCATACCCGTTCGTGTGATTGTGTACGTGTGCTTATGTGTCTTTGTGTGTTTGTTCAAAACATAACTCCCGCAATCATAAACGGAATCTTATGAAAAATTTAGGGCATTTCGGAAGTCAATAACATTTTGGTCTGGATCTGGTACATGATCCGGATCCAAGGACAAATCTATCTACAGTCACTCATGCACGAATGATCCTAGGAATATGAGCCGAATAAGTGAAGGCGGAGGCTTGCGTTCTTTAGAATGCAGATTTCTAGTAACACCTGAAATTACAGTATGGATAAACAAAGAAATTTGATGAAGTTCTCAAGTTTCCGATAAAATTTAGTTTTACTATATAATTTGTGACGCGTGATGTTATTATATTTGGTGAATATGACTCCAAGAGCATTCAGTGCGATGACCAATCAGCGAGTACAGATAAGTTAGAAACAACATTATTCCATTTTATTGATTCCATAGCACATGTCATACGTACACAATCACCTGCCACACGCGGGGACGCGTAATATATAGGACGGGGCGCTGTTTTATTGAATGTGGAATCATGTGATCAGACATGACATGGTGGCTTAATTCAAACGTAAGAATTATAAGCTATGAATGTTCATCGTGTTATTGAGAAGTGAAATTCTTATAAAACAATATGTAAAATGGCATTAATAACTAATCTTCAGTTTAACTATTATTCGATCAATGGTGACATAGGCTACGGTAAAGCGTCCGCGAATGATTTAGACAACTTGAATAATATGATGCTGCCTATCATAACATCATGTGTACTACCACACACCCCAAGAATTAAAGTTACAGCGATCAGCTTCGTATTATAAAGTATAACTGACCATGTGCATGACAGGTGAGTTCCACCACTTTTGATGATCTGTTTTTTTTTAATAAAATTATTTTCCCACTTACTCAAAAAAATTCATATTTTAGCTTTTTAATGATTGTCCGATATTTCTTATAACCAGATAAATGGTTTGAGGAACGACTTTATTTTCCTATCTGCAACATATTTTATCCATGGCTTAGTCTGGTGGTGTTTGAGTAACCGAAAATAGTATTTTCCACTTTTGTTTGAAAATACAAGTCAGAAATGTTTAAACATTATTAAATTAAAAGCAATTATTACCAGTTTCTAATTGCAGCAAGAGAAATTTAATACAATTTAATATAAATATAATAGTATCTATGTATGTTATCCATTATGCATATCATTTTTACAAATAAATTGCATGAAAATATCCATACAATAAGAATGATGTGTTGTTCTTATTATTAAGATTTCTGGATTTCAGTTTTATATGCACGATCGAGGTTAGGAATATTCCGGAAGTCCTAACCTGTCGTTAAGACATTAGGGGGAAAATAGGTATGTGTAGGTGGCGCCACTTATAGTAGACTTATGTAGACCTCTTCAGTGTTTATTTCACCCACTATCGTGCATAGAGCACTGAGTGATTGCGTGTTTTTTTTTTGTTTTTTGTTTTTTTTTAGTAATCATCATTCTACTACATATATACTGATACGTACCTGAACAAGGGCACAAGGCATACAGAACATATGGAGGATCACGTCAGCCAACATGGAGCCCTGTATGTTCTTGCGTTGTCGGATTCTCCACCTCAACATGGGACCAATGGCGAACAGCCCTAGCCCGTACAGCAGGCCGATGACCGCTCCGTCCTCGCCCAAGTACTCGGCGTTCCTGCCGAGTGTGTAACACGGCAGACAGAACGTACACAGGCACAGGCTACAGTCGTCAAAACACGAAAACAGCTCGTAGTCCCAGTGCTTCTCGTCGGGTGTCGTCTCTGCAGCCATGTTTGTGAAACTTTCTCGTCAAAATTATGTTCTAATTAATTGAATACAGGATGGGGAAAAAACAGACAGATGTCAACCGCTCAGTCAAAGCTGTACACACGCTGGGCTCCTAACTCAGTTTTCCTTCTGTACAACCATTATGCAAACATTATTTTACAACCTTGTCACTAACTCGACTTGGCTAAGTTTACACGTAGTTGTCTATGAGAAAGTCCACAACCAGTGTCTACCTTAACCGTTCAGGTTTGGTCGTTATCAGGTATATTGCTCGGCGGCCAACCATTAACATTTCTGTATATACCAACGTGAACGTCTGTCTGGGATGTCAGATGATGCCTAATCAATAGTAGCATCTGTGTATGTTTGAATATTAGCATCTGTGTGTATGCTACACGGGTCACCTGATGGGAGCATGCCTACAACACACAGCGACTGTCACACGGCCCTTGTTTGTATTTGCAACCGTTTCTTCACAGTTCAAACTCCAAGGACAATATATAAATACAGAACAGGTCAGTTCGACGGAAACCAAAGGGATTTTTTTAATATCATTGGGGCGGGGGCACAAAAAAATTGAGATGCCGCAATTTGTCCACAGATATACGAGTACACCCCTTTAAGACAGACCTCCTTCTTATAACTTAAACTTACATATTGATCCGCTACAAGTTTGGTTCAACGTATAAAATAATCTTACGTTTATGATCCATTAATCCACATTTACCCATGTAAAATGCATAAGAAATATGTCCTTTATTTTGTGAGTTATATTGCTCACATTTGTTCAGTAGCAGCGAGGGATAGACGAATGACCGAAAAGGAGAACTAAGTTATTATAATCTGTTTTACAGAACAATTTATCCATCCATTCTTGAGAAACCTAACTTTGTTTTTGTGATTTTCGCCAAATGTTGAATCAACCAAGGTCAAGGCCATCCTATTACCCATGTTCATGCGATTGCACAATTTGAAAGATATTCGCCCATGAAATTTTGACTTTAATTGCTCATATGTTGACAAGTGGCTGTGATGGGAGTATTCAACGGTGCATACAAAATTTGTAAATTGGGCCACCAGTCTTCCGTACAAGACAAACAAATTTAAAGAGAATCTAACCAGTCTTTCTTGTAATATGTGCTTTGTTTAAGTGATTTTCACTCAAAATGGACCTATTAAAGGGCACGGTCACTCTCTTAATAAAGGTCATGAATCTATCTAATCTCATCCATCTATGGACATGTAAAGTCTGAAAAAAAAGTTCCGTGAGTTAACACGCTGGTATCATGGATGCAATAATTAGAGCTAGCTATTTACTTGCCTTATCTGTGGAACTTGGTGATTATTTCTTATTCTATGTAAGCATTAAAGAACAGTAGGGAATTCCTGGCAAGAAAGGTTCTTTTAACGCCTCCTCTGTAACGGATATATATGACATTGTTTATTTACAAGCTGTTAGTAAACACATGCGAAATGCAAATGTTGACACACAGAGAAACCATGTGAATGACATGTGACCTGTAAAGACAACTAGTTGCGAACCGCCATTTGCAAATCTCTGCATGCTTCGTCTGATTTGCCGCCATGTATTCTTGTTGAATTGTGCTTTGGATTATTTTTGGCGGGCCCCATATCTTATAACATGTGTGTCGTTCGATCAGCGTTTCTGGCCTATTTGTAGGACGGATTCAAGTAGTTATAAATAGTTAATTGAGGTCAGATATCGGAATGATTGGCCCCCATTAATGATAGTTCGTTTGTGTCAAATATTCAACGGTATAAATTTATCCAAGGCAGATGGAAACATTTATTTGTGTTTAAAGTTTTTAGAATAATTGATCTCAACGAAATGAAAGTTGGATTTTGCGCTTATATGCATCTGCCGTTCAAGAATCAGAGTTAACTAGGGGCAAAAAACACAGAGAATGGGGAGACATTGTTCATTTCTTATAACTTAAAAAGGTCTCTCTTAATTAGAATTTCAGCCATTATTAGATATGTGTATGAACGATACGTTCATCAGTACGTTTCTGATAAATTAAAAAAAGTATGTTTCAGTTTGCTTTAATATGAAGACCAAAGGTGATAAAGAAAGACAATTAGGAACGGACCAAAGACTTTACCAATTATTTTAAAATAATTAACATAAAATATATGTAGGTTGATTCCTACAGAGTTTATATTGCAAGTTTTGTATTTAAATTGTTGGGAAGTACTTGCGCATGAATAACTTCTAGAAACGTTGAATGTCAATCCCAGGGGAACAAATATATGCGCAAATATATGCGCGAAACAATTCAATAGTGCAATAATCACGCAGTTTTAGAGAAGTTACACCTGTGTTCCATGAATAAGAATACAATTAGCTTCATTTAGCTTAAATACACTCCTTAACAATGAGCACCAAAACTAATCTTACACCACATATATATTAAAAAAAACATTAATTAAAAATTATGTGCGAACAGTCCATTATTATGATACACGGGATAATAGCCCGCAACCAGCCAAAACTATTCGACCATTGACTGCTTTTATTGACCGACGGCTTCTGACTTCTATGTTTGATAGGACGCTGTTAATCGAATCGAATAATAATATTTTGATACTAGTTCCCACACGAAACTTTGTGCACAGCTGGTTCATACTTCTTAAAACGAATCGATGGCCGGGACTATTTGGGCTCAACTGTCAAACTTCAAAATCAAAATTCTATGCGTTTCAAGGAAACAACCTTTGGTTACATTTCACAAATATTAATTATTCCGTGAAGTATTTAGGCTTGATAAGCGCCGCAAGGTGTGCCTTGAATATTATGCAAAGTTGGTCCAACAAATAAAAAAGAATAAAAATTATATACTTTTATCTACTTTTTGAGTCGAGTTTCCATTTTCAACAAATGAAACTGGAGCCGTACTTTCCCAGCTCTAATGGTAACAGACTCGATCACCTGGACTTAATTTCTCTTTTAACAGATTTGAAGGTGTAGGCCTACATAAATTTCATATAATGCCTTTTTAAGCCAAAAAATTGACACAACCAAAAACTATTACATTTCAAATAGCCACATATCATTATCTGGAATGCTTTGTAATTCACAGGAAACATGACATGCCATTATAGGCCGACATTTTTATTATATATTTTCTTCTGTTCAATCGATGTACACTCTTTTACTTAGTCTTATTCATTTACAATCTCCTGGTGATGTTGGAGAGGACAATTAATTAGTCCGATTCGGCTAGGAGTCACACAAGCGACACCTATCGGTTGATTTTATATGATATACGCGACTTAAGTCGCTTCTTGTTTCATTCATGCAAGACCCGAAGATTTCAAAGGTCAATAATTCACTGTAAATACAAGATTACGTATTTTTGATTCTCTATTTGTTGTGAAGAAGCATTTGGCACGGATAAGGCATCTCGCTTTATTTGTATTTTTCTAATAATTTATAACAAAATCAATTATAATTTTGTGTGCTGTTTTGTGTTTGTGATATAAATTTGTTACAAATTTAGTTACACCTGCAAAATGCCCTAGTAGTTGAAGCTTGTATCAGTTTAATGGACGGAGGAAAGATCACATTGGACGGACGGAGGAAAGAACAAACGGAACGGACGGAGGAAAGAACAAACGAGACAGACGGAGGAAAGAAAAAACGGAGGAAAGAACAAAAAAAGGCGGACGGAGAAAAGAACAAACGGGAACGGACGAAGGAAAGAAAAACGGCGACGGAGGGAAAAAAAAACAAGCGGAGGAAAGAACAACAAAACCTACAGGCCTAATGCGAACCTGTGCAAAGTTTGGGAGTATGAATGGAGGTTTATTTTTATAATTTAATATTGATCCCCTCATTTCCTGCATATCTACCTTCGTCATTATGATTTCAGCAAAATGGTCGTTTTGGACCTGCACGTTTTGGACTAGGACATTTTACAACTAGGATGTATCAGTCAGGATATTTTGGATATGTTCTTTTTGCCAGGGAGGATAAATGGGACAGATGAATGGACAAATTGGCAGCATGGTTTCGGAGAAGAACATTTTAAAATTTTTTTTAGCCTTTTCCCTGCAGGAACTGCAGTTAGCCAAGAAATAAGCAAAATCCAATAGATTTTTTTTAGATGACTATTTTTTTGCAAAAAAATTGGTGATGCTAGCTCCTACCCTTTTTGAGATAGCTATGACGCACGACGGACGACGGACGACGCTACACCATCCCATAAGCTCACAGATTTGCTAAAAATGCAAACCAAGTTTTTTTCAAACATTTTTCTAAAAGATATAGTACCACTAGTTCTAATCTGGGCATTCTGCGTCTAGACGATGTGTCTAGACACCAGACAGAGCCAGGTCAGTTGCCTTGGGGATGTCTGGACCTCACCTGTTTGAACTGAGTGACCTCTTGACTTGGCTGTTAAAACTTATCATGCTGTCAAATGTTTTCAAACACTGAAAGCCTTTCTCAATTGGCAACATTGCTTTTTAAAAGCTGCATTTACCCAATCTTTTCTTATGAAACTGGCAGAACCTTACCATAGAATAATTCTTGTAAAGTTTAAACCATCAGGCATCAGCTTAACAGTTTCATCATAAAACAGTGTATAAGCTAGTAGAGTCTAAAATTACATTTTTGCTTGTAAAAAACAGATCAACGTAGGTGGCGCCACCAATACCTAAATTTCAGATATATCTTTTGTGACAAACATTGGCATAAAATTTGGTGATGATAGGTCCAACCGTTTCTGAGATTTTAATTTTAGTGTGCTTTTTTGGACAGATAACTAAGTTCAACCTCCTGTAACTCGGCCAAAAATTCTTTCACTGGAACCATTCGAATAAACTTGAGAGAGATTGTTTCGGGATCATTTCTGTGAAGTTTTTTTGACAATGTGGCTTGACATTTTCGGAGAAGAAGATTATTAAGCTTTTTTTTATCTTTTTCCCTACAAAATCTAAGTAAATGCAGTTAGAAAAATATAAACTGGTTATTTGCCAAAAAATTGGAGTTGCTTGCCCCTGCCGTTTTTGTGATAGCTATGGTTAACGTACAGACGACGCAAGACGGACGACGCCGCACCATCGCATAAGTTCACAGGAACCGCTAAAAAAGGCGGACGGAGAAAAAAAACAAACGGGAACGCGCCGAGTAAAGTACAAACCGAACGGACGGAGGAAAAACAAACCGAGCTGACGGAGGAAAGAACAAATTGGGATGGACGTATGAAAAAACAAACGAGACAGACTCAGGAAAGAACAAACGGAGGAAAGAACAAACAGGACGGATGGAGGAAAGAACAAATGAGACGGGCGGAGGAAAGAACAAACTAGACGGACGGAGGAAAAACAAACGGGGCGGACGGAGGAAAGAACAAACGGGGCGGACGGAGGAAAGAACAAGGTTGTACCAGTTTAATGGACTAAGGAAAGATCACACGGCACGAACGGAGGATAGAACAAACGGGACGGACGAAGGAAAGAAAAAATGGGACGGACAGAGAAAAAACACACACGGGGACATGCGGAGTTAAGAACAAAAGGAGGAAAGAACAAAGGGGACGGACGGGACGGAGGTAAGAACAAACAGGACGGACGGAGATAAGAACAAACGGGACGGACGGAGGAAAACATACAAGACGGACGGAGAGAGGAAAGAACAAACGAGCAAAGAACAAAAAAAAGGCGGAAAGAGAAAAAGATCAAACGGGACGGGCGGAGGAAAGAACAAACAGGACGGACAGAGGAAAGTACAAACGGGACGGACGGAGGAAAGAAGAACGGGGAGGGACCGAGGAAAGAACAAACGGGGACGGACGGAGGAATGAACAAACAGGGAGATGAGGAGGAAAGAACAAACGGGACGGATGAAGAAAAGATCAAACGGGGACGGACGGAGGTAAGAACAAACGGGATGGACGAAGGAAGAAGAAACGGGACAGACGGAGGAAATAACAAACGGGAAAGACGGAGAAAAAAAACAAACAGGACCGACGGAGGAAGGAACAAAGGGAAGAAAGAACAAACTAGATGTGTCGGAACGACACGAATGCCCCCGCCTGGAGCAAATTAGAAATATTTGTTAAATTTTGTAATAAATTTTAAGTTCAGGAGCTGTCATGTGGTCAAAAGTCGGTCAACGAGGGCAAAATGCAAACTCGATCTGTAACGGGTCAATATCAAGCAACACACCAAAAATCAGGCTAGTATCTGCAGGCATTGTGAAAAAAGTCCATACATGTGCATTAGTAAAAAAAATCTGTTTTTCATGAAATTTTCTTTGTTCAGGATCTGTCATATGGTCAAAAATAGGTCAATTGGGACGAAACGCGAACTCGATCTGTAAGTGGTCATTATGCGCCCACAGACCAAACATTAGGCCAGTATCTGTGAGCATCGCATTGCGAAACTAGAATATTAGCAAAAGCTGATAATCAGTTATAAATTTAAATTGGAGAGGTATGTACCATATTTCATTACAATCCACCAAATGCTTCCTGAGAAATAAGCTCCTAAGTTTTTTTTCTTTTCTAAGCTCTGTGACATTGAATTGTAGGTCAAGATCACCAATCTTTGAACTTGACCAAGATTTTGTAAATATGCAATAGCACTGAAGAAATGATGTTCCTGTGTTGAATACCTTTGGGGATATCTGCACAAAAGGCCAAAATTGAAATATCCGATAAAAATTCATTAAAAATAAAAGAAATTGTAGGTGGTGCCACCAAAATTATGCAGCATGTACAGACCATCATTCCAAATGATCATAGTAAGTTTTGTGAAAATCCACACAATGCTTCCTGAGATATAAGCTTCTGAGTGTTTTGTATAATCAGCTCTAAAACAAAGAAAAATAGGTCAAGGTCACCAATCTTCCAACTTGACCAAGATTTTGTTGATATACATCTTCACTGATGAAATAAAATTCCAACAGTGAATCCTTTTAGAGATATCCCGCTAACGGACGCCGGACGGACACCGGACGGACAGACAAACGGACAGACAGACAGACAGCTTTGGTGACGACAATAGCCCATCAGCCTATGAGCTGAGGGCTAAAAAAGGCTGTACATGTACATCTGTCAAGAAAACTTCTATTTCTTGAAAAGTTTAAACCAATCAGCTTAATAATTTCTTCATAAACAGTGTATAAGCTACAAGAGTCTAAAATTACATTTTTGCTTTAAAAAAATCATTGTAGGTGGAGCCAACAATAACTCAATTTCAGATATTACTTAATTGCCAAACATTGTCATAAATGTTTTGGTGATGATGTCTCCAGCCGTTTCTGAGATTTTAATTTTAGTGTGATTTTTTTGACAGATGACTAAGTTCAATTTCCTATAACTCGGCCAAAAATCACCGAACTGGAACCATTCGAACAAACTTGAGAAAGATCATTTCTGGGATAATTTCTGTGAAATATTGAACAATTTGGCTGGACAATTTCGGAGAAGAAGATTTTTTAAAGGTTTCTAAGCTTTTTTCTCTATAAAATCTAAATTAATGCAGATACCCAATAATAAGCTCTAGGGCACCAAGTTTCACATGTGACTAATTCTTACATGTAATTTGGAGTTGCTAGCTCTGACGGTTTCTGGCTTACAGCCATGGACGGCGGACAGCCAGCCATGGACGGCGGACGGACGACGCCGCGCCATCGCATAGGCTCACAGGTTCACTAAAAAGTGTCTGACAACCTAAACTTTCTTGCGTAACAAACAACCTGTGGTCTTTAAACTTCAATAAAGGCTACAGGTTTTAATCAACTGGTTTCAATTTTCACCCTTTTTCAGTTCCATCCTGACCAGTTGCTGCATCCATAGGTGGTGTACATCAAGCAGATGTACTTTCAAATCATCTTATGTACAACTGTTTTACTGCAAGGCTTACAATAACTATAACTTTGAATTTTAAGGGAACAGATGGTCTCGGTATATTTTAAAGACAATGTCTGCAAATCGACAGACATTTGGCTCATAAATGCCTTGTCAACTGGCCCCAGCCAGTATGGGGGGCATTCTCTTTGGAATGTGACATGTGAAAGAAAATCACTTATTGTGCTGTGGTGGTCATTTTATATTTTTGTGGGTCTGAAATTCGATAGGGACAGAGCCCTAATAGCTACCAATCATCCCTGTGAATTTGGAAAAAGTCCATTGTATTCTCTGCGATATTCTAAGAGAAAGAAAATCATTGAATTTTTGGCGGGTCTGAAAATTTAAAGGGATGGAGTCCTCATAGATACCAATCTTGAATCATCCCTGTGAATTTGAGAAAGATCCATTGTGCTTCTGTTGAGATATCATGCATGAAAATAAGCGTAACTGACAAACTGATCAAATGACGGACTAACCGATGGACTAACACAGTGATCATTATAGAGCACCCGCTTGTCAAACGGGACCCTAATATCAAATGCTTACTGGATGCTAAATCTGATTAAAGAACCATCACATAATGTAAGCATATCAACACAATTGTATGTAATTGTACTTTAAGGACTATACACCTACCTAATATATTCCCAGGAAGCTAACAAGTTTTTTTAGCCTTCGTATTGTGTTACAAATATTCATGCATCCTGGCAATGGAGGGTCAGCTTTCCCCCAGGCCATGGGTACCTAATGTCCCACATGTAACTGCACCACTAGCTCTTACAGACTGAAATGGTTGGCAGTCTGCCAAAGTTATTTATAGATACAGAGCGTAACTTGACCTATTGTAAATTCTGACACAGTTGGCAGGTTCTAGACATCTAGACGATGTGTCTAGACTCATTGTCTAGACGTCTAGACTGTATCTGGAGAGCAGGCAGAGCCATGTCAGTTGCCATGGTGATGTCTGGACTGCACCTGGGTGCACTGATTGACCTCTTGACTTGTCATGTTGAAACTTGCCATGCTGCCAAATCTGTTTTCAAACATTAAAAGCCCTCTTTCAATTGGCTACACTACTTTTTTAAAGCTGGATTTACTATTCTATCCTTATAAAACTGACAAAACAATAACATAGAACAATTCTTGTAAAGTTTAAACCAAACAGCTTAACAGTTTCTTAAAAAAAACAGTGTATAAGCTAGAAGAGTCTAAACTTACATTTTTGCTTGTAAAAACAGATCAATGTAGGTGGCGCCGCCAACACCTCAATTTCAGATATGACTCGTGTGACAAATATTGGCATAAAATCTGGTGGTGACAGCTCCAGCTTTTTCTGAGATTTTAAGTTTAGTATGCTTTTTTGAACAGATGAGAAGTTAAACCTCCTGTAACTCGGCCAAAAATTACCGAACTGGAGCCATTCCAACAATTTGCGAGAGATTGTTTTGGGGTTCATTTCTGTGAAATATTTGACAATTTGGCTGGACAGTTTCGGAGAAGAAGATTTTGATTTCTTTTTTAACATTTCCAGTATAAAATCTAAAAAAATCACTTAATCAAAACCATTTGAACAAATTTGAATTATCAACACCTAAGGATCATTCATGTGTGAGATTAAAGACCAGTGGTTTTTGAGAAGATCTTTGTAGCCACTTAGCAGAAATGGGCTGCTATTGCATTTGACTATATTCAGCTTCCCATAAATCGGCCAAATTTCACTGAACAGAGACCATTTGAACAAATTTAAGAGAGCACTACCCTAGGAGTATTTCAGTGCAATATTAAACAAAAGGAAAGAACGAACGGGGACGGGCGAAGGGGAAGAACCACGGGGACGGGCGAAGGGGAAGAACACACGGGGACGGGCGAAGGGGAAGAACACATGGGGACGGTCGAAAGGGAAAAACAAACGGGACGGATGGAGGAAAGAGCAAACGGGACGGACGGAGGTTTAAAAAAAAGGGGGACGGACGGAGGAAAGAACAAACGGGGACGGGCGGAGGAAAGAACAAACGGGACGGACGGAGGAAAGAACAAACGGGACGGACGTAGTTATAAAAGAGGGACAGACGGAGGAAAGAACAAACGGGACGGACGGAGGAAAGAACAAACGGGAAGGGCGGAGGTTTATAAAAAGGGGGACGGACGGAGGAAAGAAAAAGCGGGACGGACGGAGGAAAGAACAAACGGGACGGACGTAGTTATAAAAGAGGGACAGACGGAGGAAAGAACAAACGGGACGGACGGAGGAAAGAACAAACGGGACGGACGGAGGTAAGAAAAAACGGGAAGGGCGGGGAAAAGATCAAACGGGACCTGCATGCTTGTGCCCGTAATACATTAGAAGAAATTGGGTTCAAATGCAACGGCATTTGCTTTTGTAAATAATGTTTCCATTTTTATTCATTCGTTGAGCGTGTTAGTGTTTCAACTTAAGAGATCAAATTAAAAATACATGTTTAAAAACAAAATGAATACAGAAATTCTTCACAGATAACGTTATGTTTGTTTCTAATATGTGAATTCTAAGATAGCCTTATTTTAACAAATAAATGACCATATCAGCAACAATGGGTAACAAATTCATACACAGTTAGAGAACGTCATATAAATTCATGCTCTCAAACAGATATCCTAAACCTGTGCGAGCGACATGCTACAAGTGTCTGAGTTCTGATCTTGTGGTTATCATTGGTGTACAGCTCCGACTGTCAGAAGGGTAAAGCGCAGTTCCCTTTGGATACATATGACTTAAAGTTAGCTGGGAAAAATAATACATTTATCCTGCATTGAACTCTTTTACAGATGACCTCCAGTAAACAGACAATCAGTTGAAAAGGGGGACTCTGGTGACCTCTGATTGAGAAAGTAAAAGATATTATGCAAAATGCATCACTCAATTTTCAAACAAATCCGCTGTTATGTCGTACTGGGATGCCATGGAGAATACTATATATTAATTCGGGGATTGCATGAATTTCTGTAGTAAAAACAAGGCTTACATGCCTAAAGCGAACCTGTGCAATGAGATATACATCAGGTATGATGCTTCCATGATAACATGCTTGACCGTTATTTGAAAAATCTTGCTTACTTTCAAGAACATGTGTGGCCTGTACATGTACAAAGCAAGCACTGAACATTTTGAACCTGAGTACAAGTACCAATATACAAAAGTCACTCCTATATACCAGCACGGATGTATACAACGCAAAACAAAATTACTATATGGCACCTACCGTCTTGTGTATTTGAAACCCATCGAAGATGAATGGACATACACAATTTCAGGCTGATATGTAAAACCACAGGCGCACAGGCAACTCAACCAAAACCTTTCGACGGCGGCCATTCCAGATGAGTCACGTAAGGTCATGCCCCTGCGCATCACTTACCTGTCAACGATGGCCACTTCCGCCACCGTTTGAAATGGACGACATTGGAATTCATACATCACCACAAAAGGTTATCCAGGTAGCTTTAATTGATGGTTGAAAACAATAGAAATTGGATGAATTTGACTCTGTAACTCCCGTAGTATTGAACGATCATATTGATTATGATAAAGGAAGATAAAGCGAGTATAAGCGGGTCGTAACTTCCCACATTATCACACGAACGATTTTGGCTGAATTGCCTGGCCTTGCCATATTATCATCAGACATCTCGATTCAGATGCACTGGCCTGACCAAGCTCAGCTGAAGAAGGCACTTGCCCCCCCCCCCCCCCTTCTAAGTGAACAAAATTTCGGACATCTGGCAGTGTGCCAAAGCTAAAAATATATAAAGACTTAAAGTTGGCCTGTTGGCAAATCTGATATAGTTAGAAGTCAGCCAAGCTATTTATAGATACAGACAAAGTCTTGGCTTGTTGCCAAATCTGTTTACACATACTTATAGACTTTGGCTACAATTTTTTAAGCTGACATTTTTTTCAAAATGTTAAGAAAAATTACAGATGCCACTTGAAAGGAAAAAAAACAGAATACAGATACGTTTTATTCACGGATTTATCTAACACATATGCTGGATATGAACACCAGTTATTTATGTGGTAGAGCCACCTAGCGTCAGCCCTGAATTGTTTTTTTATACTTACGGTAAACTTTTTACGGAAAGTTTCGGGTACTGGCTAGCACGATATGACCGCGCAGAGGTTCGTTCAACCTGAGATGCAAGTTTTCTGGTTTTTGGTTTTACGGCACCAGATAGGAGCGCAGTGGATTGTAATGAGTGTAAGCCCTAGATGGTCCAGCAGTCTGTGATCGTCAGTGAAAGGTCTTTGGATTCAGGAGCAGTGGTCCATGTGTACGTGTTTACCCTTGGGTTATGAAGCATGATCTCAGATATTCCTTAGTGAATATTATGAAAATGGTGGATAATGTTAAGTGTATTTATGCATATTAACTTATGATGGGTATGCTATTTGAATCTCAGATATTTGTTCAACTGTTGATACAAGTTGATATAAATACAAGTTGATATAGACTGGCCCAGTGGATAATATGTTAAAACGTAATTCCTCCCACAAACAGAACTATCAAACTTACTTTTCTGTATCGCAAAGCTTAGAACAGGTACTGCCACCTCGCGGCAAATTATAAATCTAATATACGACTCCTTGGCCGACTGTTACATCGACTGGTAAACTCCAGTCAGCACGGGACGGTCAGCGCCACACATCACCGCCTTGCTAAAATGGGGCTTTTCCAGTGACGTTAGGAGTAATTAGCGGTATTTCCCAGAATCTTTTTAAAAAGCAACATAGTTCATTCAGTTACAGCCTGTTGCGGGCTTCCAGCTGGCTATTGATATTCCCATTTAATCAGTCTTTATATTTTTAGGTCCTCGCCTATTTGGAGAACGGCAAGGCTTTCAACACTATAACCCCTCAGCCTTAGTTTGTCAGACCATCGCTTTTCAGAGCAGGCTTGTTAAAAAATATCTCTAGCCCAGCCATTCAGTGTGAGATATTCAGGTGCACACGGGACGAACGCAGTCAGTAAGTGTAACTTGAACACTAACAAATACACATTACAAAATCGTTCGGATAGTGTCTACAATGCACTTACATTTGGCCTTTGGACTGTAATGTTCGTACAACAGAGATATATCGCAGGGCACAATGGTTCATGTATGGAGTTCCTGAATACATGTTTTCACTGCAAATGTTACCAAGCGGTCGAGCCGTCTATTTGCATATGGGACCTCTGTTAGAGTTCTCATAGCAACGATGCCATTCACATGAGGTGTGACGGCCTGATATGTAAATGCAAGGGAATCGTCAGGAGCCTTGTGACGCCCTAATATGCAAATATCAGGGATTCACCATATGGACTTTACGGTGCTTTAGTGACAACAGCTGGTACTGAGTTACGTCTATCGGTACATGAAATCACGTATTATTTTTAGCATTTCAGTAGTAAAAACGTTAATACTAAAGCCCAGGCAGGGTTAAAGTTGATATGATTAGTAATTAATATGTGAATTTTGAACTTTCAGCTGAAGTATCAAAGGACATGTCAACAAGTATATTTGTTTTGTAAACATTTTGACACTGGTTTGTTTTATCATCATTATTGTAAACATTTCCTTTTTTTGTGCTGTGTGTTTCTGATATATGCTGACAACTAAGTATATATTTAACTTTGTCTTTTCATAGATGTCAGCCACCTTTTATTTTTTGTATTGTGTTTCTGTGCCACTGCTATGTGCTTCGTCATGTTTTATACACTGTTTGGTGAAGACATTAAACACTTCAGTTGAACACTTCGGCATTGGAAGTGGGTATTAACCACCTTACATATTCACCATGCCACTCCTATACTCAATCATGAATCGGTCACATTTAAATTGCCTGTACAGCTCTGCTTAAATTCCCACAGAGCTCAGTCTGTTACCACAATATATCTACTAGTTTTGTTTACCGAAGTATCTCTCAGTCCTTTCATTTTTAAAGGTGCAATAATCCAGCAAATAAAACTTGCACAAAGGCCACCTGAGAATAATTTTCTTATTATTATTATTTTTTTTTTTTTTGCAATTTTGCAGAATTTGAAACAACAGTTTTACAGAAAAAGATTATTGCAGCCCTCGGTTTGACATAGGGTTACTTTACCACAAGAACAACTTCAGCTTTCTAAAACTCTAACAAACCCCTATGAACCAGATCAATTCTTATAGTAATAAACGATTCAGCTTGACAGTTTCATCATAAAACTTTTTTAATGTAGAAGCCGAAGGAGGCTAAAATTTGTCTTTTGCCCAAAAAAAAACCAGGTCGATGCAAGTGGCACCACCAAAGCTCAATTTTAAATATGTGACCAACATTTGTATAAAACTGGGTATTTTTAGCATGCTTACATGGCCAAATGGCAAAGTTTAAAATTCCTGTAACTCGACCAAAATTTATCGAACCCACAACATTTGAACAAACTTAAGAATGCTCGTCTCTGGGACCATTTCTGTGAAATATTGAACAATATGACTTAATGATTTCAGAGAAGAAAAATTTCAAAGGTTTTATTATCCTTTTCCTGTAAAATCTAGGTCAATGCTGATAGCAAAATACTAGCTGAATCCGACAAAGTTTTTACGATGACTGATTTTTTGTTTGTTTTGCATGCAAGCTCCTGTCATTTTTTGAGACAGTATGGTTTAAGGACGACGGACGATGGCCGACGACTGACAGACAACGCCACACTATCGCATAAGCTCACAGGTTCGCTAAAAAATTTCCAACTTTTATACTGAAAGCTTCTCACCTTTTATCTGAAAGATGTCTACATAAAAATATGCATTTAATTTGTTTGATTGGTATATCAAAAGCATGTGTTCATACTAATAATCGTCTAACATATTATAACCTATTCATTTGTAGGTCTCAAACTATTGAGGTCTCAGACTCTGCCTGTCGTCTGATCAAATATGACTGCTTGCCCCTAGGGACCCTTGTCCATGGAAGATTACACTATCATTCTGCTCCTTCTTTCGAAATTATATCTTTAAGTTTTGTCACCATCAGGATTTGTATTCGGTATATCCTGCGTGGTATGCAAACTTGGAAATAGATCCGTGAACAAGACAAATGAAACTGAATCCAGGTTTTGGTGCCCAGTAATGTACTATTGTCAAAAGTGACTGATGCAGTGGAAAGCCCACTCGGTAAACCGTCACGGCAGGTTCAGCTGCAGATCATGCATCAGATGGTAAGACAATACGGGACAGGGAGCTGATCAAACGGTTGTTCCAGATGATGTAGCTGCATGACAGAGAATGGCTCACCACCGGATATAGTATTATTTATCCCAGATGAGTTCTGAGAACAAGCCCTGACCATGATCAGACGGTGTTAACAAGTGTTCTTTATCTTCTTCTTCAGCGTTCAACAACTTTTCAAAGTGTGACTTAACTGACTTTGACTTTGGGCATTGTGACTTGATATCCCTGTGATTTATCTGACTGATCCTACCCCAGTTGGTTTACTCTATCGGCGTATTCCATCATATCAGGAGGAGGATGTAAACTTCCAACTTCAGACTTTGTGGACCAAGATATAATGCGGTAATCCAGAAGTGCCTATAGTAGCCCGGTAGTACTAATCAAGAAGAAATCGGGAATTTCACGTGTCTATGCCAATAAAGATGAATAAATTATAAATGTGCCTCGGATGCTTTTCCACTCCCTTGAGCCAAACCCTCGAAGCCTTCTATTAGATGTGTCAACGGTCTTTACTGCTTAAGATTTGGCTAACGGTTACTTCCAGGTTACAATAAATCGAAGTTCCATACCTTTAAAAGCATTCAGAGTCCCGTGGGGACTATCTGAATTTCTCTGAATGTCCGAATTTTTAAAACCAGTCCTTCAACATTTCATCTCGTAATAGAGCTTATTTTCTGTGACTTGAACTGTACCAAGCTTGTCCTTTATCTTAATGACATCATGGTGTTCTCTACGACAGGCTGCAGTTTCATTGCTAAGGAGTGATTTTTCTTCAAGTGTGAATTACTTTATTAAGGCCATCTAGTAAGTGGGGTTTTCGTTGCTGCGTTGGTCCTGGTAACATCCAGTTCATAACTGAGTGGTCAGTACCAGAACGTTCATTCATTATAGGTCTTGCTTCGTAGTATCGTTCCCTATGTACCAACAGGCTATGATTAAAACTCTCCAAGAAGAGGAATCAGAACAGGCAAGGGAAATTGGCTAAGGCCTATTATTTTTAAATTCTCGAGATGGAAACACAGGCAAAAGGTGTTGGAAAGTGCTAAAGAGAAATTAAAGAGGGGGAATAAAATTAAGATTAAGGAGAATTTTTAAAGAAAGGCGAGGTTTGCTGGGAGAAGTGATGATTAAGTACAGGCAGAAATATTAGAAAGCTGTGCTGAAATATGATAAACTTGTAACCCATGAAGGAAATTTTAAATATGTTGAAAAATTGGGAATCTTCAAATATTTACCTGATGGTAAATCTTACAGGTTTGATTATTCTAGTATGAGCCTGGCGCAAGTTGAAAATAAGAAACTAGTTGAGGATGGAATACAGTTCGGCGATGACGATGTATTTTAGGGTGATGTAAGAAGCTAAAGATGCCATGGGAACAGAGAAACAAGAGTATGGAATGGGCCATGGTATAAATACAGGATTCTGGAAGGTTTGTAAAGTATGATATTCTATGCTGTAATTTAAATGGAGTATCTCGTATTCCAACAAACATGGAGTTAGTAAATTATGCCAGTAAGTTTAAAATAATTTGCATTGTGGAGACCTGGATGCAAAATGTAGATAAACATTTAAACTGGTTACCGGTTCATACCTGATAGCCACTAAACTAAGTAAAGATGGAAGGGCAGCAGAATTAAAGACAGAATAGGTAAATGGTGCTACGCAATTAAGAGCAAACTGTAAATCATTTCTAGTGTTGGACAAGGAATAATTTGCATCTTATAAACAAGTTATGTTTTGTTACTTGAAGCCTGAAAGATAACTTCAGTATCATATGATGAGCATGATGGTAATTATAGCAAAGTGAAATGTGTGATGAGTTAACGGAATATAATGACTTACATATATTCATGCATAGCCATCTGAATACTTCTGTAAACATATACAAAACAAGAACGAGCAAATAAATCGATTTGGTTTGAATATGACTGAATATAAGTCATTACCTGTAATATATTGAATGGAAGAACCGCGAAAATGTTTTTCATTGTGAACTTTTTTAAAATTTATCACCTAAAGTGAATACTGTTGATTCAGATCACATGCAATGTATACTCCATAGGACGTAGTAGCGATAGCTTCAACTGTGATACATTTGCCCGAATTTATTTTTCACATGAATATATAGGAGAATATAAACAAAACTTAAACAAACCTGATACTGTTGTGGGGAAAATGATGTATATGTATGAAGAAATGAATGGTGTATAAATATGTAAGATTGGGAAATGGTGAAATTGACCGAACGGTAGATATTTAAGAAAGTATTTTACGCTGTCAAATGTATAAGAAATGCAAGGTATTATAACACATTACAGGAGTACCTTGATGGGATAAAGAGCTACATACGTTATAACAAAATAGATATAAAAGACGGATAATACTGAGAACATGTGACCCATGGACCATGACGCTCAGCTGATTAGCATGACATTATCGGCTTTCATAAACAACAGGAATTTTATCATCAGAAAACCAAACTGAGATTAACTTTAGATGTGATCTTGACCCTCTGACACCAAGGTCAACATGGTTCTTCCTTAAGTGATGGGTTTTACATTTGTGAAGACTTAATTCAGGTATCATTACTGTTTGAAACCCCTATATTTAAATTCAATCCAAAAGTGGTTTACATTCATATTAGACCCTAAAAAGTATACATTATTTTAAACCTGGTACAGAGATCTTTCTGATAGTATTCATGCTTTTGAATTTTTCACATCAGTTTGTAACATTATAAAAAATATATAAATTTTTAAAAGGTGCACTATTTTAAGCCCCCGCCAGTAACAATAATCCGCTTTTAATTGACTAATATTAAACCACATGACAATATCTCAAAACGTTTTTTTTTCCCTCTATCATGAATCCATCTACCCTAAAACTGAAATTTTAAGTTATTATTCAACAATAAATTGAATGAACATTTAAAATTTCAGTTAAATGTTACAAAATCATAGAAATATGAAAGAAAATTTAAAAATGTATATTAACAGAAAGATCACAGTACCAGGTGTAAAATAAGGTACACTTTATGGGGTCTAATATGAATGTAAAGCACTTTTGAAATGAATTTAGATGTAGGGGTTTCAAACAATAACTTAACCCAATCATCTTGGTCAATACAGAGTGTCAAAAAAAATATACAACTTGACTTTCAAGTTCGAGGAAAACATTCAAATTATTTCAAGCTTCTAACTGGTGTTTCTTTTATATTCTTTCGTGCTTCTTTTTTTTGTTTGGGAGGATGCACATGCAAGGTCAGACCTCTAGTCACGCAGTCTTGTTATAGTCAGACATGTGGACCAAACAAGAGATTGGAGAAAGTAAGCCGGGGTGGTTTTGCTGAGATAAAGCCTGGCCTTCAAACCAACATCCACGTACATGTAATATTGCAATGAAATTAGTCTTTCAGACATGGGCCATTGAAAGCGTTTGTAATGTCTATAACGTGACCTTCCTGGAAAAATTATACAAAGGTATAAAATTTTCGAATTATAATTTTAAAATCTTGGCACCACTACTGGTTTCGAGTGATAATTCGCACATTGTGAAAAAGGAAAATATTAATTATACGCGTTAATAAAATATGTAAACAATGTAAATTGCATCCCTGTTTTATATAAAACATCCATCATTCATATCGATTTTCAGTGGCTATCTTTTTATGCGCAAGTGATAATTCGTATTTTTCGTTTACTTCTCGTCTCAAAATGAGTCAACTGAAGGTCAAGTTCCCATGCATTAAGTTAACGTCACGAGCCCATATGAAATGGGCTTCGTCCTCTGCTCATGTGTAAATATAGAAATAAGCAACGTAAATGGCAGTCCAGGATGTAAATGAGGACATAGTTTTAACTTAGTTTGCAAGATTGGAAGACCTCTTTGGTAGGGTATACTATTACCATATACTATTACAAATGTTCCACGACTTTTCCGTGACCATAAACAAAAACTCGTGACCCTTTTTCGCCACACCTAATTTACTTTAAAAAGAAACACACTTATTAAAGATTGATATCAAAGATGACTAGTTGCTAAAAGCAGGGGGCCCCACAGGAAATCATTTTTCATGTCTTTTTTTAAAACCCCAACAATCATGGTTTTTTCCGTACTTATATTGATCATTAAATGTAGGTAAAAGTTGAACTAGGTTTGGTTCTAAAGCTCTCTAGTATTACAATCAGATTCTCCTTTTGCGTAATGTAAAAACATTTCAGGATTGATATTTGGTAACAACCTGTCATATGCAATCCATGGACCGCTTTTGGGGGAACAAAAGACAATCACTAAAGCCGAGGTAAACCACAATTACAATCTAATGTAATTAATTTATTTGTGTAATTTTGTGTTATAACGCAAATGCAGTGTCACAGCCTATCAGAAATCCGAGAGTGACAGTTACAGTATTTTAAACATTTACAGTACTTCACCTGATATTTCACACATGCAAGACATTTCCTTATACTTTTATTGTTCATTAGAAAACGGAATTACCACTACAGGCTCTGCATTCCAATAAAATAGTAAGTGTTGTCAAAACACTAAAATTAGTGATTTGAGAAGCACACATTTCCCTAAAATTCCAACCTGCGATCACAATTTTTTTTACTGATCACGATGTATCCGATACTTAAAGATGTTCTCATATCAAAATGCACATTAGATGTGACGTTCAAGTTTAGACCATGACTGTTTATAGCTTAACTTAATGGTTCAGGGTCATAAGGTAGTAAGATTAATTATTAATCATTTTACATGGTAATGAATTGTTCATGTTAGATTCTTTTACATCAAATATTTAGAACCCTGATAAGATGGTCAATATGGTTACACACCACATAACCGTAAAAACAACAATATATATTCAAAAGGTAATAAGAAGATGTTTTTCCTCACCTGCGACCCTCACTTGCATATATTAAAAATATGACATGCAGAGCCACCGTTCTATTGACCTGGTGTATGGTAAATCATCAGAGTTTGTTCTTAAGATATTGGCCAAAACAAGATTTCACCCCTGGCGACTTAAAATTGCATCTTAATATAAAAATGTACACCAAACCCATGTTAATATATGATTTCACATTTTTGTAACACACAGAATGCGCTGCGTAGTAATAAGGACAATCAAACTAAAATATATCAAGTGGACCAAAAAGGTCAACGTTTAGAACAGAAATATACTGTTGCCGGAGCTTTAATGTTTTTGCTGGAAAGAGGGACTAGCGATAAGCTTAAGTAACAGCGCTGTTCCTTTGAGATTTTCAATAATCTGATAAATATTTGATTACGAAAGGAGACTGAGAGACGCAACAAGTAGGTCATGGCGGTTAGCCGATCTCTGACACTGAGAAATTCTATCAACTCAAATTGTTGTAATTTTATAATTTTGGCAATTTTGTATGTGACAGTACAGAAGAATAAATTCGATGGATTTTCTTCAAATGTTCCATGGTGATTGATACATAAATGTAAATGATGCATACTTTCTTTTCAATTTGTGCTTATAATGTACAGAATTTGTTTGCTAGGTTCCTATTGTCATATGTCAACCCTGATTTCTTAGTCTCAATAATATTATTTAAAATGCGTAAAAAATTAAGTAATTGTTGGAAACGCCATAAGGCTTCCACATGATCAATAACCAAAACCAGGAGTTCCATACATCAACAGCCTAAAAATGCTAAAATTGTGTCCAAACAGTTCTGAAAACTGGCTGATTTTCTTCGTTTCACATGGTAACAATTATAAGTGCAAATGATGCACACGGTCCGGTAGCCAAAAGTCAACTTTTCTACTAACCTTGCTTTTATAGATGTAGATAATAATATAGAATGTAATAATTAATATAATGGCTAACAAAATCCACAAAGACAAAAAGACCTCAGACCATGAAACAAGGTGGCGGCTTGACAAACGTTTTATTTCGGGGGCCGAATGCATTTTTGTGTTTTGAAGCCAAGAACATTAAGAAGTCTCAGTGTTAAAACACACAAACATATGCTTAACTAAAAGAATGAAGGTCACCGTGACCTATTTTTTGTATGCATGGGGATTTACCAAAGACCTACCTGGATATTAAGTGGACAGTTATAAGAGAACAAGTTTGCTGGACTAAAAAATAGAATCACCTTTAGAGGAAATGGGTGCCTATATTTTGAATTCAGAACTTTCAAAATGCTTATATTTGACAAAAGCAGCAGGTGTCACACGATTACCAATACTGGTCTGACGGTTTTGATAATTATGTTTAAGTTGGAATGATAGAGGTTCTGGAGGTGTTGCTTTTGGCAAGTGCTCTGCCTACTCAAAAATTATCTTGCACATCATAACAGGAAAGACTCCACCAACTTAATGTTGCGAATTTGCAGGGAATACGCAATGACAAATAAACAACTGCTTCATTTTAAATGAGCTCTGACATAATGTCACAATCATTTGGTTCATTTTGCAAAACAATCTTCGATCACAGAAAGCTGATGGCAATAATGCAATAAATGCAACGTATATGTACATTTCACGATGCGTTTCTTACAATCCCCGGGCGATATGAAGCGTCATGACACCTATATCATGCCGCAGTTCCATCCACACAGAAGTACCCCATGAACCAAAACAGAACTCTTCATGTTTAATATAAAAGCTCTCTTAAAGTTTATTTGATTTTGTACAAAATAAACATTTAACATGGTACTGTTTATATATATATATATATATATATATATATATATATATATATATATATATATATATATATATATATATATATTAGCCTCATTGAATGCAAGCTGTGTTACTTATTTGTAATATTGTAATATCTGTATGTACACGTTTACGTATATCTTACCAGAGCTAAAGATACTCCTTATCACAGAGGATACATATGTGTATATCATATGACAACTCTAGATATAGGTCCTATAAAAAGATATATCATGTGGCTTAATGCTTGCCTGCCACTATTCAACACACCATAAATTGCAAAATGTTTCATATCCCTAATACATGTGCAAATGTGAAACACTCAAGATAACTTGTATTAAACATAATTCATAATTATATATTTTCATTAATACATTACTTCATTTTCATTGGAAATACTATGAAATAGACAAAATATGATCTGATTGCAAACAATTCTCAAGCATATTATTCCATACATTCTCTGATATTAACTGAAATTGAAATGTTTACTTTCTGGCAATTTAACCATTGTATTTGATATCTTGCACATATGCACTCCATGGTTCATGAACATCCAGAACCTCAAAATTTATCAAATCTTCATGATATTTCAGAAAAGTTAAGGAATACTTTTTCTCATTTTGGCACAGAAACTCCATGTTTGCCAACTGGTAAGAAGACGCATACAAAGTATAATAAAAGTTGAATTTCATACATATTTGGGCTGTAAGTAAATAAAAAAAAGCTCAAAATGATATATGAAGATTTTGTAACCCTACCAAGATGTTGCATGAATGTTAAACCAGACCCACTCCAGCATAATGACCACACAATGCATTCTATTACATGAGAAAAATTTATGAACATTTGTAAAAGTTGCAAACAATCAGATTTCCTGACTAATTCTTGACTTTCTGAACATTTTCTGAGATGTTATGTCTTTTTATTTTACTTAAATTGCTCATTTTAAATTTAAAGTATTTCAAAGAATGCATTAGGAGCATGAACCTGTATATACTTGTATTTTTAACTCGATGATAGTTATTTCTCGTGAATCACTTCCTCCACCTTGATCTGGAATTCTTCCATCCCATCACTTTCCTCCCCATCCTGCAGAACATTCCTTACGATTTTTATAGGCAAGGCATTGGATTCTTCTGTCTCAGTAGCATTAACCTCTCGACAAAACGCCAAATTTTCAAGCTCATTAACTGGGTCACTGTCACCTGTATCCTGATAAACAGCCAAGCTCTCAAATCTATTAACTGGGTTACTGTCACCTGTATCCTGACACATAGCCAAGCTGTCAAACTCATTATGTGCCTCATTATCACCAGTATCCCGGCACAAAGAAAAGCTGTCAAGATCATTTATTGGCTCACTATCACCTGTTTCACGACAACCCGACAAGCTTTCAAGTTCTTTAACTGGCTCACTGTCACCTGTATCACGACAAACTGACATGCTTTCAAATTGGTTTACTGGCTCACTGACACCTGTATAAGGCACTGTGGATATCTGCCATTCCTGAGTGTCCATGTCACTAGGCCACTCGACTGGACCTGATACGTCCCAGCTTGTCATTTCTTCAGCTTCTAATGGTTCCTGTTTGATGGTCAGGCCACTGAGACTATCTAATGAAGCTTGCATCTTCATCGGTCTAGGGTCTGCTGTGTCTTTCAGAGTAACGTAGTGTTCTACCCTGCCTTTTTCTAGAACCCCATGCCTGCTGCTCCAAGACACCCCAGGTACTGTGTCGTCTTCTGCATAGTCCATCTCTACATAAGGCTCTTCTTTAGGCTGCGGTACATATCCCTTCTTTAACAACAGAGGGAATAACTCCTGCGTGTTCCAGGGGCCCTCTTTTGGAGACAGATTGAGTGGGTTCAGGAAGACTACAGGGTTCATGTTAAGCTTGTGATCCAGCTGCTGTGAGCTGTCATGTGATTCACCCTCCTGCTGCTGAAGCTGACTGGACACATAATCTGTAGCAGGGATCATCTCATTCAGCTCCTCATCATACCAACTAAACTGGACATCCTCCTCATCACCAGCCTGCTGATCATCCACCACACCCTTATCCTCCACCACATTCTCATCATCTGACACATCCTCTTCATCTGCATCACTCCCAGACCTCTGGGAACTCTCATTTAAGGATGCCCACATCAGCCTTTGCTTTTTAGCTGGTTTTCCTTTCCGCTGTACACCTTTACATAAAGGTCTCTTCCTTATTCGCTGGGCTCTGGCCAAAGCCTCTGCTATAGTGGCATCTGAGACAAGGCCATCTGAAGACCTTGCTGCCTGCTTCCCTAGTTCTGCAAAGACAGCATCATTTTGAGTGTGTAGCAGAGGTATCTATTTGCAATGTGAGTACCAATCACACAGATCTTTAAGAGGCACAAATTCCTTGATTGTGTTTTACAAAACTTAATCATAATACCCCCCCCCCCCCCCCCCGGCTATGCCCCTGTTCTAGGTTAATTCATAACTCAGCAAATTCAAAAGCAAAATACCATCAGGTGTGAGGAAACAGACATGAACAAGGGATATGAGGCACATACAGCCCCCAGCATGTTTTAACAAAGATCATGTGACCTTACCTGGTGCTCTTGATAAATTGATAATGAAGACAGGTCATGTTACCTTGCCTGCTGCTCTGGATAAATCGATAAGGCCGAAAAAAAACCTTAGTTTCCGGGAACATAGCAGAGAAATCTTGGTTCGGTAGGTAGGTAAAAGTTTTTCTTTTCTTTTTTTTTACATCCAGTTTCATTAAACAAGTTCAATGTGACATGGGCGCTTTATGTTGTCAATTTACACACAATACACCTTAAATTTGTAATTACACACAGAGACACACATGTATCTGAAATAGATATTTCGCCATGTATTCAGACATTCTATATCAAAGTCTGACAGGTCCAAAAGTGTTGTGGCCTATCTTCATCTTCGCTCACCGCATATTTATGGAAAGACGACCAAGTTGCTTTCAGGTAACTTGCCACAGTCCCGAGTTATGTCAGAAAATGTCTGATTAATTTTTCCTTAAATTTGGAATGGAGAAGTGGATGGGGGATAGGAAAGAGGAATTTATTTACCTTGTCATATCGTAAAAGCAGGCCTAATTTGGATGATGCTTTCATGGAAATATTAATGATGGCTATCATAAAGATGGTAAGGTGTGTCAACTATTATATATTATAACTCATATGCAATGCAATAAATTGTTTTTGATGTTTGCAAATTAGTTAAAACATGACATTTTATTGTAATGAATGTGTCAAAGGTATTGAGAAAATATTGATGTGTTTACTTCCAAACCATCCTGGGACTTGACAATTTAAAAAGGGTCAAAAGGTTGTCTTTTGCAGTGTTTCTCCTAAGCATGAAAAGCAAAGGGAAATCGGGCTTCTTAATGTTATTTCTGGGGGACAAACCAAAATTAGTTGGGGACACGGTCTTCGAAGCAAAATATAATCTTAGAAATAAATGTAATGTGAAAGAAGTATGTTTTGGTCATTTGGAAATGAATAAAAAATATTTTTAAAGTTTTACATGTTTTACATGTCATCACTTTAAGTTGTCACTTTAAGCCAGATTAAACGTCCATATTATTGGTCCGAGTACATGTAAAACAACCAACAACGAAACAGTTGGGTTCTTCTAAGTTATGACATTTTCATATCAATTATACCGTGGGATTGAGTCATTCAGTCAGGAGAAATATCGCAATCTCGGCGAAGTATATTCCCCGGCTCGGGCTTCTTTACATACCGGGCAACAGAGAGGTCACGTGCCCATGAGGCTTGAATATTTAAGGGAATTCCTATTCAAATGATAGTCATATGTCTATGATTCAAATTAAAAGTTCGGTCCAGAATAAATATATGCAAATATTAAAAAGAGCGGCTGTCGGTTGGCTGCATGGTCTGCCGTGAAACGGTGTCACGACAGACAAATACCGGTAGTTTGAGATTGTCGGAAACCTGAACGGAGTTGCTTTGAGCGAAATAATCGTCTTAGCAATTGTAACAACGTAACAATTGAGGCATTATAATGTAATTTATGAACGACCTTGTACAATTCCAAACTGTTTAACGCTGTTTAGAACTGCTTGACATCATGACACGCGAAAATTCGAAATGTCTGTGAGGCTAGTTTCCTACCGTGCTTCGTGGGTTAACTTGGGGGAAATGTCATAAAGATTGATCATGTCGACCGTGGGCGCACATTCTTAACTTCATTTAATCAAAAAAAGCATCTGCTTTTTCATATTCTTTTATAAATGATTAAAATGCATCTTAATGTGAGATTATGTAGGCTTAACAACATCCCGTCGAACATTGGACACTTGCTTGCAACTTTATTCTGACCACTAGAACATTGATCTTTGTCAGAACATGTGCAACCCCTCCATATGAATGGACCAACCCTGAGGTGATGCATTCTAGACATCGATGGTGTTACCATTGAACCAGTTTTACAGTATGTGTATCATGTAATCCCGCATGTATGGTTTTATCAGAGATCCCTACCGGAGGATTCCCGCAAATCTTTCTGAAGGGATAGATTTGTTTTGTTACATGTAGACCTGAAACGTTTAAATTCTCATATAACTACGTTCCTTTAAGGGCCGCATAATTGAACTTTCAGGGGACGCATGAGGATATAGTGCGTTCACATGGGCGCGCTTGCCTAAAAACAAAGGGACACGGCCAAAAAAATCGCGGCATTGCCGCAATGCCGCACTCCAGGAGCAACACTGCTTTTAATTGTAAAAATTCAGTATGCACCTGATGGTTCCAGTGAAAATATGTGATATGATCTGCTAGTGGCTGTTTGTAGGTTTTCATTTTGATCAGAAAAACTAACTCCCTTAATTCCTGGAATCCCCCCCCCCCCCCAAAAAAAAAAAGAGTTCCTTGGATTTATATTTGATTTAGTACAATTATCATGCAAATCTCAATCATTTTCTGAGCATAAAATTTGTAATATCTGGAATTTTAAAGAAAAGATCTGAGTTTCATAAATTTCGCACAGATTGCCTGTGGTCACAATAGTCACTTAATCTATTTGACACATCATTCATGTCACCAGGTCACTTCCTTTTGCCCAGAGCGCATTTAAAAATATTGCCGGTTACCGGAATTGACTAGAGATATCCGAAGTTACCATGTGGATTCTCACGGGACACTGAAGTGGATTTGTGATCACTGATTTGCAAGAAAAATCACTTGGCCTTCTGTTAGTCAGTTGTCGAGAGGTCAAGAGCTCGCGCAATGCAGCTTGGGTGTGGAAAAAATTTTGGCTGTTCCTTTTATTGTACACTGCGTTCAACTGCTCAATTTAATATTGAAGATAATAACAGGAGTGTACGCACATGACAGAACAGCTTCCCGGAGCGTTACCATGTCTTGCATGTCTCTTTGTGACAATGCATACAAACGCGTAGTTTCCACTGGCAATGTGGCTTTTTGGATGATGGAATTCATCGAATAATAGAAATATTACTGTTGAAATGGAATATTTTGTTATATTATATAGTAATATGTGAAACAAGCCCTTCTGATATCTCTGAATAACTTTTTTAGACTAGTTGACGTGAAAATCAGTACCACCGACCGTTTCCATTTTAAACTGCTCTTGGCAGTATCAAAATTGAAAGAAAAGAAACTGCAGGGGAATTTTACTTGAGAAAATGGTGACTTGTAAGGTGGAAAGATGAAATTCAGACATTTTTGCTGCAAAAAGTTTCATACATATACATTTAGACCTGGAAATTTGGGCGCAAAAGAAAAATCATTCACTCAAGATGCATTTTACTTAACCTTTGTCGAATGAAAGGATCCCCCTCGTAATTTGTCTGTGCAAGTTCTGTCAGTAAATTCTAATAGCAGTATTGGTATATTAGTGTGTCTGTCAATATAAGGTCTATCTCGTTTAATACTAGACCTTCGGACTTGAAAGCCTGGACCTCACATGCATATAAGCCTGGACCTCCAGCGCCACATGTCAAGCGAAGATACACGGAGGTCGGCAAATGAGGAAATTTGACCAACTGCGTCATAGACATTGTAAGGTCATAATTAGAATAGACTCTTCGTATTATATAATAAGGCAACCTGACATCAGCTGCCATTAATTACAATAGTTACATGTCAAGACAAAGAGAAGCTTCTAGAAGCATGCGTGTTAAACAGTTGTGAACTTTTGAAATACCAATTGTGTTAATAAACTTGATCCTGTGCGGCAACTCTAAGCAAACGTCAGCCTGACAGGGATACCAAGAGCTCCTATTTTAAGAATAAATATAACGGAAATCTGCACAGAAAAGGTCTGGCGGGAAAATTTGGACACTTTTTTTTTCTACGAAGGCATGTATTTATTGCTTATTTTGGCATACAAATCCCTCTAAAAACTTTTGAGTCAGCTGGAAAAATTAGGGTCGGTCGGGTGACCGGAAACAAAAGTTTTTTTTGTCCTAATGAAGAGTGGTCATGTGACCTTACCTGCTTCTCTGTGTAACTTGATAATGTGACCTTACCTTATGCTCTGGAAAAAAATTGAAAATGAAGACAGGTCATGTGACCTTACCTGCTACTCTGTGTAACTTGATAATGAAGACAAGTCATGTGACTTGACCTTATGCTCTGGAAAAAATTGATAATGAAGACAGGTCATGTGACCTTACTTGCTGCTCTGGATAAATAAATATGTAGATAGGTCATGTGACCTTACCTGATTTTCTGGATAAATTAATAATGTAGATAGGTCATGGGACCTTACCTGATTCTCTGGACAAATTAATAATGTAGATAGGTCATGTGATCTTACCTGATTCTCTGGATAAAATAAATAATGTAGAGGTCATGTGATTTATCTGCTAGTCTGTGTAACTTGATATTGAAGAAAGGTCATGTGACCTCACCTGTTGCTCTTGATGAACTAGAATACAGGTAGTCGACAAGCGACTACGTGTATCCGCTAAAATCAGAGTGGAACGGGTGAAGTGAGGCATGGATTGAGTGACAAGGGGAAATAGAGTGAAGTGTTGCATATTAGCATGGATGTCTGCAGCTGAAATGTGTATGTAGGTTGTGCCACCTACCACAAAATCCAGAAAGCTGTCCAAGTTGTATACATATGCAAAATTTAAGGCAGATAAATCAAACCACTACATGTATATGAGTGATTTTAGTCTGTGGCAGACAAACAGACGGACGCTGAGAAAAATGGTTGCAGGTGGTGCCACCAGTTTCATGTATGATAAAAAGCTATGTGAGATCTATACACATGCAAAACTTTGGCCCAATTGGTCAAACGGTTCCTGAGATGTGAGCTTGGATGTCTGCAGCGTAAACTAGAATGTAGGTGGCGCAACCTGTCATAAAATCAAGAGAGCTGTCCAGGATGTATAAACCTGCAAAATTTTAGGCAGATATGTCACACCACTGCTGAGATACAAGTGATTTTATCCTATGGCAGACAAACAGAGGGATGCTGTGCAAAAATGGCTGCAGGTGGCGCCACCATTTTTTGTATATAGTAAAGAGCTATGTGAGATCTATACACATGCAAAATTTTGGCTCAATCGGTCAAATGGTTCCCGAGATATGAGCTTGGATGTCTGCAGCGTAAACGTGAATGTAGATGGCGCCACCTGTCACAAAATCAAGAAAGCTATCAGGATGTATATACGCATGCCGAATTTCAAGTGAATTAGTCAAACCACTGCAGAGATATGAGTGATTTTAACCAAAGGCAGACGAACGGATGGACACTGTGCAAACATGGTTGCAGGTGGTGCCACCATTTTTTGTGTATGTTATAAAGTTATCCAAGGGCTACATTTGTACAAAATTTTTTTCCTGATCAGTCAAACGGTTCTCGAGATATGTGGGTTTATGTATGGAAACAGACGCACAAATGGACGCTGGGCAGAGAGGAAAGGTCAGAGGTCAATGCAAACTGTTTAGGCACTAGTTCACATGTGCCCCGATAACTGGTGTAAGTTTGCGAAAAATCCGTCCAGTAGTCTCACAGGAATTCTCCGGAAAAGAAACGCGGCGGCCGCGGTGGAACCTGGTCAAGAACATAGTATCCGCAAAACTTCGTTTTGGCGGATACAATTAATAATGAAGAGAGGTCATGTGACCTTACCTGCTTCTCTGTATCAATTGATAATGAAGAGAGATCATGTTACCTTACCTGCTACTCGATAATGAAGACAGGTCATGAGGCCTTTCTTGCTGCTCTGGATGATTTAAAATGTAGAAGGGTCATGTGACCTTACCTGCTACTTTGGATGAACTGACAACAAACATTAAAGGGAATGTGACAATATCTGCTGTTTAAGACAACACTAGATAAGTAACATAATGCAATGATTTAATCTTACCTGCTGACCCTGCTGGCACTGACATTTTAGTGAATGTCCTATTGGTGTAAGCATTTTGTCTGTGTTGGAGGTCCCGATCACAAAGAACTTTAGCTGGAGCTTTTGGGTGCCTTTGCTTCTGGTGCACCTACAATGATTTAAGCCTATTAAACACACACTATTTGGACTACATCCAAACTATGCATGATGGCCGCAATGTGTGTGTGATACTAATTCTATTTTAAAATCAAGTTGGATGATGAATGCATCAAAAGAGAAGGAAACTAGAATAGCTTTGTTTTTGCAGATGCAGATTTGACCTTGAGGGGAAAGATCAAGGTCATCAGTTTTTTTTACTTGTCAGAGAACATGGCGGATACAGTTGGGCGTGTCAAATTTGAGGAAGGAATCTTCAGTGCTTTAAAAGTTATTGGGGTCATAATAATCCTAGAATTCAGCATATGAACTTTAGGGTCAAGGTCAAGGACACCAGTCCTCAAACACTTCAAAGAGCTTGGATGAAACAATCTGTGTGTACAATTAGACGATAAAAAAATATCATAAGTTATAGGGTTCACCAAAATTTTATATTTTAGCAGATTTCACCTTGAAGATCCTGGCCAAGGTCACAAGTTTTCAAACCTGTCCAATAACATGGTTGAAACAAGTTGTGTGTCAAATTTGATGACAAAGTGTGTAATACTTCAAACATTATTGGGTTCACAATAATTTTACATATCAGCAGATTTGACCTTTAAGATCAAAATCAAAGTCACTAGCTTTCGAACGCCTCAAAGAAAATGGCAGAAAAAGGTGTTGCATTAAATTTGTCGAAAAAAATCTTTATTGACTTAAGTCCAAGTCTTGACTCAAGTTCTCCATCACTTCTATCATTACATGTTTCCAGGTTACAAGCATTAAGCTTGCTGTAGCCAAATAGGTGGGAAGAGGATGTAGCTCAGGTTTGGGATCTCTGATATCTTCATTCACTTTTAAAAATTGTTGTATTCACATAATATAAACCTCCATGAGACTCTTACCTTTATCTTGGTACATTCCACACTCTTATAGGGGCAGTAAGGACACTGGTATGCTCTGATGTCACTGTGCATATACTTGATATGGCGTCGCACAGCGGTCACATCTTGAGACACGTATTTACACTTTAAGCACTTAAAGAACTCGAAGCACCTCCTGGCGTGTCCGGATTTGACCAGCTTCTCGATGTGTGGGTTGCTCTTGGCGACAGGAGCTTCCTTTTTCTCTTTGCGTTTCTCCTTGGTCTTCTTCCTAGGTTTGAGTGAGCTGACGTGTTTGTTGACGTTAATTTTCATGATACACTTGGGATCGCAGGACAGCTGCTGGACCTGCTGGAGTTCTTGCTGGTTGGTGACCACTACCATAGGTTGGTTCGGGTGTTTGGCCGCCACATGAGCCACCACAGCTTGGTAATCATGCCAGCAGTAGCGGCAATATGGGCAGGAGTATGGCTTCAGTTGAAAGTGATCACACAAATGCATGAAAATCTGCAAAATCAATGTATTTGAAGGCTTTATAACCTGAGTTATTAAAAAAACTTGTTTACAACCTCTTTTTGATTGGGATGTACAGCTGAAAGTTTGCATGTAAAAGTGAAACTCGGGTGGCAAGGATTAATTTTAGATGCAAAATTATGCAAGATTATGAAATATGCTATATAATAATATAACAAGACAATAATATAATGTAGAAGGACCAATTACAGAGCTAGCACTGTGGATTTAAATAATAATAATAAGAATCATAAAACTGCTGATTTAGTTTAAAGTTACCCTGAAGAGAGGGATATATATTTTTAAGGCACATATTTCAGTTATCATAATTCAAGGAAGAACATCTGATCAGCAAACCTTGGTAAATAATAAACTTACAAGTTGCCTGAGTACCTCTAAGAATTGACAGCCCCACTTGATCTAACTTCAGTACTATAAGGATATTTTAGCATCATGAACTGTCATATGTTTTGTTAGATCTGACAGTAAGTCTAAAAGTAACAAACTTTGACCAGCTATTGGCCAGCCTGAAAGAAGAATGATGGAGTTGAGCAATAATGGTGACAGAACATCAAGTCAGCAAACCTCAGCTGTTAAGATACTGTGGTTGGCTTCATATTCACAGAGTTTAATTTTTCCGATTTCCACTACTTCAGCGTTGCAAGTGGCTTTTATATTCACGATCTAACCTTACATTAACTGAAACAATATACATAAATATATTACAGGTATATCAATTTCCTAATATGCACACAAAACCTTTACAATTTTGCAGAAAATCAGATACGTGGACAATCTTCTTCATCAGTGGTAGATATTCAAAAGAATTGATACTATTGATCAAACATAAAATTAATTAAAATTGACACTACAAGGCATATTATACATGAGCTGCCAATGAGGCATCATATTCACATCATGAAGGTTTTATTTTCATGATTATTTCACTTTTGCAAACATTGTGAATATGAAACCTTCCTATACATAAGACTAACTGCAGTTACTAGCTAGGGTTAACTGTCTTACTATATGTTTTTGGACCTTCTTCAGATTGTGTATAACACTCACTTGATCCTGCTGGAAAAACAGCTGGTCACAGATTTCACACTTGAAGAGTGTTTCCTCTGTTTTTGGTCTTTTCAGATGGCGGTTCACCCAGCTTTGATGTGGAGCTCTCTGCTTGGCTTTGACAGGTTCCTTTGCTACGGGTTCATTTTGTGTCTGTTTCTTCTGCAGTTCTTCCATTACCGCTGGCCTCTTCAAGAAGGGAACAAGATTGTGCAGATACTGGCCCTTGCCACACCGGGGGCAGCTGTGAGCCTGGCGTAACCCTTGAAAGGTTTTGGTTGTCTCTGTTGTAGAGGTGCAAAATGCCCAAAAGCATTTCCCACATATCAAAAGTACATTGACCTCAGAGTGACCTTTGGCAACATGTGCTTCCATAACCCCCTCACTGTGGGCATCAAATTTGCATAATTTACAGCTGAAGATGATCTGGTCTCCTGCCTTGCATGTAATCCAGGATTTTGCTTTAGTAGTTTTTAATGCATAATAAAACCGACCAGGTAAAGTTCGGGCAAAGTAAGTCCATGCTGATGGTGAAAGAGCTGGCTTCATGCATTTGTAATGCATGTGTGCACACTCTAGTGGAACGATGTCTCCATGGCTGACGATTAAATGTGAACGTATGGCACTGTCTGAGAGTCTGATATCATAACAGAAGGTACATACATACAGCTTAACTTCCAAGTGAGACATCTCTATGTGATTCCTGAGGAAACGTTTGTGTCGGTACTCGCTGTACAGACATGCTAGACACAGGCTGCATGAGGACTCCACCCTGTGTGAATGCCTCTTCATCTGACTCAAGAATTCACTTTGGAATGGGCAGTGTCTACAGATGTACAGAGTCTTCTCAATATGGAGATCATCAGTCCCTGGCAGTTTGTAGCGGGACTTGATTGAACGGTAAGATGTCATCTCCTTGTTTACAGTATCAGATCCTCTCTGCCATGTATTTGCAGTCTCCACATTCAGCCCAAAAGGTGGATTTTCAGGCTGAGTGAAGAGAACTAGATCTAATCTTTTTTTGGTATCTAAGTTAATAAGGATATCTGACCCTCTATGGACATTCAAGATGTGCTCATGTGTATCATTCCCTGTGAAAAAACACCGATCACAATGGTGACACTTGTAGGGTTTTTCACAAGTGTGGTTCTTGATCCAGTGCTTAATGACGTCAGCTTTTGATATGCTGGTGAACACACACGAGAAACACTGAAACATGTACACGCCTGGGTTAGCTATTGATGCCTTGTCCTCCCAAACCTGCACATAGAACCCTCCTTCCCCTCCGTCTTCTTCAGCCTCTTGCACCACTAAACTGATCATCTGTACCTGTTGTTTCCACGCACCCTCAATGTGTCCAAAATTTGAGTTGACTAAGTGCTTGGAGCTTCCAACCCCAGCAAGACTGGCAAGAGAGGGCCCTAACGGTATACCATGAGCATACTGCTCAGTCACATGAGAGTTTGGCTCCTCACCAGTCACATCCACATTAGAAGCCACTCTGTGGGAGTCACGGTTGTCGTAGTACACTTTTCTGACTTGTCTCACAGTTTTATTTGGTAATACTGATGAGGATTCTGCATTGACACTGCTTCCCCTGATCCTGAGGTGGTTGGTCAGTAGCTGCCCTGAAGGACTGATCGTGGCAGTGTCTAGTAGTGCTAGTTTGAATGGAGTGCCACCCTTTGTATGATCCTCAACAGAAACAGAATGGACACTATTAGGGGGTACCTTCTGAGCTGGTTTTTCAGTGGGCACCTTCTCAGCTGGGTTTTCAGTGGGTACCTTCTGAGCTGTTTTTTCAGGGGGTACTTTCTGGGTTGATTTTTCTAGGGGAACTTTGTGGGTTGGTTTTCCAGGGATTACCTTTGGAGCTGGTTTTGGTAACATATCTGGTTTAATCATCAGTTTCAGTTGGCTGATCTGAGTCTGCCCGGCTGCCACTTGTGGAGGGTTGGCTGCAAGAATCTTTGTCACTTCTTGGACAATGGCCTCTGAATGTATAACCATACCAACAAATATTATTGAAAAATTTGTTTACTGGCTTTTTTCAACAGTCAAATATCCAGTGATTTAGTTATGGACTTCCATATTTCATATACAAAAAAAACAGTAGAACGTCCTTTGTCTGAAAACCATTAATCCAAAAAACCATTTCACGAAATTAAAAAATGAGATCTGAAATTTTGACCAAAACACTGAAAATGATTCATTAATAAACTGAATTCTGATTTTCAGTTTACTTGGAATATCTTCATTAATTTATGTCTGTCAAACTCAGATAAAGTCTGATACTCAGCAGCAGGTTGACAATCATGGTGAATTATGTGTAATTGTTTATCTGAACAAAAACCTTGTCCCATGCATTTCAGATAAATAATGCTATACTGTATACCATAGATTATTTAGATAGTGTTTCCTCATATGTTCCCCACACTGGTTAACTGGTTAACCAGAGTTAATCAGAGTAAACACAGACACCAATGCAGGCATGAACAATTTAGCCTCTTCTCTTGCTGAGATGTCAACCTTGCAACTGTATGTCCTAAAACACTTTATAGGAACAATCTAAGGAAATTCCTACCCTATCTAGTAAAGCTATTGGGTCATGTAAATGAACAAGTTGTATCTGGCACTTGTATAAAATCTCATGTACTTGTCCTGTACTTGTACTTTGCACCTCAAAATCAGTACACTACTTGAGTAGGTGAATGAAGGTTATTTATTTCTGTATTAACAACTTAATAAACAATTTTAAACTTGGCATATTTTTCATTGTAACTTAGAGCCATCCTATATTTTTGAATGACATGTCCTATGTCTGTTCCTGAAGCCAGCAGGAGCAATCATATAACACTTTAAATAATATATTCTGCCATTCTTTCATATTCTACCAAATGTATAATACAGTTTTGGTAGACCCATGCCCTGTTGCATGTGTTGTAAATAAACAATGTTAAATTTCAAATGCATTTTCAGTGCATTTGCAGTAAAAATTTTTAAAACATTTGCATTTGAATGTATTTATCAATCTTAATCAAGGTGCGCACAAATGACTGAATTTAATCATAAACTTTTCATCTTGTAAATACAGTAAAACCTGAGAGTTAAGACCACCTGATGTGCCACACCAAAAGCGGTCTTAAGTCACAGGTGGTCTTAAGTCTCAGGTGGTCTAAGTCTCAGCATGAAGCGAACAAAGAATATAAAGGCATATATGTCTACGTAAACATTTATTTATTTATTATAAAAATACATACTGGATATATATATATATATATATATATATATATATATATATATATATATATATATATATAATCAAGATATTCACAACAATATTTACAAGTTAACAACAATATTTACTTAAAACATTGAATCAATCTTGTTCTGCTTAACAAAGAGAATCTTATTTATAATTATCGAAGAAAGCTGGTCCTTTTATAACTTTATTAAACAAGCCTTTGTCAAAGGCTTTGAATAGCTTGTTTGTCATATTGCACAAACACAAACCGCTAATTAATGATGTACCATGAGTACACACTGAGTCACTTTGTTGATCACTGACTTGTGCTCACCGTAATTAGAAGCAGACCCCATTAAAATCTCAATAAACTTCAAAGCAGGTATGAAGGGATCGATCATTAAATTACAGGTGACTGCTGACGTTATCAAACTGTCTCTCTATATTGGTACTATGGTAGTAAGCATTGAGTCCTATTGCCTTATTGATGAATATTCTATTGATGTTATCGAAGCAGGTCGTCAGTTTGTCGTCGTCACGAACTGACATGTTGTCAAGTCAAAATGTGTGTGATAAGCAATGACAGTTGATCGCTTAAATTAAGCAATGACAAACTTACTTTCATGACTCACTTTTTTTTAAATTAAATCCGCGCAAATGTTATTTACGCATCGCTAAGACTCCGGTCAACTCCGGTCAACTGGTCAACGACCGCAGCGTGTCAGAAATACAACGGGAGTTCTATTCGATGAATATTATTGAGGGATTTCCCTTAGAGCACGTGATCCTTACCTGTTTACCGTAAAGATGTTTTAGACAATCGTTAAACAAATACGATGTGTTCAAAGATAGGCTGTGCTAAAAAAAAAAAAAGTAATGGTACACAGAATTAAAGAATTGTGTCGTTTTACATGTTCCCTCGCAATATTCGCGGAACTTTCATTTTTCGAGAAAGATTAAAACCACGTGGGCCCTGGGCCATTGACACCTGGAGGGGGTATTCTGAATTGATGTCCAATTCACCGCGGGAAAAGTAGGTCACCATTGCCACCTGCACATTCAAGAGACGGTCAATGGCACGGTCGTTTTAGTCTTAACTTAGGACGCCAGGTGCCACTACCGCTTCACCAGGCGGTCGCTTAACGGAGGTAAAGACCAGCGACCGGTCGCTCAACACAGGGGCATTAAAGAGTGATTAAGCTCGGTGCATTCATTTTTCGGTCGTAAGTCACAGACGGTCGCTGGCGGCAGTGGTTGCTTGGTTCAGGTTTCACTGTATTCATTTGTTCCTAATCTAGTTTATTTAATTAAAAGTATAATAATACCTGTAGCCTACTCAAGTACACACTCCTGTGCTTGTGCTTGTGCTTGTACTTTCCAATTTTGAAGTGCTTGGACTTAAAGTACAGACCCCCTGTACTTGACCATACCCTGTCTAGAAACCTTTCACAACAGTATCTATTGACATACAACACCAGTGACCGGATCAGTTTGATTTCACACTTTCATTTGTCACCACAATATCTGTCAGGCCATACTTTCACTAGTGAAATGGTCTAATTATCACCAGTTGTTCAAACAGAGTGATATGTTATGCAGTGTCAACCCCTAAATATGTGTCACAACTAGAATAAGGGTAGTCGACAAGTGACTATGTGTATCCCCCAAAATCAGAGTAGGCCGGGTGAAGTGAGGCATGGACTGAGTGGCAAGGAGAAATAGCGTTAGATGTGTTACATATCAGCATGGATGTCTGCCATGTAAACATGATTGTAGGTGGCGCCACCTGTAATTTGAACGAGAAACTATCCAAGATGTATACACATGCAAAATTTCAGGTGGAAAAGTCAAACCACTGCCGAGATACGAGTGATTTTAACCAAAGTCAAACAAATAGATGGATGCTGTGCAAAAAAGGTTGCAGGTGGTGCCACCAGTTTCTTGTATGTTAAAGAGCTATGCGAGATCTTAACACATGCAAATTTTCAGGAAGATACATCAAACCAGTCCAGAGATATAAGCATGGATGTCTGCAGCCTGAATGTGAATGTAGGTGGCACCACCTGTCATAAAATCAAGTAAGCTATCCAGGATGTATATACATGCCAAATTTCAGGTGAATTAGTCAAACCACTGCAGATATATGAGTGATTTTAACCAAAGGCAGACGAACGGATGGACACTGTGCAAACATGGTTGCAGGTGGCGCCACCATTTTTTGTGTATGTTATACAGCTATCCAAGGGCTACATTTGTACAAAAAATTTTTCCTGATTGGTCAAACGTGTCCAAAGATATGTGGGTTAATGTGTCAAAACAGACGCAAAGATGGACTCACTGGAGAGAGGAAAGGTCAGAGGTCAACGCAAATTGGTTAGGCACCGGTTCATATGTGACCCAATAATTGGTGTAAGTTTTAGAATAATAAGTCCAGTAGTCTTAGGGGAGTTCTCCGGAAATGAACACGGTGGCGGCAGAACCCGGTCAAAAACATAGTACCTGCAAAACTTTGTTCTGGGGGATACAATAATTTATGCAAGTCCAGTATATCTAACCAACATCAACTAGACATTTTTTGGCACCGCAGGTGCCAGAGTATCCCCAGACATAGTAGGTCCCCCCCTTTAAGAACAGACCCCCATTTTTAGCAGCATATACTGACACTTTGCATATTTATTGTTTCTTCCATCTAACAATCCACAATCTTGTTGAAGATGTTGGTCCTATGACCTTGATCTTTTTAAAGATGTGTCCTGTGACCTTGACCTTTGACCTCATGACCCCAAAATCAATTTGGGTCTTGCTTTTCCAATGGGACATATGCAAGTCAAGTTTGAAATCTATACATCAATAAAGCAGGAATTATCATCCAGAAACTAATTTTTTTTACAGGTGGCTCCTGTGACCTTCACTTTTGACCTTGTGACCTCAAAATTAATAGTTTTCTTCCTCTCTTGGCAGGAGAACTATATGTGCAAGATGAAAGATCTGAGATGAAATGTTTGGCTGAAAATGCATCCACATCTTTTTAAAGATGTGTCCTGTGACCTTGACCTTTGACCTTATGACCCCAAAATCAGTTTTGGTCTTGCTTTTCCATTGGGACATATACAAGTCAAGTTTGAAAACCATACATCAATAAAAGCAGGAATTATCATCCAGAAACTAATTTTTGGACAGATAGCTCCTGTGGCCTTGACCTTTGACCTTGTGACCCCAAAATTTATATGGATTATCCACTATTGGCAAGTGAGCTATATATTCAAGATGGAAGACCTGGGATGAAAGTTTGGTTCAAAATGCATCCACGTCTTTTTAAAGATGTGTCCTGTGACCTTGACCTTTGACCTCATGACCCCAATATCAATTTGGGTCTTGCTTTTCCAATGGGACATATACAAGTCAAGTTTGAAATCCATACATCAATAAAAGCAGGAATTATCATCCAGGAACTAATTTTTGGACAGATGGCTCCTGTGACCTTCACCTTTAACCTTGTGACCTCAAAACTGATAGGGGTCTTCCTCTATTGGCAGATGACTTATATGTGCAAGATGAAAGGTCTGAGATGAAATGTTTGGCTGAAAATGCATCCACAATCTTTTTAAAGATGTGTCATGGACCTTGACCTTTGACCTCATGACCCCAAAATCAATTGGAGTTTTGCTTTTTCAATGGGACATATATAAGTCAAATTTGAAATCAATACATCAATAAAAGCAGGAATTATCATCCAGAAACTAATTTTTGGACAGATAGCTCCTGTGGCCTTGACCTTTGACCTTGTGACCGCAAATTTTATATGGATCATCCACTTTTGGCAGGTGAGCTATGTATTCAAGATGGAAGACCTGGGATGAAAGTTTGGCTTAAAATGCATCCACAGTATCTTTTAAAATGCCAGTCCAGTGACCTTGACCTTTGACCTCATGACCCTAGAACCTATAGGGTTCTTACTTTAGTGGTGGGCCATACATAAGTCATGTTTGAAATCCATATGGCTATCAACACTGGAGATATCATAAGAGGTGTGTGATTTTCACCATATATGGCAATATTCAAGGTCAAGGCCACTATCATAGAAAAGGTCATGACCCTAATTTAAATAAACATCATCCCATAACCCATACCTATGTATATGCATAATATAAAAGAAATCTGTCCATTAGTTTTTGACTTATAATGCTCACAGTACTGTAAGGTGGCAATTTTGGGGATATTAAACGGCATGAAAACAAGTAAAGAATAATAGGTGGCGCCACCAGTTTCTGGAACATGACAACCCTATCCATGATCTTCCATCAACTTGATTTTGGGATAAATCCATGCAAGATTTCTTGAGATATTAAAGAATTTGTGTGATTTCCCCCAAAATTGGACCTATTCAAGGTCAAGGACACTCTCCTAGTAAAGGTCATGACCTCATTTTCAATAGGCGTCGTCCTCTTACCCATATCTATACATATACCAAGTTTGGTAAAGTTCTGTGAAATATTTTTTGGGTTATCGCGCCAACAAGATTTATATGCGGCGGCGGCGGCGGCGGGACCGGTATGAAAACACAGTATCCCCCGACTTTGTCTGGGGATACAATGATTAATCCAACTACTGAGGTTGGGATCTGAGGATTACATCTACAGAAACATGTCACAAAGATGCTTCATTAAGACTTGTATAAAAACATGGCAACTTGTATCATCCTCATCACCCGTCATTACAGAACTGTAAATCAGTCTAGCTCAATCATGCACTAAAGAACACTGATTTTAGCAAGGGCAGGGTGCTGACTGTATACTGACCTCTTTTTGGCTTATTTCAGTTTCCATTTTTTTAAAAAAAATGTCTCCTTATGTATGTTCATTCTAGATTGCAAAAGTACAATGGTGATGAAAAATACTGTTAATGATAAACTCTGTCCACAGTCGAGTTTGATTGACAGGTGTTTTGACACCTTGAGCTCAGTATTACCCTGTCATTTGTAGCACATATGACTGGGATACTGTTTGCTGCAGGCCAGGCAGGGCTGTGTGTTCATGGCCAAGTTAATACTGTAACACAGTAGTGCAGAAAATATGTGCATGGCTATATATATACTTGAACAGGTCAGCTCACAGACCTGTGGGGACTGTTCATTCTGTGACCTGCCATAGCAGAAATATATGGTTCTCAAAATATTAAAACCACAGAAACAGGTTAACACAGCAAGATAATTTCATTTAGTAAATGAAACTACCAAGACAAACAACTGTGTACATGTACGGAAGTTGTAAATATGATGTAAATATTGCATTTAAAACAGGTGACTAGTCACAAGTGAAAGAATGGCAATAGATATGTCGAGGCCCAGATTGCGATCTGGACAGATCTAAGCCAAATTGCGATCACAGTTCAGGCTGGCCCAAACTGCGATCACAATGCAGGCTGGCCAGATCTTAGAACCGTCCAGCCCAGACTGCGAACGCAGTTTAGTCCGGCCCAGATTGCGATCCTGTCTTTCTTGCTTCAGGATAACAATCAAGCCCAGATTGCAATTCTGAGGCAAGAAAGACAGGATCGAAAATCTTGACCGGACTTAACTGCAATCACAATCTGGGCTGAACAGATCTAAGATCTGGCCAGCCTGGATTGCGATCGCACTTTGGGCCCGCCTGAACTTGGATCGCAATTTGGGCTTGACAAATCTAAGATCCGTCCAGATCACGATCTGGGCCTGTGTGTTTGAAAAGCGAAGTACATGCCAAACCCCCCCCCCCCCCTCCAGTAATTCCCCAGACAGCTTGCAGGGATATGTACCTTCCAAGGAATTAAAGATTGGGAAGTTGGTAAAACGGTACAATATAAGAACAAACATACAAGGTGTTATATGTAACCTGTACTGTCTGTGAGCAGGTGACAGGACTGCAACCAAGCAAGGCAAGGGCTGAGTGAGACTCACATGTAAGCACTATATGAAAAACACAGTAAAGTGATGTTGATATCCAATGCTGAAAGTGTAAACATGGGACATCATAAAGGAGGACCACTGACCTTTGTTGAGTCCTTTTGGCAGACGGAACTGGAACTGTCTCAACACTAGGTTTGATGCCCGCTTTTTCTTGGTGTCATTAGCTGTTGAAGCTGTAAAACATTTTCATTTCAATTTCTTATTTTTCAGTTGCAAAAGACACTGATAGTTTGATAATAGTTCCAAGCATATTACCATGCCCTACGTTCTGTATCTGTGTTGCATTCAAAATCAGTGTTGCTTAACATAACCACAAATTTTATTATCAATGGTAACTGATCAAATCTACTTTCTTCTCAAGACAGTATACTTTAAAAGAAATACATATTTTTAAATTAACAATGTACATGTTAGCTATGCAGCTAAAGTGATTTCTGTTTTCAGGTTCTCAGGCGAAAAAAAACTGTGATGACCTCCCAAGTAAAACTAAAGCAGCTGTAGCACTAGAGACAGTTTATATCTAACAGTAACCAGGAGATGTTCAAAAGGTAGTAAAATATAAAGGACAAACTAAAGCAGCTGTACCACTGGAGACAGTTTATATCTAACTGTAACCAGGAGATGTTCAAAAGGTGGTAAAATATAAAGAACAAACTAAAGCAGCTGTACCACTGGAGACAGTTTTATATCTAACGGTAACCAGGAGATGTTCAAAAGGTAGTAAAATATAAAGGACAAACTAAAACAGCTGTACCACTGGAGACAGTTTTATATCTAACGGTAACCAGGCGATGTTCAAAAGGTAGTAAAATATAAAGGACAGACTAAAGCAGCTGTACCACTGGAGACAGTTTATATCTAACGGTAACCAGGAGATGTTCAAAAGGTAGTAAAATATAAAGGACAGACTAAAACAGCTGTACCACTGGAGACAGTTTATATCTAACGGTAACCAGGAGATGTTCAAAAGGTAGTAAAATATAAAGGACAAACTAAAACAGCTGTACCACTGGAGACAGTTTTATATCTAACAGTAACCAGGAGATGTTCAAAAGGTAGTAAAATATAAAGGACAGACTAAAACAGCTGTACCACTGGAGACAGTTTATATCTACAGTAACCAGGAGATGTTCAAAAGGTAGTAAAATATAAAGGACAAACTAAAACAGCTGTACCACTGGAGACAGTTTATATCTAACGGTAACCAGGAGATGTTCAAAAGGTAGTAAAATATAAAGGACTAACTAAAACAGCTGTACCACTGGAGACAGTTTATATCTAACGGTAACCAGGAGATGTTCAAAAGGTAGTAAAATATAAAGGACAAACTAAAACAGCTGTACCACTGGAGACAGTTTATATCTAACGGTAACCAGGAGATGTTCAAAAGGTAGTAAAATATAAAGGACAAACTAAATCAGCTGTACCACTGGAGACAGTTTATATCTAACGGTAACCAGGCGATGTTCAAAAGGTAGTAAAATATAAAGGACAGACTAAAGCAGCTGTAACACTGGAGACAGTTTATATCTACAGTAACCAGAAGATGTTCAAAAGGTACTAAGACATGGACAGAAGGCAATTGCTGTATTTATCATGAAATGCCTGTCACAGCAATTTGTATGATGACCATTTCATCTACCAGGTACATTATGATGCAGTGGCAGTTGGTTCTATTGCAACTGGCAAACAACAGCAGTGGCAGGCTCATCCAGGAACATTTGACACTTTAAGGCCCAAAAAAAAGGTATGATTCTCAGGCACTTTTTTCACAAATCAGTGCAGGCTGGCAATATTTTTACTTTTTTTTATCAGGGAAAAGCATGATTATAACAGATTCTTTTTGCTTAACAGGTAAAAGCACTACGTAACAAAGGAAATCTTATCAAGGTTGTATCATTTTATCTTCTTGAAAGATGAAAATCAGAATAAAAATTTTTGATACATGGGTTAAAATTAATGCAGGTGGTGCCAGGGGAACCATACCATTTTTTGCCTAATAATCACACTATACAATACTATCTGTCCCTGCTTTATAAACAAGGTTAATTCTTGTGTCATTCTTCTCACCAGAAGTTTGTTGCCACTGCCAGAAGGGTATGCATTCATCTGTGTCTGTGTGTGTGTTTGTTCACAACACAGCTCACCCAATCATGAACAGAACCTCATGAAATTGTTAGAACTATTCAGGAATTGACCAATGAAGAATAAATTTGGATCTGGCAGATGATCAAGATTCAAAGCCAACAAGGAATATTCAAAATTAAGAGTCACTTATGAATGAATGAACCTTTGAATATGCCCTGAAGAAGTGAATGCAAACATCAGGTGGAGAGCAGTCCAAAATGGGACCCCCAACATGGTGGAGGCTTGCATTCCTTAGAATGCAGGTTTCTAGTTCTAACTGCATTTCCTGAGAACCTTTTGCTGTGCAATTTGGTAATTTTACCATATAACTAACAAGTTGTCATGGACCTCTGACCTCATTAAATATGTTTTGATTTTGGCAAGAATCAAACATAGGCATGACATCATATTGATTCATATTTCTATCAAGTTTGATGAAACTCTATTATATTCCTGCAAGGTGAAAGCAGCGACGCAATAAGGTAGGCTGGTGACCTCTGACTTCATAGAATATGTGAGGATTTTGCCAGGAATCAAATTTAGGCCAGATATTATATTTGGTAATATTTCTGTTGAGTTTCATCAAAGTTCATCAATTTCATGTTAAGTTATGGCACCAACCACATAAAGTAGCTGGGTGACCCCTGATTTCATTAAATATGAGTGGATTTTGCCTATAGGCTGTTTATTATAATAAAACTTGACCTAGTTAATCTATGGGGAATGTCACAGAACATCAGTACAAGTGTAACAGAAATTTCTTCTTTAACAATGGAGGAATAAGCCAAACGAGTCCTACAGGCTTAATGCAAACCTGTGCAATGGGATATACCTCAGGTAAAATGCTTCCATGATAACATGCGTGACCATTGGTTTTCAAGTACAATGCATGTACTAAACATTTTGAAAACAAGTATGTATATGTCATAGAGTAGATGGGAATCCAGTTGAGTTCAGAACTCAACTAGTTGAGATGGGAATTCCCATCTCAACTTGATAACTTCCAGTTGAGAAGGGAATTCCCATCTCAATGGCTGAGATGGGTTGAGTCACTGTTTTTCACATCTCAACTAGTTGAGATGGGAATATTCCAATGTACACTAGTTCACACTCGGGTATCCAGAAGTCAACCAGTTCACTTTGGGATATCCTGAAATAAACTAGTTTACCTGAGAATATCTGAATATTTTAGTTAAGATGTTAACAAGTGAAAACACATAAGTCTCCTTTAGAATACTTCAACCTTATTGTTAATATATATTTTTTCCTATTTCTTTTAAGTGGACACAAGAATATTTTAATGCCTTATTTTTCATATCGACCCCTAAAAAATAATTAAATTTTCTGATAGCTGAAATGAAGGAGGTTATTTCAAAATTATTGTTCTAGGAATTAAGAGGTGGTCTTCAATGTAATCACTTTTTTCTGGAGACTGCTGATGGGCACCTAGTCAGGGGTTGGTGCGTACGGGAGGTATTGTAAGCATGGCACTCTAGCGATACTTCACTGTAACAACTATCAACTGAAAGTCTTATATTCTTCAAAATAACATCATACTATTAAATGAAACATCAGTAAATCTTTGTGTTGTCAGTAAATCATAGTCAGCCTGATAATGAGATGCTTGATTGTTGTTAAAAGTTTACCCATCAGGCGGCCATACTGACAGACAGACGGACAAGTGTACGTAAGATAGAAGAAGACTTCATCAAAATAACTGGCTATTATCAGATAACTCTGATTTACATAATATGTAATAAGTATGGGAAAGTAAAGGCAAGTTCCAAAAACAAACCACCCTCGACCTTGCTTAACTAAGATGATTTCTTTAATGCAGTGGGCGCAACAAAAAGCTCAATCCCACAACATTTGATATGTGACAGAGTTTTGCATACAATTTGGGGATGCTAGTTCCTGCCATTCCTGAGAAATTATGGGTTAATGTACAAATGACCAATGACCCTCGTACATAAAAAGGTTGATGCAGGTGGTACCACCAATAACTCAATTTCAAATATGAGTCATGTGACCATATCTGTATATAATTTGGTGATGATAGCTCCAACCGTTTCTGATATTGTAATTTAAGTATCCTTTTTTGGCCAAATGACTAGATTCGAGTCCTTTAACTCAGTCAAAATTCAAAGAACCGGAACCATTTTTACAAACTTGAGAGAGATTGTTTCAGAGATTATTTCTGTGAAATATTGAACAGTTTGGCTAGACAATTTCAGAGAAGAATATTTTAAAAGCTTCTCTAGCTTTTTCCTTATAAAATCTAAGTAAATGCAGATTGGCAAATAATAAGCCAAATCCGACAGAGCTGTTTAGATGACTATCTTTTGCATAAAATTTGGTGGTGCTAGCTCAAACCATTTTTGAGAAAGCAAGGGTTTACGTACGGACGACGGTGGACAGACAACACTGCCATCGCAGTAACCCACACGCTGGCAAAAAAATTTTAAATTTGAGGAGCTGATGATTTTTGTTAATCAAACCTATAAAATAAAATGATATAATCAGGATTTATTTAAACAAGGGACCCATGGGTCACGGCACTCAGCTGTTATATATGATAAAAAATATGATTTGGGAAAGAGGCACATGATTGTTTTGTGTGGTAATAAATATAAGCTTTATTATGAGTTGTTGGTGTTTAGCTTATGTATGATTTTGATAGTATCTTTGGAGACAGGGAAGAGGATTGATTTCATTTATTTTATTAACAAATGGAGTGCTAATGTCACACAGATTTTGACTTGGCCATATAACTTATAGGCAGCACATATAATAAAAGAGTTTATTTATTCAAATTTAATAACAAATTTTGTGCCAATATAATTTTTGTTAAAAAAAATAAGAAGAAAATCATATGATTTTTTTAAATAAAATATAACTGAAATGATTATTGAAATAATATTATAGAATATATTCATGAATGCATTCATGAATACATTTTGAAAGTATCTGCACTGGTATTCAAATTCTTACATTTTTACCTGAATGCCCATTCTTATGCAATAAAATTTTTTAATGCAGTACATATTCATATTCGTATTCAAATACATTTGCAAAGCATTCGCACCATATCTAGTATTTATTCAGTTTTAGCCAAACAATGATGTTGAGAATCCAGAATATACAAAATTCACAAATTTAAATAATGATCATAAGAACCTGGTTTTATGGCTTTTATTTATGATAAAAAAAATAAATGTAATATATTCACTTTGGACTACTTTCACATCAATCTACACACTAGACACAGTAGGAATCTAGATTAATATTATCAACTGCATCTTTGTCTATCATTAATTTCCTTCATATGATCTCTAATGATTAGTAATGAATAATATGATTTATTTTTTTATCATTAAAATTTCAGTGAAAAATACCATAGGTGACTGCATGGTGTTATTTGGAATAACATGGACATTGACATTCTATCCATCCATACAAGATTCTTACATCATCAGTCACTGCAAGTTAATTTTCTGTTACTCATCAACTAACAAATTCCTTTTCTATAAATTTTTCTTTAATTTGTTATAAAAAATCAATAAACAAGGGACCTATGGGTCACGACGCTCAGCTGTTATATATAATAAAAAAATATTATTTAGAAATGAGGCACATGCTGGTTTTGTGTGGTAATAAATATAAGCTGTATTATGAGTTGTTGTTGTTTAGCTTATGTATGATTTTGATAGTACCTTTGGAGACAGGGAAGAGGATTGATTTCATTTATTTTATTAACAAATGGAGTACTACTGTCACACAGATTTTGACTTGGCCATATAACTTATAAGCAGAACATATAATATAAGAGTTTAACTATTTATTAAAAAAATTACAAATATTGTCCCAAATATAATTTTTATTAAAAATAATAAGAGAATCATATGATTTTTTAAAATGAAATATAACTGATATGATTATTAAAATAATATTAAAGAATATATTCATGAATGCATTCATGAATACATTTTGAAAGTATTTGCATGAGTATTCATATACTTTCATTTTTACCTGAATTCCCATTCTCTATGCAAGAAATTTTATAATGGAGTACATAATCATATTCGTATTTAAATACAATTACAAAGTATTCGCACCACTTCTGGTATTTATTCAGTTTTCACCAAACAATGATGTTGAGAATCCAGAATATACAAAATTCACACATTTAAATAATGATCTTAAGTATCTGGTTTTATGGCTTTTATTTATATTAAAAAATAACTGTAAAAAATTCATTTTGGACTAATTTCACATCAATGTACACACTAGACACAGTAGGAATCTAGATTAATATTATCAACTGCATCTTTGTCTATCATTAATTTCCTTCATATAATCCTTAATGATTAGTAATGAATAATATGATTTACTTCTTTATCATTAAAAATGAACTGAAAAATGCCATAGGTGACTGCATGGTGTTATTTGGAATATGTGACATTCTACCCATCGATACAAGATTCTTATATCATCAGTAACTGCAAGTTAATTTCCTGTTATTATAAACTAACAAATTCCTTTTCTATTTTTCTTTAATTTGTTATTAAAAACCAATAAAAATTTATTAATTTATTGTTTATTGTTATGTTGTTGGTTAAAACTACTAGATGAGTTGGGTTGAACACCTGGATCAACTGTGGCTGGCCATCAGCTGCCTGGATTCTCCCCTCAAGCGTGCATAATTTGATGAAAGGTCAACAAGGTCAACATACAGGCGACTCAAGAGGGGCTTGAGAGAGCCAAAGTCTGACAGGGTCTCATAAAAAACATTAATAAAAGCTACAATATTTGGCAAATTTCTTTCAGCTTTCTAAACTAAAAAGCTGAAATCCTTATGTGTGCAAGATATGAAAATTATATCAACAGTGCTCACGGGAAACAAACGTGCCATGGTCACAGTTGGGCAAAATTTAAGGTACTAATTTTATATTTATACTAATAACTTATAAAATTTGAAAAATTCAGAACTAATTTTGGGTATTCAATTGAATCTTGATTAAATAATGTTACATCCCTGACAAAAAAAATCTCTAGCTTCAGCAATGCCCTTGTTAAGGGAGTAAATATATTTCTTGATTTTTTACAAAGTGCATTATGTTTGGGCCCATAACTAAAAAAAATACACAATACTGACATCATTTCTGGCATGTGCATAGTGAATGTATAGAAAAATATGTATATAATATATGATCAAAGTCAGATCAGTGGTTTTGATATTAGGCAGTCTTAAAGTGTAACATTGGGTTTTTAATGGAAAAATTAAGTTTTTCATTGATATCTTGAAGGAATTAAGTCCTAGTGACCAAATTCTTGGCATGGTAGGGGATTTTGGAGAAATCTAACTGTATGCCAAATTTAAGGAACTTAGAGCTGAAGCTCGGGAGCTGAGCTCTAGCAAACTGCATAACACTAGCAATATGTGACATGGTGCTTGAAAACTTGAATAAAATCTACAGTTTTTGATCAACTGGTTTCAAATTTTTGGTGTTAACAGTTGAAATGCTAACAAAAACATGCTGTGAAAATTAAATCCACAGCAGTTACAGCAAAAAAACGTGCCATGGTCAAAGTTGGGCAAAATTTAAGGTACCAATTTTTTATTTTTGCTAATATTTTTAAAAATTTAAAAGATTTTGATCTAATTTTGGGTATACAATTTAATTTTGATTAATAAAAGTAATATTACTGGAAAAAAAGTGCTTAGCTTTAACAAGTTTTGTGTTAAGTGATAAAATTTCTTTCCTGATTATTTAAAAAATGCATTATGTTTGGGCCCATAACTTTTTTAAATTAAATAATACAGACCTAATTTCTGGCATGTACATAGGAATTATATAGAGGATTATTTATAGGAAATATGAGGAAAAACAGATGAGTGGTTTTGATATTAGGCAGTCCTAAAGTGTGAAAATAGGTTTTTAATAAAAAATTGAGGTTTTTCCTTAATTTCTCAAAGGAATGAAGTCGCAAAGACCCAGTTTTTGGCTTGGTAGGAGATCTTGGGGACATCTAACATTATGCTGAATTTTGGATTCCTAGGTCTTACGGTTTCAAAACGTGCCACATCTACGGACGGACGGACGGACGGACGGACAGACGGACGGATGACGGACAATGGACCACGACTATAGCTCAGATGACTTATAGTCAGCTGAGCTAAAAATTATTAATTTATTGTTTATTGTTATGTTGTTTTTCAAAACAACTACTAGATGAGTTGGGTTGGACATCTGGATCAACTGTGGCTGGGCATTAGCTGCCTGGCTGCCCCAGTGTATGCTTTGCTCAAGCATGCATAATCTGATGAAAGGTCAACAAGGTCAACATACAGGTGACTGAAGAGGGGCGCGATTAAGCCTGGGTCTGACATGGTCTCATAAAAACATTAATAAAAGCTACAATATTTGGCCAATTTCTTTCAGCTTTCTAAACTACAAAGATGAAATCCTTATGTGTGCATAATATGAAAATTATATCAACAGTGCTCTCAGGAAACAAACGTGCCATGGTCAAAGTTGGGCAAAATTTAAGGTACTAATTTTATATTTATACTAATAACTTATAAAATTTGAAAAATTCAGAACTAATTTTTGGCATTCAATTGAATCTTGATTAAATAATGTTACATCCCTGACAAAAAATCTCTAGCTTCAGCAATCCTCTTGTTAAGGGAGTAAATATATTTCTTGATTTTTTAAAAAGTGCATTATGTTTGGGCCCATAACTTAAAACAATTACGCAATACTGACATCATTTCTGGCATGTGCATAGCGAATGTATAGAAAAATATGTATATTATATATGATCAAAGTCAGATAAGTGGTTTTGATATTAGGCAGTCTTACAGTGGAACAATGGGTTTTTAATGGAAAAATGAAGTTTTTCATTAATATTTCGAAGGAATTAAGTCCTAGTGATCAAATTCTTGGCATGGTCGGGGAATTTGGAGACATCTAACTGTATGCTAAATTTAAGGAACTTAGAGCTGAAGCTGGGGAGCTGAGCTCTAGCAAACTGCATAACACTAGCTTGATGTAAACTTGATAAGACATGGTGCTTGAAAACTTGAATAAAATCTACAGTTTTTGATCAACTGGTTTCAAATTTTTGGTGTTAACAGACAAAATGCTAACAAAAACATGCTGTGAACATTAAATCCACAGTACTTACAGGTAAAAAAAGTGCTATGGTCAAACTTGGGCAAAATTTAAGGTACCAATTTTATATTTTTGCCAATATTTAAAAAAATTAACAGATTTTGATCTAATTTTTGGTATACAATTAAATTTTGATCAATTAAAGTTGTATTACTGAAAAAAAGTCCCTACCTTTACCACTTTTGGTCTTAAGTGACAAAATATCTTTCCTGATTTTTTTACAAAGTCCATTATGTTTGGGCCCATAACTTTTTTAAATTAAATAATACTGACATAATTTCTGGCATGTACATAGGAACTATATAGAGGAATATTTATGGTAAATATGAAGAAAACCAGATGAGTGGTTTTGATATTAGGCAGTCTTGAAGTGTGAAAATAGATTTCTAATAAAAAATTGAGGTTTTTCCTTAATATCTCAAAGGAACGAAGTCCTATTGACCCAATTTTCGGCATGGTATGGGATTTTGGGGACATCTAACTGTATGGTGAATTTCAGATTTGTAGGTCCAATGGTGTCGAAACATGCCAGTCTTACAGACGGACGGACGGCACAACAGACAGACAGACGACGGACAATGGACCACGACTATAGCTCTGATGACTTATAGTCAGCTGAGCTAAAAATTATTAGGAGTCATGGACATGGTCTAAATGAGAATTCTTCAATCACAAGAAACACATACAAAATATGCTGACCTGATGCAGAGGTGGCAGGCTGAACTGTCAACTGCTTATTTTCCATTGCTGGAGTGTCCTAAAAGCAGAGAAAAAGTAGAGCATGCTCCACAAACAAATACTGCACATCATTTATGTACAAACCACAGACAGTCTTCAGACGTGAATTGTCATTCCTTAAACATGCAAGTTCACGAAAATATAGCAAATAAAGCTTAATAATCAGATACTTCAGCAAAAACAATTTATACCCATAAACTGTCTTTATAAAACTTGAGCTCTTGTGGCTGTTTTTTTATATATAACATATATATATATATGCTATATAAAAATTTTACATTTATATGGGTGATTCAGCAGAAACAAGTTTTATTTGGCATATATGGCATCAACTTTTATGAAACACATAACTAAATATTTAAATGTTTACCAATTTTGCCCAATTTAAACACAAATAAAACATCCAGCTGTAGTTAATTCTAGTAATGTTATGTTATATTTATATCACAGAACACAGTTTTCTGGCAGATGGTGCACATAGGCTCTCCATGTCTGTATTAATACAGTTAAATGTTAACAAATGATCATCAGTTTTGCCAGCTAGATATCCAAGTAATCAGCATATGCTCAAAGAAACTTAATTTACAGAAAATAACTGGACTAGTTACTGCTTACCTGAGTGCTTGGCATGGTTAGTGGGATGAGACTGCTTGTGACTGGTATTGGATGATTTGCTGATATTTTTCTGACTTTGCTGTCTCCATCTGCTTTACCTAAGCTGACCTCAGCAACAAGTCCCCTATCATCTTCAATTAATATAGGATTCTGAATTTTGCCGCTCTGTACATCAACAGCCTTGACGGAATTATCAGTCTGCTCACTCACAGGTTTACTTGCAGCAGGCGCAGGTGAACTAGCTTTGTTTACGTCAGGATTCCCTAGGAAGCCAGTAACTTCATCCAGGAAACTCTCATCAATTTCATGTTCATCTGTGCAAGACTTAGCACTAGACTCTGAATCAGACCGACTTTTATCACAACTGACCTCTGGCACCATAACCCTCAAGCCATCATCCTCTTTTTGTGTATCACTTTGACTTTCACAACAGGCTTTCTGAAATTTTCCGAGAATTGGACCAAAATCCTTATTCTTCTTAATATCAGTAAGCCTTATTTCAAGTTCACATATATCTTTCCGAAGGTTAGTCTTACATTTCTCTTTAAATGGCCTACTTGACATTGTTTCAGTAACTTAAAATGTATCAATGTTCTGTTGTTAAACCACAACATGCAAATTATGTTTGCTGGTGAGAGTTGAAAATTGACTTCATTTAATAAATGTGTTATAATTACACTGGTTGGCGGTTCTTCAATTCCTGTGTTCCTTTCATCATCTGGCACATCTGTAAAAAGTATCACAGGACACTTCAACACTCTGCAAATATGGAAAATTATAATAATTCAAAGATTCTTATTCTTTTGGGGAGTAAACATTTTTGAAACTAGTAAACTTTATTGTATTAGATTTATTGATTCTATGCTCTAACTGTAGATACTGCTTTAAGAATAAATGAATTTCAAATGTTAAAAATATTCTAATGAAGTCTGAAAATTGCTTGTTGTTAGCATGAATGAAACAAGCTTTAAGTCTTTTTATATATAAAGATATGATTGATTCATGCAACTCTTGCCAATTTTATTTGAGAATCAATTTTTATGGGAAGCCTAGCCCAGTTGACCAAGGGCTGACATCTCTGACCCTAGGCACTGGTTGGACTTCTTATAAACAAAACTTGACTTGATCTTCCAAAACCTTTATATAAAAGCTACAAATAATACAATTTTTGTAACAATTGCTTTCTCATTTCAGATTACATAAGCCTGTCACAGCATCTATCCATCTTGTAAAAGTAAAACAAAATGTTAAGTGAATTAATATCTTTCCTGCTGTTTTGACAAGATATATCATGTTGATATGTTCTGTTCCATTGTTAAGCTAAATTTCAAATTCATAGGATCAAATGTTTCAATATCAAAATACACCAGATGGACAGCTGATTGACAAAGGACCATCAGTTTAGCTCAATTGAATAATAGTCAGCCAAGTTTAAAACTGGGTTGGGCAGCATTTTCCCACCCGGAATATTCCAGTGGAAAATTCAGGAATTTTCCGGCTTGGAAAAATCTCTGAAAATGGCATATTCTTGAATTTTCTGGCAAAATCTATGAAGTTGTGAAGGTTTTTCCCCAAACAAACTGAAACATTTGACTTACTGAGTTTTTATTTGTGACAAAAACACAGAGCAAATATTGTGTCATGCATAAAAATAATACTGCATATCTTAAAGTTATATTGAATCTTATGTATTGAATATTATATTTGGTAACACACAAATCAAAACCCAGTGATAAAGTAATCACCTGCGAAAAAAAATACATCAGTTGCTTATATTCTTTACTGATGCCACCCATTTTGAAGTCCAGAATATCACATATTAAATTAGGAGCTTTACTAATCCATCTCTTTCAGCCTGGTCATGAATGGGCTGGTCAGGTGGGACGCTAGAGGGCACTAGTTGTTTGCCTGCAGATTTTCAAGCAGACAGTCATATACTGCCTCCACTCATGAGAGTATCAGTATTAGCGATATCCTGTATTGACACGTGATGTGGCTCAGTGCTGCACACAGCCCCATGCACTGCGTTTATGTTGACACCTGAGATTGTGCCTGGTAAACTGTTTTTAACACTTGTTTACAGGAGTAAGCAAAGGGTTTCAAGGCAATATTTTTTGCAGGTACAGATTTATTTTAAAGGGAAGATGATATTTTTCGTGTTAACTCAACATATATGTGATTGGGCCCCTTTAATGCTGTTTATAACAGTCTCTGTTGTCAGGGTGGTAGGCAGTCCCACAGCATCACAGGAAAAACTGAGCAGCTTAGGCATCATGTCAGGGTATGCATGTTGGACCTTCTGTAGTCTGTTCAGCAGTAAGTTTCTTTCCTCTATAAGCAGGATGAAGTAGGTTTGCAAGGAAATGTGCTTTTGTAACTTGATGCTGTGGTGATGCTGGAGGTCTGGAATTTCCAGAAGTTTGAGCCACACCTCACAGGCATCTACTTTCAGGGCTCAAATGATGAGATCCATGGTTTTTGAGAGTAGTGTTCAAATCAAACGCCTTTTGATCTCAAAACTATGAAGGTCCAGGGCTATTTACACTATGAAACTTGGATGCTATGCAAGTATTTTGACCTTTATATACAATCTTAGAATAAAAGCTAAATCACCTAAACATTAACATATACAATATAAATAGCTGGTAAAATATCAGACAAATGTTAAAAGACAGAATTATAAAAGTCAACAAGTAAGACTAAAACTAGAATCATTAGCCTTTTATGCATGAAAATTATGGATTAAAAGATACGTATAGAGGCTTAAAATGTTTCAGATCAGTAGTGCATCTTAAATCCCTGACAAGTTCATTCCAGCAATGAGAACCTGCAAAAGAAAACTGGACCTAAACCTGTGGCATGATTGCCCTTGGTGCTTTAAAATGTATGGTACAAATTGAATGCATTTTTGAGACTCCAGAGTGGTGTATCAAGAGGGGGGGGCACCGGCAGTGCATTTAGGATTTTAATCAACAGCCCTGTGTTTCTGATAGCATCCAAATTGTTCCTCTAAGTACTGAGGGAGGGAGACTTTCTGGAACTTATGGCTCCTCAGTTTATACTCCAACTCACACCCTGTGCTATGTCAAGTCCGGTGCGCTGCCTTGACCACAGAACCAGTAAAATGCAAAGTTTGACATGCAACTTTAACATATCAATTACATTATGACATGAATTACATTTAAACGATGATATTTAGCAAGTTATGAACGTAGATAGATATTTTCACCACACAGATATCAACAGATTATAAACGACTGAATGTTTGACTTTCCAGTTAATATCCAAATTTGGAGGAAATAAAATATTATAGTCAGACACAAGTGAACAGTTGAGAAACAGAAAATCCTCATATTTTCATGTAAATGGTGCCTCAAAATGTCATCTATACATTGCATATTTTAAAGTTTTCTCAATATAAGGGGATGTGTCCATTCCCATACTCTCCCTGTTTACCTGTAATTAACTTTCCAATTGAATGAGACACTCAGATTTTATTCATATAGATGAAAAAATATATATACAAAATATAAATAGTTACATAAATATATAAAAATATATATAGTTTTAATTTATATATATATATATATATATATATATAATATTGCACATATAAACTGCTTTATACCCATCAACTGCTAACCATGAATTAGCCCCCCCCCCCTTCCACTTCTCAAATTTGTACAACTGCTTAGCGATAACAAAAATTGTAACAATTACTCTAAATGTGATCAAACCAAATAATTTGGTACTAATTTCAGGCGTGTAATATTGTAAATGTCAAATTTTTCAGTGAAACCAAACTTATACTTTTTATACAGAGGCCACAGGCAAATTCATCTTTTTTTTTGGCTTTTTCTTTGGATAGTTTGGTGCCTCAGACACCCCTCGCTGGTTATTGAGGCTGTAGCCTAGACTTGCTCGATTAAGTCATGCAGAGTTCCAGATTTATTGCGCGAGTATTTATGACCATGTTTATAAATAAATTAAATAAATTAATCGTGGTAAACAAGTCTACTTAATGTTTACTTGAAACATTAATGATTAACATTTCATGCTGGTTCATTGTAATTTTCAGTCTGGATGGTCCACAGACGCACATATTGTGACACCGATGACGATAATGTGCACAGTTAACGATCTCCCCTAACATCGCCCAAGCACTACACGAGACTGATTCCAGTTCATTGTATATAACCAACATGTTAGTCAACTGCCTTTAACGAAAACTCAGAACAAGTACTGACTGTGTATATAATCCGAAGGAAGTAACTGGTGTGTGACTACTCAGGTCACATGACCGTGTTTCTTGCCATTACTGTTCGACCCGTTCCCGAATGACGCGGAGCAGCAGCCAAGATGGCGTCTACCACTACGCGACTGCTTTTGTGATAATGTTATAAGCGTACGACAGATAAATCAAGATTGTATAAAGTGTCTCTCAATTCTACATGCCGCTCCCTCCGAAACTCAGTCATCAAAATCATAATAAATACCTGTCATCGATATTAAGGTCTACACGCCCCGCAAATTTCCCGTTTGATATCAACAGAATAGGCGCTGTCAGCACAGCATGTCCGCCAATCGCGTCTCCCGACAAGGGGCGACCTTTCCGCAGTTAGTAACATCGGTCACCACTAGGGTTAGCTTGCGTTAACTGTCAATTTGCTAGCGCCAATCAGAAGATCTTTATAAACGCGAATTCGCACGTGGATCCTAGGGTTTCCTCAAGTTACCAGTCTCCGATCTCTCTAAACGCGCGCCAGCGCGGATCACCAATAAAAAAATTCTTTACGAGTTCTCACTGTTTTTTTTTTATTTCTTTGGGATTTTTAAAATAATGATAATATAACACGGTATGATCATTTAACAATATTTCATTACTCGTGACAACAATAGCCCTTGTGTCGTGAACAGTATATAAATCCTCCGCGCTATTTTACATTGGTCCGCAATATCAGACCGATGCAAGACAGTTCGGTGCAACGCACATAAATAACACTGAAAACTCAGAAGGAAATTTATATTGGGGGTCCGCGCTTAGGGAGATTGGTATAATGTTCAAGTTTGAGAAAAGCATCGGGTCCGCGCGCGTATCCGCGTTTAGGAAGACCACTCAATCAGCGTCAAGCAGATCCGGTTCCCCTGTATTTTAAATTTGATAAAACCATTACAGGAGAGGGATGGTTTAAAAAAAGCCAGTTAAGGATGGGATCGATTCAACATGAGAGTAAAACGCTGTGGATTGAAACATTCAAGCAACAATACACGAAAATCATGTAAATATCTCCACAATTTCTCCTTCAACTACACCAGTGCCACGTAGTGTCAATTCACTGAATTATCAACTGGCAGTGTGTAAAACCCGGACCACACGGATCCCGGACCCTAAAAATCAATTTCAACATTTCCCATTATTTATACTGATAAAACATCCCTGTTACTGATATAAAAACAGAGAAAAGTCCCTCAATGTTACAATAAAAATAACCGATTCAATGAAACATTTAAGAACACAAAACTATTTTGATGAAGACGGACCCCAAATGATCGAGGACTTAAATTTTTGCGACCCTAGTAGGCTAACCAACGCTCATATTTTCATTAATGACACAATGAGAAAGGAATTAACACTTACGTCTCATATTGAATATAATTAATGATTTGTTATTTTAAGTGAAAACAGTACGTGCAGTCTAAGGGAGATTTAAGGGAAACGAAGTGTACCACCGGTCCGGGTCATTACGGACCTGAGACTGATGATATAAATGCCCTAAAAAAAAACAGGTTTCGTGTTCCATTCGCTTTTATTATTTAAACAACCATGCGATTTGAAGTAGACAATAAAGTATAATTACCAAAAGGAATGGTTGATTACTTGGATTTCTAGCGACTTTAGGTACCGGTACAAGAGTAATTATTTTACATATTTACTAATCATATTTTTTCTAAACGATTTCGTCTTTTGGAATAAATAAAAAAAATATAAAAATCTGAACAAAAGAGAAGACATTAATGTAAAAATACGGATGCAAAACACAACTTTATCACATGCATGGGTGCTTTACCTGAACGTGATGTTAAAATATGTACTAAAGAATATGTAAAACAAAGAGTTAAAGAGGTCCATGGGATCCGTGCGTCAGGGTCCGCTGTGTAAGTTGCCAAATTATGTTGCAAAACAGATTTTTTTATTTTTTTTAACCAAACATAATATAAAATACGTCTGTAGATACTGTTAAATTTATATCTCGACAAATTACCAATGATACTTTTTCAGAAATCGATTTCTCTTGACATCCGGGGTCCGTGTTTTACGCACTGCCCTATCAACTTTACACTGCTCTAAGCAGATATGGCACCGTCTGTCAGCAAATTTCTGAACCTTTGTATTAAAAATTATATTAAAAATATTTAAAAAATATTATGTATGTATACGTTTTTTTTAGAAAAAAAACCAAGGAGGCCCGCTATTTGAACGAATGGAGAACGCTATATAGTTGAAATATATATATATATATATTGCTATTGTTGTTGTTATGATTATAATAATATACATGTAATAATGATTATAATTGTTAATAATAATGTAGGATTTAGTAGTATAATACCCTCTAGTTATGCTACAAAATTATATTTCCATAGAGTCAGTGCATGCATGTAATGTGTGCTGTTTAATGTTATTTTATAACCATGCACCTGAAATATATAAAAACAGTAAGTTATAAAATTTTATTGTACGAGCTCTTCTTATATACATTGTATATTAATGTTTATTTGTTATATAATCATTGGAATGTTCCCTATAGCATACTTATTTACAGGTAACACGAGCATGTAATAACGGCATGGCTGCCAGCTTCTGTACCCATGCATAATTGTATCCCCAAAAACCAAAGTTTTGCGGATACTATGCTTTTGACCGGGTTCCGCCACCGCAGCCGTATTCGTTTCCGGAGAACTCCTCTGAGACTACTGGACCGATTTTCCGAAACTTAACCTAACTGATAGGTCACATGTAAACTGATGACTGACCATTTTGCGTTGCCCTCTGACCTTTCCTCTCTCCAGTGCGTCCATCTGTGCGTCTATTTTGACACATTAACCCACATATCATTGGACTCAACATTTTGCACAAGTGTAACCCTTGGATAGCATTATAACATGCACAAAAAATGGTGGCGCCACTTGCAACCATTTTTGCACGGTGTCCATCTGTTCGTCTGCCTTGGGTTAAAATCATTCATATCTCTGCGGTGGTTTTATTTATTCACCTGAAATTCGGCATGCGTATACATCCTGAATAGCTTTCTTGATTTTATGACAGGTGGCGCCACCTACATTCACGTTCACGCTGCAGACATCCATGCTAAATGCTAATATCTCTGGACTGGTTTGACATATCCTCCTGAAATTTGCATGTGTTTTAGAGCCCTGCGCGGGCCGGAATTTAGAGCCCGCACCCGCCCCGCAAAATAAACCTAATGCCCGCAACCGCATCGCCCTGCAGTGCAGTTATGAAAACCCGCCCCGCACCTATAAAAAATAAATCGACCCGCACCCGTCCCGCACATTTAGCTTTCAGCCCGCATCCGCCCCGCCCCGCATTTTAACCGTAAATCAACCGCATTCAATCCGCAAATAAACATAAGACATGGTAAGAGATTACCAAAAAGGTGGCCAACTAAAAATATATGGTTTATTTTCATATAATTATAATGCATAAATGACCACCTTCTGTGAGCAGATACCATGTTTTGCTGATGGTATGACGTTTCCGTTTTTTTTATTTCACTTGTATTTTATTTTTATTTTAAAGAAATTACCACCTACCCAAATACGATTATTTACCGTAATATAAGTGGAAATGTTTGTAACTGGGACACACTAATCAACTATTGCCTTTGTGTCCCCTTTAAATATTTAAAGTAATTATAAATTTAATATATTTAGCTAACAAAATATAATTAAAGTTAAAACATATTCTCAATGCATATGCTGCAAAAGGAAACATAAATAAAACTCAAGCATAAAGCAATCATTTTCTATCAAATGTGTATGCCTAGTGTTGCACTACCAGCTGGTCACAAGCTGCACTAGCTGGAGGACATTACTTTCTCAACACAGTTCACACCTTTTATTTGACAAAGACATCCGATCCTGTTCAGTGATGATCAGCTAATTATCTGAAAATGGAAGGCTGTAATACTGCAGAGGGAGTCAGGTCTATATGTCATGGTTGTGTACATAAGAGTAGATATAAAATGAGTGCCATGCTCGTTTATCCTATTCTGCTTTGCAAAT